>CM057809.1:61432644-62126882 GCA_030067965.1 Latrodectus elegans
TTATGATTACAACTTTTCACACCTTTTCTCGCATCACAAAATAAAACGGAAGGCTGTAGTGTAGTGCAGCTGGATCAGCCCTCTCGTTACCATCAATGCCTACATGCCCTCGGATCCAAAAAAAAAAATATATATCATTCTTGCATTTCAGTCTACTTTACAGAAAATGTGCGACACAACCGGGTGACAAGTAATATTAACATCCTCCACAGCTTCTAAAACACTCATGCTGTCAGTGTAAATACAAAATCTATTGCCAGCAAGGGAATCCAATGCTCTGAAAATTTTGGGCACAACAGGATGACAAGTTAAACTATTGTTTCTGAAAGCTTCTAAAATACTAATGCTGTCATATGGACACAGTATTGATGATAGTTCATCTGTATTCACGTGTTGAAGCGCGTGATAAATAACTGTAGCTTGAGCAGTAAAGATGGAGCATGACGAATATAGGCTGTTGATATAAGTAAAATCTCCACAACCAACATGTAATGCGGTTTTAGATCCACCCGCGAATACAGATTTGTACGATTGGTTCTGACAGCGATGAGAATAGTATAGTTGTTGAAAAACAATAAGTGTGTCCGATTTTCTGAACTGAGCAAAGGTATTTATAAAAGTATTTGTTGATTCATACCAAGGTGGATAGAGAAATTGGTCAACAGACTCTATCCGAACATCACATAAGTCTGAGCCACAGATGTGATTTGGCTCTAGTGAGAAAAGGTGGGATGCTCATTGGGCAAGCATCAAACAGTCCTTTTAGACAGGCATTAGGAACCATGGAACGTAATGGGTGATCAACATAATCATTGCGTAATGTAGTGTCCAATCTGTATAAGACAAAAGATCTAGCTGATCCATAATGTAAACACAGCCATAGTCAATATCAGACATTTCCATATTTAGTTTGAAGGAAATAGCATTAATTTCTAAGAATGTATTTGATAAATTTATACTAAAAAAATTTATACTGGATAAAACTAGGGAAATGTAACAAAGTAGATCTTGCAATTATTATACATATTTTTATTTAAGTATTTTTTTTACATAAAGAGCATCTAATTTCTTTTTAATTTGAAAGAATGCAAAGCTCAATAAATTTAAATATGATTTATTATTTTTATAAAAACAAAATATTTTTTGAAAATAAAATGAAGCGTTTAAATTAATTACTTGTTACTTAGCAAAAAACATTACCCACAAGAAAATCAAACTGCAATGTTTGTTAATAAAGATCAAATAAACTTCAATTTCCTATGTTTAAAAAATATTTCTTATCAAATGAATTATAAGTACAATAACAAAAAAATACATTTTCAAAATTTTTTATTTGGTGACAATACATAACAGATAAACAAAATAATTTCAGCAAGAAAAATTAACAAAATATAACAATACTATGTATAGATAAGGCTTCTAATACATATAATAATCACCTGATTTAATAAAAAATATGATGTACAAAAATAATCGTACATTTTGGCCCATTTTCTATAATAATAAAAGAAAATGTTTATCACATAAATTGAATGGAATAAAAGTATGCATACCAAAACATAAATTAACAAAAGTTTACCCCAATAATTCATATATTCAAACACTACAGTAATGTGTATATAAATAATACTCGAACTCAATGTAAAATCTAAATATTCTACAGTAGAACAAAATTGTGCACAATATACTTTGTAAATACAGAACTTATTTCAGACATAGTGCAAAATATTCCACTACGATCAACTTTAAATGTCATCCCGAACAATTCAAATACATCAAAAGTATAAGACATATGTAAAATATATATATATAAATGCAATCTACAACAATATATATATTTTTGCTATTCAGCTTACATCTTAATATCAAGATTCGAAAACTTAAGTATATCGGTTGTTGTTAAAATAAGTTGTATTAAAATATTCCAAAGCAACCTTGACAATTCTTTTTTTTAGAGACTAATTAAAAAAATTTCTTTTACAAATAGTACATAAAATTATAAATAGAATGTTTAATTTATTAGTTGATCATAATTTGAAAAAAAAAGGAATATAAATTAGATATTTTAAAACAAATATGAACTGTCTAAATATATCCAATAATTTTTAATCTTAAATTAGCAATGCCCAGTTTCTGCTAATAGTTTATTTTCAACAAAAAATGTCACTTTTAATAATTCAATTTCCATTTTGTATATAGAGTAAAATCTCATTTACATGTTTTTCGCTCATTTGTGATTCATATTTGAATATTAAATGTTTTTAACACTATCTTCATATACTAAGTTAAAATCAAAATAATTTAATTTCATGAAGTGCATTTTTAGATTGTTTGCATAAGCTCACTTTTATTTCTTAATTTTTAAAATTCACTTGTCTACCATTTTGGAAGGTAAAACAAAAAAAAAATTGGGGGCATTACAAAAATTACCTGCAATTATATGAGTGAATAGTTTTCGCTATGATCAAGTTTATATATATATATATATAGCACAGGTTTCTAAACAAAGATTTGAATTTCAGTTAACCAGTAGAGAAAGATTTGTTGAGCAATATTACGCTAGTTACTACATGAAAGTTCAATTGATGTAATTGTGATATCAAATATTATCATAATCTAGTCAACAAAAGCAGCAATATTCTTCTTCTTGAAAAAAACAAACTTGCAACAACTAAAAAGAATTTCCACTAAAAAACTTTTTGAT
The DNA here is from genome assembly GCA_030067965.1 of Latrodectus elegans. Classification (NCBI taxonomy): domain Eukaryota; kingdom Metazoa; phylum Arthropoda; class Arachnida; order Araneae; family Theridiidae; genus Latrodectus; species Latrodectus elegans. The sequence continues at coordinate 61,435,349 of CM057809.1, forward strand.
TTTAAAACTATATATATATATATATATATATATATATATCTCAAATGAAATTATTTGCTAAAAAATTAAAATACTCTGAGAAAATAAGTTTTATATGGGCTTTCCTCATATGTTATTTTTGCTTTTTTGTTTCAAAAGTGTATGTGTGTGATTTTACTATATTTAAGATTAAATTTTTTAATGATAGAAGCTTTTTAATAAATACCTTATTAAACATAATATTTATGAAAACTGTATACACTTAAAAGTATGCAATAAATTGAAAGACACCACACACACACAGCCATAATTTTAAAAATTAAATAACCACATAGAGATTATGTTTTTATAAAACATAAAATCAAGGAAAATTCAACTAGTGGATTAATTTTGATCAATAATGTGTGAGGACTTTACAAGACATAAAACATACAAATAATTTTCAATTATGTGGTCAGATAAAAAGTACCATTTACATGTTTACATACATCTTCATTAAAAATTTACATGCCCAAACTACTATCACAACTAACTGTTAACAGGTACTAAATACTTAAACACACAAGTTCAATCTACATAAAATGTAAGTTCAGAATAGAAGCGGTTGCTTAATGTAACCGATTTTATAGGATATATGAAAACACATAATTACATCATTAGGTATTAAAAAGAGGATTTTTTTTAATCCACTATATATTTCAAGGAGTTGACTGTTCCTCAATATTTATGCGTTAAGGAAATGTAAAGTGGATAGAAGCATAAAAATAGTTTTGTTTTATTTTTGTCTCCATTCAAACACATCTTTTTCAAAGACAACATAATAGTAACAATTTAAAACAAATTTTACATCTTTTTTAAATTTTGAGCTAAAAGTTAATAGGGAAAATATTTCTATGAATGCCAACATTTTGAACAATGTATCCACATAAATATTATAACATAAAAATCAGTAAGTATAAAATTTTACCCCAATACCTTGAATATGACTCAAAATATAACTACCATGTATATATTTGTACACTGAAGCGATAAATAAAAGCTAAATAATTTTAAACATAGAAATATTTTTAAAATAATAAAATTCTGTATATTATAAATGCAAATGCTTGAAAGATGAGATTAGAATAAATTGGGTGTTAAAACAAAATTCAAAATGTATTGAATTTGATGAAATGAGAAATACAATATCATGAACAATGAAAAATAAATAAAATAATAGCAAGAAAACCTTAAAAATGAATTACATGCTGATATAATATATCACAGCAAATGTTAGAAAATAATACATTACAGAATTGGCAATAACACACACACACAAAAATATTATGCCTCAAATTCTCAAATAGTGTCTTATCATTTATTAAGAATCACATTTGTTTCAACAAATTTTATTGGGTTGTAATTTTTTAATTCAATAGTAAAAGATACAAGACACTTCAAAATACAATATAAAAGATTTTAAATTTCTGTTTCTAAAAACATTTCGTTGAGTTATCCAACTATAGTTTAGATACATTTTCTCTATCATTAGAAACACATACAAAATTTATTACCACTTAATACCTAGAAAAGTTATTTAGCATTATTTGCATAGCATTTTTCATTAACTTCAGTTTATTTTAAATGCACATTATAATTGCTTATCAACAAATATACATTTAAAATACTATGTAAAATCTACAGAAGTTGCATAGTATTACATTAAAAGTTGAGAAGAGTTGAGCATTGCACCTAAATACACTGGTGGGCAAAACTTAAGCAACAATGTAAAATTTAAGCAAATAGCCATGAAATTGCATAAAATGAGTTCTTGTGATCACAGCAATGAACATGTAATTCAGTAGAAAGGTCATGCGTATGCAAATATCAGTGGCAAAACGTCAGGTGACATGAGCATATGCAAAACGCGTGTGCTCGGTGAGCACAGTTCAAGCCTACAATAAAAGGAAGGACGGAGGAACAATTAAAGACTTTCGTTTCAAGAGCAAATGAATGTGTCCATGAAATATGGTTAGAAAAAATCACCTGGACGACTTCATGCATGGAAGAGTGATTGGAAAACTGGAGGATGGGTGTAGCGTGACCAGTATAGCTGAAGAGCTCGAAATCAACAAAAGTGTCATTTCGTGGAATTGGAAAGCCTTCAGAACCACAGGTACAGCTGTTCAGCAGGTTGGTAGTGGCCGCCCCAGGAGAACAACTGCAGCAAATGACTGCTATATCGTCCTGCAAGTGGAAAAAAACCCGAAACCAGTTAGCAAGTGCCAATGTTCAGCATCAGTGTACAGCAACAGGGTGACAAGTGCTGCAGTTTAGTGTGGTCAGACATCTCGACAAAGGTGGCCTATTCACCTACCATCCCGAACACTGCATTCCGTTGATAGCTCGCTATCGGCCGCACCATTTAGAGTGGTACAAAGAGCACAAACCACTGGACATCTGACCAATGAAGGCATGTCCTCTTCACAGATGAAAGTCGTTTCACCGAAAGTCGTCACAAGCAATTCTCAATGGCAGTTGATTTGGAGATGGGTTGGGAATTCATCCAAGTAACGTAACAAAGAGACAGTTATGGTGATCCTGGAGCTTTCGTCTGGGGAGGCATTATGCTGAAAAGGCGGACTGAGCTCCAAATTCTCGACAGAGTTTCAGTAACTAGAGATCGCTACTGTCAGGAGGTAATCCTTCCCCATGTGCCTGTTTCGAGGTGCCATTGGAGTAGATTTCATTATAATGGATGACAATGCATGGCTACATTGGACTAATGCTGTTCAGCAGCTACTGGAAAGTGAAAACATCACGCAAATGGCTTGGCCAGCGTAATACCGATTTAAATCCCATAGAATATGTGTGCGATGCCTTGGGGCATATCCCATACTAAGGAACATCTGTTATTGTTCCTCTTGGACAGATGATCTTATGCAGGGATACTGTGAGTTTAATAAAGCCTATTTTTGTTTGATTCCATACTGTATGCATTGTATTCATTTTTGTGCAACTATGCTTTAGTCACCCTTTAAATACAAAATGATGTGTCTTATTTCTGAATTTCATGTTCCTCAGATGGTTTCTCGCAGAGTTATGGCAGAAAAACCACCTGTTGCTTAAGTTTTGCACACCAGGGTGTATATACATTATTTATACTCTCAATTCCCAGGCACATTATATTAAACAAATGTAAAAAATTATAACATTAAAAAGATTTTTTTTTTTCAAAATCTGAAGAAATTTCACAAGTAGGCTTTTTTAAATTTTGTGATTTTCAAATGTTTCATATGGTGCTTTAAAAATCAAATATCTGCAAGTTCATATAACCCATACTACTTCTGCATTTTATGATAAAAATGACTTTTTAATCTCACTCTAAATGTTAAAGTGAAAATATAAAGGAAATCATAAAAGTAAATTACATCATGAGGAACTTCATGGGAATACTTTGGAATCTATACATAAACAAATTAGATAGAATACAAATTATATAAATTTCATATTTGTGAATTTCTGTTATTCATTATAGCAGCAAACATAACTCTGGCAAATTATATAATATTTGTACATTAAATAAAGCTTAAAATAAGGAATATTAAACAAAAAAGCATATGAAGATAAAACATTCTTTACTGAAATAACCAGATTTCAAAAATATTTAAAACTTTCATTAGCATTCATTATATAAAACACAACAAAGTGAAATTTAAATTTCAAGACATAAGTGAGCCTGGACAAGCAACATACTTGAATTATAAAGAACAGTTCTATTTCACAATTAAAAAACTACATGTGATATTGCTTTGATGAGTCATTTCGAAAATCACTAACTATTAACATAAAATGGAATAAAAGTTCAAAAAGAAAACATTAGCCTATAGAGCAAAAAAAAATTTCACATATTACAAAGGCTCATAATATAACCAAATACTTTAAACACAATAAAAAAGTGTAGATTTGATATTTGAAAAAAAAAACCCAATAAATACTGTCAATTTTCCAGAACTCTTTCATGACTAATGGTTCTAAGCTTTTGTTGTATTTAGAACCAATAGCCACCATAAAATTGGCACAAAACATATTCATATATTAAAACTTTAATTTCTCCATGAACTTCAAGTGTTTTTATGACAAATTATATGAAAATACGAATAAAGCAATAAAATATATTTATAATGAAGAAAAATATTTCTTGTGATCCATGATCTTTACAGATTAAATGGCACTTACAAGCATTTAAATATATTGAACTATCTTTTCACTCCTAAATACAATGAGACTTTCTTATACTTAAGAAATCAATGCAAATAAGTATAGTAAAATGAAAAAATACTTCTTGAAATTTCACGAGAAAAAAAAGTGCTGTGATTCCTATTTATGGTGAGATTCTCTCAAAATTACTTATACTGCACTCATAAGACCAGTACTTGAGTACGGCTACCAGACCTGTCAGGTCGCGGCAGCTTCTAATCTGAATAAGTTAGAGAGAATACAGCTTAGCACTGTCAGAATTATCACTGGTCTTAGGCATTGTCGTCCCATTGATATAGTTCTTTATGAGGCTGATCTCAAGCTCTTATCCCTGCAAAGAAGGACAAATTGTCCAAAGTGCATTGCATCGCTTAAGAGTTTCAGGCCCTACAATAGAACGTCAGTTTTCCTTTCAAATTGGACAAACAATCAGAGGCTGAAAAAGGACAGCCCTCTTGATTTTATGTGGAAACAGGCTTTGATGGACATTGAGGTAGAGCACTGTACTCCTTTTAATTTTCTGACACCTACCACTACTCTTGGTAATGTTTTTTAATGAAAACCTGAAGATGAATTTTGTTCAGCAGAATGAACACCCAGAAATAGCTCTCTTGAGGTTATAAATAATATCCCATCTCGGGCCCTTGTTCTTTACACTGATGGAAGCTGATCAGATGCAGGTAGAGCAGGCAGTGGTGTTCTTATGAAAACAAGTGTTGGAGAACATCGATATAGTTTTAGAAATCCTGACTACAGTTCAGTTTTTCGCTCTAAACTCGTCACTATCAAGGAGGCATTGAATCTGGGTCTAGAAGCTGATGCAGATGTTTGGATATTGACTGATAGCAAGAGTTCCATCCAGTACTTAAAGAATTGGCCTAATGTTCTTCATAAATTGGGGCAAGATATTGTTCTCAAATTGGCTGCATTGAACCAGAGGGTACTGTCTGTCTACAGTGGATTCCCTTGCATGTTGGGGTTTGCAGAAACAAAGTTGCTGATTTACTTGCTGGTGAGGGCTGCGAGCTCCCCATTCCTCCTTCCAAAGAACTTCGAATCTCAGAGATCCACTCGTTATTTCTAGCTGGTATAAATGACACTTGGAAAATTCCACCTCGGCATGAGTGGTATGCCGCTGGGTGCCCTGGTCTGTCCCTACAATGTACCGGTTCAAGACTTCAGCAGACAACACTATCCAGACTTAGGACTGGACACATAAGAAGTTTAAGGTTCAGTAGTGGTTTGAAGACTTATGCTGTCTGCCGATGTTCAGCCCCTGCCTCTCCCTCTCATATCTTAGAATGTATAGGTGCTTCTGTGGGGCAACTGTTGAATGACGGGGATAGGGTCTTCTGGCTAATTTCGAGACTTGATCTCTTGGACCTAGTTTAGTTTATTCTAAACCAGGGGGGATAGGCAACAACAACAGATTCACTTGCCTCAAGAGATTAACATAAATCAGCCTTCGAAAAATGATGCATCTACTAGGAAAATATCCATGAATAAGTCTCTTCTGACAGGTCCATCAGAGATGCTAGTCTGAAATGCTTGGTAATAAAGCAAAACAGTATTCCAAAAAGCTATGTTTCACCTACAGGACTAAAGATTAAAGAAAATAAAGGCGAATTAAATAAAGAAGAGTCAAATATTTAATTCTTAAAATGTATTAAATATGGACCAAAGTAAGCTAAGGACCTTTTTAAATCTCTTAGTAAAGAAAAATATTCTATTAAACGATCATGATAGTCATAGCACTTATAATAAAGATGGTAATGGCAATAGCTGCATAAAGGCGAAATGTATGGAAGCTTGTACCTGTACCATAATCTGCAACATCGTATGCAATCAATAAATTCTGACAAAGCTCCACAATTTAAGAAACCAAAACTCCATTAAAACAGTTATGGTAAGTGGCATTCTAAGTCAGTTTGATCCACCACAGCTTTTTAAAACTAGGTAAAACCATCTCAATGTAGAAGTACTGCAACGATATCAATGATATGCACTAGAAAGTTGCCCATAAACAGTCAAGTTATGATCAATAAAAATGGTTCAATTCTTTTGCATGACAATGCTAGGTGTAATACTTTAATGATCACTAGTTAAAAGTTGCAAGCATTGGGCTACAAAACTTTAGACCACCCACTACATTTACCTGACTTTTCACATACAGTTTATTCTTTTTCAAACATCTGGGTAGCTTCCTTTAGGGGGACTGCTACAAAAATTCAAGGACACCAAAATGACATTTGATGAATATTTTACCTCTTGAACTATTCCATTTTATGATAATAGCATAAAAGCTTTTATTGTGTGTATGATTAATAATATTTGGTCTTTAGAAATATATATTTAAAGTAGGCTGTAAAAATTAAATATTTCATATGTATGTGTTACAAACTAATAATACTGCAATATTAAATTTTTTTTAAAACATAATATCTGGATTCATAATTTAAGAGATTAAAATATTTTATTCTTTTCATATAAAATTTATATTTTACAAACATATGGAGGAAAGACATTGAGATTTTTAATAAGTGATATTTTACTGAAATATTTGCAGAACAAATTTCATGAAACAGCTTGCACATTCTGAAACACATTTTCATACACATTTAGTTACATGCAATTTCCAAGAAACATATAAATATGAATTTTTAAATTAATAATGAATTATAGGAAAACTTGAATTATAGTATTGTAAAAATATAAAACTATAAGACCAAAGTAACATTTTTATATACTAACAGTAACTTTTGTTCACCAAGACAAATGTTTCTCCAACTGAGATAAAAGTACTCCTTGGTAATAAATGAAAAACATATGATATATATTAATAAGAATCCTCCAGCAGGATTAGTAAAGAGAAACATTTAGTTATGGAAAGCAAAGCAAATAACCATATACATATGCAAAGTCCTCAACTATTCAACTTGATAATATAAAAGTTATATTAGCCTATCTTAAAAATAAACTCAAAATTTTTGCTAGTTTCAGAATTTCGATATTTATTGTTAAATGTAAAAAATTCCATTGTAGAACATTGTGTTTTAACTATTATACTCATAAGTTTTTTTTTTGTCACTAGACATTTGCAAGAAATAACAAAAAAAAAGGATTTGTTTCAGCATGGCATACACAGTATTTACAGTTCTGAGGAACATCTAGATAGCTCTTGAATAAAAAAGTGAGAAAAATTGGTTTAAAATTTTTTTTATGTAGGTTGATATGTAGCACCACATCAAGGTAATACAATATTATGCCATATATCTTATGACACAATTATTACATTAAGTTAGAATTTCTAAAAATGCACAAAACTATGAGAACACATTATATTACGCAACTATAATTTTAAAATATTTAAAACTTTCTTTTGAATACAAAGTGGAACAGTCACATTTAAAAGAATTTCATTCATGTAAATAAGTGAAAGCAAAAAATTAATATTTAGAAAATCAGATACTATTTATTAACTATGAAAACATTCCTGCTAACACATGTGTCACATTGCATTAAAAAATTATAGTGAATTTTGATCAATTTAATACCAATAGCAACATCACAGTACATTTTAAAATGTTGCTTCTTTTCACTTTCATACTTTAGATGTAACATCAAAAGCTGTGCAAAAGTTTTTATCACTTATTACATTTACATATTTTTATACTGTGATATTACATAAAAATATGAAAAATATATGGACTCAGCATAGTTCTGCAAATCAGATTGTTTCTGAAGTTCAAAGTGTCCTATTTGAGGTCACCTGAAAAATTGTTTGCTCAAATTCAAATTATCATGTACATAATGTAGTACAAACTGCTAATAAATTTTATATATTGAAATGCTAAAAAGTAGAGATAAAATGATACAGAAGAAATTTAAACATAAATTTTCGATTTTAATTTCTAAATTGCTATGTAAAAGTGAAACACAATTCACTCTAATAATGGGAAAAGGTTAAGTAGAAAGTTTTTCGATGCTTTAATTTAAAAATTTGGCCACAATAGAACTGTTTGCATATCATACAGGCAGAAATTGCTATTGTAGGATAACTATTTACAATTATGAAAGTTGATAGTGGTCTGCTCAGCTCAACACTTACATTCTTGTAAAAGAAGGAGTGCAAGATTTGTTGTTGGGTATACTAGAAAAGAGACTTTTCTTTTACCAATTTCATTAACATCTTCAGATTCAACAATGTTGCTGGTAGCCAACACCAGTGAGGACTCTTGGTAAAAACCATTAGCTGCTTTTAACTTTTCTTCAAGCAAAAAGACATGTAGCACATTCAAGTTTGGTTTGGCTTGTTTGATCCACAGAAGCTTCATTCCACCATGGTTTTCAAATTTATGAGGACAACAGGAATATTTTGGGATGAGTATTTCAACATCTTTGACAATAGCATCTTTGACTTTAAGAATAACAACAATAGTGTTGGCTATCATTTCATTTGTAATAACAGCCCATTCAGTCAAGAATGCCTGTCCACCCTGTAAAAATTTAAAAGTAGTAGGTCATGATTCAATATTAGGTGAACTAGCAGGGGGAAAATTCAGGAAAATGGCAACTGCTGTGGAGATCTTTTTCCAAAGGAGAACTCCAAATGAAGCAACAAAATGGAAAAATAAATAGCTACATCCAAGGAATGAAATGCCTTGGTAGTCATATGAAAGTAACTTTAGTATTCAAGCAGACAAAGTCAGTGATCAGAAAAACTATTGAAGTGAGCAGCTGAGCTAAGCAGGAGAATCAGTACTCATATTTTCCCCAGAGTAGTGATCATTAGTCACTAATAAGAATGTAAAGAAAAGGAAGCTGATCCAATTTATTTAAATTGTCTAGGGGAACAGTTCCAGCAGATAAATATACAGAAGAAACAGTAATTAGAGCAAAAATGTATCATAATTGGCACAGCTTGCAGTAAAGTGCTGCATAGGTATGAGGCAAGAATACAAACCCCACCAAGTTTTCATGTCATATCAACAATATCTATTTGATATGACATGAAAACTTGAATCTTCTCAGGAGAACAAGAGTTAAAGTTTGTTTTTTCAAATTTTTTGTTTCTTGATTGTTCCTTGGAGAGCACAAATAGCAGGAGAAAAGGATTCTATCAGGTCTAACAGGTACACACAAATGAAAACAATAGCAATTCCAAGAAACTGTCATAATGAACATTTCTTAGATCTACTATACAATATGCTCCTGCCAATCCTCTATAGACTGATGATCACATTTATATTAATGTTGCTATGGATACTCAGAAGATAGCAAATCTTAAGATTAATAGTAGTGTATAATTGATTTTTAAATTTTCCCTAGTATCAGAGGCACTTGATAGTTAGGATTTAATGAGATTGGTTTAATAGTAGTAGGTTGCTATTTATAAAGCTTGTTTTGTTTCTCAAAATTAGATTTCTAAGTTCCAGAACAGTCTGTGTAATAGTTGTGTTTTTCTACATGAGCGTATGATATTTTAAAACCACCTGTAATATCTTGAATTTGCTTTTTAGCTTCCAAATAAGAATTTTTTCATTGTTTTTATCCTTCTTTCATGTCAAGCAAGTTTTACAGGACTAAGAATGATTCATTTTACGATTGAAGAGTAAATCTGGTTCAGCTATTTTCTTGATGTTTCAGACTTGAACATTGAGTACATGTAGCTCTTAATATGCAGAATGTTTTAGAATGTTCAAACCTGTTACAGTTAAAACATTTAACAGAATTTAGAATGTAAAGTCTTATAGAGCAGTGAAGCTAACCTGCTTTTATTGAGATAGGAAGGTTCGAGCAATCAAAGGTTAATATCAAGAAATTCATAGGAATTATTTCATCACATTGTATAATTATTTTGATACAGAAGTCAGAAAGCTTACTCAAGAAACAAATGCGAGACTGTAGTGAGTGTCCTCTGTGTGTAAAAAGAAAACCTATCACTAAAGAATCAGAGGGATCCCCCTGTCAGGCTGGGAAAACTACCATTCCATCAGTAGCAACTCACTACGAACAAGTTAACACAGTGTCTAGACGATGATATGGCTGTGAACTCCCTAAAGTTTTGATTTCACACCACAAAAAAATATGATAAACCGCTCCTTTAAATCAATGCAGGTGAAAAATAATGATGATTTGATGGACAACATAAACAATTTATTCTCCAAGTTGTTAAAGAATATCTGTGCCAAAAAACTGAAAAAGGTCTAATTCTGAAATATCTCCACAGCTTTGATTTAATGACTTATGATAAGTTACAACAGGGATTTCTACTAGTGTTTGCAATGTTAAAAAAAAAACTTAGAGTTGTTCTTCGGAATTTTTATCAGAAGACTACAAATATTAATTTTTATGGGAGAAGGTTCTCCAGCTACACTTAATGTTTTAATATTCAAAAAGGGGACACTTATTTTAAAATGTATACAGTTTTGGAACAATGTAAAATATGGGAAAATATAAGTTTCCAGTTTAGTGCCTTGTCAGAGTCTGAATTTTTGGACCTATGTGAAAGAAAAATTTTCATATCACCTAGTTCCTATCTATCAAAGAGGACATCAAGGGAAAGCAGTTACCAGCTCTGAAACCAGGAATATCTTAGGACACAACTGGAGACATCTTAGGCACACTGCAACAATATAGCACAGGTTTGGAAGATCTAGCAGATAAACCTACAAAACTCAAAATGTAAAACTAGGTCTACAGCATTATTCTGAGAAAAGGTGCCCCTAAACACTAGCCAAATGACAGAAGGATCACTTGAGCCAATCATCCACATAGGCTTCATCAAGGACAACAGGAACCCCAGAAAAGTAATATCTTAGGGGTACTTCCAGAAATGTACATGTTGGGAAGATCTAGCAGATAAAACTGCACCACCCAAGATGTAAGACTATTCTTACAATACCATGATAGGGAAATGCCATCCATAACACAGCATCAGCCAATTGAGTGAATGCAAGTACACTTTAATCACCTATCAGTAGACAACATTGGGCCATGGATAACAGATACTTCAGGACACAAATGACTAAAGGTTATAACAAAGATATAGTATATATTGAGTAGATTTAGCAGATAAATTCCCACAACCCGAGATAGACTAGACCTAAATGTCTATACTGATGAAAAGTATCCCTAAACATAGACCAGACAAATGGAGTGCAAGAGCACTCCAGCAACACATCTGCAGAAAAACCTGTGCTAAAGCCACAAGGACACCCAGACATGAATATCTTATAGGTATTACCAGGATATAGTACATGTTCAGAATATTTACGAAATAAATGTACACAACCTAAAGTGTAGATTAGCCCAACCAAAACATACTACAGAAAAGACACCCATAACTCAACACCTGCTGACTAAGAGCAGGTTCACCCATCTCCCAAGACAAAGGGCAATAGAGGGACAAAATATGAATGCATGAGAGGAACCAAGGGATATAGTACATGTTAAGAAGATCCATCAGACAAAACCATATAACCAAAAATGTAAGACTAACCTTATAACATGCTGGGGAAAATACTCACTAACATACCACCAGAGCAATAACTGACCACCAGATGAATGACAGCCTGATCATTCAAGCCACTCATCTGCAGAGAGGCCTGTACCAAGGGCAACAGGAACAGAAGGACACCAATACCTAAGGGATTCAACTAGGACAGGCACAAGTTGAGAAGGTCTAGCATATAAAACTGCACCACTCCAAATGTAAGACAAGTCCTAAGGTACCATAAAGAAAAGCCAACACTACCACAGCACCAGCTGATTCACTGTATGCAGGTTCACTCCAGCCACCCATCTACAGAGAAGCCTGGGGCATGGATAACCGAGACTGAACACCAAAGCCTGAAGGGTATTAGAATTTAGTACACACTGGATATCTCAAGAAGATAAACTCACACAACCCAATCCTACAACATTGTGATAGGGAAAAGTCACCCCAAGACTTCAAGACAAGATTTGACTTCAGTGACAAGTTGACTTCAAGACAAGATTTGGCGAATGGAAACAAGGACACCAATTTCTGAGTGGTACTACCAAGAAGATTTAGCATATAAACCCACACCAACCAAAATGTAAGACTAGTTCTGACAGGAAAAAGCCAGCTATAACAGCAAAAGACGATTGAGAGCAGTTTCACCAGTCACCAATCGGCGGAGAAGCTTGGGACGACATAAATAGGGGACCCAAGAAAACAATGCTTGAGGGATAATACCAAGATATAGAATATATTTGAAAGATGTAGCAGATAAACCCACACAACCCAAGATATAGGAGATTTTCTAAAGCTCCATGCTGCAGAAAAGCCAACCCTAACATAGCAACAGCTAAATGACTGACAGCAGGTTCACTCCAGTCATCCATTTACAAAGTCCTAACCAAAGGCAAGAGGGGTGATAGGACACGAATAGCTGATGTGTACCAGTAGGATATAATACAAGTAAAGAAGGTGTAGCAGATAACTCTGCAACATCCAAAATAACAGACTAGTCCTACAATTAAAAACTTCCCCCCACACAGCATCAGCCGAATAACTGAGTACAGGTTCATCCCCGAACACTAACACATTTTAGGAACAAAAAGGATACAGCATATATTTGGAACATCAAACAGATAAGCCCCCTGAACCTAAAATGTAAGAGTAACTTTACAATACCATGCTGTGGAAAAACTTCTCATATAGACCCACTCAATTCAATGAGAGCACGTTCTCACCAGGCACACATATGAAGACAAATCTTGTCCAAAGGCATACAGAATCACAGTATACAAATTCCTTATGGATACTACAGGATATGTACAGGTTAGGAAGGTCTAGGAAATAAATTCGAAACATTCAAAATGCAAGACTAACCCAATAGTACCATGGTTAGAAAAAGCCACCCCAAAAACAGCACCTGCCAATTGTTTTAGAGCAGTTTCACACCAGGTATTTATCTAGAGAAGTTTAGGCCAAAAGTAATAGAGAACCCAGGAAACTAATGATTGAGTGATATCGCAAGAATATAAAAAATATTAAGAAGATCTAGCGGGCACGCTCAAACGACCCAGGATGCAGAACTAGACCTAAAGAACAATGTTGCAGAGAAGCTGCCACTACTATCAAAGCAAGAACCAAATGACTGAGAACAGGTTCATACCAGTCACACCTACCAAAGGGAAGCACTTGGCAATGGCAACAATAACCCCAGGATACCAATAAATTAGTGGTACCACCAGGATATGTACACATTGCTAAGATCTAAAACATAAACTCACATTACTCTATATATAAGACTAGTCCAAGAGCACCATAGTAGAAAAAAACCACTCCTAACACAGGACCAACCAATTGAGAGCAATTTCACTGTAGCCACACATCTGCACTGGAGCTTCGGCAAAGCGATAGCTGGAAAACCAGAAAACACATGCTAAGAGGTTATTCCAGGATCCCCTATATAGTCGGAATAGCTATCAGATAAATCACACAAGATGCAGCCATACAGCTACATGATGAGGAAAAGCCACCATTAACACAGAACCAGCCAAATGACTGAGCAACCGCCGAATGATTAAGAGCAGGTCCACTCTATCCAACCATTTGCAGGGAAGTCTTAGCAAACAGTAAGAAGGATAACAGGTCATGAATAGTTGAGGTGTACCAGTACGATATAATAAACATAGGGAATATATAGAGTATAAAATCACGCAACCTAAAATGTAAGAATAACTTCCTGGGGAAAGCTTCCCCTGACATAGGCCCAGACAATTTACAGGGAACAGATTCACTTCAGACATCCATTCGCAGACAAGTCATAGCCATGGGCATATGAGTTTGGTTTGTCGCTCAATGGTCAATTTTTGCACACGAGGGCTAATTAGACTGGGGCCTAGGGTTTAAAGTGGATTCCGAGCCACTAAAAACATCCATGCCCAAGGTTGGATTTGAACCCATGAACTGTTGAACCAAAAGAGGGCAAGAGGGATAACAGGACACAAATGGCTGATGTGTACTAGTAGGATTTGGAACATGTTAAGAAGATCTATTACATAAACCCACAAAACAAATTTTTAAGACTACCCCTACAGCACAATGCTAGGGTAAAGCTTTCTCTAACTTAACACCAGCTGAATGACTTAGAGTAGGTTCACTTCAGCAACTCATCTGTTGAAAAACCTGGGCCAAGGATCAAGATAACCAGAACTCCACAACACCAATGCCTAAGGGGTATTAACAGGATATACACTGCTAGCCACTGTAAATGCAACACCCTGAAGGAAGAATGCAAATAATATGAAATTTACATCATGCATTAGAGAAGGTAAGATATACAATTGAGTATAATTTCAGTAAACGTGCACATCACATGCGTCTGCGGCACCACTTCAAAGCGCTATTTAGGATTTGAAGATTGATTATTTGAAGTTCAGCAATTGAATATTTCTGGTGGTTTTTTAAAAAAAACAATCATGTCTCATAGTAAAGAGACATCATTTTTCAATCCAGCATCTAAGCTTGACAGAAGAAGGATAGTGACGTACCAAGGTTGTAGATTATCTTTCAGGAAAATCAGTAGAAGTGTTGGTGGAAACCAAACAACCGTAACACGGATAAGTGTTCGTTGGATGAAGGAGAGTATAATGGATACTTGTTTGATTGCATCCACCTCAGTACACTACTTCATGTGATGACAGGCAAATTGGTGCATGGCAGTGACAAATATCACAAACAATAGCACAAGACATTTAAGCTGTAATCCAGGGTCCCCATGTATCTTTTGACACTTTTTAAAGCAGAGTGGTCGGTCCGGAAGACATCCAATGCTTCGTCCACTCATGACATTTAGAGTCTCTTTGAATCAATGCCGAGGCGTGTGATATCATGATCAACAATGGCTGTGGCTCAGGCAACTGACTTCGGCAGGCACCACACTTCAAAGAAGTCTATAAATTTAATCAATAGATACTTGGTCCACATGTCCAGCACAAAATAAATTTTATTGTGATATCTCTCATCTTTCTTGATGTTACAATTTAAGAGGCTAGCAGTGTAGAACATATTGGGAAGAACAAGAAGAATAACCCACACAATCCAAAATGTAGAACTAGTACTACACTGCATAGAGAAAAGCCACCCCTAACAGAATGCCAGCCAATCAACTAAGAGTAGGTCTACTCTTGTCAACCATCAGCAAAGAAACTTCGGCCAACAGTAACAGAGACCCCACGAAACCAAAGCCTGAGGGATACTAACATGGCATAGTATATATTCAGAAGATCTACTAAATAAACCCACATAACCTAAGATGTAGGACCAGCCCCACAGCACTATGTTGGGAAAAAGCTGACAATATATCAGCTTTTTCCCAACCCAACTAAAATAACAAAAGACAAATGATTGAGAGTATGTTCACTCCAACTATCCATCTGCTGTCTAAGCAAAGGGCAACAAAAAGACACCAGAACACCAAAACATTTTGGGTACCAAAAGGATATTGTGTATATTTGGAAGATCCAAGCAAATAAGCCAACTGAACCAAAAATGTACGATTAACTTTACAATACCATACTGGGGAAAACATCACCTAACATAGCCTCTTCAATTGACAGAGAGAGGTTTACTCCAGACACCCATCTGCAGAGAAGCTTTGGCCAATGCTAACAAGGACCCCAGAAGACTAATGCTTAAGTGGTAACACCACGAAGATCTAGGAGATAAATCTGCACCATCCAAAATGTAGAACTAGTCCTAGAGTACCATAGTAGGGAAAAGCCAGTCATAACACAGCATCAAATGACTAAGAGCAGTTCACTCCTGCCAACCATTTTCAGCGAAGTTTGGGACAACAGGAACATGGAATCCAGTAAAGTATTGCCTGAGGGGTACTATAGCAGGGAATAGTATGTATTTAGAAGATTTAGCAGATAAACCTGCACAACCCAAGATGTAGAACTAACCCTGCAGCACCAGGCTGCCCAAAAGCCACCCCTAAAACAACACCAGCCAAATGACTGGGAGCAAGTTCACTCCAGCCATCCACATGTAAAGAAGTCTTAGCAAAGGACAAGAGGGATAACAGGGCACAAATAGCTGATATGCTCCAATATAAGAAATTAAGAAAATTTTCATATTTATTGATTTCCATGAAAGAAATTTACTGAAGGAAAAACTACTGCTTTTACATAAAAATGCAAATCTGTGTTGCAAACACGTAAGCATATGTACATGTGTTGGCGGAGCCAGCTAAGAAACAGGTTTTATAAGCGTGTGCAGTCAGTGATTTTCGTTCGGTAGCAAACCTCGCCGATTTTCTTGGTGTTATCTTGCAACAATTGTTTAAATTGACATTGGAACAGTAAAAATGAGTAATCACAAAGATAAGATAGAATGAGGTGGCGAATTCTGGGGAGGTAATAGGAAGGCCAATCGCAAGTCTAGATATGCAGAGAGATTAATATAACACCCAGTGTCATCTGTAACCTGTGGAAACAGTTCCAGGTGACTGGAAATATTGAGTGACAGCCTGGACAAGGTTGAACAAGAGGGACAATGGCCTAAGGAGATCGCCATTCGCCACTTACAGGGAGGTAACAGAGGAGATACAGCTTCTCTGATCTTTTGGGAACTGTATGCAGTCACAGGAAACTGTAACTAGTGTGACCTTTCTTAAGCGACTGACTGAGAGAGAGTTGTTTGCAGCTGTTAATGTCTTCAAAGAGGAAAGTGTTATTAACATGATGGAGACATCCTTATTACAGTATGAATCAATGGGTGACTATTTTGTTCAACAACAAGTCCTGTTTTAGCCTACTGACCAATATTCATTGTACTTTCATCTGAAGATCACAAGGAACCTGTTACATACTCCCCAATGTTAGGAAATCAACAATTATGGCGCAAGGAGGTGATGTCATAGCTTAGGCAGACATTCTTTAGATGGCTGCACATCTCTAAACATCTATGACAAAGGATCTATGATGGATGTGAGGTATAGGGATGAGGTCTTGAAGCCCTATGTACGCCTTTTCTGGTGTGCAGATGGGCCTTGAATTCATCTTAATGAATGATAACATGAAGCCACAAAGAGCTCTTCTGGTCAACGAATTTCTTGAAAGTGAGGATATTCAGAGTATAGATTGGCCAAAGAGATCTACACACTTCAACCCTATAGAGCATGTCTGGGATGCTCTGGGGCATATGCAAATCACAACCCCCCCTGAGAACTGGCTACGAACATAAAATGACATTGTTCAACAAGTAGGACAAATTACCATAGGCACTGATGAAGCCTTATTTCCAGTATGATATCACGCTGCGAGACCTGTATAACTGTAAGAGGGAATCATACCCCCTATTAAACCATTTCTTTTGTTTTCTGCAACCACTGTTTCAGACTTTCACATTCCTAGGAGTGTTACGCATGAACTATTGCAAGTTTATTTTGTCTACCTATTTTTACTCAAATTTTATTAAAATGTGTCCAGTAGTTCTGGAAATCCTTGATCAAATATGAAAATTCTCTTAATATCTTATGCCAGTGTATTACAGGTAAGGAAGGACTAGCAGATAAACCTACACCATACAAAATGTAAGACTAGTCAAACACTAATATGTTGGGAGGAAAATTTCCCCACACAAGCCATTTGCCAAGAAACCTTGGCCAAGGAGACAAACAGAACTCTGATACTAGAGAGGTTCCAAGAGGATACAGTAGATATTGGAAAGATTTAGTAGATAAATCCACCCAACCAAAAATGCAAGACTAGCTTTACAATACCATGATGGGGGAAGCTTCCTCTCACATAGTCCCAGCCAATTGACTGACAGAAGAGAGGAAATAACAGAAAGAGTATAAATCCCTGGGTACATCGGGGTTAGGACAACCGTACTCACCTAAAGAAGGCGAGTCCCATGAGGGACATTACATAAAGAAGCCTTGGCCAATGGCAACAGATACCCAAGAACATCAATACCTTAAGGATATTACCATGATGTGTACATGTTGGGAAGGTCTAAAGCCAGCAGAAAGCTAAAATAGCAACAGCTGAATGATCGAAAGCAGGTCCACTCCATCTAACCATTTGCAGAGAAGTCTTACCGAAGAGTAAGAGGGATAACAGGTCATGAATAGCTGAGGTGTACCAGAAGGATATAATAAACATAGGGAAGATATAGAGCATAAACTCACATGACCTAAAGTAGTATTTACAAGAATGACTTTACAACACCTTCCTGGGAAAAAGCTTCCCCAACCATAGGCCCAGACAATTTACAGGGAACAGATTCACACCAGCCTCAAATCTGCTCAGAAGCCTTGGCCAAGGGCAAGAAAAACCTCAGGACACTAATTCCTTTAGTGTACTACCAAGATATGTACACGTTGGGAAGATCTAGCAGATAACTCATATCATTCAAAATGTAGGTCTAGTCCTAACACCATGATAATGAAAAGCCAATCCTAACACAGCACGAGCCGTTTGACTGAATGCTGGTTCACTTCAGAAATTCATCTGCTGAGAAGCCAGTGCCAAGGATAACAGGAACTCCACAACACAAATGCCTAAGGGATATTAACAGGATATACACTACTGGCCACCATAAAGGAAGAATGCAAATCACATGAAATTTACATGTGTTAGCAAAGGTGAGATATGCAAATGATTAGAATTTCAGCACAGGTGCATGTCAGATGTGCCTGCAGTGCCACTTTAAAGCCCTATGTAAAGCTTGGAGATAAATGATTTTAAGTTCGACAATTGTGTTTTTCAAGTGGTTTTTTTTTAAAAAAATCATGAATTATGCCTCATAGTAAAGAGCCTTCATTTTATAATCCAGCATCTGAGTTCAACAGAGGAAGGATAGTGGCATACCAGGATTGTGGATTATCTTTCAGAAAAATCAGTAGTCATGTCGAAGGAAACCAAACATCCGTAATGCAGATAAGTGTTCCTTGGATGAAGGAGAGTACAATGGAGACTTGTTCGATTGCATCCACCTCAGTGTACCACTTCATGTGATAATATGCAAATTGGTGCATGGCAGTGATGGATCACCCAGCCTCATCACAAACAATAGTATAGCACATTCATTCTGTTAATGCATCATCCAGTATCTGTGTATACCATTCAATGCCATTTACAGCAGAGCAGTCAGTCTGCAAGACGTTTACTGCTCAGTGAATTCTTGATGCAGAACCAGACATGTCAGCCACCAATGATGCGATGAAAGGAGGATGAGGATGGCAGAATAGAATTAAATTGTCTTTACAAATATTTCACAGTTGTCTGCAACACCACAATTGTCGCAATGAAGTCTGGAGACATTGTGGAGAGAGGATGCTGAACAGCTGCATTATTGCACAGAAAAAACTAATCCTGCACTAATGTCGTATGGGGCATTTTTGGATATCGCTCTTGCACCAATCTATATTATGCATTGCTGGTACTTTAAACAGCCAGGGCCACATCTCAGCGGTATTAGAATCAGTAGTCTTTCCTTACATTCCGGGCTTGTCCACAGTCATATTTCAACAGGTTAATGTTCGAACACACGTAGCACACAATGTCCAAAGGTTCTTCGTCAATCGCCAGGTTGAATTATTCCTCTGGACGTCTTGCTCTCCAGATCTTTCGTTGATAGAAAACATGTGGTCCATGGATGCAAAATGACTGACCCTGATTACATCCCCATATTGAAACACCAAATCAACTTTGGCAACATGTAGAAGCTGCTTGCTTTGCTGTACCCCAAGAACACTTTGAAAGTCTCTTTGAATTCATGCCGAGATGTGCCAGTGGTGATCAACAATGGGGGCTACTCACTTTGGCAGGAACCACACTTCACAGAAGTCAATAAATTTATTTGATACTTGGTCAACATGTTATCTACAAATAAATTTCGTTGCGATATCTTGTCTTCTTTGGTATTGCAATTTGTGTAACAAGCAGTGTAGAACATATTGCGAAATTCAAGATTAACAAACACAAACCAAAATGTAAGACTAGTCCTATAACACTGGATAGGAAAAAGCCACCCAAACAGAGAACTAGCCAATGAACTGAGAGTAGGTCCACTCCTGGCAACCATCTGTACAGATACTTTGGACAACAGTAACAGGGACCCACAAAAGCAAAGCCTGAGGGATACTAACAGGGTATAGTATATATTCAGATTTATTAGAGAAACTGATATAACCCAAGATGTAGGATTAGCCCTGCACCATCATGCTGGGAAAAAGGCAACCCTAACAGAGCACCAGTCTAATGAGTGAGAGCAGATTCATTCCAGCCATTCATCTGCAGAAATGCCTGAGTGAAGGACAACAAAACGTTCCCAGAACACCATACATTTTAGTTACTAGAAGGATATAGCATATATTAGGAAAATCAAGCAAATAAACCCACTGAATAAAAAATATATGATTAACTTTACAATACTATACTGGGGAAAACTTCCCTTAACATAGCCCCAGGTAATTCACTGAGAGCAGGTTCACAACAGCCACCCACATGAAGAGAAGCCTTGGCCAAGGACAAATGGAATCCCAGGACACAAATAACTTAATGATACTACCCTGATATGTACATGCTGGGAAGGTCTAGATAAATCCTCAACATCCAAAATGAAGACTAATCCTACAGTACCATAGTAGGGAAAAGCCACCCCTAACACAGTACCAGCCTATTGTTTCAGAGCAAATTCACTCCAGACCCCCAACTGCAAAGAAACTTGAGCCAACTGTGATAGAGAATCCAGGAAACTAATAACTGAGAATGTAGGTCTAGCACTTCAGAACCATGCTGTAGGAAAACTGCCCGACATAGCAACACCAGAACAACTGAGATCCGGGTAATACTGGTCACCCATCCGGAAAGAAGAATTCGCCAAGGGCAACAATAGCCCACAAGAAACAAATAACTTAATGGTATTACCAGGATAAATGTACATGTCAGGAAGATCTAGCAGGTAAACTCACATTACCTAAAATATAAGACAATACCTAGAGCACCATCATTGGGAAAAGTCACAACAAACATAACACAAGTTGACTGAGAGCTGCTTCACTCCAGCCACACATCTGCAGAGAAGCTTGGGCAAAATAATAACAAGAAAAACCAGGAAACCAATTCAGGAGTGGTAATACCAAAGTACACAATTCATTCAGAAGATCTAGCAGATAAACCCATACAACCCAAAATGCAGTCATACAGCACCAGGTTAGTTAAAAGCCACCCCTAACACAGCACCAACCAAATGACTGAGAGCAGGTTCACTCAGGCCATCCACTTGCAGAGAAGTCTTAGCCAAGGGCAAGAGGGATAACAGCATACAAATGGCTGATGTGTACTAGAAGGATTTGGTACACATTAGGAGGATCTATTAGATAAAAAAACCATACAACCCAAGATTTAGGAATACCCCTACAATACCATGATGGGGTAAAGCTTCTAACATAGTACCAGCTGACTGACTTTGAGCAGGTTCACTCTAGCCACCCATCTTCACAAAAGCCTTGGCCATGGGTAACAGAGGGTCTGCATTACATCAATACTTTAGGGATATTATCAGTACATAGTACATATTCGGAAGATCTAGCAGATAAACACAAGCCATGATGTAGGACTAGCCTTACAGCACCATGCTGAGGGATAAGCCTTCTCTAATCATATTAGTAGCCAACTGACGGAAGAGCATCACTCCAGCTATCCATCTACAAAGGGACCTGCACCTATAGAAATCCACAGAACACCGATTTTGCCCTTTATGGGACACCATACACGTCAAACATTTGAAGTGAAATATACCATAGGAAATAAAGAAAACAAATACCGAAGCTAGAACACACAGTAAAACACAAAATTAATGGAAGACTAGATCTTGAAAAGGAAGGGAAGGAAAGATATGGGAAAGTACAAAACAAAGAGTAATAAGAGAAAAATATGGACAGATGAAGTACATAAGGACTTTCAATCCAATTTTCAAGAGTTAATAATCAAGAAATTGCACAAAATAAAAATATCTGAATTGAATAATGGCTATGAACCAATGTTATGTGAATAGTCTAATTTGGATAATAGCTAAAGAGGTAATAAATGTGATTTATCAATGACAAAAATTGGAAGTTTTAGTAAAATAAATTTTATGTTCTCACAACTAATAATACATATTTTTTAATTATTAAAAAGTAAATATTTTTAAAAAATGTAACAAAACATAAGGACAAATTTACAAAATTCTCTAATAATATAAATAAGCAACCAAGGCAAATTATAGCAAGCAACTTTTTATGACACAGCAGGATCACTGTATTACAATCATATGCCAAGAACACCATATTTACAAAATTATTAAATGAAAGTTCTTTAAATGATTGTTTTGCCTCGTTAAAAATATCTCCAGGAAAAGAAAACAATGTGAAAAGAGCAGCAAAGTTTCAATCATTAACTGTCTTACTCTTCTTGAACAAGCCACAGGGTAGATCAAGTCAATGAATAATCAAAAAATCAAGAACAAGAGGACAGTAAAGCTTTTAAAAAAGGAAGGGTGAGACAGTTTTGTAAATAAAAAATACAGAGCATCAAAAGGGGCAAAACTCCAAATTTGCTCCTTTACCTGCAGATCTTAGCTGAGCATAACAGAATGGCCTTCATGCCTTAGGTGGCCTTACCAGGAGAATATTCTCCCGACATACTTCACCCATTCCGCCCAGTGCCACCCCCTCGCCACGATGAGGCGATCTGCAGGATTTGAGGGGGGATCATTATAATAATATTTGGCAGACTAATTCCAAGAAAACAATTTATTTTAATCGAAAATTATGCTAAAATATGTGATCACTTATACAATTAAGAGCTTCAATAACTTATTAAGTTAAAAATGTATAAATATTAAGATGGGCAAGATATATTCTAAAATAAGACATTTATCAGACTAATTAGTAACAATTTTGTCCAATTAATAAACAAAAGATTCGTGTATATATTTATATGTACATAAAATTCATGAATTACAAGAATATTTCCTATTGATTAGTTCAGTGTGATTGATATAACCAGTTCATCTTGTGCAATTACATTGTACACCATCACTTAGTCGCATTGCAAAGTAATTAAATAATAGTAAATAAATAAAGTAATAAAATAAAGTAATAGTAGTGAAATAACACATTCTTATTGAGTCTCTATGACATATTTGAAATCTAGCTTCAGGTTTTACCAACTGGAATTATGAGTCATCTGACCAAGTAATGGTCATTCAGACATAAGATTTGATTTGTTTATGAGCCCAGAAATTTTGTTTTGTGTAGTATGCTTATTTGTGATAATACACCTATGCAGTAGGATGCTCATTTGTGAATATGGTTAAAATTTTTTATTAAATATTGCATATTTACCAACCCATTCAAGGCAAGACTAAACTATTAAGTTATCAAGTGATTGCAGCTTAAGTTTTGTCCGTATATTTTCAATATACTCTTAACACTTGTTTGAAGAATTATGAATGCTGCAACCACAATTATTTTCAGCATTTCCCACTAAAAAACTAACTTATATGCAGTGCAAATCATTTCCAGACACATTCCAGAAAACTCTCTTCAGTAAAAAAATAAAAGTTCTGAGAGTGGTGTAATCCCATTTGGACACACTGCTATGTAAAGTGAATATTTCTGTTTAGTGCCATTGCATGTTAACAAGATTTCTAGCAATCAGCATATTTGTATATATACACATACATACAAATATTTAGACAAAAGTCATGAAATATCTCCTTATATAGGGTCATAACCACTTTGCCAGAAGTGCAGTAACTCAATATAGCATGGCCTTAAATCCATGCACCTCTAATTACAAACATAATAGCAAACATATAGCTGATGTAGAATTTTGTACATAAATTGATCTCTCAATTAAGTGCCATAAATGTTTGATAGGATTCATGGCAGGCATCCAGGTGTCCAAATCATTTGCTGGAATTATACTAAATGCTTGTCAAATAATGCACACAGCTGTGTACCAATGGCATGTTACTTCTCATATCAATATCTATACTACTTCATGCTTCACATATCGATTTATACATAAAATTACACTCTGCAATGATTATTTGCAATATGAAGACAGGTTATGCAAAACAGAAAAATTTTTATGAGGAACGAATATGAAACATGAAATTTTAATAACTTATTTTAATATGATATACATAAGTTACAAAATGGAACTTTCACTTATATAGCCTTGTGGGGCAATTCAATCAAAATTTCAATTGATTGAATATGTAACTTATTTTGTAGCTTGTTTAGTGAAGTGGTAACACCACCATATTTGTCAATTAAACAAAAAGAAACAAAAGAACTTGTCAACAATCTTTACCATATAGTATTGCTGATGTACTAATATTTTGAATTTAATTGAGATAAATGTTTATTACAAAGGACTCGTTAACTTTATAGTCGCCACTAACTTTTAGCAACTGAGTTTTTAATAGCTAAATTACTTACCAATGATTAAACACTGAGGCGAAAAATAATTTTTCTAGTCTAAATGTGAATGATACCATTAAAATAGTTAGTGTGTATGTGTGTGTGTATCTTAATAAAATTTAAAATATATTGATCACATAATTCAGATATATTAAATCAGTGTCTTGAATATGGAATATTAATGCAATGAAAATTATAAACACTAATTTAGAAGATAAAAATAAATACTTACTTTGAGCCATCTCTTTTTTCTTTTTAATTTCTGAATATCGTTCTCCTTTAATGCTCACAATTTTATTATCACGATAACGAATAAGCTTTTTTGGTTCCTATAAATAGATAGAAATGAATCATATTTAACCCACATATAGAACTTTAAATGTCAAAAAATTTCTATCATGCGTATTTATAAGTATAAGCAATTTAAAATCAAGTACAGAAAATTATTAATATCTGAAGTAAAATATTAATACAGAAAATTATTTCTGAAGATGATTTATGAAGAGTTAGTCTGAAAGAGGTGTTCATATAAAATGAAATGCTGATATGTAATATAGATAATATTGAAATATTAAAAATACTTAACTATTCATAACAACCATTATCCATATTTTATGATTTTGATCTTAAATCAGTTACAAGCATTAGTTATAAGTTAGGGAACAATCTTGTTAAATAGTATAAATATTTTTAACACCCAGAATTTTACATTCATAAATTACAAAAGTGTGTTCAGTGGCCTATTAATGAGAAGTTTAAAAATTCACAATTTTCAATTTTACTTCAGTATACACAGCATATTCAAAAAATGGGTACAAATAAATTACATGGAATTTAATTAAACTAAAATACACTTCAGCAATTAAGAATAAAGACTACAACTATAAAACAAACATTGAGCAAGAGGGAAAAATAATTTAGTATGAAACATACTTCAATACAATATAGTCAACAAAAAGTACTACTGTTCATAAATCAGTAAAAATGTTATAGAAATGGTTTAGAGACAAAAACTTATAAAGACAAGCTTACATTCATTTAAAAGCTGAAAAGTTGCAAGAGTTAAATACAATTTTCACACAAAACTGTAAAATTATTTAGTTACACACACATTACAGAATAAAAATAATGTTGCATTTAAAATACAAAGTAAAATTTGATTGCTCTAAGATAAAATTCATAAAATATTTAACTTTGAAAAATCAAATTAAAAGAACTTTAAAATTCTAAACTGTAAAAAAAAAATCAAATAACAATACAAAAAATAATTTCTTACATTTCTTGGAGCAATAGGTTTATGCTCTCTAATGTCATCTGTCTGATCAATATAAGCATATCTGTAAAAACACAAGATTAAAATCAGAAGTTTAAAATACTAAATCAGTCTCAATAAAGCAGAAAATAATGCAAGCAAATAATTGGAGATAATTTTTCAAACTGTAATTAATGAAACAAAATGTATTTAGAAATAATAAAATTATAATAATAATCTGATATTTTTGTTGCAATTAACACTAATATATTTATCTACAGCATTGTATTCCAAAGTTTAAAAAAAATTATCTCAGTATAATGCAACAAAAGGAATTTACTCGAGAAATATTTCCGAATATTATAATGTAATTACCTTTAAACTTTTGAGGATTTCATTTAAAAAATTTTATATGAATCCTCTTGTTTTTATAAGAATTACTCTTAGTGCAATGATAATAATGTACTTAGAATATTGTGTTAAATGCAACATGTTAAAGCTGCATAAATTGTAAAAATTATAAAATATATGGGAATACTATTATCACAAGTTTAAGACATATATAATCAAGAGTATTATAAATTTATCAGTCAATGAATAAGATTAAAAATGAAACTAAAATCTACAGATGCATCTAAACACAATAAGTATTCAACTTATAGTTTATTTTGTGCAAATTAATAAACTAAGCATTTTAGGATAACCATAACCAGATTAACAATCACTTAAAAATGTATTTTCAACAATAGTTTAAATAGTCTAGTCTATGAAGCTACTACAAACTAAATAAAATTGTTATAATCAGTGAGAAGATAAGCAGTGAATATCTTAATATTAATTACAAAAATTTATCAATGAAATAAAACAATGTATAAAATGGTAAACACACAACAACTGAGGAAATCTGTAGAGGAAAAAAAAAGGTAGTATATAAGTTTGGAAAACAAAAACATTAAGTGATCCTTAATGTTTCTCAAGGGTATGACTTTTTAGAGTAAGGATTAGTTTCATTTTGTTACTGCTTTGCAGATACTTTTTGCAATAATTAGACCAAGGCCTATAGTTTAAAGTGGATTTAAAATTACAAGGCAGAATCAAAGAATGCCAAGAACAGTCCGTTTGCTAACATGGCTAATACACATAAGGATTAAAAAGGATCAACAGCAGAATTTATCATTAGCTGGGAATTCAAAAGAGCACTATGCACAAGATCATTCATGAAGATTCTAATTAAATAAAATCTTTCTGCTGTTTGCACCACAGAAACTATTCTGGAATATCCATCACTTTAATACAATACGCAAAAAGCTTGAAATTTTTTTAAAGGGTTTGTACAGATTTCCAAAAATCAAATTCCAAGAGCTTTATGGAATCTTAAAGAGTCAAATGAAAAATTTCAGGAAGTATCAATATACATTTATGTCATTTATTTAATTTTATTTTAAAATTGCTTTTATCTAGACTTTTCTATTTCAGTAATAACATTCAATAGATTTTCACATTTCTAGGTTAGTTCACAATCTATGTTTTACTTTTAAAGAGTTCATTGGTCATCAAAAAAATATTTCTTCGTGATTATCAAATTTATTTCAGCCTTTATTTTATTCATAAACAAATGTATCCTTTTTCATAGAAATTATATGCAGTTTCCACCATGAAAAGTTACAAAAAGCATATTTTAACTCAAAAACTTCATAAATATTAATATATTCAGTGAATTTTATACAATATAAAAGACAGAAAAAGAACTAAAATCACCTTTCTAATTGTACCACATGATGATCATATTGATGATTACTTTCACTTTTTACACATAAATCTAAATACATCTGGTTCTGACAGAACTGGATCACCATGAAACTATCATGGCTGAACGAGATCTTTATTTTAGCCAATAGTTATAATTGCAATCTAATGTTAATCATGCCACCATCTAGTCAATTTAGTTTTCGAATAATTTGACAAAAAAAATTTTAAATATTAAAACAAAAAAATTTCATTTGCTGACAAAAAATAAATGCATCAAGGTAATTAAAAGTTCCAGGAATAATTCACTATTTTCAAGGAGTCAAGTCAAAATTCAAGGAGTTTCAAGGTTCCTTAAAAATTTTCAAATTCCAGGAGTTGTACAAACTTTGTTTTATTATTCTCATATTTAAAAGCACTTAATGCATACACTTAATTGGACATCTAAGAAAAGCACCAAAAAGATTTTTAAAGATACTGCTTTTCAAAAATATAAATCAGTATTGATAAATTTGTACTACCTACATTAATGTGTATATTTTTAATATTTATAAATATATGCGAATGTATTTTTTATGATTTTTATTATTGGATACACACGAATTTTACAACTAGAAATAACATCAACAAACAATATTTCAGTAAATACCGGATAGCCAGTAAAATCCTGTCACATCCTTTAAACTTTATAAGACAGGCAACTGTAGTTACAAAAAGATTATGAAGTATAAGTTATGAGCTACAACACAAGACTTGTAGTGCCTCAAGATAATAAAACTTGGAAGTTGTTCTGCTTTAGAAATAAAAGGAAATATGGTAAAATTATCACTTACAAAGTTATAGAGTAGCAATGATTTAATACCAAACGACCACTTGCACACAGAAATACAAAAATAAGAATACATATAAAGTATATTGATTTGTGAGCAAGTTCCAACAATTAAAACAAAGCAATTAAAAAAAAAAAAAGAACTACTTGTCGCTAAACGCGTTTTCCATCACCGTACAATCTGCTTTACAGCCATAATACATAATTAAGCTTTGGGATGAATGATATGCAGCATGTCAGGTAACATATCAACACAAACATTCATAGGTCCAGCAATATTGTTGGAATGGTCACACAATGGCTCTTTAGGGCTTAACCACAGTAAAATGGTTAAGGCTCTGTGAGGGTGGTAGCTGTTTGACATAATTACAGTAACAGATGAAACATTTCTCTTAATATCTTGGTAAGATATTGCAGGATGTACACTGGATGAGGGTAGTGATATACAATCAATCATGTATGAAATATTTTGAAATGTTTGCAACAGCAGGTTTGCAAATAAAAGGGTTATAATCTATCCCTTGGACAGACTATGATTCAAATAAAGGCTAATACACTTCTGTAAAACACATGTTCAATCATAATGTACTTGAGAATTGCATACCAAACATTAATAGACCATTACACCTAATGTTGAACTTATAAACCACTTTAGAATTGTTAGAATTTAGAAATCAGTATTCTGCCAATTGCAGATAGTTACACAAACTCATGATTACTTAAACAATGTCAGCAAAGAGCCCTGATAGGATTTCAAAGTGATTCATCAGAAAGTTGCATATTTTGTAATGGGCTTAGAAAGATCCATGAAGTAATGCATGCAGTAGTGTCAGACGACATACATAAGCATGTCTGTTGCAGATTTTGCAAAATATGTCTTTCTGACAATTTAAACTCTAAGCCCACATGTTTTACATAAATAAAGTTTGGTGAACTTCTGCCATTCTTTCTAAATTCATTCCATACCCCACATTTATTGTCTCTTAGATTTAAACAGACTTGTGACCAAGTGTTGCTCAACTGCCTATAAATACACAGGAGGGTTTGGTATAACAGGTGTGGGCCTTCAGGAAAATAAACATTGTTGAGATTAATAGCTTATATCTGGCATTGGTTCCACATTCTCTGTACAGAAGAATACTTTATTAAGATACTCGTCATTAGAAAATATTTTCATGATGACAACAGGTTTACATTTGGAAAACTGAATTTTTACACACTGAGAAAATACATACATTTTTATACTTATACACATATCATACAAGTTATATTCGCCTTAAATAATACCTGTGGCTTAAGTTGATTGGATATTGAGGTTTCAACCACATCATAGTTAAATAATTCAGCAACAGTCTATCAGCAATTCATACAAATATGGTTTTAAGGAAAAGTTATACAAGTTTCTACTGGTTATATATTTAGTTTCCTAATAAATCATCCTTTGAGGATTAATCATAATTCTTATAAGTAAGGAGTACAAGAACAATTTAAATCAAGACCAGTAGTAGTATTTTGCTGAATATAAAAGAATCATTCATCTAATGCACTCATAATATGAGTGTTGGAACACTGCAGGGTCAAACAGTTTTTTCATATCTGCATAAAAAATGAGTTTTTGTACTTAATTTGTAATCTGCAAATTTATATAATTTACTTTTTTCTCATATCTTGTTTAGTTTAAAAAAATAGCTAACTTCCTAAATTTGCCCCAAGGTTAAAGGTTTGCTTATCACTCACTTTGGGATTTAAGGTGATGAACTGTTGAACCAAAGGCAAAAGAGCTAACCATTTGAGGCTACCAGCTGAACAATTTAACTCAAAGCCTGCGAAAAGGTATTGTAGTCCACAATCACTTTCCTTTAATCAACTCTTTATAATCATAGCAATTGCTACTCTAAAGTTAAGGGAGTAAGAAAGGACTTTACAGGGCATTCTGTAACTATAATATAGCTATATGATTTCATAATCAAATAGTATGAGTCATAAAAATGAGGTGGTCAAAGAATTTTACTATAGCAGAAACTTGCAGTTATCAAAAAACTTCTTCAATTTTATATTGAATAACTATTTTCAACATATGTTAAAAATTAACTAATATATTCATAAATTTGTTTCTTGATAATAACTTATAATTTTCTCTCTAGAGCACATATAATATATTCTCATGTCTCAAAACATTGCTCATAGTATACAAATTTTATTTCTATTAAACGTTTCAATATAATTATTCGTGTCTAGTTATGAAAAACAGTTTAAAAATAATCAGATTTCAGATACTGACATTGTTTGGTAAAATAAAAAAATGCATGGATTGTTTTGCTTTGAAATACATTTCCTTAGATTAAATTATCTTTCAAAGAATGGGATGAAAGCATTTAAAGGTCATTAATATAATTTTCAAATTTGTCACAATTATCTCAAGAAAACAAATGAAAACAATTGATATAATGCTTATTTTACTAATATGCTAATTGGTTGATGATTTATCACAGAAAAACACTTAAATTGGAGAACTATGTAAGAAATTATTACTCATGGCTTGATTAAATGCAAATTGAAACATATACAATTATTTTCTAAAAACTCATGGATTTTATTACAAAAAAAGTTGTTTCTGCTATGAATTTTAAAAAAATTGATTAAAAGCACAATATAAAGACATGTAGACTATCATAAGAGATATAGTAAGATAAATTAGCACAAGGGAAAGTTTTTCTATTTCTATTAATTCTCTCTATAATCATGTAACATTCTTGCAACTCCTTACAACAAGCATATATTTCAAATCTTGTTTCCAAATGTAGTAAAAGCAGATTAAATTTTTTTTAACTCAATGTGTATTATTAATCATTAATGTACTGATACTATTATGTATTTATCAAAATTTATACATGAAACTGCATGCTACAAATCATTCCTCATGGCATAACAATTATGCTTGTCTGTCAAATGGGCTTACCTCTTCAATATTTGTTCCCTTAGTTGCTTGTCTTCAACAAATTTTTCTTTGCAAGGATTTGCTGCAAACTGTGTAGCATTTTTTGAAATAATATAGGAGCAAACATCTTCTCCCTCTTCCTGTTTTTGCAAGATAAGCTGCACAGCTCGCTCACAATCTCCTTCAGACATATTTAAAAATTGCTTTGCCTCCAGAATATGCAGATTAGGGAACATTTCAGTTAAAGTTTCTAATCCTTCATTTTCATAGCCACTTACCTATTCATAAAGAAAACAAAGACAATTATGTGAGAATCAAGTTATAAAAGAAAAAACTTTCCTTTCTAACAAATCAAATTGACTTTTTGTTCCTTGTCATACTATAATAATTAGCAACTGTGTCAAAGTAAAAAAAAATTTTATTAAAACTAACATTTATTGAAAACTAAGTTACTGAAAATTAATGCAGAACCAATATTTTTAAAACAGAATTTCAAATTCCATACTCAGTAAAATGAATTCAAACAAATTTTATTGTTAAATGCAATGAATTTATTTTATGTAAAAATTTTATTAATAAAGATCAATTAGCATATGAAAGTCAAATTTCCTATTCCATTAAATTTCAGAACTTAAGTTACTTATTCTGCTATAAGACAATAATTAAGTTAACTGACATGTGTAAGTCTGGTTTTACTATGCAAATTAAAATGCAATTTTACACAAAATGGAAAAATAAGACTTTTGAAAATATTATTTGTGAATACTGTTGCTTAAAACACAACTATACATTATAATTAAAATTTTCAGTATAGAAATAGGAAAACCTAACTGAAGTACACTGGTGTATTCAACAGTATGTATAACAGCTCTTGAGAAAAGTGTCTGGTCTTCAATCAGCATCTAAGTTTTTGACTGTTGTTTGGAGGATGTAATTTGTGCCACAAGTTGTTTCCCAGAAGCATACCAACAAGGTTCAAGGGGATTTCAATCAGAGTTGTATGCTGGATAATCCATTCAAAGTAATATCTTCCTTTTTCAGCAGCTGATGAACAGCAGGAGACTGGTATGGCTAGGCATTATCATTCATAAAAATAAAGTCTACTCCAATGGCCCCTCAGAACAAATATACAGAAGAAAAATCACCTCCATACATTAACCTCTGATTATAGAACTTCTCTTGATAACACAGAACTCAATGTACCCATGAAGCATGCCTCTCCAGATGACACATATAACTCTAGGATGTCCATACTGATTTCTTTCCATGATGTTATTGGGATGTAACCATGTCTCGACCTCTTTCCAAATCACTAAGGTCAAGAACTGTGGCACTGAATTGACTCTCATCCATAAAGAGAACATAAATCTACTTATGAGATGCTCATTTTCCTTCCTTTCGTACCACTCTAAGCATTATATATTATATTCTTTAATTAACAAAATTCTTTATAATCTTTAAATATTAGAATATTTTATTTCTAAGGAATAAAGACCAAAATTTAATATTTCACACAGAATAAAAAAATTTAATTCATTCAACAATATAAAATTTAACAGTCATTTTCCTTCATCATAAAATTTCAATTAGTAAACATAATAATAAATTAAAAACAAAATTTCCTACTTACATTAATACATTTTTCATCATCTTCTGACTGGCTAGAACTACAGCTATTTGAAGTGTAATATGATGATCTCCTTCGAGATATGATTGGATGACTGCAGTTTGTAACACCACATTTGCAATTTACAGCATCGATGTCTTGTTTAGTTGTTTTAAACAAAATGTCTTCAAGAGAATTGCTTTCCTCTAATAAGAAAATAAATAAGAGCCAAAATACCACACAATATATCTATTTATTATTTTAAAAAAATATTAAAAACAGATTCAAAATTAAAAATATATTAAAATATTTCATTACTTTAGATTAGTTTCAAATTAAATCAACAGAAAAATAATGCATTACAAAAGAAATAATATACCAAATTTTTACACATACCATAATTTTAGTTTAGGTTGCTTGTCACTCAATGGACTCTTTTTTGATACAAAGAATAATTAGACCAAAACCAGCAGTTTATAATATATTTTAAACTACTGTAAACATCCATGCTCAAAATGAAAACATACTCATTTCATTATTATTACCATTATATCGTCTAATGTTTTATTACTTTCAGTCTATTTAGAATTAGTTTTCAAACAAAAATTAAATACATATAAATTATTCATTTATTTTCGTTTTTTCTTAGGTTTTTAACTTTTTTAATCAAATGTTCTCAAAACTGTCTATTAAAATATTTTTCTCCAAACTGTGATCATGGTACAATAAGAATGAAAAATTACATCATCATACCATTATTTTTGAAATAAAAGAAGCAACAAAAAGACCAAAGATCAGCACAATGTACAAAAAATGAAATTAAGAAGAAAGTGTGGAATTTTCATGCTGATTTAACACTCTTGCTTTAATTAGTTAGATTCATTTAAAATCAGAGATTTTAAAAGAATCTAAATTTTATTGAATCTAATTATCAAGATAGACTTAATGGTAAAAATCAATTTCATTATGTTAATTTAAATATTATGAACCATTTTCAACATTTGCATATCAAATTATTAAAAACAAATCTGATGTTTTAAACAGATGAATGTTAAACAATTTTGATCTTTGTTGACTCAAATGAGTTACTGGTGTTTTAAATAGGGATACATCCATAAATTATTCAATATACAGTGAGTCAAAGTTAAACTCGTACACTACGTCATTTTTCGCTCAATTTGAGATACGAAATGTAACCAAAAATTTTCAGTATGTTTTATTTAAGTAAAACACTTTATATTTTACAAAAGTAACTTTTCGATTTTATCGTTTTTAAACAACACTTTATTTATTTAAATGAACATTCAAAAAAAATTGTAGATAAAATTGTAAATAAAATTCGTACGCAGTGTAGTCCCGCAATCAATGAAGAAAAGATAAATGAAATCAGCATTGAAATTTTATATCACGTTGAAACAAGGCTCAGTCAATAAGAAAGTAACTATTTTGTTTGGATTTTCACCATGGGACGTCAACGTGAACAAACATCGTCAAGTGAACGAGAGATGATTGTTCACCATTTTAAATTAGGTAAATCACTCATGAAATTGCCAAAATAGTCAACAGAAGTCATTCTACAATTCTAAGTATTATTTATCAATACAAAAATGGCCAAGGATTGTAGAACAAAACCAAGGTGAGCAAACGAACAAAATTTTTATGCCCATGATGAATGTTGGATTATTTAACAAGTAAACAAAAATCCCTCAATTAGCACTCCTAAATTAGCTATTGAAGATAAATAAAAGTGTTCACCCAGAGATGGCACGAAGCATTTTAAGAAAAAACAATTTTTGTAGTAGGATTGCAAGAAACAAATCCTATATAGAGGGTTTGTTTCTTGCAATCCTACTGTAAAAATTGCAGTAGCAAACAAAATTGATTAAAAAGATTATGTTTTGCCAAAGAGTACAAAAGAGATATTTACACTTTGGAATAAAATAATTTTTGCTGATGAATCCAAACTCGATTTATTTTCTTTGAAAGGAAAGATAAAAGTATGGTGAAACTGGAGGAAGTGTGATGGTATGGGGTGTTGGTATGAGGTCTCCAGCAGGTGTTGGCAGATTGATGTTAATAGAATCTACAATGAATCAGTATACCTACATCAATATGTTAAGGGATAATTTAAAACAGAGCAGAACAGCTTGGGATAGCAAACACTTGTCGGATCTATCAGGATATTGACCAAAAGCATACTACTCTCAATACTCACTTGTGGCTACTGTATAATTGTTCCAAAGTTATTAAAATTCCTCCACAGTCACCAGACTTAAACATGAGAGAAAATTCATGACATCAGTTAGAAGTTGCTATAAGCAATTATCAAATTTATAACAAAAATGACTTAAAAAAGGGCATTATTGGAAGAATGGAACAAAAACAGTAAAGATTACTGTGAAACTAGCATTAAATCTATACCAAAACGTGTGGAACATGTAATTAGAAATAAAAGACATCCAACAAAGTACTGAAATGAAGATATCTTGTATCTATATTTTTTTAATATAAAGATTTTGTACAGTGTACGATTTTCATTTTGACCTTTTATGTTTGAATAATAATTTTAAAAGTGATATGTTGTTTAGATAATGTATAAATCTAAAATTATTTTTGTGAAACAAAGAGGTGTTTTACTGTGTACCAAAAGGAAAATATTGATTTTTTTTTACTTTGAATTACTTTCTATATCTTAAATTAAACAAGAAATATCACAGTGTACAAGTTTCACTTTGACTGACAGTATTAAATTATTAAAGAAACAGAATAGAGTACTAATAGAAATTTAATGTTTTTTAAACAAACTAATATGGTGAATTTACTATTATGGGGAGTTTTCAACTAATTCATTGAGGTCTGTAACAATAAAGAGTAAATAGTTCAAAAATGCTCCAAATTATTTTACATAGCAATATTATATTAATATACAAGCAGATAGGGTGATATCACTTTCCTCCAACTACTTATACATGACTATATCAAAATACTTAAATTGTACATAGTCATCAGAATATCTGAGCCATTTAAATGTATATGGCTCAGTAAATAATTCTGAAATGCTTAAAATTATTTCATAAAATAGTATTACATGTACTTTTACAAAGGGAACATTATAACAATGCTTGGAAATTTTCCGAGTTTTCTTCCAGCTACACATAAACATCCCCAACTATTTAGCCTCTTTGGAAGGCATGTGTCAGTTATAAGCACTTTTTTTTATTTTTAAATAACTAGGATTTTATAAATATTTAAATAAATATCATCACTAACCTTTTTTCTTTGAATCCCTCTTTAATAATTCTGCAAGGTTAACCATCCATGCATAAACATAAGAACTAAAGAAAATTCACAATGAGAATAATGATATATACTAAATGTTCTACACAATGTTTATAATACTAAAACCTGTAATACATCTACAAATATTTGATGGACAGTAAAAAGTTAGAAATTTATCATATTTTTCCTGCTATATAATATATTACACAAGCAATAAATTAAACTGAAAAGCACAATGAAGACAGAAAGGAAAATCACATTCACAGAAGTAGTTTTCAAATTAAACATTTCATAGAAAATATAAGAATTTGAAAATCACATTCAGAAAGAGGTAGTTTCTAATTTAAACTCTAGATTAAAAAAATTATAAATAAGTATTTGTCAATATACAGAAATATTTGACAGTTGTAAGAATTTAGAAGTAAAGGGGAAAAAAAAAACACTGCCAAAGATTTAGCACATTTTTTTCTGATGTGTATTAATGCAATGATTCTGAAACTGCAATTAGTTTTCTTCAAATACATCAAATTTTAAGAGATTTTTAATTGAAAAAGAAGCAATGCATTATTCTATTTAATCTAAAATGTAATTACATTTACTTTTAATGAAAATACTCTATAGGCATGATGATTTTAATTGTGTTAAGGATTGTCACAGAAGGGTTACAAATACTAACATTAGCAAATCTAACAAAAATTTTAAAAAAAAAAACTACTTCTAAAATGTAGAGACATTGAATTTTCAAATTATTTTATATAATATTTTTTCGGGCATAAAATATATGAAGCCAACAGAAAAATTAAGAGCTGCAAAATATGAAACTAAATATTGAAAGTCTAAAATACAAAAACAGTTTACATTGTGGGTAAAAATTTTTACAATGCCTATTTATTTTGCCACTGAAATGGTTGGTTGTGTTTTATAGCACAAGGTCTAAAAATAAACAGGATGAGTTAGCAATTACTTTTAAGGATTTATATTACTGGGGCCTGAGCAGCTACCAGGCGCGTCGGTAGGTGGTAAGTCGCCGAACATTCTGTAGGAATGACAGGATAGCCTTGAATACAGAATCAGAGGCCGTGAACCAGCTTCTGTAGCCCTGGTGTTAGGCGACTTGTGCCTAGGGCTATTTGGCACATTGGTAATAGTGTCTTAATGGAACCTCTAGTTTACTGGTGAACATATAGAGCTTTTATTGAAATGCCCAGTAACTCAGGCAATGCTGGGTGGATTGTTCTATTACCTGAGCCTATTGTTATCTTATAACTGAAAAGACAAAGGAATCAACAAACCATTCCGCATTTGAAAACCTCTGAAGCAGACCTTGCTAAAAAAGACAAAGGAATCTGGGGGCAATCTAGTGAAAGCACAGCAATGAATCCCTCACAGGAGGTAGAAATGACCTCCAAACCATTTTCTTCTGGTGAAATTTAATAAGATATCGCTAGCATGACCAACTCTCTGACTAGAATCAAACTTAAAAAGAGACTTTCTGGTGACCAGAAAAAGCTGGTGAAGGAACGCAAAATCGTGGAGGGAACTTTGTTTGCCTTGGGTTTTTCAACCCAAGGCCAGAAGCGTACCGCTAACCGGACGAACCAGGGCAAAGCCAGAAAGGCTGCAAAGAGAGAAGAACCTGGGGGATTTACTTACAGGGCGGGCGGCTTTCACGGCAGTCAAGATGGATGTGCTCACAGAGGGCCATTCGGAAAAACGGCTAACAGAGGAACAGGCCTCCGACCTGGAACTCTTGTTAACTGAGAAAACATGAAGGAACGAGGAGGGTTTTGCACCAACCTTCCTATCCTGTAAATTTGAGAATGGAGCACACAGCGGAAAATCTACAGTAAACTGGAGCCTAAAGAGGTCCTGCAGAAAGCCGAGACACAGAACGGTGAGATCACTACAACGGAGTGGAACGTTCTTAACATCAAGAACGACACATCTAGGCAGGCCATCATTCTTAGTGTACCCGAAATAGATGCGACATTTGGTGCAAGGGGATATAAATTTCATATTGGACTTCAAAGTGCAGGCAAGAGTGCTTTAAAAACTGGCTCCTGCTGATAGGGGTGAAGGTAGTTCAAGCCAATCTACACCCCAATAGAAGTGGTACCACTAACCTCAATAAGAAGTTACTTGCAGGGGATATACACCTGGAACTGATTCAAGAACCCTGGCTGGTTAGGGGAAGAATCAGAGCCCTCAAAGGAACTAAAGGTAAGCTTATCTATTGTACAAATAATAACGCTAGAGCTTGCATACTTTTACATAAAAATATGAGGTTTTACCCCTCTGAATTTATCCTTAGGGACCTGACAGTCGTCAAACTCAGTCTCAGCATAAAGGGAGAGGACAGAGAAATTGTTTTTGACTCTGTGTACAAGCTGTATGAAAAGAAGGCTCCACCTGACCATTCTCTGCACAAGCTCATGAACTTTTTCAGAGACAATTTACAGGTAGTCCTAGGACTAGACTGCAATGCTCACCATGTGGTCTGGGGAAGTACAGACATAAAAGAGGTAAATGCCTTTTAGAATTTATTCTAAACTACGGGTTAGATGTTCTAAATAAGGGGAATGAACCAACTTTCATTACTTCCAATCAATCTGAAATAACTGACATTACTATAGATACAATGTTAATTAGCGAGAATATCAAAAATTGGAAAGTAGATGGCAAACCTGGTTCCGACCATCAAAACATCCATTTTGAAATTCAATCTAATGTGTGTATGGATTGCATGTTCAGACACTCAGTTAGGACAGACTGGAAGAAATACCAGGAGGATTTGACTGGGTTGGTTGAGCTCGGGAACAGACCTATTAGAGATAACTATGATCCAGAAATTACAGCAGATCTTCTGCACAGTAGTAATCTAGATTGCTATCATAACAATTGCCCTATTCGCACTAGGAGAGCTAAGCTCCAATGTCTTTGGTGGAATAACTCTCCAGCAGCTGAAAGGGAAAATGTTAGAAAAATTTTTTATAAAGCTAAGAAAAATGGTGAATGGGAGAACTATAAAACGGTACTCACTAATTATAACAAACTTGTTAGGAAAAGCAAAATCAACTCTTGGAGAAAGTTCTGTGAAGAGATAGATTCTATCTCTGAAAGAGCTAGACTCCAAAAACTCCTCAAAAAGGATGAACCTATTTTGGTTGGCACCTTAAATGATCCTTGTATGGGTGCCAGGACACAAAGGTATCAAAGGTAACGAAAAGGCTGATGAAATTGCTAAACAAAGATCGTCTTTAGTTCCTATCGGTGCAGAACCTTTATGTGGGATCAATTTGAAGACCGCAAAAA
The DNA here is from genome assembly GCA_030067965.1 of Latrodectus elegans. Lineage (NCBI taxonomy): Eukaryota > Metazoa > Arthropoda > Arachnida > Araneae > Theridiidae > Latrodectus > Latrodectus elegans. The sequence continues at coordinate 61,474,994 of CM057809.1, forward strand.
CCAGTATTCTTAGATGGGAAAAACAGAAGATGTATAAAGCTTGGTTCAATACTCCTGGTCAAACCCATGCTATAATTATGATTTGTGGATCATCAACGAGGATTGCCTCTGAAATTCTAAGATGCTCTAGGCAGAAGATATGTTTAATCGTAGGCTTCATAACTGGACACTACTATTTCAGAAAACACTTCCATAAAATGGGACTGTTTCAGCAAGACCCTATCTGCAGGAAATGTCATAAGCAAGAGGAAACGGCCAAGCATATCATCTACGAATGCGAGGACCTTTCCCTTCCTAGATTAACTTCTTTAGGCATCATCCATACTAGGGAGTAACACCTAGACTCCATTAAAGGATTATCAGACTTTATTAATAAAGTGGGTAACTCGAGCAATTGGAACTAGCAAACATTAGGTTTGGAGTTAACAGTACAAAATGTTGATAAAAGCAGAGGTGCCCAATGACATACAAACCTAGCTTTAAGAAGAAGGATTTATATTTATAACTAGTGAATTTAAAAATAAATTTCACAAAGAATTAAAAAAAGTTAGTACGTAATAAAAAATTTAAAATTAGTATAAGAAAATTTATTTTTAGTTTACAAATAGTATTCCATATAAAATTGCATAGAATACATAAATTTATCAAAATAAAATGGGTGAAACCTATTGACTTTAAAAAAGCAAAAAGATTAAAATATGAATTGGGTGACCACCTCATCCTAATATTAAACCATTAGTTTAAAAAAAAAAACATAAAATGAACAAAATCCCAACATGAAATTAAAATGATATACAAAACATGGTTCATCACACACGTGAATTTAAATCACTTAAGAATAAATGTTTGTGTATGAAGCATATCCAATACAAAGAGGGAGTTAAAATCACATCAGCATTTCATAGAGGTAAAACTTATCAGGAGAAATATAGATATATGGTACACTATTATTGACCTGTCTGTTCCAGAACTCCTGGCTAGAAGAACAAATAAGATTTTTAACATCCTTTCTCGCATCAGATGAAATAAATTGCAGATACAGGTCAGATGCAGATTTAACAGCCGAATCAACCCTCTCATTGCCAATCAAAGCCTACTAAATTTGGGAATAAATAAAATTTCATATCCCTAGCCAGCAAGACTATTTAATGTTCTGAAAATTCTAGACATATCAAGATGGCATTCAAAATTACCATTCAGCAAAGCTTTCAAAACACTCAAACTGTTAGTGTGCACATTATTTAAAAGAATCATTAATACTAATCAGCTGAACAGTTCAACTCAGCAATGAAAATTGAAAAAGGACAAAAGGAGGGTGTAACAAAGTCGTGTTATCAGCGCCTACAGGACAACAAACATGCTCCACTGATTTAATAGTTGTATCTAAAAGTTAAAATTCGGGGGCATTAAACCATTTTGTAGGAATATCAGAACATTAATCTGAAAGACAATCTTACATAATATATAGAGAATTCCATAATGGATATTACAAGGTTGTTTGCTTTCTCTATATCAAAAACTGGAAAACAAATGATTTCTCCATATGAAAGTACTGCAGATTTGGGTTTACAAACATGTAATATTATCAAGAGTGGATCTTCCATTGCGTTCCACTCTTACTAGTAGGAATACATTTTTTCCAAGACATATGGGACCCTATGCATTCAAGAGTCTTACATAAGCAACTTGTCAGAGCTATTGGTCAACAGCTGGAAAGATCTGGAGGATCTTTACCATGTTTCTTTATTCATAATTATTTATCGAATGTTGAAGAAATTGAAGAGTCATTGCAGACACAAAGATACTTTCTGACTTCAACAACAACCAATTACTTTTGCTTTCTTAAAAGCAATTAGATTCTTCATTGTGGGAAACCTCTCAAACAATTGTCATAACTTGCCGTTTCTTAAAGGCATTTTGGCATCCATCATTCAACCATAGTTCACAATGCTAGTGTGATATAGAAGAACACTATGGAATTGTAGAATCGGCTACACTTACAATTGTGTCAGTGACTTTATGAACAGCTTCAGCAACATTCTCAATCAAAACAATATTGTCAATAACTGTGAATTGTGCAATTCATTCTGCTCGACTGTACACATAAGTAGGTAGACACGTTGCCCACAACTATTTCATCTGGAAGATGAGAGAAAAATGACAGCTGTTGTTCAAATCATTTCTTACTTATTTACTGATTAATTTATATTTAAAATAAAGTGGTTCCAGAATAATCTAGCACTGTGACCATAAGCCTATTGTACTGTACCCTCAAAAAAAGCCCTATTTGAAGTGACCAGTGGCTGAAGCAAAATTCAACAGACATTAAATTGGAATATATTGCAGCATCTAAGTTTCAATTAAGTGTTGACCCAAATGCTCAAACGCATATGAAGATAAAATTTCACATTCACGTAAAATGTGTAATGAAGTTTCTTCCATATATTGACAAACCTTACAAGTAGACTCATTTTATATTCCCATTATGGTGAGATGTCTTTCAAGGTGGTAATGTCCTATAAGAAGAGTTCCACTGCTCTGCTTAACCAGCGTCCAATGAGCTTTAATAGTCTCTTTTACTAGGACACCTACTAATTTAATAGCTTTGCTTGTTTTTGATCACTGGCATTATGCCAGTTCAAAATCTGTTTTCTGAAGAGATCAAAAGCTCTTTTTGATCAGTTCTTAAGACCTAGCACTGGTTCAGGACCAAAAAAATCAGTTGATCAAGCCCTTGCCAACTCATCAGCTAATTCATTGCCAGGAGCACCAGCGCTCAGACACCCACATTAATACTGAGAAATTTAACAATAACTACTGTACTGCATTACAAATGACAACATCAAGGGAATGGAGCACTTTTGCAGGTACACAAAAGTAAGTTGTCTTATTGGTATTTATCATTGACAACTGACTCTGTCTGATTAATTATTGTCCAACAACTGTAAGAAATAGTACCCTCCCTTCAATACAAAGAATGGCCACTAACCTTTTCAGTTGAAAAAAAATTGATAGGTTATCTATTTAGGCCTTAAAGAGTGTACAGTGAAAATTTTGTAAAGATTGCAATTACCATTTCAATTTTGTGGGTGTTCCATCACATGGAACACTGCACCGCAAAGGTTATAAAAAGCTTGCATTGCAGTGAAGCACATATACGCATAAATATTTTTGCATATGAATGAAAAAACAAGTCATTACACCTGTGTAGCAGATTTAGCATGGTCCAAGGTGCACCACAAGGAGGCCAGTTACTAAACACACACAAAAATCTGTACTATATTTTTAGTTATTCAACTAAGGTGTTGTGGCTGCATAGAAGAGCCTGGTTGAGATAAATAATTGCTGTCATTTTACTGGCATTCAACACAATATTATCAGACAGATTGATCAAGTGGTTTAGGAACATATTTCTCAGTATCACTACTACTATCCACATGTTCTGATTTACTAACAAAGGGCAATTATTGAAACATTTTTATTGCTTCAGAAGGACTAAGACCTCTATGCACCATTTATTTGCAACTAACAAATTAAAAAAAAAATTAACTAGAAATTAAAATTATATTTGCAAAAAAAGTAAACTAAAAATATATGAATTCAAAAAAATATATACATTATAAAATGAATAGCAGCTGAAAGAAAAATCAAGAGTGTAAAAATAGTGTTTCTCAAACTAGAGATAATTCAAACTGATAATCCTATAAACCCAATGACGCTTCCCAATTCAAGAGGCCAAGGAGGGTTTAGAAATATTACCCATACAAGTAATCCTTCTTTGTAAATTCATCAGCATTCCTTCATTTCATCCCAAAAGGGAGAACAGTAAAAAAATAAACTGCAGTTTCCCAGGTCATTGAGTTCAAGGCTTATCACGTAAAGAAAAAGTGCCATTGAGGCGCAGTATTCCAGAGAATGGAACACCTAATTTTATCAGACAATCCTGTGTATACTATATGCTTTAAAAATTTAAAGTAATATACAATAAATAGTTCAAGCATCAGGTAACAACACAGAAATCTCTTTTCAAACAATTATTTTTGTACAAGGAAAAAAAAAATTAGAAATATTCCTTCAAAACAAAAGGATTTAAAACTGCAATAATTGAAAGTTATTGACTGTATTATGTAGTGCTGCCATCTATTATCAAAAAAGTTTAAAGAACAATTTAAGCCAAATTTTATTTATCTCTAAATGTAACAATTTGGTAACGAAATTTGGTGTTCCATTACCTGGAGCACTGAACCGAAAGGGTTAAAATTACTGAGTAACAAAAATGAAGTAGGCTGCAATCAACTAAAGTATGAAGTTCTCTTGGCAGATATATGATGACACATACAAACTAGACTATAATCAAGCCTGTGAGGATTCTCACACAATTACACCTAACAGAAAAATATTCAGTGGATGAACACTATATTTGCATAAATTTCCTCAGCAAATATATAGCACCAGACACTGCCCCACTGTCAGCAGTTTTTTAAAGGATGTAACCCCAAACATAGAAATGTTATTGGTGGACAAAAAAAGTTTCATGAAGTGTTATGCATACAGGGTTATAAGCTGAAATTAGGCTTTATGCCATTAGGGTAAAAAAGGAAACCATGAAACAAAGATTGTTTATACTGGAAAGCTCCTTTCTCTAAGAAGGAAAGGCATGTCTTCTGTCAGTCCCAAGAACAAGAAATTGTCAGCTGAGGGATGCAGAGCTACAGTATCAAGCTAAAGGGACAAGGCTGGATATGGAAGGCCCATGAGAACCCTCTTTAGAAGACTAATTTAAAAACCTTCATGGCTTTTTGATTTAGTCAGAGAAGCTCTTTGAATAATCTTTTCATATGAAGATATTTTTGATTTCTGAGAGCAATCTGGTATAATCTTGTAAGGTGAAGTGATAACACCAGTTTGAATACTAGTGGACTTACACTTTTTGGCCACAGTTGTATAAATGATTCCAAGTTATCACATACGAGAAGTAACTGTGTTTTAGGATATGAACATTTGTTATTAATCTTAACTGTAGCGATTTCTTTCTCTAATATCCACTAAGGACAACTTTGAGAATAAACAGTGATCACCATGACAGCTGACACGCATCGCCTTTGCTGTGCTTTTTCGACTTTCATGCTCAACCACTATGCATTGAATAAAAGTGAGTATACCCCTACTATCAGTCTTTGAAAACTTATAACATTGGCACAGGAAGCATCGCAGTGAATTCAGAATAAATGGATAAACTGGGAACTGGGTAGTTCATGTAAGTAGCTTTGTCACACTGCAGAAGATCTGGCATCAAAACTCAAAATGAGGTGCATAATATCAATGATTTTATCATTGCTTCTTACTGAAATATGTTTAATGCCACAGAATGTCTCATTCTACAAATTTTTTAGAATCTCATCTGTTGGAATATTCAACAAATCACTTATTGAAACATCATAAAAGTTAAGAAAATTATGAGACAAAACAGTTAATTAAAAATTAACCACCGATTGCAAATTAGAAATTATACTTGCTTTAGTTTCTGATACAATTTCAACCAGCAAGTACCCTGAGCACATGTTATGAATTTTTTTACTGCTGGATATTCTCTTTGCAATCAAGAAAGGAGACAGTTGTAAAATGCCCTACCTTTCTTTTAATAACAAAAAAATTTAGTTTTAAATTGTCCAATTGTTACTACCAAGGAAAAAATTTAAAAAATTTTTTTGTTCTCATAACATTAACAAAGTTTTAGGGCTTGACCACACATACTACCACCAAGTGAACTAATAGTTTCAAATCTGTTGCACCAGTGATAGCCAAGTCCTATATGCTCACAGTAAATCCTAGAGATGGACCTTATCCTTAATGTGTCATCCAGTATATGCACTAATCACTTGATCCATTAAACCAATTGATATGCTGAGAACCACAGCACACTTTTTGTTCAGCTGAATCAAAGGCTAAAGTGATGTCTTGGTCTTTGGGGATCACAATTACCAAGACACTGGTCTTCCTGCTTGACAAACACGTGGATGATTTAGTCCCAAAAAGAAGCTAATCACAACAGAAAAGCGATAGCTACTCAAGGGGAGTTAGTTAATTTGTCGCTCAACGGTCATTTTTTCCTCACAAGGGCTAATTAGACAGGGACCTACAGTTTAAAGTGGATTCCGAACCACTACAAACATCCATGACCAAGATGGGATTCGAACCCACGAACTGTTGAACCGAAGGAAAGAACGCTAACCATTCGGCTGCCAGCTCGGCCTACTCAAGGGGAGTCCACAACATCTTGAGATAACCACACTAGGTAAGAGTAGGGAAAAAAGTAGAAAACTAGAAAGAAGTAAACAAAGGACAGATCACTAGAGTACCTCAGGTTTATGACAACTCTTTTTCCTTAAAGCAAACTCCCTGAGGGGTACATTGATTCCTAACGAATTTATTCAAACTTCCTGAAAAATTTAAGTTCAATTGACAGAATCCCTTAAAAATGCCACTCGTAATTCAACTTTTTAACACGTGACAATAGTGAATTTGGAATTTATAATATGTTTTTTATATATCAGAGTTTTATTTGCAATACAATAATTAAATTATTACAAATTTTTAACTTTTGCATTGTATTTAATATGTAGTGTTAATACATATATAACAAAAATTAACTGTAATTAAAATAGTCACATCAAGTATCTTTTTCTATAATGCAACTTGAGCAATATCATTTCACCAAACTGATGTTAATAACTATAACAACCAATGTTAAATATATTTCAGAATTATATAAATTTCAGAAATTGCAAATCCCATTGTTAAGAAGAATTTTTTTCAGCAACAATGGCAACATTAATTTGTTATCCAATTTTTTTAATTAAATGTTTATATTTTAAATGATATAATTTAGAAAAGTTTTAATTAAAGCTTAAAACTAAACTTGAAACTGAAAACATAACAGGAAAATAAATGTATAATTCAGGTTTTATTAAAAGTACTGCCCAAAATACCGCTACTTTTTAATGTTAGGATTATTTTAAAAATTCTAGTCCTCTTTTGCACACACGGGTAAATTGTACCAGGACCAACAATTTAAAACAGTCTTCAAAACATTAAGTATTGACACTCAAGATAGTAAATGAACCAATGAATTGTTGAATCAAAGGCCAATATTCAACTGCCTTTCAGTTTAATGTAACTCATTTTAAAGAAAAGGGGAAGTAATCACACTTTTCTTATTGTGGTTTTGCTAAAAAATTTATCAAAACTATTTTTTGTTGACTCTCAAACAACATATTCAGTAATATTACCAAATTTCCCGGATTTATCCAGATATAAATTAATCATTTAATAATATTAGAATCCTTTTTAATGAATAAAAATCATCGTAAGGAAATTTTACAACATTTTCTGTTTAACTACTTTTTGATAAAGCCTAATAAAGAAATTATATTTACCTGTGTATATTAGAAAAAGATGGAATGTAAGCACCCATTACTTCAATGAATTCATCCACATCAAAAGCATCTTCTGCCGAACTAACATAGTCTAGTGATTCCAAAACACTAATAATGTAACTGAGAACAATTTCATCAATAGAGCTGAGAAAACATGGAAAAATAATTAAATGAAAAATAAAATCTTGCTTATAAAAGGTACTTTATTACATCATTAAGGCAAAATTAATCCTAAAATTTAAAATTCTAGTTTCTAGAAGTCAACAAAATAAGACAAAATTCATTAATGAAAAATAATTTATCATCTATTACTGTATTATTTGCATGCTTCTTTATTTATATACTATGTTTTAATACATAACAAAAGTTAATTTTGGTAAACATTTGGTTTTGTAAAACTAAAATTTTAAATAAAACAAAAAAATTTTTACATTTCATCCTTTAGTATTCTGATACATAAAAAATTGTCATTTTTGAAATGTACATTTAAAAATATTTTATAAACTAAAAACTAAATAGATAACATTTTTGTCAAAGATGTTGGTAATAAAAATGAAGCTGAAAACAGCAAGCATGTGTATTTCTCAATTTTGAATTTGTAAAATCAAAAATGACAATCAACAGCTGTTCTTTCATTGAGATGTATGCCATAAGAACAGGAACTATTGAAGCATTTTCCTTTATTATATAATTTTACCATCAAAACTGGAGTATAGAATTAAATTGTATTTTGTACTAAATAAACATTAAAATCATAGCAGATAATAATAGTACCTTGTACTAAATAAACATTAAAATCATAGCAAGATAAAAATACAAAGCAGAATTTAACTTCGCAATTTTCTAAAATAATGCAGAATTAATGAGCCCTGTTTAACTATGTGAGAGCATTCTGATATACTATATTTAAAAGTATTATAGGAAATAATTTGTACAAGATATAATCCTCAGAACTCACAATATAATAAACTACATATTAGAATGGAATTCTAGAGAATTCAATCTACTAAATAACATGCTAAATAACAAATTCATAACACATAATAGAATAAGTATTTAAAATTACATATTACTAAAACAAGTCAAAAAGTAGAATGCACATTACAATTTGAAATCATTTAAAAACATAAGTAAACTAACCTTAAAGCATCTAATCCAGTATGTTTCCTCACAAATCTACCAAGTTCTGCTTTTACAAATTCATCTTTATCATTTCTTTCATAATCAGACATGCTACAAATAAAGAGCAAAATTAATATACAAATTTTAGAAACATAGTAACAAATCAAATTTATTAAATTTTTTTCTTATAAATTCTTAGTAAAAAATCCTTCCTGTAATTTTCAAAATTTTTATGTTGTCATTTTTAATCATAAATGCATGAGCAAAAACAGAATTTTTAATTTATATAAATGGACAATCACATTAATATATATATATATATATATATTTGGATTTCACATTATAAATGCATAACATGTACTTAAAAATTATAGTTCTAATTAAGATTCAAGGATATTTTTCTAAGCTTTTGCATGTTTTGTAACAAAGCAATAGACATCTATTTCACAAAGTCTCATTAAGAACATTAACTGATAATCCTATTCTTAATTAAGAATATAAATATCAACATTAAATTTCCTTTCTTTAAACCAGGCACCCACACTGTGAGGCACTGTCATTCTTAAAACACAACACAGAAACAATATTTTTAAAAGTATTCCAGACCCTCAATAACTGTGCTTATGATCTATTTTCTAATGGTTGTAATTTCCAGATTCTTTAATGACCTTGTTATATATTTGATATTAGGGTCCTGTAGCCCCTGTGCGTGTTTCCATGCATTCAGATATTTTTAATTTTGAACTAAAGTGAGCTGAAGTATTTCACAGAAATAGGAAATGAAATTGCTTAGTAGATTCTTAAAGATGTAACAAATAAAGAATCAATAAATAAAGGGGACATAAAAAATAAATTATGGATATTTAGTCATCATAAATCTCCTTTACATGAAAGTTATGGTCCTCATGATGATACAGAAAAAAATAAAGATTTATCGTAAATATTCTGTATTTTCAAAAAGACACAAAGTACAGTAAAATAAAAAAAAAAAACAGCAAAAGCTTACAATTTCATTGCATAATATTATATTAAAATTATTAGGAAACATTGATACAAAAATGAACTCGATAATTGATTCCAGACAACTGCTGATTGATGATATTCTTATAATGAATCTTATTCTTTGCTCAAAGATACTACTGCAGAGAATTTTGAAAAAAGCAATGTTAATAAATTAAAATTTAATGACAAAGAAACTATAATGGAGATCAAAACAGTTGGTTTTTTATAACTTGGAAGACTTTACAATTTGATGTATAAATATAAAAAAAAATCACTGGGCTACAAATAGAGTAAGTATTGATATTTCCCATCAACCTAAAAGTGAAACAATAGAAATTAATTAGCAAATTTGCTTTGGAACTCATTTAATTATATATTCACAAGAAATACACATCTGAGAATCACTTGCTCTAAAATCTGATAAAACTAGTAAATCATTTTTAAAATGAGCCACTATAATAAGCCAAAAAATTTTGCAAAAGGAAATTGTATACTAATCTAACTTAAGACAAAAACTCTTCAATATTATGCTAAATGCAATAAAAACATCTAAACTGAATACATCACATATGTTTGCAAAAAAAAAAAAAAAAAAACATAAGTATTTTTCTAATAATTTATTTTTAGTATACACATTGTATCTGTTCTTTAACAGAATATCTATTTAAAGTGATAAAAGTAATCTTGTTACTTTTAACAAAAATAGTTGACCTGATTACCTCAATTCAAATTTCAAAGCAAATTATTATTCTTTCTTTCAAATAAAGTTTTTGATGAAAATTAAAGAATTTTTCAAATAAAATATAATAAAATGTATTTCATTTAAACTTTTTACTGCTGCCAACTGATTGCTTGTCAAATAATTTTTGTCGGCTTCAAAGTAAATATCACATTCTCTTGCTAGTTCTTGTGATTTCAACCATTGATTTCCTTGGCATATGGTCATGTGCAAAGCAATTTCTTCATCTAGTGTTTGGAACAGTTTATCAAAAATGATTAATTCTAATACGTTTCAAGATTTGTTACTCTTGATTTATAATAATAATCCTATGTTGCTTTAAATCATGATGTCATCAATATGTGAATCTGCAGAATAACATTTTGCTTTTCTAGAATTTTCTAGGCACATTTCAAGGCTAGGTCAAATTTCTTTTTAGAATTTATTTTACCTTTTCACAATTCTACAAATCATTTTTTAGACAAGAATATTTGTCACTTTCTCTCTAATTTCAATAATATTTCTGCTTGTGTTTGAATGCTCTTTCTATGGTTTCGAAAAATGCATTCCAAGATTCTACTTTTTTCGGTACTGGTATCATTAGCATTTCTACTCCCTTGATCAGATTGTTGATAGAAATTTGATTTTGCCTCCAATGTTCTGAATTGACAATGGCGTTGGGCTTCTGCTCCCTGTGCTCTCTGCATCGCTCCGATCTAACTCAATTCTAATTTCTGCTCTCTTTCTAATCTTTCTTATTCAACTTGTAAATGTTCAATTTTTCTTTTTTCTGTTCTCTACAATAGAAATCAAAATTTCTTTTACAAAATCAGAATCTTCAACCTATTCCTTACTACTCAGAAGTTCCTCAGTTCAGATAAAAAAATTCGAATCAGAAGTTGCATCTCAGTTGATTTTCTCTAAGACTAATCAAGTCTTCCTTCTTCATGTTTTTGAACATTTTCTTCTTCTATAACTTTCTCCACTTCAGAATTACATTGGCAATTTCACTTTTCCTCCTGTAAATCAAATTTTATACAGAGAGTAATTTCATTCTTCTTGGCTTTGGTTCTATGGGAAAAGAGCATGTTGTGGTGTACAGAATGACCAACAAAATTAAATCACCTTTTGACGGACAGTAAACTTTTTTCATTCAGTAACATAAATTTTATAACAATGCACAAAAAAAATCAACCCTCATAGCATTCCACTGTCACCAAAATTTAACAACCTCTTTGCTCCGCTATCTCTACCCTTAGAGTAGTATGGCAACCTCTTGTGAATGACAGACCAAATAGTCACCAGATACTACAATCAGTGTTCATTTAGAAATTATAATTATTAATTTTATGCTTAAAGTTAGAAAACTGAAATTAATATTAATCTATATATCACATGTATTACAAATAAATAGTACAAAACATGAAAAACTAAATTTAAATTTCTTAAATTGATAGCTTGTAAGAATCAACTTCATAATATAACAGACTAAGCATTTGTTCTTTTTTTACACCTGAATAAATACATAAATAATTTATTAAAACATTTTAATTAAGTATATTACTAGTTAAACTTTATATTGCATAGAAAATTAAATATGTAAGAAATAATAAGAAACAAGTAAATTATAAGAAACAATGATATTCCCAATAATTGAAGCAGTTTTATTACTTGCTTGTTGATAATAGACATGTAGCAAATGGAGTGTGCCATTGATCGATTAATTAAAAAAGAGCATAGTAAAACCTGATATTCCTGTAATTTACTTAGTTTTATTGCTGGTTCGTTAACCTCAGCTTAGTAATATTTTTTAAAGGTTTGTTGTATTGCTTGATTAATTAAAAACAATGTAGTGTAAGAACCAATATTATTGATTTCACTTTATTACTTCTCCTTGGGCCCAGACGGGAAGAATTAAGATAAGATTTTTTATAAGGTGGCACAACTAGATTAATTAGAATAAAATACTATAGAAAAAATCATATGTTATTCACCAAGCATAAATAAAAAAATTGTTTCTTTTTTTACATTTACTTCATACCTTTATTATATTTTACAATATATATTCATATAAATTGTGTAAAATTAACTTTTATCATTTTGTCTTGAAGCCTTGCTGTACGTGGCAAGCGAAAAAGCAAAATACGAAATTATGTGAAATCTCACGTTTTGATTGGAGAGAAAATTGCACAGCAGTTAACAAAAATAATCCTGGCATTGTTTTTTCCACATTTGCTGAGCAGTCAATCAAAATACATTCAAAAAATTTATAAACAAGATAGATTTTTCAGGTTTTTTATTTGAACTCAAAGAAAGTTTGATGAGATTATGGTCATACATTAAGAATCCACAGATTTTAAGCACACAATATAAGAGCTAAATACATGTAGCAATAACTACCATTTAAATCATGCTTTTTTAAAGGCTTTTAAAGAATGTCCAAGTAATGAATAGCTCTTAGTATATATTCTAGGACTATAGTAAACCATAAGTATTATATATTTTCCACTATGCTATGCTTGACCATTAATAATCAAGCACATAATAATGAAAAATATATAAATGTGATTGAATACAATCCAAGTATAATATTTTCTGTCATTATAATCCTTGGACTATATGAAAACAGATAATTTGAGAGTTTAATAATTTATTTAATAATTTGGGAGTTATAGTAATTTGGACATAAAATTACAGTGAATAAACACTGAAGTAAGAAGACTGCATAGATAAACTTTAAATTAAGAACTTTATGATTAAAGAATTAAAAGAGAAAAAACGGAAGTTGAAGTGTAATGCATTACATATCAGATATAGAAGTAAATTCTGATCTTTTGACTAAAGTAAGACTATATCTATATGTGTGGTAGTTTGGTGGGCTTTATAGACCAAGGTCCAAAAACAGACAATCTTTTTTTTAAAAAACTCAAGCAATTATTAAAACAACAATGAAAGCAAAAATATAATATTGTAAAATCTCAATATAAAAGTATAAAATGATCAACATAACATGTATAATTACAAAATATAAATTAAATAAACATATTGCTTTCAAAATGGCAAAAAAGTTTCTATGGAGTGGCTCCACCAATAAATCAGATGAGGTTAAAATATCTATGTTACAAAAAGTAAAAGATAATGATTAAAATTGCAACATAAAAGTAAAATATGCTGAATACATTATTTCATCACATTTCTCCCACCATGGATTTAGTTCATTCAAAAACATATTTGTGTGTAAAACATATGTATGATATGAAAGAGAGTAAAAAAAAGCATTAGTATTTTATAGCAGTAAAATTGACAAATGTAAAATTTATATGCAATTTATTGGTAACCGGCATATTCCCCAATTTTTCTTAAAGAGAACAAATTAGTGTTTTCATGCTGTTTCTCACATCAGAGAGCAGAATCGATAGTAAAGTTGGATTCAATAAAGCTTTAGTAGCTTCCTTTATAGTATATGGATACATAGACGTACCTCCAAGACCAGAATATATTGAGCTGAAAAAGTCATACAAAAGTTCTGAGGGAGCTGATGGAATTTTAAAAAAAAAAAAAAAAGAGAGACAAGGAATGAGTTGCAGTGAGCTGTCACTGCATAACATAACAAGGTTTAAGGAGCTCTAAGGCGAAGTTAAGTAAATAAATGACATAAATCAATTTTCCTTTGATGGAGAAAAAAAGACCAACATGTACAGGTTAAACAGTATTTAGATATGTTACCAATGGAAAATGAATGTCTTGGCTCACTTAATAAACACGTTTTGCAACACAACATACTCTTTGCATACTTAAACTTATTTGCAAATACCTTATTTTTCACCCAGAAAAATTTTAACAATATTACTGGGACACCCAGTAACATTTCTTCCTAAAATATTGTATAATTAAACAGATGAACTATGATTAATAGATTACAAAAATGATTTCAAATCATAAATTATTATATTCTGTATATGGAAATAACATACATTGTAATGTTGATCACAAAAAAAATTTTTGATTAGTATCTAAAAGTTTGAAATAATTTTGCTAAGCATTAATTTGGATAAAATAAATTTCTCACAGTCAAATTGAAGTAAAATTTATCACAATCTATAATATTAGGTAGGAATCGCATACACCTAAAAAAACTTGGAAAAGATCAAATACCAGATAATATCAATATGTTAGACAATATTAGTAATAAGGTAATTTTCCTAAAAAATAAGAGAATGATATACAATATAAAAACAACCAACTGAAATTCAATATTTCTTTAATCTTCTTTTTATTCTGATATTCTAGATCAAATTCTATTTATTCTAATATGTATTAAGCATTAGTTTCTTATTTTTTTCATATAATATTATGTAAGCTCAAAAAAATTCCTCTTGTTAAGTTTTAAAATTATGTACCTTAAGAATTCCTTTTTATCCTCATTTTGACTTTTTCTGGAAAATACTTGAAAAAAACTTATGGGTTTGGATTGCTTATTGCTCACGTTATTTTTTTTTTATACAAGAGGGGTAATTAGACTGGGACCTATGGTTTAAAGTGGATTCTGAACCATTAAACATTGAAGCCCCAGGTGGGATTCAAATGAACAAAATCTTGTGAGAAAAAATTATTTTACATGAAATTTTAATGAAAAATAAAGTCACATTCAATTTTCTGAAAGGAGGTAATTCAAGCAGAAGAAAATTTTACCATGATGTTTTTAAATGCTTCACATTTACAGTTTATTCATATTGTTAATAACTTAACTTCTGGAAAATACTGATTCAAAGTACTCTAATATATTCATAAACACATACCAAGTCAAATAGCCATATTAAAAGTGAGGGTTATAGACTTTTTCTTACTCAACTTATTATTATGGAATATGTATTTTTTACACATTAATTCTAATTGTATATATCTACAATCTTTACTATTTTCAGCACAAAATGCATAGTATTCATGAAATTTTACAAGTAAATTTTTTATATTATTTCATCATAACATTTCTGCTAAGAGCAACAATAAAATTCTCACAAGGCATGCCAGTTTCTAATCAAATCAAAATCAATATCTGTTGGCACCTGTAAGCACAGCACCCTCCTTGAGTCATAAAAAAGAAGCCGGCAGTAGCCACATGTAGAGTCGGAGAAATAAAGTGTGTGTATACAGTCCTTGAGTGAGTTAATCGAGTTAAAAACTGAGATTATGTGCATTGGTCATAATCTCACTGGAGAAAACCAGCAACCTATGGATCTATATAATGGCTATGAGTGATAATTTACGCCTCTGCTGAGTATCGTCAACATAATTGAGGTATGTGACTGAGTAATTTACATCTTCTGAGAATAGATCTTTATATATATCAAAGTATTAATAGCTATCCAAAATGTTTAAAGGTGTAAAAAAAGAGGATTGGATATTAATTGCTATTGAGTTCAGAGAAGATGTCAATGAGAGAACGACTGTTTCAGAATTAAGCAGTATTATAAACCAAAACCAGAAGTATGTGACAGAGAAAGATTCTGTTGTAGAATTAGCAAATATGATAATTGAAGAGCAAAAGTCCGATGAGTTGCGGCAACTAGAGTTAGAGAAAATTAATAACAGAGAAAATCTGAAGAGCTTCAACAATTAGAATTAGAAAAAATTAAACTTGAAAGAACAAAAATGGAATTAGAAATTGCTCGCATGAAAGCGGAATCTAAGTCAAATTCAGAAGGAGAAAATGTTGAAAATAACCAGACTGAATCTTTTGACTCTCTCATAAAAAGTGTCTGTACTTTAACTATTAAAACTCCTAGTAAACCTGAGGGTTGGACTTATTTTTTTGCATCTTTAGAAAGGACCTTTATTTAAAAAAACGTCCCTGATAAATACAAAGCGAAGATTTTGATAAATTTGATAGGGGGAAAGGGCGACGTGTGATAACTTACATAAAGGATTTTGAGTTAAATGAGTATTCTAAAGTAAAAACAATAGTACTTCGAGAATTTGAACCTACCCATCAATCATGTTTAGAGCATTTTAGGAAAACCTCACCACCAATCAAATGAAACATATATACAATTTCCATTGCGATTGACGAACTGGGAATATTATTTACAATTGAGGAAGGTAATAGATTTTGAAACTCTCAAAGATTTAATTGTGTCGGATAAAATATGCCAGACCTTAGATAGAGAAACTATGTGTCATATTAATAAGGGACAGGCTGACACATGGTTTAAAACCTCTGAATTAGGGAAAGAAATTGATTTATATTTTACTTCTCGAGATAAGACTTTGGTGAAAAACTCAAAGTTTAATATATTGTCCAAGTCAAAATACACGTCGAAAGTTTTCCTTTCGGAAGTTAAAAATAGTAAATGTGTTTTATCATGTAATGAGAATCACTCCATACATAAATGCCCTAATTATAAAAATTTGTTAGTAAATGAGCGTATTGAGTTTGTAAAATTAAATAACCTGTTTTAATAGCTTGGGGAATAATCATAGGGTAATGACTTGTAAATCAAAACATTCGTGCAATATCTGTAAGCCGCGTCATCATGCCACACATCACTTTCAGTCAGAGAAAAAACAAGAACGTTTATCGGCGCCTAATGAGAATGTAAGTACTCTCAATGCGAAAATGAGTTCCTTCCCCTCCCCCACAGCTTCAGAATTCGTTCCTACTAGCAATAAACAAGAACCACAAGGTCAGGATCAAAATTGCTTTGCGGCGAATAGTTATACTTCGTCAACAAATTCGAAGTCGGTACTACTTAGCACTTTTATTAGTTTTTTAACTGATGATTTGGGAAATATTTTACGCGTTCGTGGTTTATTAGACGTTGGAGCCAGTGTTAATTTTTTGATTAAGAGTTGCGTTGACAAGCTTAATTTAAGGAAGGAAAAAATAAATATTGGAGTTTCAGGTTTAAATGGAATGTCTCTGACAATTAAATCTAAAGTTAATGCTACAATTGTTAATCATATAAGAAATTTCAAATCGGATTTAAAATTTTTGGTTGTTCCCAGTGTTACAAATTTAACCCTTTTAAGGCAAATTGATATTTGTGTTCCGGAATTAAAAAACATTAAGTTAGCTGATTCAGGATTTAATGTTCCAGGTCCAATCAATTTAATTCTGGGAGCAGAGAATTTTTATGGACTATTAAAATCTGACAGAATTTACCCTACTGTTACTAAATTAATTTCACAAAACACAGTATTCGGATTTGTCGTGAGTGGTAGTGTACCAATAGTAACTGAGACTACACACTGTACACTGGGTTTATAAACGATGGTGCCGACTTAAACAAAATTATGCAGAATTTTTGGGAAATGGAACAAATTGAAGAAAGATATTTGAAACTGCCGAGAGAATTGAAGCTAATAATCATTTTGTAAAAACTCATAAAAAGGATAAAGCAAGAAAATTTGTGGTACAGATGCCGTTTAAATAAGATCCGAAATTACTGGGAGAGTCTAGAGAGATTGCAGTCAAAAGACTAAATTCCTTGTGGAATAAATTAGAAAATAATAAAGAACTTCTGGCATTATATCGTCAATTTATGAGTGAATATGAATGCTTGAATCATATGCAAGAAGTTTCTATGACGCAACAACCTGAAATGGTCTATTATTTACCTCATCATACAGTTTATAGACAACAGAAAATGAGTACGAAATGTAGAGTCGTGTTGTACACTTCACAAATTACTTCAACTAGTGAATCATTAAATTCCAAGCAGTTAAATGGTGGTGTAATTCAAGATGATTTATTTGCTATAATATTGAGGTTTAGAAAACATCTTTTTGCTTTTACAACCGACATTCAAAAGATGTATAAAATGATTTGGATTGATACTGTACAAAGAAATTTGCAAAGAATTGTATGGAAAGATAGTAAGGAAGAGAATATTAAAACGTATCAATTATGCACAGGGGGAGATGTATGGAACCACTAGTGCTCTATATTTGGCTAAGATTTGTCTTCAACAATTAGGTACTGATGAACATACCGATTAGGTACTGATTGGCAGACCTATCACAGCATTTGCAGAACCCGAAATCCTAAATTCACATGACAATAAATTAAAACAATGGCAAAAATTAACTAAGATAGTGCAGACATTTTGGAAGCATTGGTCTAACAATTATTTCAGTGCAATACAAGAAAGATCAAAGTGGAGGTTCACTTAAGAGAATGTGCAAGTTGACACTATGGTGATTTTAAAATTAGATAATGTACAGGTTTGTAACTGACCATTGGGCAGAATAATGCAAACATTCTCAGCAAAGGATAAGAAGGTCAGAGTAGTTTTAGTTAAAACGAAGAATGGAGTTTTTAAAAGGAGAATTAATAAAATTTGCACTTTGTCATTGCCTAATTAAGGAGTGAGAACTCTTATGAAATATATCTGTGTATCATTATGTATTTAGTGTAGCTTATTATTAATAGTGTGTATCATTGTACTCATACATTATATAGTGTGTTAATATTTTTCTTGAGCTTTCAAATTGTTGAATGTACCATGTCAACGCAAGACGGAATGTTGACGCCTGCGAGCGCGACGCCCTCCTTGAGTCATAAGAAAGAAACCTGCAGTAGCCATATGTAAAGTTGGAGAAATAAAGTGTGTGTTTTATACAGTCCTTGAGTGAGTATTAACTGAGTTAAAAACTGAGCTATTTTACAATATCAATTATGTAACAAATTGATAAGAAATCAAATATGGTAAAATAAATTTCATTAAAATTCAATATAACCTTTAATTCTTAAAAGCAAACTTTTTAATACTAAAAATCTTAATTAAATCTATGTTAGCTTTTCCCTAATAGCACGTCTACTTAACAATTTAAAATATATCTTCACATTAAAAATATATAATCCAGTTTTTTAATGAACACTTTTCAAGTTTAAAAATGAGAGTTGATAATTATATTGTATTACAGAAAATTTACTTTTAATTTCTAATTACACTCGTATTTTTTTGTTCTTGTTATTTCATTTCCTTTTAAGAAAGATATGTACAGTTTAGTTTTATTAGTCAAATAAGTGCAACAGTTCATAATGAATTCTCTATAAGCAATTGTTTTCAAAGTTAACTTCCTCACTTACGTTCATAACAATACACAATGATTCAATTTAACAGTGAAATTTTATGAGCAAGTACAGGTCTCAAATGAACAAAACCTGTAGATTACTAGGTTGTGATGTATTCTTAAAAATTTTATAATGTAATCTGCAATATAATCAATTTATAATGTAATCAGCAATGATACTTGAAGTGGTAATTGCAAGTATTGTTGTTGATGACCGAGTCGTAATATTGGCCCCATAAATGTAATAAATTTAGTTCTAACAATTTTATAAATCCATTTATGAATTCAAATGACCTGTCTATTAGTGTCCTCTACTAATTGAAGTTTCTGTCCATTAGTTTCCTCGACTAAATGAAATCCTAAAAAATGTTCAATTTAGGCTTTATTGGCTTCCTTATTCTTATAAGCAATTTCAATCACAATAGTCTCAACTGTTCATTATGACTGACATTAGGTAGCATCCAGAATTAGTGAATATTTTAACAATTTAATCACATGTAATATTTTTAATTCCTTCTACAATAATGCTTTTAGTTTTATTCTAAATTTAATCCCCTAAGTAATAAGCAATGTTCTACTTTTCAGATGTCTGATTTTTATAGAGATGTTAAATAGTTAATGGAAATTTTTTGAAGTTGGTTGAAACTAACAAAATTTGATCCATCATTACTCCTACACAACTCCGTCAATGAGCCTTTAAATGCAAGGCATTCCCAGGCTAAACATTGAATTTAATTAAGCCATCCAATAACCAAGTGCTAGTAAACCTTTTCTGCATTAAGTCTTTGCTGAGCTTCATCAATGGTACATAAATTACATAAAAACGTTTTCAGTTCACTGCATTTTTATTTAAGGTATATGCTTAAGGTGAACAAATACCTTAAGCTACTGCTTTCATGTGTTTTCAAAATGTGGGTTAAATATACCCAATCATTAAATCTATCCTTAATAAGTTGTGAATGCTTCCTACTGAATTGTTTACACAGGAAGCTAAAAACTGTGTTTTAGGAATTTGAATATACTAAATACTTTTTCTCTGTGCAGTAATGTTCTATCCTAGAATGATTCTGAAAACTTTCATTTTGAATCATTATAGAAAATCTTCATTTTGAGATATGTTATTACAAGGCGAATTTTCTACATTAACAGCTAAGTTTTCTATTGGTACAATCGTGGCTTCTTCTTGATCATGTACTGATGAATTTACACATTTTGAGATAAATTTTCATTGCGAAATTTGAAACTAGATGTTAATGGTCCTGGTTCAATTGCTTGCCTATCTAATCCTATTTTTACTTTTGATATATTCAGAGGTTCTACCAATTTCTGATTATTTTTCTCTCATTGCATTTTTTCATTTTTTTTTTTTATTTTGTGGTCCAGACTTATTTTTGAGAAAAAGTTTCTAAAAAAATATTTATTGCACTAAAAAAAATTTAGTTTTCATTCTATATACACAAAATCATACGATTTTCTCTCAATATACTATTTGAAAGTCAAAAGCCTATTCATGTCATTGAATACTAAATAAAGATTCAGATAAAAAAACTTATTTCAATAAAAGTTTAGAAATAATTTTTTTGCAGAAAATTTGAGACTTTAAAGTGAATTTTTTCTGTTGATTTGTTATAAGTAGTTGAAATATTGAAAACATTTTAAATACATAATTATAAGCTTTTAATAAAAAAGCTATAATCTTTTTTTTTTTTTTTTTTGAAATTGTATAACACAGAAATAGATGAATCACATTCTACCCAATTAAGATTTAGCTAGATTTTATAAAGTTTAACATTATTCAAAAACCAAATTTTTATTTATTTAAAAGATAAGTTATTCTTAATGAACTATTTCTTCTTAAGAATCTTCACTGCTATGAAAATATTAATGTATTTATATTATTCACTTACCTATTTTTTAGAGCAATTATAAACAAAACTTGATTTGAAAACAATCACAGTAACTTTCTTATTAAGCAATTCACAGTATGTAGGCACTTTATAAGCAGCAATTATATAAAGTATTAAAAATAAGGGTATTTTCTGTTGACTAAAGGGCACAAACATGGTGCGACAGTTACCATGCACATTTGCTCTTGAATGTAAGAATCTGTATTATGTTATCACTTACCATAGCAGATTACGAAATACTCATTTTTACATGGTACCTTTTGGGACTAAAATGATAAATTAGAACCTACAATAAGCATCTGGTTTATCTAAAAAAAAGTACAAGGTGATCAGTAAATGATGACAGAACCGTATGGGATTGGCGCAATTTCAAATTTTCATGCCAAGCACTTTACAGCTCTGTTACCAACCTAAATTAGGTCACTACGTGCAATAGCCATCAACCAATAACGATCGCGTTCGAACTTCAGCTTTGAAATCGCATGTTTTTCCGAATTCCAAATATTCAAAATTTGAATATTTCATTATAACTAAATACTGTAGAAATTTTAAAATTCTAATAAATAGAAACAAAATTTTTAATATACCAAGCAATGGCACCCATCTTAAAAAAACATCATTTTAGCGCTACCTACTACAGTGGCAACCGAGCAATAAAGCTAATTTTCAAACATTAACAGATTTCATTTTTTGTTTAAACTTGAATTTTAATATAACGAGCAGTTATGCCCACATTAAAGAAATTTAAGTACGCTGCACATTCTAATACTAACAAGAAAAACACAATATACACAACTTAAACATTCATATACTTATAGAAACATTCATTTTATAAAAACTTTAGTTTCTAAATATATGACTAAAATTGTAATGAAAACAAAATTAGTCACTTAATCTTTATCTCTCTCTGAATCGTTACTTTTTGGCGAATAAACCGTTTTTATCGTAGCTAAAAAACCTTCTCAATGCTTCAAGATTATTCTGTAATAGTTTCAAGGGTTACATACAAAATGCGCATGTAAAACTAAAAGCAGATCATTCCTATGTAATCCGAACAGGTAAACTAGTCTGGTGCACTTTATTGCATTCTTTGCACATTTTACCCTCTGTACGCTTCTCTACTATTTAGCTGGTGATCTTTTTTAAAGTGACAGTGTTTGAAGCACCCTGTAGAGCACTCTAATAGCTGAAATGGCACCAAACTTGGTATTTAGACTAGTCAAGACATGGGAAAAAGGATTCCGTAGTTAAAAAAATCACAGATTGGGCGTTTTACAATGTATGAAATGTGAGAAAAAAAATACTAACATATGCAATCATGCAGTTAAATTATTAATGTTTATTTACTACAATAACTTCCCTCATGAGGAATTCGACCACAATCGCCGTGAGCACAGTTCTCAGAAATAACATAGTGCATTCTGTGTGCACAATGTTCTCCAGACCCATGCGTAACATATTATGAATACTCCACACTGTTTTTATTACGTTGTCCTTTAAAATAGACAAATTTGATGCCCCACTAACATAAACACATGTTCTGGTAACGTGAGAAGCATGGCCACTGGAACTTGTTTACCGCAGCCGAGATTATTTGTTGAAACTGTCTACTACTTGCTTTTATAGCCCCATTACTGGTGCTATCATTGCATAACATTTGCATTTTTTTGGTACCCATGTTTTATGCTAATTCTTGTTAATGTTAGCTACAGCAGAGTGAGTTATATTACCACATGCAAAAATGCCAAGAAATAATTTTATTAAACACACAAAATAAAGAAAAATAGCAAAATACATGTGCCCTTAAAAGAGAAGAAAATATATTTAAATTGATAATACAATAATGATTTTGAACAGCTTTTGATTGCTACATTTAAAAATGTATATTATTGGGTAAAAAAAAAGGTGAACTATACAATGATGTTAAGCACCACAGCAGCTTCTCAGCCCATAAAGAATAAACATATGCTAATAACAATATATTCTCAATTCTTGTTGTTACAAGTTACACATTCTTAGATTTTTAACATTTCTTGTGGTAGCACAAACCTCCACACAAAACATATTTTGTTTATATCGGCAAATTACATTTTGTTTTACACAAATATAAACAAAATAAAATCAGAATAAAATTGACAAAAAACATTCTCATTAGTTTGGTTAGAAAATATAAAATATTCAAAACTGCAAATGCATAGTTTATAACTTCTATTAATTAAAGTAACAAATTTTTAAAAAGTATTATAAATTTTGATACAACTCCTGGCCCAGGCATACTTGTGCGGTGAACAATCTTACCACTCCCATACTCCTTTAATACTCAAAATAAGAGGAAAATATACGTGAAAAATATATTAAAAATGCACAAAGTTTCCCAATCTTTTTTAATTTAGTTTCATGATATTTTTATAAAAATTAAAAATACTGTTTTAAGCATTTGGATTTATATTTTATAAATGAGAACTTTAACACATATGAGACTATCAAATTTAAATTAAAAATTTCATGAAACAGCAATAAATCTAATGTATTAAAAATTCTCGTTACATTACTGAAAATATTTTTACAGTAGAGATTTTTACAAAACATATACATTAATAATTGCTAGTTACAGTAAATTAGTTAATATCAGCTACATTATAATAATATACAACAGTATTAAAAACAGTATTAACAGTATTAAAAATATCAATTGGAACATAGTAAATTTTCCAATTGATATGATTCCAATTGAATTTTCCTTCTTCACAAGAACAACACCCCTTTACAGGCCTTTGCTGTCTCAATAACACACTTTCTCCAGAATCTTCTATCATCACTCCAATTCTCTAGTTTCAAAGTATTTAGGTCTCTTTCAGTATTATCCAACTATTTGATATCTGGTTCTTCCTTTAACTTAGGATCCTTCAGAATTTTTAAAAGTTAAAGGTTTTTGTGGACTTCTCTATACATGACATAGTGAATTATTAACACCTGTTTTGATTTATTCAGTATTTAACTTGAAGAATTGAGCTCATTTGTTCAAATGGAGATAATACAGTATAAAGCAAATAAATTATGTCAAGCTTCATTTTTCATTGAATAGTTTTTTCTTCCCCCCCCCCTGAATTGGTTTCAAGTAAAATTCTATTATGTACATAGGTTTGTCTCAACAATGTAAGATGATATGAATGTGATAATGTGTAGAAAATTTCTGGGTCAATTACATTCAAGGTGATAAGTCTGATTATGTGAATTAGCCATTTGTTACAGGTTTAAAAAATTATATAACCCTAAAAAAATAGAGAAATTTTTACCTTTAGTTAGCATTCTTCAACAATTGTAAGAGATATTGCAGCAGCAGTTGGTGTTAGAAAATCCAATGCTTCCAAATATATTAAACAAAATGAGTACTAATGATTTTTCATATATAATAGAAGAATAATTATCTACAAAAATATATAATACCCTAGACAAATTTCTTGCATGAAGTAGTAAAATGCATCCTTGAAAAATAAATACAGATCTCCAAACAGAATTAGAATCACAACTAATTCGCCAACAGTTAGATAAAAACCATATTAAAGTAAGAAAATTGACAAGAATACTAATCTAAAAGCAGTTCTTAACATATACAATGCAGAAAATAGGTTTGCTTGTTCCAAAAAATAGCAAACTTGGATGGCACAGGATAGGAATACATTTGTATTCAGTGACAATGTATTTTGTTATTCAAGGATTTCATTAAACTTTTGTCAGATGAAAAACTAGAGCATATATCAGCAAACATCTTAAACACTTAAAAGACATCAAAATAAATATTTTTACATTCATTTACTTCAAAAGAAGTAGAAGCTTAAATCCAATTGAAGAGATAAATATTCCAAAAACACATTTACACACTCTCTCTATTTAAAGATAAAAATGTACCTTAACGTAAATGTTCATTGGCAATGTTTGTGATGCAACAAGCTCTGGCTCTAATTCAAACTAATAAACATAGGTTCCTAATAAAAGAAATAAATAGTCTTGGATTAACCTGGTAATTTTCATAATTTAAATCCTAGCAAACACTTATGGAACATTGTGAAGAGACTCGTGAATAATTTATTTTAACTAAGAGAAAAAATTATGGAGATTATATAAAAGTTTAGCTTTAAGGTTAAATCAAAAATTCAAGCTAAAAGTTAATGGAACCAAAGTCAAAACAAAAAAAAAAACATTTGCTACTCAAATACTATACTAATCATATAAGTGAACCTACTATAATTGAACATACATGTAAAACTATATTTTCCCACAAGATTTAAGTATATTATCAATATATTTTCTCTTTTAATGCAAGGAACTTAAATAACTATAAAAGCAAATTTACATAGGTATCTTAATATTCAATATTAGATAAACTTCCAAGATCAGAGGTCCTAATAAATACTCTAGTAATTTAACTACTTTTTTACTTCATTTTTTGATAGAGTTAAGTTCCATATTCAAATCTAAACTATGCAATAAAGTTTAACATTGAAACACACTTTATCAATTATAAGTTTCATTGGATCAATAAATGGAAAATTTTAATTTTTTTGTTTTAAAAATCCTTTATAATTTCAGACAAATGAGCATCACACATAAGCTTAATACATTTTAAACTATTGTTTAAGGATTTTCAAATACTTAAGAAAAGTAATGGGAGGCATTAAAACTAATAGAAAAAGAAATACAAATTGGAAGCGAACATTTTAGTCACTTTATTATGAATCATGCATGTCAAACCTCTGCGAAATATCACTATGCATAAATAAAAGGTAAAATGGTGTTCGTTATAAAAGTGCTCATATTTCGTATGAAATAAAACTATATATCAATATTACAAGTTAAATTATAAATATATTAATGAAACATTCAAATACATACTTATTAAATTGTTCTTACTTAAATTCATTAACATGAAACTTCATTTGTCAATAAGAGATCAAATTAAACAAATTAAATATGATTTTTTTCTGCATGAACCGTCAAACTTCTCAATTCAATTATTAGAACTCGTTTAAGTAGACTTACCTTTAAGGTTAATATTGAAAAATAAAGTTCCACGATTTTTTTTTAATTTAAATTGGTAACGTTACTAATGTAAAAAATTCACTAATTTCGAACATGAATGCTCGTTTCTATAGAAGAAAGTAAAACACAAACCGCGTTAGTGAGCGAGCACCTAACCTGGTGACAGTTAACGGCTGTTTACATTAAATGTAGTTATTTAAGGTAACTGTTATTCTACAACAGCTATCTACTTATTAAAATTTTAGTAATCTGTTACTTTTAAAATTGTGTTATTTCATTACAGTCCTTTAAATATCTCAGTGCAGTTTTACAAAGTTGGCGATTTATTGCTTTAGTTGGCCTAGGCAGCAAACCTGATCACTATTTTACCCGGAATATCACCCTTTATATCTAAGAAAGCCAGAACAATCTTGTGACGTCATCAAGCGGTGCCTGACTCAATTGCATTCGTTCACGAACAAAATATTCCAAAAGAATTCACTCCCCTCCAGCAGGCCGAGCTGATAAGACGTTTTTCACTCGCTCTTCACACAAACCGGTTCCTAGAGGTTTCTCCCCGCTCACAACTACAACGGACGCGGCAAGGTGAGCTAAGCCTTTTACACCCTGCGTGTTGAGCTACCTAGAGATATTACTATTTCGTCTTCACTGAAGATAATTTTTTGAATTCAGTTCGAACAAAAACAGCACTTTTTAGTGCTATCAACTGCTGCTTTTTTTTAAAGCTGACTGATTTTCTTGACCTCTGACTGGGACAATGGCTGCAAATAAAGGAATAATACAACCTGCCAAGCTGACGGACATTATCAATCCTAAATACAACAATGCCTCGGAACTCCATCTGAAGCAACTCTTGGAAATCCAGACGGCGCTACTGGGTAGCAAAGATTGCACTACTGAAGTGCATCCACAAAAAACATCATGGACATCCTGGATATCAACATTAAAACCTGCAGAGAAACTTTAAAGACTGCAAGCACAGGTAGCTATAATCTTGTTTCTGATATGGCAAACCCCCCTACTACTCCCATAATAGTAAAAGTGGCTAATATTGCCAATCAAAATGATAGATTTAATAAAAAACGAACTAATGATGGTGAGGAACCTTTCATTTTCCCAAAGAAAACAGCAAATGTTGTGAATGAGAGTGTCACTAAGACCCCCATAGCTGTGGCTAACGCGTTCAGTAGGCTAACTCCAGAGGAAGAAAACCACGAAAAAATGGATGACCAGCCAGTGACTGAAATAGCCCCTAAAATTCCACCCATAATTGTAAGATATGGTGAAAGCCATGTTTCATTCATGACCAAACTAAAAAAAGAATTACGAATAAATATTGAAGCGAAAGCTTCAGGGGAAATTTTGAAATTGCTGCCCAAATCAGCAGATCACCATAGGGAAATTACAAAATTTCTTGAATGTAACACATACGAATATATCCTCCTAAGAGGAAAAAATGAGAAACCTCGTAAATTTGTAGTCAGGGGACTTCCCATGACCACAAAAAGTGAGGAAATTGTTTCTGACCTAGCCAATCAAGGATATAAAGTCCACAAAGTAAACAGGATGACTAGCCAAAGAAATGAAAAACCCCTACCTCTATTTTTGGTCCAACTCTACAATGGCCCAGAAATAAGTGTATTTAAATTAAAAAGTTTGTGTCATATTTCAAACCCTACAATAGAACATTATAGGGGAAACAGTTATGCAGTGTTTTAATTGCCAACGTTTTTACCACTCAAGCGATTTCTGCCATATGACACCCCGCTGCGTGAAATGTGCAGAAGCACATAATACAAAAGAATGTCCCAAGGACAAAAAACTAGAATCCCCAGTCTGCTGCAAATGTAATGGGAACCATCCTGCAAGCTATCGGGTGTGTGAGAAATTTCCTAAACCCAAACCGAAAACAAAAATATTTAAAAATAGCCATACAAGCGAGGAGATCTCATATGCAAGCATAGTAGCTGGTCATAAAGAAACCTCCGCTACCGTGGCACTTGAACCCACACCCCCCTCAACCGATACAACTGTTCCAAGCAATGGACAAAATCAAAATAAAAACGACTTTAATGATTTATTCACACTCTTAAGAGAAGTATTTAATGGAATTAATATTCCCGAAGCCATCAAACGAATTCAGTCTAAAACTGATCCAATGGATAAAATGTTTGTCCTCATGGACATGTTTAAGCAAATTAATAACACTCCTTAATGTGTGCCACACAACGGAGATTTCTAGTTTTATCGTGGAATTCCTGTGGTATTAGAAACAAAATGGTCGAATTTCGTGACTTTGTCAATGAGAATAATCCAGATATAATCTTTATTCAGGAATAATTCCTAACAAATAATGTAAATATTCACATCCTAGGATATGCATGCTATAGAAATGATCGCCCCAGAAATACCACACTAGCAGGGGCTGGGACAGTTATTTTTGTCAAGAGTAGTCTCCCACACTACCAAAACACAACACACAAATTAATTACAATAGAGGCAACTTTAGTCACATTGACCTTGCTAACCCTACCCCATATTACATTCTGCTAAACATACATTAGACCTAGATCACAATATCAATACATAAACATGGATCTTGAAGCAATGCTTACAACAAACAATGATATTTTAATATTTGGAGATCTTAATGCTAAGCACACTGCATGGAACTGTAGGGCACATAACAAAACAGGTCAAATAATTAAAAAATTCGCTGATATAGCCGAACTAAAAATCCATGCACCTGACACACCTACACATTTTAGTGCTAATTCAGCAACAACAATTGATATTACACTCATCAGAGGAATTATAACACTAAAATTTACACAATCACGGAACTCAGTTCTGATCATAATCCAGTCATGGTCTAGTTTAACTTTAATATTTCTTTGATTAATACTCCCACTCTTCATAACACGGAATGGATCAAATACAACCAAATTTTAAATAACTCATTTAATATAATTTATACAAACACAAGAGATGAAAATGAGACGATTCGCTTCGAGGCGGAACTGTTTGCAGCGCACCGCGAATCAGAAAAACCTCACTCCTCCAGTCCCACTCACCTCCTACTTCAGAATTTTGAAAGCAAATAGAAACAGACCCAGGAAACTATATCAAATTAGCAGAGACTACCGAATAAAAAATCAATATAATATAACGAATTTAGAGCCAAGATAAATTCATACAATTCACAGAAATAGAGAAAAATTAGAATCATTAAATACTCACGACTGATCCATTTGGAAGGCCGTTAATATGTTCAAGAAGAAACCACAGTATTTTCCGCCCATTCAAGGCTGAAATACAATTAAATACACAAACTAAAAACTGAAGCAATTGCTGACGTTTTTGAAACATAATTCACCACTAATGACCTGCACAACACCAGAACCGAAGATCTGGTTGCAAGTAACATACTCAGATTTCTCTCCAGACCACACACACAAGTCATACCAAGCACCACCCCTTCGGAAGTAATGGCAATAATTAAGAAATTAAAGGATAATAAATCCCCAGGAATTGAAGGAATAACAAACAAAATGCTAAGGAAAATTCCAAATAAAAACATTCAAAATTACGATAATAATTAACGAGATATTAAAAATAACGTATTTTCCTTAAAAATTGAAAATTGCAGTAATAGTACTAATATTAAAACCAAGACAACTACCTTCTCTCAAACTATAGACCTATCTGTCTACTGCCGTCTCTAAGCAAAATAATCGAAGCAATTATTCTAAATAGACTAGATGAGCTTTTAGAAAACAATAGTATTCTTATCCCTGAACAACACGGGTTCAGAAAATCGCATTCAACAATGCATCAACTTATGAGAGTAGGTGAAATCATCACCCAGTGATTTCAACATAAAAAAAAAGTACTGGATCAGTTTCTCTTGATATTGCCAAAGCTTTTGATCGAGTTTGAATTGGTGGACTTGTACGCAAACTCATTAATATTGGTCTACCCAACCCACTCATTAAAATACTAATTTCATATCTTCTGGGATGAAAGTTGCAGGTTCGCATTGGTACTACATACTCAACACATAGACATATCTGAGCTGGCGTGCCACAAGGATCCAAATTGGGACCAAGACTCTTTCTTATCTATGTGAACGATATTCTTACATCAACACTAACGTCCCTGCACCTTTTTGCAAACGGCACATTTATACTAGCACAAGGTAGAAAAACATGTGTCACGGAATCACTCAACAAACATTTAGAACAGCTTAAGTTCTGGTTCGTTAAATGGAAAATTCTTATTAATGTAAATAAAAGTGTATCCATAATTTTTAATAAAAAAGACTACTTCCACTCAGTGTAATTAAGATCAATAACGAAATTATACCATGGTCACAAACCTGTAAATACTTGGGAGTAACTTTCGACAGAAAATTAACAAGGCACCCGCATCTGATCCAAATTATGAACAAATTTAAACGGCAAACAGCTGCATTATACCCACTTTTCAACTGGAATTCAAAACTTTCCATGGAAAATAAAGTGCTCATTTATAAAGCATATCTTCGACCACTTATTTTCTATGCCTGCCCTATCTGTGGTTACTACCACGATAGTAAAATTAAAAACTGGAAACTCTTCAAAATAAAGCCCTCAGATGGGCAGTTAAGGCCCCCTGGTTCATTAGAAACCAAAAATCAGACAAGAATTAAAAATCCCTACCCTGAGAGAATTCTTCGCGAAAATAATGTATAACGTGATTAAAAATATTGGTAAAACTAATAATGAAACAATAATTAGCCTTCCGTCCTATAATCACCTAAGTACCCATAATATATTGCATCCTCTCTCATTGCTCAGATATTGCCCAAAGTTTCCTCACCAACCACCATGAAATAAACTGTAAATAGAAAAAAAAAATATCTTTGATAACTACTTCTTTGTATGAAAAAAAAGACTACTAAAAAGATAAAAGGATTTTTTTTTCGTTTTTGTTACATCTCATTCTATATGTGGAATAAAAAAAACTATTTAAAATAAAAATGATGAGGAAAAACGCATATATAAGTGTGCATACTAAATGTATATAAAAACAGATTTTTTTTTAAATATACATGTATATGTAAATACATAACATATAAAAAAAAAGATAAAGATAAATATATTGTATTACAGACCAATTTATACTTTGTAAATATTATAAAGTGTATAAATTCTTGTAAATACCTTTACCTGTTCTTATGTAAATATTCTTATTTTTCTCAATTTATTCTTTAACTATTTCCTTTATTATTCTATTACTTTAATTTATCATTTATATATTTAAATTAAATGAATCAACAATAATTTTTTAAATTCTGAAATAAATTTTATGAAATAACCAAAAATTTTATTTCAGATTACAATCCATTAAAATTTCAAACTCATTTTAAGCCAATCAGATTCAAGTTATAGCTCACCAACCAAGAACCAGCTATCCAATCAGGGTAGAGGATCGCCAGATCCAGGGACCTCTGAAAACTGCCAGCCGGCAATCACTTCATATTCTAAAGGAATTGATCTTATGTTGTTTAAAAGTCCACAGCAATCAATTTTATACTTTTAAATTAATTCTGATATTTCGACGAAGAATATTAAAAAATAGCAACTACATGAAAAAAATTTATTCAAGTATAACTTACAATTGCGAATAACAAACTTTACTCATATTAAGATCAAGTCTATGAAATTTTATTCAATATTGGAATTTATATTTTCGTTGGTGTACTTTTAAAAGAAATATATATCTGCGTTGATTATTGATATACCAAATCAACATAAAATTATTTCTATGCTATATATATAATTAAAATTCCTATGGATTTATTTTAATCCGGGTGCTATATTTTATTCTAAATTAGGTATTAGCAACATAATCTATAATGAATTAAAAATATTTCTTTAAAATCTCTTTTAAATGCAAACAAATGAATAATTTACAATAAAAATATATTCCATATGTATGATAGTTGTACAGCATTTAATGGGTTAATTGGTAATGACTATTTTGTGTAATTGAAGTGAAAAAAACAAAGAAAATAATTTACTATAACTATACTTTTTTATATTTCTTCTAAAAACAATACAGAAATTTAATTTGAAAAATAAACAAACATTTTGCATATTAGAACACAAATATAATAATATGTATAAGAACAGAATTAAATTATGTACATAATTATTATATTTTTATTCAATTTATTTTTATGCATTCCTAACAATGGATAAAAATAAACTACTTGAATATACTTAAGCTTATTTTCAAAATTAGTTTTAAAAGGAAATGAAAATATTTGATATAATTTCTCATACAAATTACATTAATATTTTTTTCAGAATCAGGACAAATTTAAATTTTTCTTTTCATAGAATGAGTATTAATCACTATGGAGTCATCATTTTTTGTAATAGGTTTTAAGAAATATATTTATACATGATATGACTATGTAGAATTTTATTTCAACAGCATGTCCATTTTCCCATTTTTCAAAAGGTAGGTAAATTTCAGATTCATTCAGAATGCTAATTACTAAAAATGTATATGATCTATGATTAGAATAAACGACAAGTAACATAACCTTTTAAAAACAAGTCTCTTCCTTAATAAAAAGCAAAACATCTCTTTGCATTTTATTTACAGTATTTTCTGAGGAACAAGATGAAATATTATCAATTAAATCAAACAAATCTGTTTCATAATCCTCATAATTTGGATTTAATTTGCTTAGTACTTTGTTGTATATATTACTAATAGTAATAACATTATTAATTTGAAATGGTAAATAATACTTTTTTTACTGGCACATTTTAAATGAAACCATATATAATCAGATTTTCATCAATAACAGAAGTATACAAAATTGGATGTAATTACAGCCAATATTTATAAACATAAAATTGCTTTTTCTTTTGACTACATCACAAAAATCCGGAATGTATATGTTTTTCAACGTTTTTTCCCATTTCATATAAATTTGCAAAATAGTATTTTTGCTTATATTGAACAAATCACTTTTTACTTTGAACAATTTCTTCACACAGTTGAGTATTTTCTCATCTTTGCGGTTTAATTGAGGGATCTTCTTGATGGCATGCAATTCACACGCCTAGAAGTAAAATTTAAATTAAGAAAGCTGATATACATTGGACAAAGAAATCTCAGTTTTTATTTCCTTTGAAGTTTTTATTATTATTAATGTTATTAAAAAAGTTTTAAAATAAAATAACGAGATGAAAATCATTCAAACGAAGCAAATGAAATTTACTTACCCTGTAATGTTTGGTTACTTCCATATTTTCTCTAGGAATAGCACATATCCATCAGCGTTTTAAATTTTCATGTGGGAATCGAAAGCAAAAAACCTTGTCCAACATCACATAATTGTCTTTACGGGCAGTTACGCAACATTCAAAAGACACGTTCTTTATTATTACAGAGAATAAAAATATAATTAAATATTTTAAAAAATATTTTGGAAACGAGCTACCATTAAATGGTAAACAATACAGTAACAGTCTCTGTTAGAGCGTCAACTAGAAGAAAGCGTCAGCCTTCGGATGTAACGTCACATTCATTTGGTCACGTGGTAGTCAGGCTTTCTACTATCAGAAGGTACTGCCCGGATACGTTGGATGACTATCAGCGGTCCACAAGCCATCCACGAAATGACGTCACGTATGACCAAATTTAGCAACACCCCCTAGGAGGTGTTGAATTGTGGCGCAGCTTTCCACCATAGTCAGCATTCAGCATATTTAATTTTTTCATTCACAACCGAGTGATAAATGTATATTTACTTGATTCGCCTGTTTGTATGTAAACATGGAATTTAAGTTTTCTGTAGAAATTGAAGAATTTATCATTGAATATTTTAAAATCAAGTTAAATTTAATTGGTCAATTTGTTTTGTAATTTTATTTCTTGTTTAATAATATATATTTATTCAATTATATATTTTCCAATAGGTTATAGGTACTTGTGAGACCTAAGGGATAATTATTATTATTTTTTTTTTTGATAAAATTAAAAAAATCAACTATATAAAGACCTCAGTTGAATAATAAATAATTTTGGATAATAATTCATCGGTAAAATTTCACAAGATTTTTAAAAACTAGTTTCATTTTATTTAAATCTTCATTGAAATTGCTTTTAAAAATAGAAAAGTATTTTCAATACTTTTAATTTTTAATAAAAACTAACTGAATAAACTTTTTTTTAATTTGGACTGGAATTAAAACACTGCAGAACTTTAATTTGAACGTAGTTGTATTTATTATTACATTTATGAATGAATTAAATACATGAACTTTAATATAATAAGTTTATATGTATTTATTTAAAATATGAAACAGACAGTGAAATGCAAGGTAATTACTTATTAAGATTTTTAATGTTATGCAAATGCATAAATACTTTTCGAAAAAAATTTATAAAATGATTTCACAATTTATTTAATATTCATAGTTTGAAAGTTCATTTCAAGGAAATATTATCTTTAAATAAGTTGCATGGGCAATTGAAATAAGCTTTGTTACTTAAATTTTACTCTCCCTTTTATTATTTTTTTTACCCCTTCCAAACATACTTAAGCAATAATATTTAATAATATTTGTTGCTGATATCAAAAACAAAACATTACGGGCAATATTTGTTCGCCTTTTATGCAGGATTATTTTTTTTCGAATATGAAAATATCAACAAATACTCAGTACACTAATGGCAGTCAAACTGTAAATAAACTTTCATTGGTCAATATTTGGAGTGACGTCATTAATGACGTCATTATTTTGTGTTTGGTTGGTATACTAGATACCAGGGATCCACAACAGATACCAGTGTAAACACCATTCACAAGCAACGCAGTGCACAGGTTTGCTGCCTGCTGAACAGTTATGCGGGAACGAAGTATTGTTCTCAGAAGAAAGTTATTTATTCCTAAAACTGACTATTATACAAGA
The DNA here is from genome assembly GCA_030067965.1 of Latrodectus elegans. NCBI lineage: Eukaryota > Metazoa > Arthropoda > Arachnida > Araneae > Theridiidae > Latrodectus > Latrodectus elegans. The sequence continues at coordinate 61,510,272 of CM057809.1, forward strand.
ACGAAATGTTTGACAATAGTTTGTTCTTCAATGAGGAATTATTTGAGAGTTCATTATTTTAAGAACGCATGTTATGCAATTACGAAATGATATTTGATAATAGTTTGTTTTCGTTCTTTTAAGAATGCTGATGGTTTTCGTTATGTTGCTGGACATTGTTACTTTGAAGTCCGTATTTCCTATGTTAATTTATTAAGGGAAGTACCTATTTTTTGAGATAATTTGCATCTGTTCTGTTCACGTGCACCTCACGGTTCACAGTTGATTCGGAATGGGATAAAAATACATTTGTTTTAAAAAAGATAATTGTGTGAGTTTTCTTTTCTTGGTATCAAATGTCTTGTGAATAAAATATTCTTCATCGACGTAAGTTGAAACGTTTGAAAATGATTGATACGTTTAAAATAAGAGATAATTAAAGAAATTCTGTCACAATTATAAAATTTTTAAAAGTAAAGTTTTTATCCCTTCTTTAAATATTAAAAATTATTTGTCAAGAAATCATAACTAAAGAAATCATTTTAAAAATTTCGTAGATTTTATATATTTTTTATCATTTACAATTTTTATATAAATATTTTAAATTAATTTTTATGCGTGATATATATTATTTATTAATATATTAAATATATAATATATATTTTATTAATATGATTTAAATTTTTTTGTTATTTATAACATTACTTATTATGTTATTTTCAAAATATTTTATCGTGACATTTATTAAAGTATAAAATTTTATTCCCTTTTAATAAGTGCTTAGATAGAGTAATAGACCAAATATATAAACATATAAAATATATTTATTGTTTTATTTTACTATCTTTAATATGGTATTTTCATAAAATTAAAAAAAAAATCACGCATTTTAAGCATAGTTAAAATAATATTTCAAGCTGATAAGTAATCAAGTTAGCATGAAAGAACTGTATATGTTTTATCTTTTTAAGGTATTTTATTTTCAAAATGTAAATTATTGTGATCACTCCATACATAATTTTAATATTTTCTATAGATGTAATCAAATGTAATACATTAAAATTGCAAATTTATCAAAACTTTTCGCGATTATAAACTGGAAAATAACTTCTTAAAAATATATAAATTATTTTAAAGTAAAAATAATTAAATATCTGATTAAAGAGGGTTTAATTAGAGCAAAAATTTTAAAATGATTTATTTCATTCAACAAAAAAATAAAATTAAATTAAATTTCAAATGTGTTGAAAAAAAAAAAAGATATTTAGAACACACATTTAAAAGTAAATTAATATTTACACGAAACACTAAAAGAAAACCATTTTACTGATGAAGCTGTTGATAAAGTGCATGGCTTGTTTTAATGTTATACAATTAAAAATGCTGCTCACAAATAGGTAAGCATATAAAAATTAAAAGAATGAAACTACGAATTTGACGTTAATTGTCGCACATTTCTCTAATAAATACTATATTTATTTCGTTTTTCCTTCTCAGCACTTAAATATGATATATCCTGAAAATTCATTCAATATAGATATTAACAGCAATAATATAAATTTTTAAGCGGCAAATAAATGAAATAATTATGAAAATTTTATTCATTTACAAAACTTTGATAAAAATCATTATTTGTATAATAATTTTTATGATTCATAACAGTATTTTGTATTTCATACCATGTGAAACCACGAAATATATGAATAACGTATATTATATCCTTTGCGAGGCTTGCTTAAGAAATAAATTTCTGCATCTTATGTAATCATCCATTTATCAACACAATGTAAAATATTATTTTATAATAACAAAAGTTCATTAATTTAAAAATCATGTACTAAAATGCGACTAAACCAAATATTTACTTACGGAAAAACTTTTCATGGATAGTGGAATATATTAACATCTCAGACAAGAAAAACTCCAGTAAACATGTAGTCATTCACACTGACAAACACAAAGGCATTAGATGATGGGCAATACACATTTCCATTTGTTCAACAATGGCTGATATCTAATCCAGTTTGGTTTGTTTGTCACTCAACGATCACTTTTTGCACACGAGGGCTAATTAGACCGGGACTTACGATATTGAATCCAGAACCTTTCAACTCGAAGATTACGTCATGCTACTAAACCAAACTGAACTTTAAGAGCATATAAACGTATATATTCGAGTATGTAAATATATATTTTCTGTGTATACATCATTGTACACACTTATCTGCACAGTTAATTTTCTGTTACTTGTTTTATGGCTTTTTGCAAGTGATTAAATGTGAAAATTACTGAGGAAATTGTGTATATAAATTATAATACCAATAAGAAAATATTTAGCGAGTTTCTTCTTTTGGTTCTATCTAATAAATAATAAGTAAATTTTTGTATTAAAATTAAAAATTAGAACAATAGTAACTCCTCATTGCTTTTAACATGCCTCGAAAAAATTTTGTTCAACCTATTTAAAAATACTTTTCCATGAAGTAGTCAAAATGTTACTGTGTATATCAACTGTAAAAAGATATCCACATAAATTGTAATTTTAAATTTGAATTTAAATTATTTTTACAAATTTATTTATTTAAGGCTTTTTATACTCTTAATTATAAGAGTATTAAAACCTAAATATAGCACCATTATCTTTGAAATGAAAGGTTTTAGATTCGATACTGTCTCCTGTTGGAAAACAAACCCTTGATATATTGATTTTTTTTTAACTTAAATAAAAGTGAAGAAAAATTATATTGAAATATCAATATAAAAGATTTAAGTGAACAAAGCATTTTTGTTTCTTGTTATTTTATAAAAATGTCACATTTTCCAAACAAAAGAATAATAACTTTCAAAGAGTTAATTAAAAAATTTAAGTTAAAATATTAATATTCATAGATTTCCAAAATTAAAACTTATGTCTATAAAGATACTTGATAGTTAATTAAAATTAACAAATTTTTCAATGCTCTAAACTGAATACTTTATAATATTGTAGTTACACACTTAAATTATATACGTTTTGATGAAATGATTATTTTATGATTTTTTAAGGAAAATAGAAGAGACTGAAAATTCCTGTGATATATAATACTTTCTAGAAAAATCACTAATGGAAAATTGAATCATAAAAATGAAATAATTTGTGTGAGAAAACACTTAAAATTTTATAAAGCCATTCTAACAAAACATTTACAATAATTTGGGTCATACTAAAAATACCTGCTATATGTAAAGATAAATTTTACCAAAATATTATAAATCCTTATTTAACAATTTTATACTTAATGCTACATTTGTAAAGCATTTTAAAAATTATTTTAATAAACTCCTCGTACTTTAATTTTAAAATTCTAAGTAATAAATTAAGGGATTAAGTACCGCTTTAATTAAGGCATAATTTAGAAAAGCAAAAATTAATAAAAAAATGTCTTCAATTATAGCTACACCATAATTTTAGCATGAGGATATACGAAAAATAGTCGCTTCAACAATTTAGTTCATGCTTCTCTCCCACATATTACATATTTTAATTTTAAATTAAGCTGAGATGAAGAGGTTTCGAAATTATTTCCCCACAATAAAAACTATGTAACTAAGAAATTTAAATTATTTTTGAAGGTATTTTAAGTAATTATATTTTCAACAGATCAATTAATAGCAAAATATTTTCAGAATGTAAAAGAAACTCATGAAGTTAGTGCGACTCCCGTAAGATTTATTTCCTTTGCTGAAGTGGCAGAAAAAAGTAGCAATATTTCGCGCTGGAATTCTTTTTTTCGAAAAATACTTCGAACACCGGCTAAATATTATTTAGATGTCTTTCTCAGAAAAACTCTATAAAGAGAATTTGAGTATTTGTTTTGTGAATGTCACGGTTCAAGCGTATTTTTTCCCCAACAAATATTTTCCAACAAGCGATGCTATGAGTTGGCTCCCAAAATATTATTTAACAGTCCTGAATATCGCCAATAACAGTTCTTTCAGGTGATATTGAGGTGTTCCTAGATAAAACTGATGTTTTCCGCTATTTTTAAGCCAATGAAAAATCATTATGCTCGCTATGTTCAACTCCACAAATTTTCAGTCATAAATTGAATTATGGATCCCCAAAATTATTACACTGAGGTAAATGGTCTAGGCTATAGTAAACCTCGCGCAAATCTTAGACCAATAGCTAAAAAATTGCTAATTTCATTGTTATTTGATAAGTTATTGGTAACTGTTATCTACTCAAAATATAACAGTAATAACTGGTTATTGAAAAATAACCATTTGACAAATTCCTAATATACTACTCAGCATTTCTTGTCCGAGCTATTACTTGCAACACGTTGCCATCAATTCCAAATGTCTAAAGGCAGGCCGCAAATTCGGTAGACAATCCGATTGAGACGCCGTCTTATAGTAGACAAATGCGATCTCCTCAATGTCTTAGTATGACGTAGCAAAAACGTATCTGACGTCATGGAATTTTAGCCCAATGAGAGCGCTGTCTCGCGGAAAGTTGCCAGATATTTTGAACCTGCTTGAAGTCAAGAATCGTCTCGCACTGCACCCCTTTTTTGACGTATCTAAGACATGAATGACGTCCTTTGCTCAGATGTGATTCTCGAAAGACAAGTCTCATGCGATCATCTACGAATTTGCGGACTGCCTAAATGAAGCACAAACATATATTTTTCTTAAATGAAACCTTAATTAAAAAATACACATGATGGTAAATAAAAAAATAGAAGTAAAAACTAACTTAATTTATTTTAATAATTTTATGAATTTAAACTAATATAAAGCCTTATTAAATATCGAGGTGGTTTAACTAAATATGATTTTTTAAAAGTTAAAATTTTTTAGTTTTATTGCATAAATAACTTTTCTACAAAGTAAGATAATTTTGATTCCTAATGTCTAATTCTAAAATTATATTCATAGAAAAATATGGTGAAAACAATAGAAGGGAATAAAAATCACATTTATATAAAACCATAATCAAAATGTAAGTGAAGTAAAAGAATAACTGATCTCAGTTTAAACATTTTATGTTCAGTTTAGAAAATCTAAAAATTAAATTGCCTTTGTATTTAATAAAAGGCTGAAATATTTATATTCCGTAGTAAAATAAATTGATTATACTGTTATTGCATAATTCAAACATTCAGAGGGATTTTTGTATCAAACAGTTTTTAAAAATAAAAACCTGGTCTATTTTTAAATTAATATTCTATGTTAAATATTATATATATACATATTTCTGTGGATGTCTGATTAACAAAGTTGTAGAAAAAATGAGATAAATGCAAATTTCTTTTAGCAATCGTAGCTCCTGGCAATTATCGATTTATTTAATTTTGTTTCCGAAACTTTGCATGCTCAAGACAGTTGGTTCAAGTAGTGAAAATGAAGTTTCCAGCTGTTTGCCATTGACTTATTTTTTAATTGTTAACACCCAGAGTAGTTGCATTTCATAATTCAAAGAACTGAACAAAATAACCACATGCAATAGCAATTTGGACGTGTACTTTCAGATATGACTTGCATGGTAAAACACACCCTTGGTAAATATTTTATTAGTATTATTTAACATAATCTATGTTTAAACAGAACGAACACAGGTTGTGTGCTAGTAATTTTTTTTATCTGAAATATAAGGAGAATAAATTGGACTTAAAGGAAGACAAGAGTGATTACTCATAACATAATTAGGCGAGAAAAAACTTAACAATTGAGTACAGACTTATCTATAAAAAATTTACAATTAGGAAAGAAGCAGGTTGTATATATATACATATACACACATACAAATACTCGTGGGTATGCTTAAGTGTATTATACACCCATACACACTCATATCTATATATATACATGCTGTAGGAAGTAAAGAGAGTTAAGATTTTGTGGTTGGGTTGATTTGTAAAATAGACCTAAGCTTGTGAAAATTAATGATTTCATATGGATTATAAATTTCTATGGCTTAATGTATCCTGTTAAGGACAGAAATCCCAGATTTTCCTTATAAGTTGACTCCTAAAGTAGGACACTTCTTTGGAATTTTGTCTAAGAGTTGTTTTGTTCTCTTTCTAAATGGCAATGTTGGATATACATGCACTACCCCAAATTGGTGCAGCATATGTCATAATTTGCTTAAGCAAGCTTTATAAATTAGTAATTTATTTCCGACTGATAATTTGGAATTACGAGTCATAAGTAATATAAGGTCCTACCAGAACATACAAACTTTTTTATATGATGTTTTCAGGTTAACCTGTTATCAAGTTTGATCCTCAGGTAAATGATTCTACTTGGGGACACTTGATTCAGCAAAAAATTGAGATTTTGCTTGGTACCAGCATTTTGCCTGTTAGGAAAGCTTTTGTACTTTCTTGTAAACAATACAGCTATCGATTTTGTAGCTCTGATTTTAATCTTCCAAGCTATTATTCAATTTTCAATATCAGTAATGTGTTCAAATATGATATCATGAATAGTCGTACGAGTAGTATCGCTTGCAAGAATAGCGGTGTCGTCCGTAAGGAGACAGAACTTTGTTTTTGAGTTGTGTGGTATGCCGTTTATGAAAATATTAAAACGCAAAAGGGCCCAGTCAAATGGATCCCTGGGAGAGGCCCGCAAGAATGGGTATGTTGAATATTCATTATTTATTCTAACGATGAAGATGCCGTTAGATAAATAGCCGTTAATTAGAATTATTAGATAATATGGAAATAAGTATGTGATTTGTAAACAACTGCTATGTGCCAGATCTTGTCGAAAACCTTCTTGATGTCCAAAAAGATTCCTCCTGGGGATTTTTAAGTGGAATATTTATATCAATTTTTTCGACAGCTCTGACAAATAATCGAATAGTTTAAAGAGTTTGTCTAATAACTGAGGGGTGATTTTAAGCTGGGAAAGTTTTTGTAAAGTAAATTTTTCTTCAATTTTCCCCATCGTGGGAAGCAGGGATATTGGAAAAAACTCCTAACCAAATTTGGCTAAGCCTTCAGTAATTTAGCGGCAGCTAGATCAGATCCCTTACACAGTCAACCTTAGCGAAATTGAGCACCAGTAGTGGACTTGCGAAAACATCCGCCAAAACGAACTTTAAACAATCCAGGGTGTGATCCCAGAAGTCTGCTTTAGATTGCATTTTGTGCACAATGAAGAGACCTTGCTCCCAAATTCGAATGTCCTGGTTTTTATATAGTCACTAATAAGTCTGTAGACAGCCGCTTTTTGAGATTTGATGGTAGGTATTCGATAGCGGTTAAAGAGTTTTTTTCAGTATGTTTCGTTCTTTTATATGCTCATTGATAGTATCTAGCAGATAAGAAGGGGTTGGGTTTAGCTTTCGTGGAATTACAATCATTAAAAGCTAAGGTGATAGAGTTATTAATAAAGGCTAAGGCTAAGAAAATGTGTTTTCTATCACCAAAATATAGTACTGCATGTTGGAATGAAGATCTAGTGCATGTGTCCGCACAACCCAGAATGCAGGACTAGCACTACAGCACCATGCAAGGGAAAAATACTCCTTACATAGCACCAGACGATTAACTGAGAGCGGGCTCATTTCAGTCACCCGTCTGCAGAAAAGCCTGGGCCAGAGGGAACGATGAGGAACATATGGAGTGTGTGTGGAAGACTAATGGAAATACAACGTAAAACACATTGAATAGCAAGGTGCAACATAAGCATTGAGTGCTTATCTAGACAACGACAAAGAATAGGGAAAGAAAGATAAGGAAAAGTAGAAGACAAGAGAAGGGAGAAAAGTATAAAGATCGCTATGGTACCTCGGGATTGTGACACCCATATTTACCTAAAGGTAAACCCTCTGAATGGGATACTGAAATTGAAATTTGAACTTAAAGTCCTTCAATTAATAGTTTTTCGTATTCAATTGAACTTTAAAAAAATCTGAACGTTTTATAGTATTCTCTATTGAATTTAGTGTATAATTTACATTATGTACTTGAATCTTATAAGAAAGTTAGTAAAAGTAAAATTAGTATAATTTCTAAAATTTTGTTAAATTTGATGGTTAAAAAATAGTAAGTATGACTAATGAAGAGTTATTAAGATTTGTAAGTATGATTATTTTTATTTCGTGACATTTTGAAATTTTTTAGTATGTATTATTTTTAGTTTATATTAGCTTCTAGTAATACTATTTGTCCCAAATTAGTAGTGTTTAAGTAGTTTTAGGACAAACTGACAGATTAATGATGAGATTAATCGGTCAGTCTGTCTTAATGTTAACATTAAGCTGTAATACTTAAAAAATAATGAGTGGCCATTGGTTTGGTTTGTTTGTCGCTCAACGGTCATTTTTTGTATATTAGAGTTAATTAGACCGGGACCTACGGTTTAAAGTGGATTCCAAACCACTACAAACATCCATGTCCAAGGTGGGATTCGAATCCACAAACTGTTGAACCGAAGGCAAGAGCGCTAACCATTCGGCTGCCAGATCGGCTTATAATTGAGCAGAGAGTGTGGAAAGGAGCTAGCTAAAAATGTCTATAATAACCCTAGAAGTAAATAAATCTTTGAATATTAGTAAATTTAAGAACTTCCTTTCACACTTAAGCTACTCGTCATCTGATAAATAAAAATGGAATATCTGAGAGAGACAGATACTCTAGTTTTTATAAAAATGTACGTACGTTTGGATAAGTAAATACATCCTTAAGTAAGCTTTATTGCTTGTTTCTCTTTAGCATTAGATTTTGCCATTTTTATTTTTAAGATCGTCGTCACTGCACGGTTTATTAAAATTTGAGTCTTGATTTAAAAAAAAGCAATTTACGTTAGAAGTTTAGCTTTATTGCGCGTATGTCAACTGTCTGCGGCCATCGTCTAGGGAAGGCAAAAGAAACTAGGAGAGGACTACAAAAAAACCGATCTTTGCGTTCTATATTGTCTCTGGGAAAAATTAAGGCCAGGCAATAAAGGTGGCATTATACATTATCCAGAAAAAGCAGAAAAATAAATAATTCCTAATTCTGAGTACAACATAAAATTAATTTCCTCTAAGTTACATTTTAGTTATTCTATGACGCGAGTATTCAGCTTTACAACTAATTTTATCCCTCCTCTATTGTAAATTTGCCTTTTTGGAAAGGGGATATTGACAAATAAAAATACCTGTAAATGGTATTTCTCATGACTTAATGCGTTTCTTTTTAAACAATTTTGATTCATTTCTAAGAAAAATAGTTAACAGCTTAATTGTAAATTTTATCTCATTTATAATATTACATTATGAATCATTTTTTAAATGTATGGAGCTTTCTTTTATAATTATATATTTTTTGCAGTTCATATTTAATAAATTTGTGTACATTAAGGTATTTCATAAAAAAGGCTGTTATGCAGCAATTTTGAATAAATTCATTACAACTGCTAAAATTCAAAATTTGAAACAATGGTAAAACTGAGCATTACGGTCACAGTCTCACTAATTGGCGAAATTTTTTCGCCAAGCGGAGGAGACGTAGGAACTGGAATTTGATTAGCAACTTACAACGGGTGGCAATCAGCATAAGAAATCAGGATTTTTCCAATGGGAAAAATCAAATTACTAAGCCTAACAGTTATCGTATTAAGAATTGACTATAAGTTTCTATTTAAAAATATTTCAGAATTAAAATTGAGGAATTATGGCACATTTTCTATTTTCTCACTTTCTAATCGATATTAAGGGCTCTACATAAACCATGGGATAGTAATGAAGATACATCATATTTAACATGTTTAGCAGCTTTTAGGTTATTACCTTTTTCAAACTACAATGTTAAAATTTTTAACAGATATTTATGTTAGGTAGTGACTACATATTATTGCTGCTATAATTTATTTATATAATTATTTACAAAATTTTCTCATTATTATGCACTTCATAATATTTGCTGATAAGATCAAAAGTTTTCAGCAATTGATATTCTACCCAAAAAATAATTTTAATACTGATACGATTAAAGTTTTAAAAACTCTTAAATTTTTTTACTAAAATTAGGCTTTTCTTTACAACAAAATTATCCAATCATTTTAACTATGCACATAAAAAATCTTATAACTGAAAGACATTTTTAAGGTAATAAAGAATCTGGATTAGTTCTTAAATTTAATGTATGAATATGCAAAACTAATTTTCTTTATTCGGATAATGTTTAATGCATTCTGTAAAACAAAACTTTAAATATACTATTCTAGTATCAAATCAATGTCTTCTAGATTAATTTTAAGCAAAAGTTGCACAAGTACAAAAATTCAATGTTGAATGATTTACAAACTAACACACTAGTCCTATTCTCATTTATGTTGTTTCTTGTGTAAAAATTAAAGTATCGTTTGGAAAGATTGTGATGTAGGATTTAAAATTCAAAAACACAATTCGTAATTAATATCTAATTTAAAATTTAATTATTTTTAAATTAGTTTTTTCTTTTGATTTCATGGATCGTCTTAAAATTTTTTTACAAATATTTAGCTTTTCTTTTTATAACAAATAATTAAAATTCTTATAGTTTTTCTCTAGATCATGGTAGTCAATCATAAAAAGGAATGCACATTTTACTTCAAATCTAGTAAATTTCTTTATCTCAATATTTTGGGTAAAGTCATCAGCATTTAACTTTTGATGTAATTGATATTTACTTAATAAAAAAAGTCTCACTTTTTAATGAAATAAAAGTAGTGTAAAGCATACAAAAGTAAAGATAACATTTATACTTAAAAATTGACAACTTGCGCTATCAGCAGCTTCTTGTTAAACAATACGGAAATACGATTTACTATTACATTTAAGAAAATCAAATTTTTTGCATTGGTAATCTGAATTCGAATACGGCATGCACAGATTTTTTCTTATAACATATTGCTTCATAAATTACTATTACTTGTTAAAACTTGTTACTAGTTAAAACTATTACTAGGAAAAACTTGTTAAAAATGCACTATATAAGAAACACGTGCAAAATCAAAAGTATTCTTAAAAACAAATCTTACCTTAATTTTATACAGGAAAAATTGGGCAAAGTAATAATTTATTTCCAAACTTCACTTTTAAAAACATATTATTCTAATATTCGAAAGCATTTCCCCCTGCTTTTCACAATAAAAAAAGAATCTCAATCTTGTTAGCCATTTCTCTGAATGTTTAGCAAACGGTGGCAACACTGCATTACTTTCTTTTTGTTTTGATATCAAAAGTTTTTTTCATTATTATTCATTATGTTATCGATTATTTTAATTATCTGATACTTTTTGCGTACAAATTACATCCGAGTCTATACATTCGAAAACCTTAAAATGAAGTTTTAGGCAGCAGTGGAGTTTTTTTTCCTACTCAAACTGACAGGTGCATTCTGTATCAGACTAGAAAGAAAATGCTTATTCACAGACCTGTTGAAATCATAAATATTACTTAAATCTTGATATCAATCGCAAACTCATATCAAACGCAAACTTTATATGTAGTAATATGACAGAAACAGTTTTGGAGCTTTATGCCCTTAGGCTTATAGCTCACATTGAGTAAAATTGAGTTTTTTCGCAAAACTCGTCAAACAGTTAGAAAACCATTTAGGAACATCAAACGCAAATATTGTCAATCGAGCAAATATAGAATAGGTACTCCTGTTGCCATATCCAAGATGTTATAGATATTGACAGATACTTTGTAGTATTAAATACATTACACAAGAGTAACTTTACATAAAATGCAGTATTTTCATCCAATTAGGTAAATCTGATAAGTAAAAAAGTTAAGAAATCTATAGAGTAGAAATATATATATATATATATATATATATATGTATACACACACAATATGGTAAATGTTCTTGATTTAATACAGTTATGGTGATTATTTAATAAAACCTGTATGTCAAAATGATATAAATATCGTTTTATTTTTTTGTCTGAAACATCATTAAGACCATAGTTTGCCAAGTGCATTGTGCCTAGAATGCCCATTGCATAAGGCGATTCCAAAACATGATCACTCCTACTGAAAGTAATTTATGATAATTGCTCTTCATGCTATTGATGATGCATGAGCTGTAAATTAGATTAAAATGGGAAATTACCACACGAACTGCTCAAAAAAAAAAAAAAAAAAAAATCGGGATTTCATACATCATCGGAGGAATTAGTTATCTATAATTTAAGATTTATATTTCTCCAATAAAAAAATGTTGATCTAATTTTCTCGACTATACAATTAAAAGAAACAATTAAGGAATTGGAAAAATATCAGATAAAAATACTAACAAAAGATCCATGAAAACAAGTTCACAAAAAAGAGATTTTTCAAAATTTTAGTTCGTAAATGGGAGTTAAAATTAACATTGTATCTATGGGACCAGTCACTAGATCGTAATATCGAGAGTGTTCGTAAATTATAGGTTTGTAAAAACGAGCATCTACTGTTTAAATTGCTACAATTATTTATATAAGAAGCAATGATGCAGTTTTAATGGAAAAATGTTTTATTATGTATATATATTGTGTGTTTGTGAAAAAGGTTAAAATGGCGTATTTTAGTTTAACAGTTTTAATACCCTTTGTTATAAAAATATATGATCATAAAATGTTAACAAACCCATATATATATAAATATATATATAAATATATATATATATATATATATATATATATATATATATATATATATATATATATATGGTCGCCAAGCTTGATCCTATGTAAAAAAATATAGACTTTCCATATTGAAAAACTGTTGGCCGTCAGTAATGGATCAAAATAACAAGTATTGGGCCAAGATATTTTGTTACTTGTGTTGTTGCTCAACAATCGATGGAATCGAATTCAGGACATCCTGCTTCGAAGAATGTGATCCTTCCTCTAGGTAGCGTCGAGTCTTATATTACGGAAATCTTGTTTCTTCGTGTTTTTAAAAATTATTTCTCAAATTGTCATTTATTTCTTCAGCAAGATACAACGAAAAGTTTAGCTTTTCTTCAATCAGCTGAAATTTATTTTTCATTGTTTTGATCTTTCAAAGTTTCAGTTTATCTATCCATATTAACTCTTAAGTTGATTAAGTTGATGAACATTACAAATTAATATAATTCAATAGTTAATTGATTAAAATAATTATTTAATAAATTAACTATTGAATTATATCTGTTATAACTCCTATGTTTACCTGTATTTTTTAAGCATTTAAAAAATAGATTACTTAATTTCTCCTTATTTATAACTTGAATAATTTAAAGATGAAAACGAATTTTGAAGTTTGAAATAGTAAATAATTAAATCTGAAGTTATGCTCTGGAATTGACAGCCAAAGCAACAGTAGTTTTTTATATAGACAGACAATTTATCTTAGACAATCAATGACAAAATTAAGGTTAATAATCATGTATAAATTTAAAAAAATAAATAAGTTCATAGACTTTCCTACTAGAAAGTTCTCGAAATTATTATATCCATTAATTAACATATGTATGTAACTTACATTCAAAGGAAAAAATTTAATAAAAGACTTATTAAAATAATAAAAAATATTATTTTAGACGCAAAAGGAAAATTTATCAACTTAATATTTCAAAAATTTAGTGAAATTAAAATTTTTTATCATTAACATAAAATTTTGATACATTACTATAAATCTTAATATTATAAATTTAAATGCATTTCAACTCATCAAAATTATTTTGAAATTTTTTCCTTGTGAGCGTGTGAATTTCTAAATAATAAAATTATAGAAATAGGATTTAAAATGCTCATCCAGTAATATAAAATTATAAACTGAAAAAGTAAAATTCGTCTTAGTCAGTGATATTTATGTTAAATAACACTCACAAATATTAAATTCATAAAATTAAATTACACTGAATAATAAACCCTTTAATGCGCACCTGAATGTAGTTTGAAATTCTTATAACTATTTATAAAAAATTTATGGTTAATAATTTTCTTCTATGCTATTTTGTTGATTTCGCGATAAAGAATTTTCCTTTTACACAGTATTTTTTATATATTTAAACCCACTAGACCTGAGTTTTATCTCTCTTTACTAACATCCCTTTTACAATTTTGAAATATTATTAAGGTATTGAGAGTACAATAATTATCAAAATATCTTGGACAAATATTGGTTATCTTGGTGTAAATTTGATCTTCTGTGGGACCATGTTTACAGTCTTGGATGGTCTACATTTTGCTATATTGGATCAAGCTTGTGGCTGCTAAAGTTGGTCCAATTTTGCCTGTCAAGATAAGAACAAGCTTGGAACCTTACATTGGACCTATCTACACTGCTGGCCACCTAAATTGCAACGTTATGAAAGACAAGAGATATCACAACAAAGTTTATTTTGCAGATAACATGTTGAGAACAAGTATCAAATGATTAAATTTAGAGTTCTAAGATGTGTGAGCAAGAGTAGCTGCCATTTATCACCACTGCCACACGCCTTGGCAATGATTCAAGGAGAATTAGGAAGTGATCTTGGGGTACAGCAGACCAAGCAGATTTCATGTGTTGCCAAACTTCATCTGGTGTGGCAGCTGGGGATGTAATATGGGTCAATCATTGAGCAACCATGGACCACATGTTTTCTATCGGTGAATGATCTGGAGAGCGAGCCGGCCAGGGAAGCAATTCAACTTGACGATTGACGAACAACCCTTGGAGAATACGTGCCACGTGTGGTAGCGCATTATCCTATTTAAATATGACTGTGAGCAAGCCCTGAAGGTAAGGAAGGACAACTGGCTCCAGCATCTCGGAGATGCAGTGCTGACTGTTTAAAGTGCCGGCAATGAGTACTAGAGGATTGCAAGAGTGATATCCAATACCGACCCATACCACAATACCAGTGCAGTGCAGGACAAGTATGGTGGTTCATAACGTAGCTGTTCAGATCCTCTCTCTACAGTGTCTCCCAACTCTAATACGACCACCGTAGTGTTGCAGAAAGAAGCATGACTTGTCAGTTAAGACAATTTCATTCCATAATTCCATCCACATCTTCTTTCATCGCACCAGTAGTGGTGGAGACGTCTTAGGTTTTTCGTCAATGGTAGACAAAGCAATGGACAGACCACTTTGCTGTAAATGACGTCGAAGAATACGCGCAGACACTGGACGATGCGTCACAGAATAAATGTGCTGCTCTATAGTTCATGATGGGGCTGAGTAATCCGTCACAGTCATCCGCACCATTTGCCTGTCATCTCGTGAAGTGGTATACTGAGGTGGATACGATCGAACATGTCGGTTCGTCGTACCCTTCTGCATCCAACGATCACATATCCGTGTTACAGTTGTTTGATTTCGATCAACACGACTGCAGATTTCCCTAAAATGTATCCACGATCGTGGTAGGCTATTATTCTTCCTCTGTAGAACTCGGATACTTGATCAAAAAATGATTGCTGTTTTCTAACACTGTTGCCGAACATGAAATCGTCGAATTTCCAAGCCTTAAATAGTGCTTTGAAGTGGCGACACAGGCACGCGTGACGTGCGACTGCTCTGAAATTCTAATTATTTGTATATCTCATCTACTCTAGTGCGTGCTGCAAATTTCGTGTTATGTACATGCTTCCTTAAGGTGTTCCATTTACGGTGGCCAGCGGTATAGGATGTCAACATTGGATTAAACTTAGAGACTTAAAAAGTTAAAAGTTATATGAATGCATATATATATATATATATATATATATATATATATATATAGATATAGATATAGATATAGATATATAGATAGATAACACATTCTTCTTCTTAAAATTGGGTCTGCATGTCATTGGGCACCTTTGCTTTTATCAGCATTTTGGACTGTTAACTCCAAATCTAGTGTTTCCTAGTTCCAGTTGCTCGGGTCATCACTTTATTAAGGAAGTCCGATTAACCTTTAATGGTGTCTAGATGTAGCTCTCTAGTATGGATGATGCCTAAAGAAGTTAATCTAGGGTGGACAAGGACCTCGCATTCGTAAATGATATGCTTGGCCGTTTCCTCTTGCATATGACATTTCCTGCAGATAGGGTCTTGCTGAAACAGTCCCATTTTATGGAGGTGTTTTCTAAAATAGTAGTGCCCAGTTATGAAGCCTACGATTAAACGTATCTTCTCCCTAGAGCATGTTAGAATTTCAGAGACAATCTTCGCTGATGATCCACAGATCATACTTTTAGCGTGGGTTTGATCAGGAGTGTTGAGCCAAGCTTTATACATCTTCTGTTTTTCCCATAAAAGAACATTGGTGGTTGCGGTCTTCAAATTGATCCCACAAAAAGGTTCTGCACCGATGGGAACGAAAGATAATCCTTGTTTAGCAAGTTCATCAGCCCTTTCATTACCTTCTATATCTTTGTGCCCTGCACCCATTCAAGGATCACCTTGTTGCTAGATGCCAGTTCTTTAAGAAGTTTTCTGCATTCCAAAATCATTTTAGATTTGATTTCGAAAGAATTGAGCGTTTTTAAAGAGGCTTGACTGTCACTAAAAAGGAAAATCCGCTTACCGTGTTAGCCCTTCCTCTTATTTAGTCGCAGACAGTGGAATGGCCAAAACTTCTGCCTGGAAGACCGTAGCGTATCGCCCAAGGCTTACAGATAAGCTGGTTCTTGGTGACATGCCACATACTCCCAGTCCTGAAAGGCTATTTTTCAGTGATCCATCTATGTACCAGATTAGATCTCCTGTTTTAGTTTCGAACATGTTGTTGTCCCATTCGTTTCTAGTTGGAAAAACTATTTCAAATATCCTTTCAAACATGTATGACTTTTCCATGATGCACGAGGACATCAGGAAAGTAGGATCTGAATTTTCCAGGTAATATCCCTGTGCCCTTTGACAACAGGCTGGTCGTACCATTGGTTTTGTAACTTTATTCTGTATGCAGTCATTCTTTCAGTACTACAGATGAACATGTCTAAGGGAGTCAGATTCAAGATAACTTCCAATTATCTGGTTGGCGCGGTGAACATTGCTTCTGTGATGCAGAGACAAGCCAGTTTTTATAGACCTCCTAGTCTGTTAATCACAGTCTTCTGTTTCCCCTTACGCCACCAAATCACACAGGCATATGTGAAAATGGGCCTGACAATAGCTGTGTACAACCAAAACATCAGTTTTGGATGTAAACCCCAGTTTTTACTAAGCATTCGCTTGCAAATCATAATGCTTTTCTTTCCTTGGTTAATTCTATCATCAATGTGTTTATCCCAAATAAGTTTTTGGTCTAAATAAATTCCCAGATATTTCACCTCTGAAGCTACATTGATTTCAACATCAAAAAGTCTTGGTATGAAAAAACCCTCCCGTTTCCTTTTGCTTGTAAAAGTTACAAGGTAGGTTTTCCGAGGATTAACCATCAGGTCCTCTATCCATGCACCATTGACCTAAATAACTTAGAGCGTCCTGAATGAGATGACAAGTTATGTCAAAATCTTTACCAAGGATAAGGATGACAATGTCATCAGCATATCCTTGCGTTTAGTAATCCCTATCATTTACATATTTTATAATGCTATTTACAACTAGGTTCCAAAGTAATGGTGAGAGAACACCTCCTTCAGGACAACCTCTAGGAGTTTATTTTTTTCAAATGATTCACGGAAGATGCTCATTTGTATACATCTATCCGAAATCAAGGCCTCAATCCAAGTACACAGGGTCTGATTAATCCCTGCCCCTCTAAGAGCATTGAAGATGGATAAATGGGAAGTGTTATCAAAGGCACTTTGGAAGTCGAGCAAAGTTTCCAGCGCAATTTCTTTTATATCCAGAGTGGTTTCGATCTTAGAAACTAGCTGATGTAAAGCAGTTTCTGTAGATTTGCCGGATTGATAGGCAAATTAAAGAGCATGCAAGGGACTGTTATTACCCAAATAATTTCTAATATGCCGATCAATGATTTTCTCCATAATTTTAAAAAAGGATGTAGAAAGACTGATAGTTCTGTATAACTTGGCCTGGTCATAAGTGTCTTTGCCAGGTTTAGGAATGAAAACAATCCTGGTCTTCTGCCATATCTTTGGTATATAACTCAGTGCTAAGCTAGCTCTGTAAATTCTAGTCAGTACTGGTATGATAAACTCCTCTGACTTCTGGATCATGATGGGCATAATTCCATCAGGCTCTTGGCTTTTTAGAGGTTTAAAGGCAGAGATTGCCAATTTAACATTGTTGAAGTTAACTATATTTTTAGCGATGGTCCATTGATCGCTATTAACTCTTTGCAAAGAGCCAATGCAGTGCTCCCCTTCGTTGCTATAAATATCTCTAGAACCTGGAAAGTGGGTTTTGGTCATAATTTCCATAACCTCTTTCCCGGAATCAGCAAAATTACCTTCCTCGTCCTTTAAGGTGCCAACTAAAATAGGTTCATCCCTTTTGAGGAGTTTTTAGAGTTTAGCTCCTTCGGAGATAGAATCTATCTCTTCACAGAACTTTTTCCAAGAGTAAATTTTGCTTTTCCTAACAAGTTTGTTATAATTAGTGAGGGCCGTTTTATAGTTCTCCCATTCACCATTTTTCTTAGCTTTATTAAAAAGTTTCCTAACATTTACCCTTTCGGCTACTAGAGAGTCATTCCACCAAGGACATTGGAGTTTAGCTCTCCTAGTGTGAATAGGCAATTGTTATGATAAGAATCTAGAATATTACTGTGCAGAAGATCTGCTGTAACTTCTAGATCGTAGTTATCTCTAATAGGTCTGTCCCCGAGCTCAATCAACCCAGTCAAATCCTCCTGGAATTTCATCCAGTTCGTCTTAACTGGGTCTCTGAACATGCGATCCAGACGCACATTAGAGTGAATTTCAAAATGGATGTTTTGATGGTCTGAACCAGAAGGTCTGCCATCTACTTTCCAATTTTTGATATTTTTGCTAGTTAGCATTGTCGCTATAGTAATGTCAATTACTTCAGATCTATTGGAAGTAATGAAAGTAGGTTCATTGCCCTCATTTAGAATATCAAACCCGTAGTTTTGAATGGATTCTAAAAGGTACTCGCCTCTTTTATTTGTGTCCGTGCTTCCCCAGACAACATGGTGAGCATTACAGTCTAGTCCTAGAACTAGCTGTAAATTGTTGTCTCTGCAAAAGTTCACGAGCTTATGCAGAGAATGGTCAGGTGTAGCCTTCTCTTCATAGGGCAGGTACACAGAGCCAAAAACAATTTCTCTGTCCCCTCCCTCTATGTTGAGTCTGACTGTCATAGCTAAGGATAAATTCAGAGACGGGTAAAACCTTAATGTTTTTATGGAAAAGTATGTAAGTTCTAGCTTTACTATTGGTACTATAGATAAGCTTACCTTTAGTTCCTTTGAGGCCACTGATTCTCCCCTAACCAGCTAGGGTTCTTGAATCAGGGCTAAGTGTATATCCCCAGCAAGAAACTTCTTACTGAGGTTGGTGGTATTACTCCTACTGTGGTGGAGGAAGGCTTGTACTACCTTCAGCCCCATCAGCAGGAGTGGGATTGTCAAGCATTTTTGCCTGCACTTGGTGAAGTCCGATATGAAATTTATATCTCCTTGCACCAAGTGTCATAGTATCTAGTTCGGGTACACTTAGAACGATGGTTTGCCCAGATTGGTCGTTCTTGATGTTAAAAGAACGTTCCACTCCGTTCCCACAGTTCTGTGCCTCTATTTTCCGCAGGACCTCTTTAGGCTCCAGTTTACTGTAGATTTTCGGCAGTTTTGCAGTTATCTTGGTGGTTCTGACAAGTTTCCTTGCCTCACCCACCAAGAGTTTTTGTTCCTGCCAGGGGATTATGTCACTGACAGTCTGTTCCAGCCACTTTGAGCGCCCAAGATCTGCACAATTGACAATAAGTGCTTCATTCTCAAGTTTCCAGAATAGGAAGGTTGAGGCAAAACCCTCCTCGTTCCTCCTTATTTTCTCGGTTAACAAGAGTTCCAGGTCGGAGTCCTGTTCCTCTGTTAGCCCTTTTTCCGGATGGCCCTCTATGAGTACAGCCATCTTGACCGCCGTGTGTGCCACCCTGTAGGTAAATCTCCCAGGTCCTTCTCTCTTGGCAGCCTTTCCGGCTTTGCCCTGGTCCGTCCGGTGAGCGGGACGCTTCTCGACTTTAGTTGCCTTGGGTTTTTCAACCCAAGTCCCCTCGGCGATTTTACGTTCCTTCACCAGCTTCTTCTTCTGGGCACCAGAAAGTCTCTTTTTAAGCTTGATTCTGGTCAGAGAGTCAGTCATGCTAGCGATAGCTTCCTGACTCTCACCAAAAGATGGTTTGGAGGTCATTTCTACCTCCTGTGAGGGATTCATTGCTGCACTTTCACTAGATTGCCTATAGGTTTCTTTTTCAGCAAGGTCTGCTTCAGAGGTTTCACCAGCAAATGCAGAAAAGTTTGTTAATTCCTTTGTCTTTTCAGTCATAAGATAATAATTAATTAATAGGCTCAGGTAATAGAACAATCTACCCAGCATTGCCTGAGTTAATGGGCAATGAAAAAAAAGCTCTAGAATTTCACCAGGCAACTAGAGGCTCCATTAAGACACCATTACCGCAGTGTCAAATAGCCTTAGGCACAGGTCGCCTAACACCAGGGCTACGGAAGGTGGTTCGCGGCCCCTCTGATTCTGTATTCAAGGCTATCCTGTCATTCCTACAGGATGTTCGGCGACCCACCACTAGAGATGGAAAATTCCCGGGAATTTCGAAGCTTGGGAATTTACTCGGGAATTTTACTCGGGAATTTACTCGGGAATTTCCAGTGAATTATCATTGGGAATTTTGAGGAAATAAACTCAGCCAATCAAATTGCGTTTTAAAGATTCTTTTTTCGCTTATATATGAAGCGAAGTGAAGTAAAATTTGGCATCTCTAAATAATTTTTAAACAAAGTGAAATTTTATTTTCTACAATAAGCATTCATAAAAGCAGTGAAAAGCATAAAATATGAATATTAAAATTTTAAAAAATATGGTATTGAAGAATTTCATCTCTAGAGGATATTTTTATATCGGTGTATGGCGAGATCTGTCGCTAAGATTGTTGGGAAGCCAATGTTTCTCACAAATATATATTTAATGAAACTATGAAAATAACTGAAAATTATTATTTGGTCATAAAAATAATATTGTTTCACTGTAACACAAATAGTAATTCTTTTCTTCATTTCTATTTCCCCATTTTCAGTTCTTTTAGGTTGTAAGAGATTTATTATTTT
Source organism: Latrodectus elegans (assembly GCA_030067965.1). NCBI lineage: Eukaryota > Metazoa > Arthropoda > Arachnida > Araneae > Theridiidae > Latrodectus > Latrodectus elegans. The sequence goes on from CM057809.1 coordinate 61,531,427, forward strand.
TTGCGATCATTCTTTATATAGAAGATTTGTTTCTTATGCATTCGAAATTGCTTTACTTTTTTAAAAAAATGATTTCACTTTAATTTTAATGTATTATATTTTTTAAAAACAAATTATTTGAAAAAAGTAATGTAGTACTTGATTTTTTTCAGTCTTTGTAATAAACTGAAAATTGGTGATTTAAAAATAAATAATACCAAGCAAATTGCTTTTACTTTTGTTTTGATTTCTAATTGACATATTTTTAAATTATCAATGATACAAAAAGACACTTTCTCATGTACTACTTCTATGGTGCCCAAATTTAACCAGTATGTAAATGAAAGTATGTGGTGAGGTGACATGTAAGTTGTGAGCAAAAAAGAACTCTTCCAGCGAATCATCATTTAAATCATATCTTGTAGGAATTAATGTGACAAAAATCCTATGAAATAAGCTAGCGTTAAAACAATATTACAATTTGCATGTAATTTTGAGTTCCTTGAAACTGTAAATGTTATTCCAATCCAATTATAAATATCTTTATTTGCAGAGGGAAATTATCATCAATATATTCTAGTATTATTAGCAGTTTTTTAATAGTAACTTATAACTATTTAAATTGACAAATTCAATATTTAAATTATTAACAATTTACTAAAAAATAACATTTGTAGCTACTTAAATTTGCAAAATTTATTAATATTTAAGACACGCGCGAAATAATAAATTTATATAAAAAATATTAATCCACAAATGTAATCATGAATAAAAATACTTTTTCTTTTATTATAGTTAAAATATTTAAAATAATTTTCTTTTATATTTCAAATTTAATTAACAATTTTTAAGTACAATATATAATGCGGACTTTAAATAAAACTATTTTTATTTCTTTTGCAAGGATCTGATACATTAATTTATACAATAGCTACAGTTGAATTATTCATTGAGTTTTTGAAAACAATTTTTTACAACATTAAAAGTGATTTCAAAACAGTAAGGCAGAATCAAAATCTCTTTAAACTATTGTTCATCATTTCTAAATGATGACAAAAAATGTGGGTGAATTAAAAAATTATTGATAATCCGTCATTGAAATTATTTCCATTTGTCAGACTTTAGTAATAGAAATGGTAATAACTTTATGATATTATGAAAATAACTTTATGAATGTCTAGCAAATGAATTCTGAAAAAAAAAGTATTCTTGCTTTTTTAACATTTTGCACTCACGTAATCTTGTTATAAATTAAAATTATTTAATTCAATGCATCTTGCTTTTTGTAAAAAGTCTGAAATGTGTAATTCTTTTCAAAAGAAGATTTTTGATTCAAATAGTAGCTCTGAAAATATTAATGCCAGTTTGATATAAAGAAATAGCTATATTATTTTTCTATGATCTTGTTATAAAAACTTGATAACTTATATTTTTTAAGAATTAGTTCAACTTGAATTTTGGCACACAAGATTAAAATTTGTACATAATACAAAAAATTTCGGACAATTGACAAATCTGTAATTTTGAGAATTTTATGTTTCCAATTCAAAAACTTGAAGTAACAATAAATAATTAGTTTAGAAAAGATTTTAAAAATTGTATAGATGCATTTAGAAATCTGCACAATAAAAAGACCCCATCTAAATATGTTTATACCTGCTACCTTGTGAAATAAAATTAGGTATTATTTCTATGGTAGAAAATATCTAATATTTACAAATATAAAAATATTTTTTAATAAATACTGATTGATTTTTATAAATATAGTTGTCAAACATGATAGCTGAAGTGGATATAACAAAAATTGTTGTAATAAATAATGTATAAAATTGAATCTACATATTTTATTGTAACAACACTAATACTATATTTAAAACAAGCAAATGACACTAAATGTCTTAAACAAAAGTTTAAAAAATTATTAGTTTTTCAATTTTTATAATACTTCTTTCATGATGGAACACCAACTTGATGCCCAATGATATAAATCTGTCAAAATTTAAGCTCTTGTAATTCTGAAAGGTGAAAATCCTAGTAGAGAGGTATTAGAAACAATATCCTACCTCCTTTCTGGCTTCTTAAAATCAATTGCTCATTTTAAAATAACAAGTTTTGAGCATTTTAAATGCATTGTAAATCAATGCATGTCAGTCATAGAAATGCTGTCAGAAGGAAGACTTGTGAGCTTCAGCTCCCTTTAAAAAATTTCAAATACATAGATGAAAAGTTTGTTTCTTCTGGGATAAATGTAAATTACAATGTATTCTTATTTGAAGAAACATTTAACATATCATACATAAACATTATTTACAATCTCATATAAGTGTGTCATTACCAACCATCAGCATATTCTGTATAATAGTTGATAATAATTATTGTGAAAATACATAAGACAAGTTTTTGAATTGAGAAACAATCTTGATTCACAAAGCCCCTGATAATGTTATGTGTGTATACATATTTAAAATAATTATGAAATGATGTAATCTAACATCTCTATATGACATAATCCTTTAACTAAGCAGAATTTTTAAAACACTTTTCGGCTCATATAAATTAATCAAAATAAAATTGGTGAAAATCAAAAGTTTTATCTATTATCTAGTTCATTTTAAACTATAATGTAACACACACAAAAGCTATATCCAGGAATATAATTTATATATGATTATAAATACTATCCAACCAAGTTACAATTTAAAATTTTCCAAATTATTGAAAAAAGTCCGCAGAAATATCACCTAAATGATAAACAGATAAACAGATTGCTCAAGATGTTGAAAAAGAGGAAATGGCAAATGCTCATAGGAGACGGGTTCTGCTAATCAGGACAAACAGGATTTAAAGGTTGTAATACTGGTAAAGAAGTTCATTATGTTCACGCAAACTGGACCAATTTACATAAATTTATTATAAGAAACACTTCATTAAAATTTTAAGTAACTTCAAATTAATCAATTACCATCAACAGCCACTATTTAATTTATAACTTTCAGTAAAAAGAAAAAAAAAATTATGATATAAATCTCTGCAAATCTAAAATTATTGGAATTAACATGCATATTCAAATTTTAAAAGGCCAATAATAATGAATGAAATTTAATATTCTTGTCATGTAGTCCAACAAAATTACTGATTTGTCAAATCATTAATAAACAACTAAATTAACTGGTAATGAAATCCACCATGCTTAGTTAAATCTAGTTATTCTACTTAATTTCTCGCCAATATGTCCAATGATAAATAGCTTCATTTTAATAAGGAATAATATCAAGAACATTTTCCTGCTTCTTTATTATTAACAAATAATTAACAATTTGTTAATAATAAAGTTACCGAGTGGCCGTATTGGGAATGAAAATAACGAATTAGGAAACACGAAGGAAAGTAGTTTATGGAAACAGAAACTGCACGACTTATTAATTCCATATCCTTTGCGAAGGAATGGATAAAAAAATCTTTCTTGAAATTTCGTTTTAATATTAATGTAAATCATGAAAGAGGAATCTTAACTCATTAATCCTAAATAAAAATATGTATATTTATTTAGATTTCTTGAAATGTTGATAGAAAATATTTATCAATTGAAAATGATATTGAAAAATATCTGGATTATATTGGAAAATATCTGAACTTTAATACTGACATTTTTTTATGTGACAGTATTAAAGTTCAGATATTTTCCAAATCTCAAACATCAAGTTCGTAAATTTTAATAAATATAACAGTAAAAAACTGGGAAAACGTTCTACTAATATTAATAAGAATCAGTATTTATTATAATCTATGAACAATCAGTTTTATTACGAAGGTTTTTGCATTAGTATTCTCTGAAAGTACACAACACTATGCAATAAATCCTACAGCAATTAAATAAGCATTTATGAAGTAAGTATATCTTATGTATAAAAAAACATGCAAAAGAAAAAAAGCTTTACATGGTAAGAGTGCCAAATAAAATCATCAGTATATTTCACATGGTGAAAATGTGCTTTGGGTCCCCTGCTTGGCGTATTTTTAAAAATTCACCAACTGGTGCGTTTTTGCGTGTTGTCTCGCGGAGTTGAATGCTCCGAGAGACACTACGCAAAAACGGCGTTTCTATGGCGACGAAACCGAAATCCGTATTTTTAACAAATTTCAATGTTGGTATGGCAACGAAAACAAAAACAATGTGTTTTTTACGAATTGTATAACAAAAAATACACATATAATTTTATAACAAAATATAACAAAAAAGACAGGATTGCCACAAGGAGTGCATTTAGGATGAAATAGTCAGGGTTACCATGCTTTGCTTGTCTATCGTCCATTTGGCGAGAAAGAGGTACCCAAACCACAGATTAACCATCTCACATCATCACTTTTGCTGGCTAGAAAAAATGATTGTCTTTTTGTATACAATACGCACAAAATCTGATTCGATAAACAGATATTTAAACATCTGATTTAACCACAGAAAATAAAACCACAATAGTTAAAAATTACTTTTTAACTATTGTGATTTTATTTAATGAATGTTACAAACTATAGATGTACCTCCAGGTTATTACTTATATATCTAAATTGATCAAAAATAACTCCAGATATCTAATGAAAAACAAAATGAATATCTATATTCACTAACGAGATTGACGTAATAAAAAAATTTCGTATGCAATTTTTGAATCAGTTACCAATCTAATCTACTGCGTTTAATTTAACATTAAATTTATAAATAACAGTAGAATAATATTTTGAAGAAATATATATTGAAAGATTGAAGTTACATATTAGTTTAATATTTTTCGAGGAATATAAATGTGAAAGACAGCATATCTAAGCGATTTCTCTGTCCAAGAATTTAATATAAATACAGATTCAAATAATAAACATTACGAATAACAATTAAAATAAACACAACTTGAAACGTCTCCAATCTTTACAAATGGCTGTCATCTTTTTCCGAATGTTTTGAGAAATTTCTATTGCTATAAAAAAATAAAAGAAGATAAATATTAAAATATATTTTTTTAAATATATTATGTGGTTTTAATGGATAAAAACTTTTAAACTTTTAAGAAAATTCAAATTTTTCCACACTTCTGAAAAATTTGGGAATTTTCAAAATTCCCATGGGAAAAATCCCGGTTTATTCCCTGGAATAAACCGGGTTTTTTCCCATCCTTGCATTACTACTCACCAGCGCTACTGAGCGCCAGGTAGCTGCTCAGGCCCCAGGTAGATAACACATTAATAAAAAAAGGATACTATTTGACTTTTTAAAGTTAAAACAAGCTATTTTACACTATTTTAAAATATATGATCAAATGAAAAATATCTTCATTTAAAACTATGATTATACAACTCTTATAAGTAAAATAAGTGTCTTGACTGAAATTTGCTATTTTACATCCCATGTTAAAATGCAATAATTATTCTATTGCTTTAAGATAAATTACAAATTATTGTTAAAAGATGAAAATCACATTATGTTTAATTGAAGTTAACATTTAAAAGAGAAAAAGAAGTGAAGTGTGTGTAAAAAACAAGTAAATGTTCGTTACTTACCAATTTTTTTAATACGCGTGCTCGTAAGTTTTTTGGCACATAGATATATATGTTCCACTTTTATAACATTTCTACCCATACTATACTATTATAACGATCGGGTTATAAATATTATCATATTGTTCCGAACATCGTAAAATAAATGATATTTGTGAAAGAGATTAAAAGACAAGGAGCAGCTTTTCATTTATATGATCACTGGAAAGTTCAAAATAAAAAGATTCAAGAACAATTTTTATTATTCTCACTGCTCTTATCCAATAATACTAAATCATAACATTAACACATCATTCACTGGAAATTTCAGCAATTAGCAAATGCAAAAACACATGTATATTATCTGACTTATTATTTTATGTTACAAAAAAGTGCTAGTACGAAATCGGCCATTTTTTGCCACCCTTTTAGAGCTGGTACCCGATATGGGCCACACCTGATTTACTATGCTTTTAATGAGAAAGTTATTCCAGATCATCAAGAAAAAAATACAATTATACTTATTATCAAATTTCTTCAAAAGAAATATTTTTCAAATCAAGAGTGTCATCGATGGTAAAGAATTGCGTGTTAAAAATTACTGCATTGAACTTGTAGAATATTATAATTTGTTGTGTTCTTAAGGTCTTTAAATTTCCAAATAATTTATCACTTGATGAAATATTTTAGCTTTCTAAAAACATCGATGTCTGAAACCTAATATTTGGTATGAATAGCACAATTTTAATCGTGAATCATAATTTTCTGCGGTGTCATAGTAAAAATTGAGGAAAATGCCTGATTTCATATCTTTTCATTAAGACTTCAAAAAAACTCTAATTCTGTATTTTTAAAAGCGAAAGAAATGCTTTTCACTCTGCGTAAAGAAATTTTGACAAAGAACTCTTAAAATGCTTTAACATGATTAAGTAATTACAAAAGTCTATTGGAGCAACTGAATTTCACCGTTTGTTTTCTAGCCCAATTCTGATAGCAGTGTTCTCTTGTGTATGTATTATAAGGTAGCTGAAAGCATTCTGAGGCAAGGCACATTACCCAATCCCAAGGATAGAGAAAATTTTCATTAATGCTCGAAATTCTGAATATTTTTATAGATTTGTGACGACAAAGTAAAGTCATTCAGACATTATCTATACATTTAGAAAATTTTCAAATAAATTGCTCATCTTTTGTTATCAAATCTGCTCAAAGCGAATTTCACAGAATATTAAATATTAATAGGCTCACCAGGAGAAACAACATACATCAATGGTTTAATAATTCGTAGGAAAATTTTCTCCGAATCCCATGATCATTTAATCAAATACTTAAAACGACTTTAAAAATGCAATTTGCGCTAGAATAGTTCGAAATGTCCTTTTTTCTAAGACAAAATTTCATAATATTTCAGCGACGCCAAATCTCAAAATATCTCAAGAAAACAGATGCAATTATTCATACTTTGACATCTAAAAATACTGAGGAGTTGAAATATTTCTCTAGGCACAGTATTAACCTATTCTAAATTTCTCTGCAAAGTACACCATCATCAACTTATCCTGTTAAGACATGTGCAAAAGAAAAGTCTGAAGCTTGCAGAAATTTTGGTCTGTTAATTGCGAATCTGTTTTAATCAAGTTAAAAATAAAATTTGAAATGGTAGAGTTTTGATATCATTAAATTTGACTTACCTATAACAATAATAACAAAATATGACGCAAATACCCCAAACTTACATGAGCTATTAATGCACACGTAATGTAAACATGCCATCTGATTGAATTTATTGCAGTTATCTTTGAGCTACAAAATTTTGATGTGTATCACAAGTGAAATAGTTTAATATAAATTAAAATATATATATAATTGTCTTTCATAAGAGTGATAAAACTCACATAAGAAACCTATTTAAGAATATCGCTTATTACATTATGTGTATTGCATATTTACACATTAATTTTCTCAATTTTTGTCAACTTTTATATTTTATGCTTCTTAATTGTTTCACGAAAAGTGCATACTTATCAATATAGAACTAAATATAATGAAAATTCAAAATTTTCCGCAGTTATAGTTCAATGTTAAATATTACAACGATGAAATATTAATCACAAGTATTTATAAATAAAATGTATGCTTAAAATTTTCCAAAAACAATTTACACTACTGGCCATTAAAATTGCTACACCAGGAAGAAATGCAGATAACAAAATGATATTTATTGGACAAATATATTATACTAGAAATAACAAGTGATTAAATTTTCAAAAACTTTGGCTGGATATAGATCCTGAGAAATCAGTACCCAGAACAACACCTCTGGCAGTAATAACAGCAGTTATACGCCTGGGCATTGAGACAAACAGAGATTGGACTGCATGTACAGGTACAGATGCCCATGCAGCTTCAACACGATGCCACAGTTCATCAACCGAAGTGACTGGCGTTTGGTGACGAGCCAGTCGCTCGGCAACCATTGACCAGACGTTTTCTATTGGTGAAAGATCTGGAGAACGTGCTGGCCAGGGCAACAGCCGAACATGTTCGGTATCAAGGAAGGTCCGTACAATACCGGCAACATGCGGTCGGGCATTATCCTGCTGAAACATAGGGTTTCGCAGGGCTCGAATAAAGGGTAGAGCCACGGGTCGTGACACACCAGAAATGTAACGTGCACTGTTCAAAGCACCGTCAATGTGAACAAGAGGTGACCGAGACGTGTATCCAATGGCCCCCCATGCCATCACGCCAGGTGATGGGGTAGTATGACGATGGCGAATGCGCGCTGCCAGTGTGCGTTCACCACGATGCTGCCAAACACGGATGCGACCATCATGATGTTGTACACAGAACCTGGATTCATCTGAAAAGATGACGTCTCGCCATTCGTGCGCCCAGGTTCGTCGTTGATCACACCATTGAAGGCGCTCTTGTCTATGACGCAGCGTCAAGGGAAGCCGCAGCCATGGTCTCCGAGCTGAGAGTCCATGCTGCTACAAACGTCGTCGAACTGTTCGTGCAGACACTTGTTGTCTTCCAAACGACCCCGTTTCTTGACTCGGCTTAAGTGGCTGTTGAGATCCCACATAGCGTTCCGTATTACCGTCCTGAACCCATCGATTCCATATTCTACTAACAGTCATTGGATCTCGACCGACGCGAGCAGCAATACTGCGATAAGATAAACCGCAATCCCGGTACGCTACAATTCGACCTTTATCAAAGTCAGAAACGTGCTGGTCCGCATTTCTCCTTCTTACACGAGGCATCACAACAACTTTTCACCAGGTAACAACGTTCAAAAGCAATTTGTGTATGAGGAACCGGCTTAACAATTTCCTCATTTAAACACAACGTAGGTGTCGCTATTGGCGCCTGCTTTGTCTGAATGCGCTGAAAAGCTAATCATTTGCATATCACAGCACCTTCTTCCTTTCGTATAAATTTCACGTCTGTAGCACGTCGCCTTCTTGGTGTAGCAATTTTAATGGCCAGTAGTGTACATTTTTTATAACAAGAGAAAATAAGGTTTTTGAGCATTCATAAAAAATCAAAGTTATCATCATTATTAAATAATTTAATTAATTTTTAATAAAAAATTAAATAAAAAGTTATTTAATATTCAAAAATTATTTTAATGACTTTTGTTAAAATTTCTAAATTAATCATCATAAAAAAATGGATAAACGTTAGTTGCAAACATTATTTCCACTAGGGAGGAAAAAAAAAGGAAAAAGGTAAATAATTTGCTTTGTCACCGGTGCTCTGTCAAATATTACCAACTTTCTGGAAAACTTCGTTTTCGCTCGGAATGCCTATTTTGTGACGTTGTCTGGTATAATTCCTTCGCCGACGCGAGTTTTCCTGAGAATTCTTTTTCGTTTGCTCCTGGTTTAAAATATTCAATATGTATCCAAGAGAAGAAAATATTAGTTTCGATTGGTTGCCAAGACGAGTTTTTGATGTTTGTAATCGAATACACGTCAGTGACGTACTGCCATTTAGTGTCTAAGAATGCACCACAAAGAATTTGCTTTATTTTTAGTGAATTTTAAATGATCTGTTGATAGAGGTTGTGTGAGAAATCATCACACACTGGATCATTTTTAAAGAAAATATAAGAGCACATTTCCAAAACAAGGCTCACAAAATATGTCGATTTGTTTTCTTGAGTTTTGGATAAGGGGATATGTTTTGTCATCACATCACAGAACATGTAGGAAATTATTCATATGGAAGAAAGATGAATGTTTTTCGGTCACAGTTAGTGCTTGTAAAAATTCAGTTAGAAGTCGAGCGGCTATTGCTATGTACTATTTCAGCAAAGTACCTAAGATATCCTATTTGAATGCTGATCAAAGTGCAAAAAATACTATAGGGTACGATTCAATCGAGCATTTATCACTATGGGACATTAGGGATTTTTTCAGACTTCAGTACAACCGTTTCACCAAGCCATCTGAAGTAGAATTGTATAGTAAAGTATTTAATCAGCATATTCCTAACCAGGAATATGCCGGTACATCAGACAATACATCGAATTTCGGAAAGAACTTTTGGTATGATAGTGACTTTCATTTGCTGGCACTTAAGGCCTGTTTGTGTTGCTTTGATTTCACCATGATGTATTGCTTTGATTTCACCACAGTTGCAAACACATTTCAACCACAAACCTTTAATAACTTTTTTACTATTGATTTCACCACAGTTGCAAACACATTTGCAACTGTGGTGAAATCAATAGTTAAAAAGTCATTAAAGGTTTGTGGTTGATAAATAAAGGAAAATTTTGTCCTTCGAAGCAGTTTTATGTATTTAACTGCAAAGTAAATTGCTAGCAATTCCTTTTTCCTTTAAGTAAAAATTAATCCCGTTGAACGGTAGAACAGTAATTCAACGGGATAAAGTTTTCTCTGAAAAATACAAGGAAATCTAATCATTGCCAGATTTAGAATGTAATTCTATGAGTCTGATGGATGTTTTTGACAATTTCAATTAGGCTCTCAGTAACTTAGGGTTGTTGTATCAACCAAACTTGTTTTTTATTTCTTAAGCACGTTTCCAAAGACCGCATTCCGAGTGACAGAATGTCTATTATTCTTTTTTTCATTTGCTCACAACAGCTCAAAAATAGGGCTCTCCATCCCATCCCATTAAACGATAACATCGATAAAAATCGAGGGTAGCGAGAAATCATCGGATATTAGAGATTGCTTTAACTATAAGAAAAACAAATATTTCAGTTTTTTCCAGCAATGGTTTAACATCTTCAAGGCTTACAAAACATCCAAGGAAGTGAATTGGATATTTTAAAAGGTGCTTGAAAGATTTAAATTCAAACCAAACTGAGAAAGGCGCTTAAAAGTTGAAAGTGAATTAAATAATTATTTCTGAGCTGCATCAAAAAACTGAAATGTGTAAGTATTACAATGGAGTTAAGCATCAAATTACTAATAATTTGTTTCAGCAAAATATACGTAAACATACCAGAAATAAAAATAACATAACCAATAACATCAGAATCTCATAGGGAATTTTACGTGCCATACATATTTTCATTTCGTCGAAAAAGTTTTAAATCCAGAAATATCGAAAATAACCGTAACATACACAATATACTTTCTTATGAGATGAGAAATCATATAATAACTAGCAGCAAGTCATACAATTGTCATGAACAAAGGATAAAATGTATATTTTGAAGAGAAAAAAATATCATACCACTGTATGAGGGTGCTAGATTCACTCTTTTGTGTTCAATGTAAGAAAATCACTTTAGTACGGATTACCATTTTTATTGTCTGGCATCAATGTTATAACCACGCCAGCAGTTTATAAAGAAACATCCAATGAAGATAAATAAGTCTCAATGATAAGAAAACTAAACATCCTTTATTAATTAACAATTAGACAATTAAGTAGATAGTAACAGACCGCATCTAACCAAGAGGTATCTTAAAATATTGCGAAACTGATAGAAAAGGAGAAAGACCCTACACGACTATATATCAGGTGTCCAGTTAAATGTGTGAACAATCCGAAGGAAGAAAAGTTATCACTCTAGGCTTGAGAGAAAATTTTGTTGTGTGCTGCCATCTTTTGGCTAATAATGGCGTCAGATGTTACTTTCTGTTTATCACAAGTTTCATTTTCTTTATCACAAAATTTTTTTCAATTTTTAATTTTCCTTCACTTTTCACTTTAGTAATTTAATAAAAAATTTTTATATAATAAATTTTGAATATTGATTTCCATTTAAAAATTATTTTTATATTCCACCAAAAAAACAACTAACTAAATTATAAAAAAAAACTTATATTTTTAATGATTTACATATCAATAGAAAGCACTGTGTTAGTGAAATCGTAAAGAGTATTTTATTTTATGAAAACTTCCACAAATAAATATAAACCGGACATTTACTTATAAATTTGGATAACCACTTGGATTCTTACAAAATTTAATTCTTCATAACGTTACAGTTAATAATTTTTTTAATAATTTACTATTATATCTTAAAATATATATGTTAATTTCTTGTTTCACGCAAAAAATTTTAAATGCTTCATGTGATCTTTTAATTTTTTTAAGTAATGTATTTCATAAATTATTTCAAACCCGCTTCGTGTGTTTTATTTAGTTTGTCAGAAAAGTAACTATTATACGGAAAAAAAATTTGGTTAATTTTAAAATAAAGCATAAAGTGATTTTCTTCACACATTTGTTTAAGTTTCTATAGTAATTACTCTGCCACAGGTTGAATTCATTCATCAATAGTGTTGCGTATTAAAAGTGAGTTCTTAAAAGTCATTCATGTGTAAGATAAAAATGAAATATTCGATTAATCGAAAGGCTCATGATTATTCTTTCTCATAACTATAAATTTTAAGCAGCTTTTATTCAAAATAAATCTTGCAAAAATGGTGTCTCAAAAATGAATTTTTGTCTTAATCTAAATTACTTCAATTCTCTTTTTGGTATTCATTCTTTCGTTGAAATGCAATTTAAGACTCTCTAAGCATTTTGTGCTTTTTTCATGTACTTAATTGTTTTGAACCTTCCCTTATGGTAGAAGAAACTAAATTCAAATAATAAATGGAAAATCGATATGGTGTAAAATAATATAAGAAATAAAAAGTATTCAATCACTTGAGAGCTCCTCAAAAAAATTATCGAAGAGCGAAAATGCATTTAGCTAGGGTAAAATTAGATTTAATAAAAGTAGCTGGAAACTGCAATAGTTGTAACAAAAATTGAAATTTTCTTAAAAATAATTTAATTTGCCCTGGAAATAAAGAGAAAGATTAAACTTTCTAAAAAATAAGTTATATTTAAACAATTATTTCTTGTACACTTAGGACAATTATGAATTTCTATTTCAATGCTTCGTTAAAATAATGTAGTTGAAAAAAACTCATTTTTTTCTTTCCTTTTTCAATTTAATAGAATAAGATTAATTCATTGTTTTGTGAAGTTTTTTCGTTCAGTTTCTAACTCAACGAAAAATTTTTACAAATTATAATTAGTACTATATTATTTATATAAAAGTTATAATAAGAACTAAATAGCATAAAATTTTACAAATTAACGAAAAATCTTTGCAAATTATACTTAGTACTATATAATTTATATAAAAGTTATAATAAGAACTAAATAGCATATTCATTTGATATTCTTTTCAAAGTGAATTACCAGGAAATGATATCAAAACTAATCAGAAATAGATATACAATTTTGGTGTTACCTTACACATTGAACTTACTTAAGCACTATTTACCAATGCAACTCATAATTGAGTGAATAAATGAAATAGTTTTAATGAAGTAAAGAAAAAAAAAAATTTTTCCCTTCACTTTGTTAAAACCATGTTTTAAAGGTGGAATCTTTATATATATATATATATATATATATATATATATATATATATATATATATATATATATATATATATAATCCAATCTTTGAAACAAACTTGTATAGTAAAAGCTCATTACAAACAAGCCTGATCAATATACCCCAAATTCATTCATTGCCATTTAATAAAATTCAATAGAAAAAGTTTTGCATTTCACACTTTATATTATTGCATTTCATCCACTGCCACCACTTGCCATCAAACTGCATTTCATCCATAGACAATTATGATATCGCGGTGTTAAAAGTGCTTAGTAAGTTATGTAGGTTAACAACTTAACACACAATTAAAATATTTAATAGAGTAAAAAGTAGAAATATTTATACCCATGCATAAAGTTACAATGAAGTAAGGAGAAACATAGGAAACCTCTCAGTTTAGATAAGTTATAACGACCACAGATTACTTAAGTTGAGTTCACATGATGGTTAAAATTCATTTGTATTACTACTGAGCACACACATTTGAATATTGACATTTTGCAGCAAAAGAATAAAAAAAGTGACTCTGCTTTGCAGTATTAAGAATGGGGAAATGAGGTGGCAGCCCAGTCGTTAGTGCTGTTGCCTTCGTTTCAACAGTTCATGGGTTCGAATCCCATCTAGTGCATGTATGTTTGTTGTGGTTTGGAATCTACTTCAAACCGTAGGTCTCGATGTAATTAGCTCTCGTATGCAAAAGAAGACAGTTTTGATTGAAGTAATAGAAAAACATTCCCTCAAACGATGAAATTCAAATTTATATCCCTAATAGCAATTCAACGGTGAGTGTTGATTGGGTTAAAGATTTGGGCCGCGATTGAAACTTAGCGGAAAGTTGCTACGATTTCACTGTCAGATGAGCTTTTGACATGTCGCCCAATGACATTTTGCTTGATTCGATGAGAGTGCAGTAAATGAAGCGATGGTACTATGCCACTTTGTTTTATTCTATTCTTAGCAATGTTTTTAAAATGATTTTTTCCCAGTAAATTTTTTTAAATATAATATAAAAATTATTATATATATAAACTGTATTAAACTTTTACTTACACTTTTTAAAGTGCGATTTTCACGTTATAAAAAAAAAATCCAAATAATATTAATCTATTTTTAATCTCGCTCTTTCTCTCTCATAATAACAATATTGTTATTTTATCGATATTTCAGCAGCAATTCAAAATGTAATAAAAGGGCTACAGATTATAATATAGTGAAATAAAGTTAAGGTATATAATATATATTTTACTGATAATTTTCTAATTTTTTTTCAAATTCTGTTTGATATTTCAGTATTTTTAATTAATTTTATTGAATGCCACAATGTGTTTTTAGAAGTAACTTACGAGTTTAAATTAAGAATTCAAAGGATATAAATTTTAATTCCGAATTTCCATTTATTTACAAATATTTAATGACCATATTTTCCCTGAATGATCACACTTTTTTATTATCAATGCAAAATATTCTTATAGTTTTTCTCATCATTATATGATATAATTTTTTTAATTAATATTTTGTGTAAAAAATGGAAAATATTTATAAGTACAATGCTACACACGATATTTTATAAAATAGTTTTGATTCATCAGCACAAAAATTAAATAAAAATAGATAAATAAATGAAAAATAAATTTTACTTTCATGTGGCGCATTTCACAAATATATATTATTTTTAAAGTTAACTAATGATTTTGTAAAATTTACGTATTCATCAATTTGATCTACGAAAATAGCCAAATAATTTATCTCATATTTTACTAGCAGATGGCAGCACTGATAGAAAAATTTAAAATTTTGCGTCCTACCATTTTTGCACCTACGAATTATTTGAATATATATTTTGTAATTTTTCTCTAAGATAAATTAAATTAATTTTTCGCAGATTTATCAAAACAAGTTTAAAATGATTATTTTTGACAAATATATAAAATTAATAAATAAATTTCAATCGTTTTAATTTGTTGAAATTTTTTTTCCATGTATTACATTTATAAATACATATTTCTTCAATAATAAAAAGTCCTTCCCATGAATTAATAACTGAATAATTGTATACATTAAATAGAGATAAAAATAAAAATTGTCTTCTCCTAGAAATTAGCTTTCATAATTTCTTTATTAATGTTTTTGAAATTAAGAGTTAATTTTTCAGATTAAATTGATCTGTTTCTTCAAAGAATTCTTTTATCCAGTTCAGTCATTTTATTAATCATCTGATTTTATTTTCACATATCATTTTATAATTTGTTTAATAATAAAAACAAAAACTGTATTTTCTTCACAAATCATTGAAATACAAAATCAATGTTAGTTATCTACAAGATTGATTATTACTTTAGTTTTCTACAAAATGCATATTTTTTTGGCCAAATTATAAACAGAAATTTAGAATCTATTCAAAACCTCATTTCAGAGAAATAAATTTTAGTTATAATTAATAAATAGCAGCACAAACTAGAAATTCGAGTTCTTTTATATATTATTTAAATACTGTAAAATAACGCGGCACATCAAATTTAGATAAATATTTACTAAAATACCTTAAAGGCTTATTTAAATTCATAATATTTATTCCTTATCACACTAAATTACAATAACTGTAATTGTTATCAATGTGAAAAATAAAATTTTTCTTTTTAATATTAATTGCAATTTAATTTTAGTACTTTTATACGCATATCGCTTATGTCTCATGAATTTCATATACCTATAGCTACAAACTTGGTTTATAGAGTAAATTTGTGTTTCAATTAATTTAGTTTTATTTCCTATGTATGTAAAAATTGCATCAATGATTTGAATTACTGAAAAGTTATGAAAGAATTTTGTGTTTCGATTGAAAATGCTTGTAAGTTTGAATTAGGTATTTGTTATTTAATTATATATAACATGTGTGTGTGTGTGAGACAGTTGTAGTATACAAATACAAAATTTATAAATAAATTTTTATAATTTATAAATAAATTACAATTGATTATATTAAAACTTATTTTATATTTACTATTTTTGAAATATAGGGATACAAAAATAAATTGTATACAAATATCCGTTTGTCATTTGTAACTCGACGAGAAAAACATTTTTGATTTGCAGTTATCGATGCACATAAGTATAAATTGAGTAAGAATCGATAAACAGCTTGTCAAAGAAGTTTTCTGAAAAATTTCAGCTCATAAATTACCCGGAAAGATTACAAATATTATGATATCATTTTGTACATATTCATTAAATGTAAAGTATAGTGACAGATTTAAGTAATTTTCCGATTCTCTTCTTTTTTTCACTTTTTTTTACAAATTTTTTATTTAATGTGCATGCCTTCTACACTGATATTTTATCTCTTAGATCCTTTAATTTTTATCACATTTTCATAAAAAAAAAAAAAAAATCCAAAATTATATGAGAGTACAACATTTTTCTTAAAGGATATTAATTTTTGTGTTGAGCTTCTCCATCATTCGCTTTCTTATAAAATCTTAACCAATTATCTTCGTGGACAAAATTTACACACTAAAGTTAATTTGTCGGGAAAAAAAATGAAAATTTATGCAAACTTATTGTTAAGTTTTTGCTCTTTCATGAGCAAAAATTTAGCAATAAGAAAAAAGTCTTTTTTTTATTAAAAAAAAACTTTATTCCTCTTGAACAGAATTTCATACTTTGACACCAACTGGAAACCTGGGATCTGCAGCAGAATTAAATAAAATTTTTTTAGTAATTTCTGTATTTTTTAAAAATTATTATTGGCAAAGGAGTTTTCAATAACTTCTGAAATTGTCATAGGCTTTCTTTTACTTTTTCTACATGTTTGTAAGAGACGAAATTTTAGTCTTTAATCGCCATAAAATCGAAATGCAGATGAAATCGAAAGTTGCCAAGCTGGTAGCAGAATGGTTAGCACTCATGCTTTCAGTTCAACGTTTGATGGCTTGGAATCCCACTTCTAGCTCTGATGTTTAAAGTGGCTTTAAAATCCACTCTTAAACTGTAGATTCTGATTTAATTGGCTGTCTTGTGAAACAAATAACCACGTTCAGCGAAAAGCAAATCTAAGAAATACCGAATAAGTCTTCGTCTTCCATTATCGACTTCTTGCTGCAAAAGTATGATTATACAATTAAAAATAAACACAAGAGCACAGCATTCCAATAAATACTTAATTTTATAAATGTGCCTAGAAGTTAATAAGTTTTTACAGAAGCGACTTTCCAGTAGCTTACACTTAAGAGGACTCCTTCCGCGCCATATTGAAAATGAGCTCTAATGTTAAGCCTATGGAAAAATTTAAAAACATATTTCTTAAGCTCTATTATAACTAGACCTTCACCTTTTGTACTTTTTTATAATGCACAAAAATAATAATCTATTCTGTTTTGAAATTTATTTTTAAAATTATTTTAACTATTTTTAAATTGGCTCAGTAATTTGATAATATGCTTAAAACATTAATAACTTAAAAAAGTTATATAATTTAGAAATTTTAAAAACTGACTTATGTTGTAAATATATTTATAAATGTGATCAAATTTTTATTTTTACTTTATCTATGATAAAATTTTTTTATTTGTATGTATAAAACTTAAAATTTTTCACAAAAAATAGCAACGCCCAAATGGCGGATGAATACATGGTTGTTTGAATAATCAATCCAATCAATGGCATGCTTTAGTCAGCAAGCTCCTCCTCACAAGCTAAAATTTGAAGTTTGGTTTTTCGTAGTTCTAGGAGATATTTTGTGAGTTCCCTTCACTCATCCCCAGCAAATGATGCGGGTGTTCCTGTAAAAGTATGTTTCTAAATTGGCTCAAGAAAGGACATTTCTTTCTCCTTTACTATATAGGAGAGATTTTGAGGATTTCCTCTCGTATATAGTAAAGGGGGGAAAATGTGCCTTCTCTGAGGATATATATATATATCCTCAGAGATGGGATATTTTTTCCCCCTTTACTATATACGAGAGGAAATATAAATAATTTTTCAAGAAGAATAACTACATGAAGATGTAATTTTTCAAGAAGTATAACTACATGATATGATATTGCGATACATATCTATAGACATTGCGAAGTTCATCAATTCCATATTTTTTAATCTTTGTTTTATAAAAACTTTCTAAAATTTGTTGTTTTTTCAACTTTATGTTTGATTCTAAGTTTATTGCTTACTGAGTTTGGATGCAGAATTAACTTGAACATTTCAACAAAACCTACGGAATATTTATTTATACCTGAAAAATATCAAATATATATATATATATATATATATATATATATATATATATGTGTGTGTGTGTGTGTGTGTGTATGTGTGTGTATGTGTGTGTGTATGTGTGTGGGTGTGTTGTGTGTGTATGTGTGTGTTGTGTGTGTATGTGTGTGTTGTGTGTGTATGTGTGTGTTTGTGTATGTTTGTGTGTGTTGTGTGTGTGTGTATGTGTGTGTGTGTATGTGTGTGTGTATGTGTGTGTGTATGTGTGTGTGTGTATGTGTGTGTGTGTATGTGTGTGTGTATGTGTGTGTGTGTATAAATGTATGCGTGTATGTATATATTTACATATATGTATATATATATTTCTTTTGATTTTAAGGTTATTTCTGCTAAGTTTCGGTTTCTTGGTAAGTAAAAGCATTCCTTTTTAAATCGGAATGCGTATTAGTTTCGATAATGTTTGGGACAATTCTAAATATGTTCATTGGCCTTACACAATTCAGAATTTTAGGAAGAATATCCCTCTTATTAGTTATTATGAAACTTGTAAAGTGTAGTAAATTGGGATACACTCTTGAACAAATGTGTTATAGAACATTCTCAAACTATCCTAAATGTCACTTTTATTAATTCAAATCTGACATCAATGCACCAAAATTAAATCTTTCAAAATATATTCTAGCATTTAAGAAATACATGTTGTGAGTCATTGCATGCAGTTTTAGTATTCTAAAAGCTAAAAATTTGACATGCATTACATATAATAAATTTTTGTAAAATTGTATCTCCCTTTTTAATTCTCTCTGTCTGTAGGAATATATCACATTTCCTACGAATTTTATACTACTGATATTAAAGGGTTCAGCGGATATTACGTATAGGATCGATATGACAATCAGGAAAATTTACTAAAAAAAAAGTTTTAAATGAGACTTTTGGAAAGTCGAGTATTTTTTGAAATCTCCATATACAATTATAATTTTCCTCAAGATTTATCCTATATTTATTTGATGAAATCTTTTATCTACCAACAATCTAATAATTTTTGATAAGTTTAGTTTCTGAAAGTTTTACATTTTATAAAATCTGTCATCTTCACATTTTCTTTCACAAAAAAGCAAGAATTTCTATTAATTATTCAGATGATCATCAAATTTTATATAGCCTTTATTAAGCTACTAAATTACAAGTATAGATCTAAAAAATTACTTTACTTTTAACCTACTTATACCAGTCCATTTTGATTTTTTTAAATATCCATGGTAAAGCACCCTTTTTCCTCAACAATGAAATGTAAAATATCAACAGGAAAAACAAAAAATTTAACACAGTATTTTATATATTATAACGTCACCATCATTAATTGCATATGGAATTCCAGATGTTCGGGGAAATCTTGGATATAAATTGTAAGACATTGTAAGAGCTGGGGAGATCTTGGACCTACATGTGGTTGCCCGTAGCACAACACTGCTGCCCTGGCTACATTCAAAGTTTATGATTTTCGGACACAAAAAGCCGGAGTTTCTCACCACTTCTAGAAAGAAACTTGATCGGAAGAAAATGGTTCCTCGAAAGGGGGAAGAAATGTTGTCTTGTGCCACTAGATTGGCAACATGGGGTGCGCTTGTGAAAATCAGGAAACATGGCAGTTTGTTACAGAAAATTAGAAAAAAATAAATCTCGCTCAGAAAATTTTTTTAATTTACGCGCCGGTATATTAAATGCCCCTGCCCATATATTCGGAGACCATAAAAATTGCGCAGATTATATTTGAAATCACCAGAGTATTTCTGCTGATTTAATTTCAAATCTAAAAAACAGCGAAATTTATTTTAAATTAATTTAGGCGATGAACTTTTTAGCAGAAAATGCTAAAAGTTTATCGTTTGATGTCACAACAATACAATAGAAGAATTTAATTCTATAATTGCCAAATTTATTGGGGAAAAGCGGATTAATTACTTTTTCCGTCGCTTATACCAAGGAAGATGTGCCACGGCTGCTGTTTGCCACAACACAAGAACTCCGCACTCGAAGCTGCACAGAGAACTATATAATAGTAGCCCTGGGAAGATTTTGACTTCTACAGAGCGTACAAGGTCATTGAAAAGGCAGTAAACATCAGAAAGCAAGAAAAGAAAGAAGTTAAGCAAATTTCGTTTCGGAAATGAAGCAAGTTCAAGAATTCTGTTTCCAAATGAAATGACAAAAAGTTATGGGGGGAAAACCCGAAAAGCCTGATATATCAAAAGAATCATTTATTGAAAAAAAGGAATTATTTCTTAAAGATTTCCAGCTTAATGAAATCCAGCTAAGAGAGTTGAAAACATCAACAAAAGACCAACGAGATTGCCCTCAATGGTTGTTTGAAAGACGAAAGCGAATAACTGCCTCCAATTTTGGAAGTATTTGCTGCAAATTGCCTCATACAAGCTGTGAAAATATTGTTATATCTCTGCTATATTCCAATTTTGACAATGAAGCGATGAGGTATGTCAGAAATCATGAAGATGATGCAATTTTGTGTCTTAAAAATTTAGGGATTGCAATAAAAAATGTCGCTTATTTGCATATACAGACAGCGAAGAACCATATTTAGGTGCTAGCCCTGATGGTTTAATTGACAACATTGGTATCATTGAAATTAAATGTCCATTTTCTTGCAAAGATTATACCCCAGAGGAAGCAATCTTAAATAGGAAATTTAAATTTTGGAATTTAATAATAATAATAATAATAATTGGTAACATTAACAAAATACACAAATATTTTTATGAAGTCCAAGGACAGTTACATGTAACGAAAAAAACATATTGCTTGTTTGTCCTATGGACACCAAAAGGCCACAAAATCGAAAAAAATTTCAAGGACGATTTATTCTGGAAAGAGGAAATGGAGGATAAACTAAGAAACTTTAATCATGATTGCTTATTGACAAAGATAATTGATCCCAGATACACGCGATCAATGAAAATCAGAGATCCTCCATCTATAATCGAAGCGAAAAATAAAAAGCAATACGGAAAAATAAAATTCAGATAATTTTAAAACGAAAAAAATCTCAAAATTTTTTTGTATACAGAAAACTTCTTAAAATATTGATATTTTTGTCCAGATATGTACATATTGTAAATATAAATTCCCTATCTTTAACTGTAGGATACTTTATATATATATATATATATATATAAATTTTTCTTTAGATAATATGGTTCTGAAGAATTTCAGAGCAATTTCTGTTTCCTACTGCTGTTGATAGCACAATTTAATTGTAAATTGTGTAATGTGTTAAAATAGGCTATAAGTATCACGTAAAAAAATTAGTGTTAAAAAAAGATTAATAAACTATCATCAACTGCTGTTCAGCGGAAAAAGTTTTTCATAATCAAGTGTAAAGTATAACATTTTTAATCTTCCCAATAAATTAAATAAGAAACGAAAAGTTTAATTTGTCGAAAAAAAAGTTGAGAAATTTCGATGAAGGGGTATATTTGTAGTGATATGAATTCTATCACATCATTGAGATAAAAATACATATACTCAAGCGTATTCTTATCTCATTTCTTGAACTACTAAATGCACATCTTTGAAGAAAAATTTCTTCACATTTTATCTTTAGAGCATGAAATAGCTTTTATTTTATTTCTTACATAGAATAAAAATAACGTTATAGTTCATTTTACATCTTTTTAAATATATTAATTTACTAACAAAAAAGAACATGTGATTACAATTTATATTTATATATGTGTACGTACGTATTTAAATATTTTATTTCTTTTTGAAACTTAAATAAAAAAATCAAATAATTTTATTTTTATATTCTTTTATACATTTTGGTCTAAAGCATATTCAAATGGAAGTTTAGAAAATTATTATCTTTATTTAGCTACTTTTGTTGGTAAGCTTATAATATTTTTATGGAAAAGTAAATTTAATACCAGTAAATAATAATTAAAATGCAATATATATATATATATATATATATATATATATGGTATAAAACATTGTGTGATTCATGTCCTAAACCACATTTCATGTCGAAAATAAAAATTATGACGAAATCAGTTTAAAAGGAAATTACTGAGAAAAAAAAACTTTTTAAACTATTTAAAAGAAATTACTGCGAAAATACTTTTTACAGAATGCATAAAATGCCACTATTGAACTCAATTAAATAGCACTTATAATTTTCGGAACAGAAACACTTAAGATTTTCAGAACAGAGAACTGAATAGATAATTTTCGAAAATTAGAAAAGGATAAAAATAAAAGGGTAACTGCCTTTACGTTTCCTGGGTGCGAACAGGAATAGAATTTAACTACCAAGCAAATAGGGCCTGCATACGGGATTTACTTACAGCCAAGAAAAAGAGAAAAGTTGGCTAATTATGCATATACATTCCCACCTTGACCCCAGAGTAGTAGTGTAACGTCTTTAGGAATATATATATATATATATATATATATATATATATATATATATATATATATATATATATATATATATATATATATATATATATATATATATATATATATATATATATGTATATGTATATATATATAAGAAAAATCAGAGTTGCATTTTCATATTTTAAGCTTCAAATATATTTTGATAAATAGTAGTACTGAAAAATTATAAAAAGTAGATTATTATGCGCAAAAATGGTTTGAAATTGAAATCCTCTAAAAAATGCTCAGTTCAAGTGTGAAAACAATTAAAAAATTAAAATCAAACGAAGAAAACATTTTTAAATGAAGCACAAAAATTAAAAACAGCAATCTCATACAAAAATACTTAATAAGAAAATATAAATTTGAGGGTGATGGAGAAAAATAATTTATTTACTTATATACCTAAAGATGAGAAAATTATACAGCTAAATTGTTGCTTGATACTTTAAAATGAACACTATAAGGTCATTATCTTCAAAAATTTATGATTTTTGGCTAGTTAAAATGAGAATAAATACGCTAAGAATCAATATAAAAACAATATTTAAAGATGATGTTATAAATTTGGCTGCAAGCCTGGAGCTCTGATGTTGAATACCTGAAGTTCTGATAGTTTCTTATAGATGAAGAAAATTTAAGAAACTTGAAAATGGTGTATACACTGAATTTAGATGGAATGCGAGACCCTAATCTATTTTACGACATTTCGAGGAGTGAAATATTTAGAGAATTTTGTAATGTTTATGATTTTGTTGAGAAACACATTCTATTTTAATTTGTTGAGAGGCTAAGCTCTACTCACACACAAACACAAATCATTTGCTTATTCCCAAAGTGAAGATTATTTAGTTCTTAAATTAAAGGTTCTCTATTTTTCTTGAAGTGAATTCACTTCTTCAGATACGAATGATGATATCACCATATATGCCTTAAAAAGTGCGGATTATGTAATAGGTTATTTTGCTTTTAAAGTTTGCTTAGAAATATATCAAGAAACAATGCCGAGATGCCTGATCCATGCAAATAGAGAGGTAGACTTTCCATTCCTACAAAAATCATTGATAGAAATTCAATCGAAATATATGGAATTTTCTGTAAATTTTGTATCGAAATATTTTGTAAAGCAAGAAAAGTTATTCCAAAGTTAATAAATAAACTACCTTATTTTCTTACTTTTTTTTTAAGAGATAAGAAATTCGACATTTTTGTCTGTTTGAAAATACTTATATAAGTGAAGTATTTAGAGAGAAAAGCAACTGTTGCTTTCTCATAAGGCCCATTAAAAATGAATCAAATCTCGTAAGATCAAAGCAAATGGAAATTATATCAAGAAAAATAAAATAAGTATATTTTATACTTTCATTTTGATTTGAATATTGATATTAAGTTTTGATCACTTAATGAATAATAATAACAAGTTGTGTTAATTTTTTTATGCATCTGTATACTTTTCTACAAAACAGTAAATCGAATTATATTTCTTGTAAAAATCTCCGAGCAGAGCTTTTTCTCTCTCATTGCTTGACTAAAATCTCACAACGGATATTTCCAGTGTCAAATTTGAGAAGCATTTTAGGCAGCCCTACTTTTTCCTCACCCATGAGATTTACAGATATACCATTCCCGGAAGGAATACCCTGAGGCTGTAATGAGGGCAGTTGACAGGGGACAAACAGTCTTCAAGACAAATTGACCATATATGCGAAGAAAATCTGTATGGGAACATGCTGATAAAAATTAGGATGCGGGGGCGTTATATTGTCCACTTTACCCCTATTGCGGTTAAGTAGTCTACTCATTCCCCTTTTAAAATTCTCCCCCATTGAGTTAGGAACTATTTTTTCTATGTAAACAAGTACTTTGGCGTGATTTATGAGTTTTAATTCACCAATCAGTTCTTTCAGTCTTTGAAAGAGGGACTGCCTCCAAACAACTGGGCTAGAAGGCGCTGAAGCTCATTTCTAGATTTATTTTGAGGAAGGATTCTCCTTCTTCCTTTCAGCAGGCACATCTATTTTTTCTGTGAATGCCATTTCCATTTTTCTTTTATTCTTTTAAAAATAAGGATAAATTTGAAATAGTAGTGAGCCTTGCAACATGTTTGTGGTGGTGGTTGTTTTTATTTCTATTATTACCATGGTTTTGTATTATTTTTTATTTCTTTTTAAATTTTATAAACTTTTCATTATGCAAGAAAATATTTAAATCAACCAAATATTTCTGCAACACCTGTAGAGAAATGGCATTCAAGTCTCAAAGACGAAATTTCATACCACTTATAAAAATTGTTATGAGCTGTTCTTCAGTTGTAAAGCTGGTGATTTTGATAAAGACTGGTTCCACAACCCAGTCTTTATCAGATATATGCTGTGTATCATGTGCTAGTCCTTTGACGGGGTCGAAAAGTAGTATTCATCGCATACCGTTTCCAGTCGCAATGATTTGGAAGGAACAGAAGGAACATTCAACTGACTTCTGCATAACAAATATTAGAGGAATAAAATTTAAAACAAAACATACAGTAAAGTATCTCAATTTAGCATTTACAATGAGATCTGTATTTCATAGTGAAGAGTACCTTGTACAAAAGTGTCCTATAACTGGTAACTCAGACTCTGATCAAGTTTCACTGAAGACGATAGAAAGGAGAGAAAATGACCCTATATTCTTGGCAGATAGCTCATCAGAATTTCACTTTTTTATCTCATCAAGTGTCTCTTTTTTATCCCAATCTTAATGACCATATAAGGGATTTAAATTTGCCTAAACAGTCAGCGGAGCTTTTAAGTTCCAGGTTCAAAGTTTGGAATCTATTTAAAGACGTACAGATATGCGTTTATTGTAATAGACAGTGATTTTAAGTACTACTTCTCTAAAGAAGGCAATATATTTTCAGTAATTTTTGTTCAGTAATAGAGGCTCTTGGAATTCAACCCCTGCTATATGAGTGTAAATTGTTCATAGACTCATCGAAAGTTAGTTTGATAGTTGTATTACCTCATAATAGGAATGAATTACCATAAACAGCTATTGCTCATGCTAGTGATATGAAGAAACATGAAAAAATATAAGATTGTTGTTAAGAAAAATTCACTGCACTAAATATAACAGGAACAAGTATGGTAACTTAAAAATAATAGTTTTATTGTTAGGTTTGAAACTTAAATACACAGAAATTTATTGTGTTGGGGCTAAACATTAACCTCTAATTCCAGGACATAAAAATGTATCATATACTTGTTTAATGGTTCCCATAAAGGTGTTTTCCCCACTTCTACTTATAATAATGGGACCGATGAAAAATTTTGTAAAAGTTATGGATAAAAGTTCTGATGTCGAGGCTGTAATGTGTCCTTAAAAATTCCCTTTTTTGAACTCCCATTTAGGCTTTTACCCTGAAATGCTGGGGGCTATCTCTGATGAATATGGTGAATGTTTTCATCAGTAGATTGCTACAAGGGAAAAGAGGTACCAAGAAAGGTGAATTCCAGTATACCGGCCGATTACTGCTTGTATATGAAGCGGGGAACCCCTATTGCCAAATATAACAGGAAATCAATAAATACAGTTTTTTAGATAAGTCAAAATAAATTGAATATATATAATTGTTTTCTAACTACCAATTTTTTTGGAACTTTAAAAATGTGTCGCAAAAAAGAATTATAGAAGAATAATATAAGAATTATAGAATATATTCGCATTTATAGAAGAATCATGGAGTTTTTACAAGCAGCAGTTTAATTTTCAAATTACTGCTTGCACAGGAACAAAAGAGCATAATGAGATGGTTTTTCAATGACTTGTGGCCGGACAATGCATTTTCCTTTTTTGTTATATAAGTTCGCTTCGAAATCTTTTCCTAAAGAGACTTAGACATCTGTTTCGTCATAATTAAAAACAATGCTTGGCTGGCCAGAGCAAGAACAAGATCTTTTCCTACCAATTTGATTCTATTTAGGCTTAATCTCTGGCATACAGACCGATGTCAGTGCGGAGAACCTGAAACCATAGATCATATTCTCCTAGATTGTCCTTTGTAAGAACATCTGAGAAATCAACTACGAAAAAAATTAGGAATAGGGGCATTATCATTCTCTTGGATATTTGAACTATCTACAAATCCGGAAATTAAAAGTGTTGCATACTGTGAATTTCTAACCGATTCTAATCTTAATTAAAAAAAAAGAAAAAGAAAAAAAAGAAAAGAAAAAAAAAAAAAAAAAAGAAAGTTATAACTAAAAATTCTTGAACCATTTTCTAACACCAATTTATAAATCCGATTTTTTTTTTCTTCTCATATCAAGACGAGTGATCACCGACTTCAATTGACTTTACTTAAATAATGTTAGTCGATTGACTACATAAATCCTCTCCAAATACCTTCTTCAATGAGAGCTACAAGCATCTTAGCTTAAAGCTCCAAAAGTGTCCGCCATAACCTACCTACCTAATTAAAAACATGTTGTGGCAAGTAACTTTTCAGAATTTACTAACTTCTTTAAATCACTGATGAAGTTTTCTGCTACTTTTGTGTTGGTATAATATATTGTAATGTCTCCGAGTCAGTAGTCAACACTTTTGATTTCAAGAGCATCTTTTGGGAATGGTTTGAAGCTGAGAGATTTGAATATAGTAACAGACAGAAGAAGCTGGAGTTTCTTTGCTTTTCCTATTCTATACATTGCTAACTATGCAGGAATGAGAGAGAAATTTACTTATGAATTCAGGAATGACTCCTTTTTTGTAATTTTGTATCTTGTTAATTAAGTGTTTGTTTTCAAAATTTGTGGATCATATAGTTTGTGTAGCATACATATCTGAAGAACAATAACACAAATAAGAGAAAATTGGAAAAATCAGTGACAAGAGTAAGATAAAAACTTTGCAATACTAAGAATAGTTAAAAGATCTATGGACCTTATCTTTGAGAGGAAGGAGAGTATCAGCTATGAAAATTAAACACTGTTTTCTGATATGTACCAAGGACAAATGTTTAAAAATCTTCGCACAGTTTCCCCAAAGAGTGTCTGTAATACAGGAAAGATGCACAAAAATATTTATACCAAAAAATGATTAAACTAAACAATGTATCAAAGCAATTTACAAATCTCATAAGTAGAAAAAAGAAACAATAAATCAGTACAGCAAAAAGAATAGCAAAAACACCGCCAGTGAAACCTATTTATTAATTTGGGATAAAGATATGATTGCGAAAAATAATCTGAAAAAATATGAGTTAAGTTCAAAAAGTTAAAATCGTTTAGAAACCCTGATGTAAATTAAAGTATATTAAATGTAAAATTGTGTGATGTTTTTAACTTCAATATGTTTGGTGGCCCTTCCGTAGTTGTAAAACTCTTCGCATTTTTTTTTTTTACTTCAATCTTGCAAGCGATTCCCTACTTCCTACATAGTTTAAGATAAAATTGAGAGGAATATCATTGTTGTTAAGACAATGAATTAAACGTTTAATTTGATTTCTAGTGTAATAATTATTACTGCAATTATTCTAGATCCAATTAAATTAATTAAATATAACATGATTATAAATTTTTTAAGAAACATTGGAATTCCAATACATTAATTTATGAATTTAAAATTTGTACATTGCTTTGATATACTGTTTAATTGTTATTTTGATATAAATATTTTTGACCGTCTTTAACATATTATAGACACACTTCGGAGGAATTACACGAAAATTTTTAGACGCATCTCTTTCGTGCATGTCCGAAAAGAATGTTTAATTTGCATAGTTGACCATCTCCCTCTTGACGAAGAAGTGGCTCCTAAGCCTTTTTGTTATTCTTTGTATTGCAAAGTTTTATCTTATTCTTGTATTTGAAATTTTAACTTTATTCTTACTTGTGTGTTACTGTTCCACACATATAGTGTTTTATCATATCTATATTGGTACATATATCTTCAGCTGCTTTTTTTGCTGGTTTAGATAGCCGAAAACATATTTGTTTGTATTGTATTTTATTGATTTAATGGACATTCATTTGCTGTATTGTTTCTTATATATAGTACCTACTGCTATATATATAAAGTATTTTTTAGAATATGTAAGCATTATTAAAGAAATATTCTGATAAAATCACTGGCTCATGTTGTTCATGGAAACTGATTATATTCTCTAAAACGATGTTATGCGAATTTTTTGACTTCAGTAAAATTAAAATATGAAGTTATTATTCCAGTTTCTTAACTTGTTTTGTGTGTGTGATCTTAATTGCTCCAACAGTCCTTTTTTTGGAGTTGGTACGCATTCACAAAAAAATAAAGGAAGCTTGATAAGTAAAATTGAGAAAATTAGTAGAGAATGAGAAAAAAAATTACATGCTTAATCAAACTTTGCAAAAATGAATTTCGAAACTTTTTTACTTGAAGATGTTTGGTCAAACTAGCTTGAAATTAATTTTCCACGAGATAGAGGTAATTTATTTGAAAGTACATTACTGGCCATTAAAAATGCTACACCAGGAAGAAATGCAGATAACAAAATGATATTTATTGGACAAATATATTATACTAGAAATAACAAGTGATTAAATTTTCAAAAATTTGGCTGGATAGATCCTGAGAAATCAGTACACAGAACAACACCTCTGGCAGTAATAACAGCAGTTATACGCCTGGGTATTGAGACAAACAGAGATTGGATTGCATGTACAGAAACATTTTAAAACATTCAGATAAATATGCATATTTATCTGAATGTTTTAAAAAGCTTAGAAAGAGAAGAAACAAATTTTTGCATTGTCCTTCTCCCAAAACATTTACTTTTAGCTTTGATATCAAGTACTTAGCTTTTACAGAATAAAATTATAAACGTACAGATGTATGGGTACATTCAAAGAATGTATTTCCTAAACGCGCACATCAATTCCTTAACTTATTTCCTCATTATTTTTTTATTTCATTTAGTCGACAGCAAAATCTAGGTTAGCCTCTGAATCTGTGTATTTTCAACGTATGAAGAACCACATTAGGATTGGAGACAGCTAACTCTTCGGTTAACCAATCATTATTAAGATATAAGAAGTGATTTGAATCAAATCAGATTTAGGGCAAAATGGATTTTATTGTTTGATTTAACAGAATAGCACTAGAACCATGAATATAAGACCATATATATTAAGCATCACTTTCAAGAAGACCTAATTACTAATTTAACTAGAGAAGTAAATTCCGTGAAAAAAAGATTGTCACCATCAGTGGAACATTTAAAGCTGGATTCTCTAGTTAGCTTAGCGATGTCGTTAAAAAAAAATATCTACGGCTTATTTCGTTCGCCCAATCATCCATCTGGAAGTTGAATGGTTAGTATTTTAGTCTTCAATTCAACTGCTTATGTGTTCAATTCTTAACTTCGGAAGAAGATGCTTATAGTACTTTGGTATCCATTTGAAACCTCGAGATATTATCCAATTCGCCCCTAGTTGTGAAAAGTTACTAAAGAGTAGGCAAACCAAACGAGGTAGTCTTTAAAAAAACCGTAATGAGTTTCGTAAAATTACTAAAGAAATTTGTATTTTAATTTGAATATTTGTATTTGATAAAACTCAAAACGAAATTATGAAGATGACTAACGGTTAAGTGAAATTTTGTATACTTAAAATAAAAATTGAATATTTTAGAGAATTAAGATAGATCAATCTCAAGTTCGGATTGAAGAAAATTACATGAAATATGCAGTGAAAAAGTTATTATTTCTAGAAAGTTACATAAAAAATATGTGTTGTTTTCATTCTGCTATCTTAAGCGCTTAGAATAATATATGCATTGGAGGTTTTTAGTGCCCCCCCCCCCCGACTATTTCAATCTAACTGGCAAGGCCCAACTCTAGGCTTGGTACACGGAAGTATTCTGGTGCCACAACATATACATATAATTCAAATTATTTCCTCATTTTTATAGTGTACTTTCGTAAAACTTCATTAATAAATGGAGTTTAACTTTCAAATCAGTTTTATTTAGTTTGTTATATAAAATTTCAAGACTTTTGATTTTAAAATTAATTGTTGTTAGTCTATATTTTTTTTTTTTTTTTTAGAATTAAAACTGAGTGTTTCCAGTGGAAATTTACTTTTTGTTTTGAGTATTATAATTAATTTCGTATTCTCAGATTTTTTATTAGAATACTGAGACTATCAGATGTAAATTCGTAAGTTAAAAAAAAAAAAAAAAAAAAAAAAAAAAAAAAAAAATTAAATTTGTCTTTTAGTTAGTATATTCTTAGATTACAATACAAGTAATTTTGAAAAGCAGTAAGATGATCATTACGGACTAAAAAGGTGATAAATTACTATGACACAGTGGTTCTAGATAAGTTCTATCTTCAAGAATCATGAGCAGTGCTCACCGACAAACTATTAATTTACTTATTTCTGAATTATATATATATTCCGGTTCCAGTTAATTGTTTATCAACTAATTTTTTGAAACAAAAGGATGCATATGTTTCCATCCTTTCCCAATTATATGATAATGATAGTATAATTTCAATGTATTATAGCTATGTAATAATTTTGCAATAAATATATAACAATGAACCAACTATTTTAAGCATACATAATTAATTGTCGAGAAGTACATTGAATTAAATAATTCCTATCATTTAATTTATTTAATATAATGTACACATGGGTATAATACTCCTGTGTGTGTATATGACTTCAAAACTCCGTATTTTTATTTACAATTCCTCTAACGCATTATCATTTCTTTAAGGTTAAAATAAAAAGCATTTCTTGATTATTGGAACTTGGAAATACCGTCACTCGAGCAACACGTGATTTCACGTCATTCCTTTTATCTAACAGATAATATTTTTTTCCATCAAACTGAAGTATTACTGCTTCGAAATAGGGTAACGGTAAACAATTCGTTTTTCTGCTATTAAATTATTTTCACATCAGCATTTTTATTTTAACAACAACCCAAAAAGCAATAAGATAGAAATAATTTACTCCTAAATTCATGTTGGCGATTTAATACCTATTGGTTAGGCGTTTGATATGTCATCGCTTTTAGTGCCAGAGAAATCAGGAGTAACCATTATCAGCACAATTCAGGATTTTTGCTCGGAAACAGAATGTCGAGCTTTCTATTACTGTGTAACGCAATTTGATTTTCATACTTCCGGAGGAAGTAAGTGGATTTTGGACTATAATTTACCTTTAAATAATTCAGAATGTTTTTATGCTTACTTGTCTAGAGTCAAAGACGATGCTAATGATTTGATTGATTTAAGTGGTACATTCTCAGTTGTTACCCACGATGGTATTTTTCGTGTTTTGGCTATGTTTCTCAATTATGAATTCGAGAAAAATGAAGTGAAAGAAATTAAATTGCAAAACGTATTTTCATTTCCATATGAAAAAGAAGAGTTGTTTCCTAAAGGCGATTTGGTTTTGAGATGTCATCTATGGAAGAGCCCTGCTCCTGCTTCCAATTCTATCGAGTATAGAGTTCGATACCGATATCTGAAGCAGCAATGTACATTTCCATGGGTTTTAAAAGTAAATGTTGATGAAGATAATAAGATTTATTTCAATGACCATGGAATTGAAATACCGATGGATTTTGCACAGGAGAATAGTTTACGAATAAACTGTAGTTTAAAATTTGAAAAATCTGCTGATCCTGAACTCAAGTTATGGAAATCAGAAACAGGTGACTTTAAAATTTTTCTTAAGCCTGTGATACTAGCCCAATGCGCAGATGAAACTTTTGTTTATTTATCAAAATTGAAATATTATTCTCCCATATTGTCAAATGTATTTGTTGTAAGAAAATGCGAAATTCCGAAAAAGTTAAAAAATAATAGAGATTTTTACTATCCAAAGGGTGTTTTAAATTTAATCTGTCATTTAAAATGTATAAAAATTTTGAGAATCGAATATGAAAGTATCATACATCAAAATTGTATTACTTTCTCGGAAGTTGAAAATGAAAGTGATGAGTCAGATCCTGGAACTACAGTAATTCCACTTGAAGAGGATAGAACACTCAAACATTCTATGTATTCTTTATATATGGAGGAAAAATTTTGCGATGTAACTCTCCGTTGTGGGAAAAAATCATTTTCTTGCCACAAGGCAGTGTTATGCGCCAGATCAGTCGTTTTTAGCAGAATGTTTCAAAATGATATGTTAGAAAAAAAGAATGGCGTGGTGAACATAGAAGACGTTGAACCGCATATTTTGAGTATATTTCTAAAGTATATGTATACCGATAAGGTAAGTAAGATTGAGTTTGAAGATACACTGTTCTTACTTGCGGCAGCTGAAAAATATTTAGTTATGCCTCTAAGGAAGAAATGTATTTTTATTGTGAAAAGTAAAATTACAACAGGAAACGCCATGGAAGCTTTGATATCTGCAGATATGTATCAAAATGACGATTTGAAAAATTTTGTAATAAATTTCATCAGCGAACATGCTAAAAACATTATTTGCTTGGAAAATTGGAAAAGTTTTAAAATGAGCTATCCAGAATTAGCATTAGAGGTTCAAGATAATCTCATCAAAAATATTTTTATCTGATCTCAAATTTCATTTCTTTTATTATGTAAGTATACTTAATTGAAGTTATATAGAGAATAAGAAAAATGTATCACATTATATTTTTCCAAAGATAATCTTAAAAAATAAAAATTAGTTCATTATTAATAAAACTGGAATATTAATTTGTGATTATATTTATTGGAAGCAGTTTTTACTATGTATATAATTTATGTGATACATTTTTAGAAAGAGATAAAATGTACTTTTTTGTTAAAATTTTTCATTTATGAATTTCCTAAGCAATACATTTTTTAAGCATAGCATAATTAAGGAGAGAGAATGGATTTCATTAAAATATATTTTTGTTTATCCTAATTTTATTGCAATTATAAAAGACATTGCATATTGTATATTTTTATTGCAATTATAAAAGACACTTCTTCCTGCCTTTGCATCGATCTCTAGTTACCTATTATGTAATTGTAACTCACACTTGAATATATATTTGGTTACGAAATACTTACTTTAAATTTATTTCAATAAAAGTCTGAGTTGGTTAATTTATATGTATTATTAATGCTCACGATTTTCTAGAGTAAAATTTGACTTTTTAATAATTTTGTATTATAATAAAATATGTTATTTTTTAGTTTTATGAAATCATGATATTTTTTCATAAATAATTTTAATCACAAATATTTTTAACAAAGTGTGTTTTAAAATATTTCTTACCTAAATACATCATTAATCTGTTCTAAGCAAAATTAAACATTTATATTGTGATATATTTTATGAAATTTTATAAAACAATTGAATTTACTTTTTTCATATTAATGATAATATTCTTAATTTAATAATGAAAGACTGAAGCAGTGATCAAATCTTTACGTTTGACAACATGTTGAAGATACTCTGAATCCTGTAGTTTTAAATACTAAGCTAACATCTGATCATTTATATAAAAACAAGTGAATCCACTTTAATACTCTACTAATTACTTTTGTGGTTTCTGATGAATGGTAAAATTTTTATCTATCTAGGGATTACTTATTACATTAACGATGACATTTAATTTAATAATAAATAACCCTCAGAGAGTATTTTATATATAAGATTAAAAAATAATTGCTAGTTTCAAAAATATGAAATTTAAGAATGTAGAATTACTAAGCAGCATTTATCATGAGCTTTTATTTTCAAATAAAAATGACTACAAACTCTTACTTTATAACTGTATCTTTTTTTATCAAACATTTTATTTGTAGTATCGCAATAATAATGCTAAGATCAGCTATTTGGTTATTTATACCAGTATGATTCATATCATTAAACACTTAATGAGAAATGATTCATTTATGCGTAAAATTTGCAAGTGTATGTGTGTGTTAAATTTTCTTTAATGAAGTAAATAAATATATAAAACATTTAGAAAAAAATAAAACAAAAATAAAGACTATAAATTAAAAAAAAATGTGTTCAATAAAAACAAGATGGGCCATTCAGACTACAAAGAATATTATTCAAAATATCAAAAATAAATAAATGAATAAATAAAGATTGAAATAAAGTGAGAAAACTATAAGCTGTAAAAATTAAGTTAAAATTTAATTAAGAAAATAAATTTAAGGAAAAAGCTTGTGAGAAAGAGTGGAATACTTTTCTTGTAGTAGTATCAGTTTCCATTAGCAAATTGAGATATAAAATAAAAAAAATAATTCAAGATATTGTTTTATCAGTCTTCATCTTAGATAATTTATAAGGAGAATTTATCTTCTTACGGTCACTCTCAAAAATGCTGGCTCAACTATGACATACAGTTTAAATAGATTCTGAACCATTACTAACCGATTTAGGAATCCACATGTTTATCTCAAACTGTTGAGCTGTAGACTTGAGCTCTGACCTTTCAACAGCTATCTTGAGAGAACAAGAATTAAATTATACTTTAAGAAACTGAGGAATAATTAATATAAGTTATACTGAATCTGAAAATGAAACAATATGGATTTCACAATTCAGTTTTCTATGATTTTTATTTCACATGCTCTAAATACATTGTTTTTAGCTATCGTTATTATTTTCCCACAAAATTCATTGTGACAAATCAAAACTTATTTTTTCATAACCCTTTTAAGGACCGTATTTACAAAATACGTAGCTTTTTTCAATATTTAAAAAACTAAACCTGTGACACGACAACCCATGTGGTCCAAGGCCTACAATATCTGTTTTCCGAACCGAGGACCCTGAGGTCCGAATAGTAAGTCCTAGTTAGGTGGTCAGCATAACGTGAAACCCCAGAATTTAGTCCCCAAACATGCTTGATACTCAGTTTATTAATCCCCTGAAGGAATGAAAAGCTGACTCAACCTTGCCCAGCACGTGGATCAAACCTCGGATCTGTGGCTAGGGATCGTGAAACGCTACCACTAAGCTACTGGTCTCCTTCCGACATTTAAATAGGATAATTATTTCATTTGTGGAAATGAGGAAAAAAATTACCAGGGTATATAAAATATGATAATGTAATTTGGAATACTGTACCTCAATTTATATTTTTATAATAATTTTTTTTAAGACTCTCGTTATGTTTATGCTAGTAAGAAAAAAAGATGTGTTGCAATTTTGAAGTTAAAGTTTTTCTACATTCGTTCGTCATATACATAACATTCTAAAATATTTGATCAGGTATAGAAGACATTCAACAGCTAGGCTTTAAAATAAAAATTTGAAAAAATTACAAAATTACAAAAAATATTGAATGAATTAGTATAAGACGAATAAGTACAAATGAAACGAAAATGTTAAA
This sequence comes from Latrodectus elegans, assembly GCA_030067965.1. Taxonomy (NCBI): domain Eukaryota; kingdom Metazoa; phylum Arthropoda; class Arachnida; order Araneae; family Theridiidae; genus Latrodectus; species Latrodectus elegans. The sequence goes on from CM057809.1 coordinate 61,567,820, forward strand.
TAATTTAAAAATTTTCTCTGAAATTAGACATTAAAACATCAATTCTCTAAACTCTAATTAAATCTGCATAGCTATTATTTTATCATAAAATTAAGGCTACTTGTTCAAGTGGATCAAAAAAAAAAAAAAAAAACCTGAGAAAATTTATTTTCAACTTTTTTTAACAGTTTCTAATAAGTATTTTAACTTTATTTTAATAAAAATAAGGTAATAAATTATTGTCTTAAATACTAAAGTTTTAGAAATTTTTACAAAAACGTAAAGTTTCTAAAAACTTAATACATCAACACTAATATTTTAAAAAGAAGGTTCTTATATTTGTTAAGTAATATTCTTTGAAATTATTTCTTGAATTTTGAATATGAGTGAAGTGTAAAAAAATTTTAGAAATATATATTTTTGTAATGATTTTGTACTTAAAATATTCTAAGAAGCAAATGTGAAAAATTCCAATTTAAGCAATTCAAAGAGAATTTGTAAAAGTCTGGGTTTAATAGTTTATTAAAATTATCTTAACATTTTAATTGTGTTTTTCTAACTGAATGAACGGGAATAAAAATGTTTTATAAAATTTTCAACACTGAAAAATATTAAAAATTCTTTTATATGAAAACTAAGACCATTTAATTGGAAATGTACAGTAAAGTAAAGCTTATATATATATATATATATATATATATATATATATATATATATATATATATATATATATATATATATATATATATATATATATATATATATAATAATTCACTTTGATAGGAAAATTCAGCTAAACACATTAAAGGAAGATCAATGCAATTTTTAAAAATAATATGTATGTATATTATATTGGAGAAATGTACTAAAGAATACTATAGAATAAAAGTATTTTCAGTTACACTTCTACATAGGTCTGAAAAATAGTTTGTACTTATTTTAATTTATTTGTTTTATTAATTTGTATATTTATTTAAACTTATATTTAACAACGAGAAAGATAAAAATCGTAATGATTGTTTTTTTTATAAATATCAAGAATCAATTCTTCATTATTTTCAGTAAATTATTATAAATGTTCTTATTTATTTATATGATATGCCAACAATAGACATAATTCAAATGCGTAATTTTTCATTGCAGTATATTTTTGTTAAATTTAAATAAATAAGATTTCTCAGGAAGTCATTGCTTATTAAGTTACGTTGCGAAATATTTACCTTTTTATACATAAATATATTTGGAAATTCAAATTGTGTGTATGACCAGTCACAATTCAGATTAACTTTTTCTTTAAACAAATGTAATCAACTTACCACTTCATTGCATTCGTACCAGAGAAAAATCCAAGAAAAATAATATGCTTTGGAGACTGTATTTTTATGAAGTATGTTACCCCATACTCAACTGAGTTTAAGCAAACATTTTTGGATAACTTAATTCCATATAATTCGAACTTGTTTCTCAAAACAGACAAAAGTAAAAATACATGTAACGTAAAAAAAATTTTTTTTATTAATTTGAAATAATATTGTGTTAATTTACACAATTAATAAGAAACGTTTTACATTTCTTTCAAATTTCAATTTCCGCATCTCGAAATACACACACAGATATATATATATATATATATAACATGAAACAAAATGACATTATGTGAAATAATATGAGCAGGAAATATGTATTATCTTCTGTTATTCAGGATTAAGAAGAGAGCATACAAAATAAACTAATTGTAGAATAGGTTGAAATATCCACGAGGAATTTTTCTACAATATAATGTTTTATAATGAGTGTGTCCTTAATTTTTCATATCAGGGATCAAGTTTTTCCACTTTCATTATGTTGTTGTTGTGTTGTTTCATATCCCACAACTTGTAGCTAAGCTAAAGCATCTCCATAAAAACAAAAATCATTAAAAAGTCTAAAAACAAAATAGGATTCTCTAAAACCTCGTTCACAGTAAAAATCAGACAGTCAAGTATATGTCACGAGGAGGACTGATCAGCCTTGCACCAGTCACACTCCAGAAAGACTTTCTAGCCCTGTTGAAAAGAAAGGGACTTAATGTGGCCACTCGAAAAACATGAAAGAGCACTTTCATTATAAATAGATTTTTATTTTTTGCTCAGAACTGGATTTATTTATTTTTCATATATATATATATATATATATATATATATATATATATATATATATATATATATGTATGTGTGTGTGTGTGTGGTGTGTGTGTGAGTATGTTATTTTATCCCCCTACTATTATAATAAAGACTTCAATAGTGTTTGTATTAATAATTTATTTAATTTGATATGTTTATTTCATACATGAAATGTAATAATATATGTAATAAAAATTACGGGATATGATCAAAGCCAAAAATATTCCTAATTTCTGAACGGATATTAATAATAAGAGAGGAATTTATTATAATATTAATAATAAGAGAGGAAAAAATATTATCATGTTTAATTTTGGCAAATGAATAACTGGAAGTTAAGAAATGAAAGAAAATTCCGTAAAATTACTTTAATTGCATTAAAAATAAATGAGTGCAATTTAGATTTTAAACACATAATACTAATAATAAATTATATCTGTAGTAAGATTTTCCTTGAACTTTTAAACTTGACAAACATCATTGATGATTGCATGTCATTTCTAAGGTGCATATTCATTTTTGAATTAGTTTCCGTCAAATAATCCATATCAATCATAGGAGCTCGTTAGTTTCACAGCTTGTGGTGAGTTGATCGATCAATTCACACTCCTAGAAATATTTTCAGTTCACACCCCAGTCCCTTAGAAATAATGGTTATCATAATGGGCTTTGAATAGTGATTACTCACACCTAACACGTTCACACAGTGGGATCCATCAATCGCATTACATAACATCCATTGGATTAATTCGCAAAGATCATTGGCGCTAAGAGCATTAGCAGCTGACGAAAGGGCAATTCATATTTCTGTATGATGAAAGTTAATGGAAGATAATGCGATCGGGAACACAGCATCGCACGGTAGCCATCACGAACAAAGAAAGAATTCATTTACGAAAATTGAAGCCATCACCCATTGTTTCCCAAAGCGTTTTAGGGTTATTAGAATTGTTGATGCGTCTGCATAGTTTGGCGAAGTCTAGCGCCACTCACGGTGAGGAGGATTTGTACGTGTTCTGTGTGTAAAGTCGCCTACATTTTAGAACTGCCTTTTTGAGGTGGTAATGAGAGTCCTTCTAATTCCATGTCATTGTAAGCTGAGTTGTTAGAAATGGTACATTTATCACTTGGAGAGAACGAATCCAAATTTGCCTAATTACTTATCTACCCTCTTATTACGACTGGCCATTTTCTCCTCTGAACGCCTGGGGCAAATTGGGAACAATTCGAATTTAGTTTTGCAGTCCCTTCTATCTGACAGAGACGGAGGTGGTAAAATATATAGATGATTCTGAAAGTTCAAGAGGTTCTTCCAGACACAATAATTTAGAATCAGGCGAAATATTTCTTATGTATACCTAGACTTAAGTAATTGGTTGGAAAGGAGCGTGTGCTAATATCGTAACACTTCAAATCTTTTTCTTCGGGCGCGAATCTTGAAATTTCATTTCATATTCTTGTCATGAAAACGCATTTTTATTGAGTGTGCAAGCTCTTAAAAAAAAATGGTATGGAAATTATTAAATAATTTAATTACTGAATTATATAGTTTGACATAAATTTTATTATCTTAGAACAGATAGTCATTTTTTTCTTTCCATTTACGTCTTTTGTCATAAAAAATATGAAATGTGGTAGAGTGTGTATTACGTTTCACGGCAAATTAGTATGGATTTGTATCCATCATCAGAGAATTGGGTTTGATTGTTTATCGGAAAGGCCTTTGATATATAACTGATAAAATTATTAACCCAAGAGTTTTTTTTTTTTTTTTTTAATATTATTGCATTCCAGAATGTTGTTAATATCGATTATCCTGTTTTAGCGCAATAAAGTTTGGTAAATTAATTATATATATTTTGAATCCATTGTCATAAAAATTGGCTCACACGAGTAAAAATAATTATTGTTCAAAAATTATTCTGCTTTAGTATTTTTAAGTATAACTTGTTAATAAGACTTTTTAGGTACTGATTCTATTATGTAAAATTATTCATATTAAAAAAAAATATTAAATTTATACATAATGAAAATCCATTTTTATTTAAAATGATTTTGAGATTTAAAAATTTTTAAATACTGTATTTTTCATATATATTTAATATATCCATTTATATATATGTTGGATAGATTTGTTTGTGATTCAAAATATTTTAAAAACATCTTAAATATATACACTTAAGCATATATATGAATATTTTATGTAATAATAAATAGAAATTTTTTAAATTATTACATAAAAAGTTAAATTTATGCAAGTGTAACATCAAAAAGTCATTAGAAATTATTATAAAAAACATTAAAAAGGAAGTGGGAACAAATTAATTTTGCTTCACTCATTATTTGTCTCATTTTTAAAATTCGAGTATACAATTAGCTTTCATGAAATTAGATGATTGGAAAAAATCCACTAACACAATGTTGAAATTTTTTTAAAGTAATTTATGGTTCTCATGTAATACAAAGTTTAATCGTCGGTTTGATTAAAATCGCCACATATGATACATTGCTCTAAATCGATCGGACAAAAGATTACTTTCATTAATCTAGTGTATTACCATGTCAACACGTCCGAACTATCAGTGCTTTTTCCGCCATCTTTTTCATTTTTCTTCCTTTTCACTTGATCGTCTGCGGCAATTAAAACCCTTTTCGTTTCGTTGGAGAAAACAAAGTGTATCTGGCAACCTCAAGCTTGTTTCTACGCGCGGGAAAATTTATTAAGCAGAGTAAGGGGCCCATTAGTTTAATTAATGTTCTAATTGAGCTTCGTTCGGACTATCAGGTTTCTCATTCAAACCCTGACTAAAATAAGGGGAAAATGAGAAGTTTTGTTACCTTAGGGATTTTGTTTGCCGGGAATTTCGATTAAGGACGACAATCACAAATTGCCGCACCTACTTTTAGTTTTTTCCTGGTTTTGTTTGCATTAACGCCGTAATTGCTAACTCATAAAAGCCAGATAGAGTTTTGCTTATTTGTATTTATATAGAATGACATATTGATATGCATGTAGAGGTGGCTTTACTATGGATAAATTTTTAAGGTTTGGTAAGGGGTTGAACTTTCACAATAGAATGGGTGGGGTGATTAATGAATTTCATGAGCATAATATATTATTTTATACATAGGTTGTCCTATAAAATTGTAAATGTTTTTAAAAGTCATAAAATTTAAAAAATTGATATATAAGAATGAGGTTTACGAAAATTTATTTTCTAACAAGACACAAGGGTCATAGAGAAAAATAATAAAAGTCCACAAACTTCACTGCACATAATGAAACTCTGATAATCTCTTAAATATATGCTTAATAATATGCTGGTATAAGCATTTAAGAGCATATTGTATAGAAGATTTATTCTGTATCTCTTTTCTTATTTCATAGAAAGCTTTATTTTTGATTAACACGAACGACACTCACTGCCTTGACATTATTGAAGAACTACCATTTGCTTGAAAATCATCACCTACCGTTAAGATCAGCTTAGACCTGTTGAAATCGTGTTCAAAAAGTGAACCAGAAGAAACCATTCGGAGAAAGGATATGAAAACTATTACCAAGCTTTCTAAACCAGACCTTGTCACCACTTACACTTACTCTTATAATTCAGAATGCGACAGAGGAGGTTCCAGCATTTTCCTTATACTTCCAGATCAAATATCAAGTTGCAGCTGGAAAAATTGCCTCCAAATTCACCAGTGAACTGATCGCCATAAAGGCAGCTCTTACCCTTTACCTCACACACACCTCGAATGGCATCAAAATATTCTCTGACTGTAAATCTGCTGTGGAGGCCATTAAAGGAGGTAAAACGAGACTTGCCCAAGACATCAACGCTCTTCTGTCCACAATAGTTGCAATGGAGAAAATCAGCACCATCCAATGTGTCCCTGCACATATTAACATCGAGAGAAATGAATAGGCGGACTTCCCCGCTAATGAGGCTAGAAATATCAATCCCCCTCCCACGACTACCACTTGCTTCGATGCAAACACCGTCGCTAGGCATCAGCTTTGTGGGGGATTAAAGAAAACATGGTTCCTATCGGAGCTTAATCCTGACCGTGGTATCACCTATACCATCAGCAGTATGCGGACTAGGCACATGAGAGGTAAGAAAATCATGCCCGACGGATCTAGAATCTACGCAGAATGCAGGTACTGCACAGGAGTTCCACTGAATCCGAGGCATCTCTTCGACTGCATCTGTTGCCTAGACCGTCTTCAGCATGAACCCCGACTGCTGCCATGACACTCTTTATACGGAAAAAGCGGAATGTCATTATATATATTTAAGGGCAATTTATAGTTATCATAAGCAGTGAACTATATTAAATGAGATTGCTTTTGTATTATTCCAACTCTATTTTAAAAGCTCAGTATAATAAATACAGTTATAATTCGAAAATTTTACTATAGGTACTGAACTTAGAAGGTCTACTACATAGGCAGATTTCTTAACTTACATTCAACTAACATAAACATTGATAATTTTACTTAGTTAAAATAGAGCCATTTTATTCTAAGATGCAAGAAATAGAAAATTGTGAAGAGTTAACGTTTAACATGTAGAAAACAATTTAACAAATATTGGATCTTATAATATTTTTGCAAGACAATAGTTTGCCTCGTCATGCTGTCTTGATAGATATTTTTTAAGAGTGACTGTTTTCATACTTTTATTTTTATATTTGCTTCTACAAAAGAACTTGAAAACAGAACTTTGGAGTATTTAAAATGATTTAATGGAGTCATAGGCACTGTATTTGGAGATTGTGGACAATTTCAAGTTGCACACAAATTTTATGTCATATATTTAGGCTGAAATTTATCTGGAAAATTCATGGTTTTTGTTATCACCAAAATGTAAACATATATTTTAGTTAGAAACATCTTTTCCAATGAACTCAAATGCGTAGTGCAGTTCAAATCAATCGGAGAAGTTAAATTCAAGCTCAAGTGGCTTTAGATTAGCCCACTAATTTTAATTTTCGACTGAGGAAGAATAGTAGCCTATTGGGATTGGAGATTACCTGAAACAGAAATCGGTGGCGGTGTTGGGCGAAACCAAGCAACTGAAATGCGGATCTGTAACCACTGAATGCAGGAGGAAAAGGCTGACCGGTCGCCAGATTCTCTGCACGTGATGACAAGCATATTGTGAGCATGGCAGTGATGGATCGCTCATTCGCATCTCATAGTGGATCAGATTTAGTCTTCTACACATCATTCGGTGTCCGCTCACTGAACGTCGTTTGCAGCTGAGTGGAATGTCACCAAACCAAGACTCTCTCTCTCTCTCTCTCTCTCTCTCTATATATATATATATATATATATATATATATATATATGTATATATATATATATATATATATATATATATATATATATATATATATATATATAACGCTTAGGAGTTTGAGTCAAGAATAAAAAGCAATATATATACATATATTGCTTTTTTATTCTTGACTCAAAACCACAAGCGCTTACGCCGCCAATAGTAAGATGAATATTTTCCAAATCAAATTTCTATTACTTTTCAGAAGATAAATCATTCAAAAGTTAGGTGGTTTATTTTCTTGCCTCTACTCAGTGTATTTTTTCCTTTACTACAAAATATGATATTTTTTACTGAAAATATATTTCAATCAATAATAATATATTAATAACGTATTAATAATATAATGTATTTGCTGTTTTCAGGGTTTTTAAGAATAGAACTTATTTATGAAACGTTTTATTGATTATAAAACGTATTAAATGGTCTTTTCCTATTTAAAAAAAAAAGGTAGGCATACTTTTCAAGTCAAAAGGAAAAATTTGCATGTGGAACAGACATTCATATTCCTCCCATTTATCAAAATAATTTAATTATATTGATTGAGAAATCCCATAATTTATCAATAATTTATTCCTTGTTATTCTTTATTCCAAGAACAGAAAAGAACAAACATGTATAATTTTATTGGCCGGCAACCGCAAGTGCATTTTATTACTCAGCACTGAAACATCTCAATTAAAAAAAAAAAAAAAAAAAAAAAGGTTAGAACTGCAGGAAGGGACATTTTTGGTATACTTAATATATATATATAACACTAATCACACTAATCAGAGGTAGAAATTAGAAATTTTAGTTGTTATTGCGTTACATTATGTGAAATTTAATTATGAAAAAAAGCCACATTGCATTAACTATAATAAAAAAATATAATAATAGCAATTCATTCTGATGGCAAAACTATTACTTATAATACCAAGAAAAATTTAGAATTAAAGGACGAACGAATATCGCTCCTAAAGCAAGTTCCTGCAGAGAATACACATAAATTCACTGACATTAGCTTTTAAATAAACTACTTACCATATTTATGGACATTTCATCTGAACTCTAAACATTGAACTCCAAGCACGTAATGTCTGAGCAGGAGTGCTTACTAGGTGATAAGAGCAGAGTATCTGAATTGAAAATCAGTCAAATGATTTGTATTAATGATTAGAAACTTTTTTCTTTTTTGGATTATATGAAGTGTTATTCCATCCACCACTGCATGGAAAGGAATATGTAAATGTTTTTAGCCATTTATACTCATAGTAAAACACTATTTTTAAGGTGATGAGATGCCATCATTTCTTGATCATAAAGGTGCAAGTGTATTTATTTCATTTTAATTCATCGTGCTTAGAATTTAAAGGGCTACGAATGCATAGTTGTTTTCAAAGGGATCAATGAGTTTTACCTGGATTTTTAGCTTGATCGTCATCTTATTCAAAGTTATGCTATTCAAATAACCAGTACATAACCAATAAATTTTTAGACTGTAAATTTTCTGTTGTGTGTGTTAATAATGTGTGTGTGCGAAAGGAGAAAAAAACATTCAGTATTATCATAGCTAACACATGAACGCACTTTCCTATTTCAATAGGGGTCAGTACGCTTTACTGAAGTTTTTGTTCTTCAATCTCCAATTCGGGAATATTTTTAAAGATAGGTAATTTGGTACTCCAAATGACTTTGATACTTTTTGATAAAAAAGGTGGTAATCTTCCTATGTATTTAACCAGGCTTAAAACAATCCGGAAGCTGTAAATATTGTCTATATTTCTTTTAAATATAGATCTAAGCAACTATTATTCACTGTTCAAAAGAATGAAAGGAAATTGTAACTCTTTTATAAAATAAAGGTAAAAACAAATTTTTTTTTCACTTAAAAGGGAAGAAGAGAGACACAAAAGTGAATTTTTTTTCTTTACAACTTTCGCAGTAAGGAAATTTTGACTTTAACATAAAAGACGTTTTAGCAGCGGTGAGTGAAATTAGGCTTTCAACTTAATGTAAGACAAAGCAAAAAAGAATGATTGATATTCACTAAGTGTGTTGTTTCAATGAATGGGATGTCGCAAAAAATCATTTAACCGAATCTGAAGCTTGGTGAGTTGTTGGCAGGTAAGAGGGGGGGGGGTAGACGCAATCCGATGTAAGAGAGCCATTGGAGATGGAGATTCCCAAAGTATGGTTTTCAGGATCTGCAACTATTTTTTTAGAGACTGAAAATGCAGGTCAAAAATCAGGGCAATCTCGTTGACATGCAACAACGTCCAATGAAGACCGTTATTTAACGCTAATGACCGAAGATACCGAAATATGAGTACCACTTTTCTTCAACAACTCCTTTGTTCGCCTACTGGCACCACAGATTCGGTACAAACTGTCAGAGACTACATCCCGCGGAAGGGCTATATGTTCCTCTACCAATGGTGAATGTTGCATTAACAGCAAAGTACCATTGCTCTCGAAGGAGAGGACAACAAAGCATGTGAACTGGAGTAGAAATGAATGGCGCAATATTCTTTTCTCTGACAAGTCTTGTTTTTCTATTATCCTGATAATTGGCATATTTACAAGTGAAGAGAACGTGATACTAAAAATAATCCTGCGTTCTTGTACAAAAGTGTCAAATTTGATTGTGGGAGAGTGATGCTGTCATTTCTATTCAAGGGCACACCAATCTCCATATAATTCGAAGTGGATCTCTGACCAGTCACCGATATAGGGATGAGATCTTCAGACTTATTACAGTCCCTTAGGCTGCAAGTTGTAGGCCACATGATGCTAACTTTGTGGATGCTTTCCTTTTGGAGGAAGGAATTATACGAAAAGAATGGCCAGTATGTTCTTCGGGCATCAACGCAACAGAACACGTTTTGAGACAATCTAGGCAGATGAGCTGCTGGACGTCTATAACACCGCAAATTCTCCAAGAACTGGAAAGAGCTCTTCTGGAGGAGTGGGACAGAATATTCCAGCTCCTTATTTAATAGCGTCATTGTTTTGATGCCTCAAAGATATTCAACGTTGATGACCCTTCGAAGAAACCAAACATCCTACTGAAACCGAATTTTCTTTGCTTTATTTGTTTTTCTAACATGCATAAATTGTATTTTTTCCTTTTAAAACCAAAAATCTCAAAGAAAGACATTTTTTTCCTACCAAACAAATACCATTTTTATATAGCTTACAACGACTGTCAATAATACATCAATCAATCAATCAAATCTCTATGTGCAAAATTAACCCATAATCTCAATATCCTTTTATTGTTTTCAGCAGTGTATTATTATTATTAATTTGAATAGGTATAATAATTTTTGGTATTATTGAAATTTTAACACTTTAAAAATCTATTATTTGGTAAAAATGCCAGTTGGATTTGATTAAATGTGATAGAATTAGTATTAGTATGTGATAGAATGATGGAGTGTTATTATTTGACACATAGTGGATAAATTGATTTTTGTACTACTGTGAAATTTCAGGATGAAATAAAGCATCACACTAGTACCATTCTTTTTTGCCAATCTGATAACATTTTAATTTAAGTGATTTCTTTTCACACTTTATGCGTTACAACCTGGAATATAAATAAATTGAAATTTTTTCATATTATGAATTTAATCCAGAATTTGTATTTATTGACTATGTATAATTTTTCACTTATTTTTCATTTGTAATTATTTACGCTTTTTCAACAATGCTTATTTTCAAAATAGAATAATTTAAATTATTGTTTTTTTTTTTTTATTTTTTTTTATTACGATAACACGATTACACATAATTTTATTTAAAATTGTTCCATTTTTTAACTTGCAGTGAATAATGTGGTCTTAAAACTACAAATTCTAAACTGTGAATTAATAAATTTTAATTTTATAAAGAACACATAAAATATTTTTCATCAGTAATTTTATATTTGTAAATGCTTTACTTAAATAAAACAGAATAAGTTGTTAAAAAAGAATCTAAAATGTGATCTAATTGTAAAGTGTGTTTCTAATTTTGAATCATCAATTAAGTATTCTTAATCTCAGTTAAATAATATATGTGCTAGTTTATTTATTTTGAAATAAATGCTTTGCAATAAAATAAGTATGTTAGAGTTTTATACAAATAAATTTTCGAAATAAATATAAATTTCAAATTTTTTTTTAATTATTTGACATATTTACTTATGCAAAATATCAAGCATTTACATATGAGGAAACAATGTAAACGTTAATCATTGCTTTTGATTATATAAAGTAGAAATCCGAAATTATTACAACAAAATTTAGCTTTTATAAATAGAATTATAAGTAAGTCAATTCATTAAAAAATTGTTTAATAAATAACAGTATCTTAAAATAAATGCATTCTACTAGAAATGGGATTAAAAAGATAAGACAAATAAAAATAAACCAAAAAATAAAAGAAAAGTGTTTAACAGAATGACCGCTTGTCGCTGTGTTCACTATTCCATTATTACTCAGATGACATTCTATAGAAAAATCTGAACTTAACATATATCTTTTTATTCTATAAAAAGATATTCCTTTGATATTTTTTTCCTTGTTATTTTCTTTTTAAGTAGCTATGTCATTGGCAGAGTTAAAATGTTATTATTAATTTACAATTTGTGCCTCGCCCCTATTTAACGTTTTTCCTGTTGCGTTTGGGTTGTTAAGTAGGCGAACCACTGCTGGAAGTCTCCGCGGGGGATGTTGAAATAGTTTTTTTTTCTGTTCAGGACTCAGCCGCCGAACAAGATGGCGGTTCCGCAATTTACAACACAGTGGGGGGCTGATTTAGCTCTATAGGCCTCATTCCTTTTAAATAATGGAGCACCGTGTGGGTTAACAGTGTTTTCGACCAACTGAGAAGTAGATGTTAAAAGGCAAGACGTCCACAGTTTCATCTTAATTCAATTCAGTCTTATTTCTTCGATTTATTTATATCACGTTCCGTTACTATCTGACACATGAGATTTTGAACAAATTTTTAAACTACAGAACGAATTTTTCATACTAACTGTTGAATACAAAAAAGAGCATTTTAAAATCAAAAATCGTAAAAAGCAACGTATTATTGTTAAATAAATGTTATGGAATAATGATAAGAATTCTCTTTGAAATTCAATGTTATCTAGATATTTTGAGAATAAATTCATACTGCAAAGAAAATTGAATAACTATAAGACAGAAAGTTTCTTAACAGGAATACCTATTTTTATCCCTCAATAAATTAATTTATAAGTTAAAAATTAAAAAATACACGACATTCTCCTTTTTTCTAAAAAAAAAAAAAATTAAAAAAAAAAAAAAATGATTGCCAGTGAGTGCTGATTTTCAAATACCCATTTTTTATAATACCCCGTTCAATTTTTTTCAAGAAACTATGTCATTTAAAATTTAAATGATTTTATATTTCTTTTTTAAAAAAAGATAAATAAAATCTAGAGTATAAAAATTTTTCATAATTAATATGGGGAAAAACAAGAAAATAGAATTGCATTTTTTCATTCCGAGAAGTTGTGCGTGTGTCGGATCTATTTCTTTTTCCCTCAGTAAATGTAACCTTATCACACACTCTTTAATTTAAATTTTTAATTATTTAATATTCCCTATTCCTTTTAATAAAATACTTCCAAAAAAGGTAATATAACAACTATATACTTTAATTGCACATTCATCAAATTTACAGACTTCAATTTCGCGCTTTAAAATTTATTTATGTTAGAATAATATATTTGAAAAATTATCACACTTCCCTAGATAATCTCAAACAAAATCAAATGATTTTGTTTTAAGATAGAAAATCAGATACATATCTTAACTAACTTTTCATAATTTAATTTCTTTTACTTCAAATTTTTCAATTATTTCATATTTTATATTCGCATAATATGATTTACAATTTTCTTTTTTTCGAAAATGCCATAAGATAAGTTAAATCCAAGGAATTTTTCTAATTCAACTTTATAAAACTATGCATAATATAAAATAAAGAAACAAAGCACTTATATAGACTGAATTTGTATAAAAAAAAGTAACATTTATATTAAAAAAGGAGTACCAGCATAATATAAAATAATATGTAAGAGCAAGAGTTTGCTTTTGATATCAACTCAGGTGGAGAAATTATTTGAAGTAAAAAGATTAAAACTTATAGGAAATATTTTTTGTTTAAGAAACAAATTGAACTTGGTTTTCAAGAAAATATTTTTTAAAGAAGTAAGTAGAAAGTGACTTTTAAATATCCTTTCTCTAATATTTCGCCACTCATATTTGTCCCCCAGAGCTAAAAAAGAAACACAGCAGGGAAGAGCTATTAATCCCAAATCCCATTGACCTGGGCAAAGTCGCCAATATATTTCAAACTTTTCAGTCCTACTCTTTAGAAAGAAAGACACATAGATGCCATAAGAGTCTCATGACAGAGATAGATAATAATTAGTTCCAATCTCCGTCTAATCACTTAACTAGTTCCAATAATTCTTGAATGACCACAGACTGAACGCAGAAGCAATCATTACGATTAATAGAGAAATGAAGAAAATAGAAGGGAAAAAAGAATGAGAGAACAAAAAAGGAGAAACGGAAAGGGCAACTTAGTAAATAAATTCGACGGTCACAATTAAAACGTCAAGTAGCCAGATGGGCTGTAGATTCCAGGGGATATATTTTCGATGTTTTATCGAGTTCTAATTGATCGAAGGAAGTCATAAGGCTGTTGTAACTTCATTTAGGGTACTTTAGGATGTCTCTGAACCAGGAAATTTATAGCTTGCCAATTGGGCATGCTCCTTTTCTGCACGATATTCTAGCTTAATATCTAGGCGGAAGACAGTTTTGTTCTCCGAAACTTCTATGTGTAGGAATTGTTGTATTTTATTTTGAATGTCGTTCTGGGAAAAACGAAAGCAAACTGAATGTATTTTCTAGGTTTATAAGTATCATGTATTTACGAAGAGAATCGGATATTATTTCGCAAAAAAATAAAGGAAATTGCTTTGTTGCTTGCTTGATTATGTACAAAACAAATGAAAGCATGTAACTTTTTGCATGTTTACCATTTAATTTTGTCTTATTTTCATATTTAGTTATTATACGAGGTATGTACGAAGAATAAGTTAAAAATAAAAAATATATGATCAGATGTAAGAATGAAGCTATAGCATTGTTGAAGGTAATTATGTGATGAAACACGTGAAAACAGCTGGACTATCCATTAAATCAATCATTCTTGACTTCGTAATTTCAGCCTTTAAAAATCAAAATATGATTGAATTCTTGTTAGAAAGGTATTCCTAGAAATATGACTTTCTCATTAGAATGGATAAAAAATCACCTCCTCTGCCTGAAAAATAGGAAATTTGATTTCAGATACATCGGTAATGACTTCTACAAATCGGTTAATAGGGGAAAAAATCAGAAAAATATTTGTTTCATATAAAAGAAAATGAAAAATATATATATTTCCAGAAGTAATCTTATTTTTACAAGTAAGTTGAATTCAAGACATCGTAATAAAAATATGCTATATATTATAAAAACAAATCATTCAATTATAAAAAAAACATATAAAAAATTCAAGAGAAAAAAATAAATACTTTTTATCATATTTCATGAAAATGAATATATTTTTTTATGAAATAATTCCTTAGTTGCTATTTCATGTAGATAAAATTAAGTAATATTTTATCAATTCTTATTCTCGCTTGAATATCTGAAAATGTGGGAGATAAATTTAGAATAAATTTATATTCACTCTTTTCATTCACTTGATATTGATCTTTCAAATTGATTTTCTGTATAATATGTAGGAAGTAAATTTGATTTTTTTCAGTACTGGTAAATCTGAATTTAAAAACTTTGATCAATCTCATCACATATGTATGTGTGTGTGTGTGTGTGTGGTTTTAGTCAATATATTTTGCTGCATAAATTCCATTTATCTACTAATTTGAAGTATTTTCGCTTAGCTAAAATGTGAGAATAATAATTTTGTGCAATATTTTTTCCAACGGTGGGGAATTGGGTGACGAACCCTATGCCACAACAAAGTCAGCAACTGATACTCATTTGTCGTTACCCAGCAGGCATCTGTGAACCAAGTCACGGAGGCGAGTAACGTTGCACGCGCTATATCACCATAAACCCGTTTGTAGGGTGGACCACATTCCTCCATCATCACAGAAAAAAGGACAGAAAAACACAGAGAGAACAAAGTAACATCCATGCCCTAACTGGGGTTCGAACCCGGGACCCACAGCTCAGGAGTCAGGAACGCTAACCACTCAGCCATCGGTCGGTGTTTAGTGCAATATAGTGATTATTATTTTAGATATATATTATAACATGAAAGAGAAACACAAGCTATGAATATAATTACGCTTAAATTCTAATAATTAAATATTTAAAAAAATAAAATGTAATTTAAAATTTTGAGCTACTTACACTCTTATCGTATGAATTAATTTTTTTCTTAAATAAGGATATTTTGCTGTGATATAACTTTAAATGATTAATAAAATTCAATTTATTTTAACAAAATTATTAAAAAATTAAAATATGGTTGAACTAATTTGAATTTTGTGTGATTTTCAAAAGTTAAATTTTAAATTATGTTTATTACATGCTATAAACATGAGTACATATTTTAATAAAGTAGATGTGTCGTGTAAAAGTATGCATGCTGTAGAAGGTACAACCCGCTAAATTTTTAAAATTTTTGATGATTAATGAAATTACGTAATGACTAGAGAAAATGCATTAGATAGAAATTAAAAAGATTTACCCAGTGTTTTATATTTCAACTGAGAATAAAGTAACTGGATGAAGATGTTTGAAATGACAATTTATAAAATATATGATACCATCATAAATATAATCAGTCAATCTAAAAAAAATTCTTCGAACTTGTAAAATGAATTGTGAAATTCTTAGAGAAAAGGCACAATTACACTTCTGCTTGTAACTTTCAAAGTTGTTCTCTAAAAGTTTATCTCTGATTACATAACTCGTTTGTAAAAAAAAAAGGGAATTCTTAACCCATTTTAATTTATTAATATTTATACAGAAAAAGAAATTTACTTTTATGTATTTACACTCTTAAAAGTATTAAATGATTTCCAGACGATTTGTGTGACTTCTTTGGAATCTTAATCTTTTTGCTATTTAATTGAGTGAAAGAGATCTGATACTAATTACATGGGATTCACAATGCGATATTCTTAATCTTTTAAGTTTGAGGTTTTAGTAGAAAAAATGAGAAATATTCTTTGTTTGACTGGAATTTTTCTCGATATTTTTAAGAGTACCCTGTTAGTTTTGAAACTGCTTCAAAATTTAATATACCTAAGAAAATTGTTGAAAATAAATTTCTATAACGCATTAGATATTTTCAAAACTTTCAAAATAATTCTTAATTATTACTTATCTATATAATTTTTCTGTAAATATCATTTTAAATCCATATATGTAACTTTCTTCTTATTATATGAATTGTTTTGAATTTCTGGATGCTGTTTTAGGCTTTTGTATAATATAAATCAAATATATCATGGAATTATCGATTTTTTTAAACCTTGTTTTGAAACTCTCAATATTTTATTAAATTTCATATTTTCAATTCCTTGTTAGGTCTGTTTCATGTGCATCAATAAATTTTATTTTTAAAATCATACAAAAATCGTATTTCAGTTTCGAAATTTCAAAAATTTTGAATTATTAGTAAAGAATTACAATCAAAGTATTTCTAAACTTAAGAAGATATAAATTTTCTTAGGCATGTAATGTAAATTTTACAAGACTGATATTTGTATTAAATCACTATATATAGAATAGCTAAAAGTTTCAGCTGTTGAATATAATGATAAGAAACCACTTAGCATTCATCTAAAAAAAACTTCAATATTTTTTATCTATCTGTGGTGAAGCAAAATGTTTTAATATTAGATGATATATTGGTATGAAAACTTGATGTGTTTTGGAATTAAATGATATTAAATCAGTAAAGGCTCAAACAATTTAATATGTATTAAAGATTTTTCTTGTCATTTATTTATGTGTAGTACTTTCTTTAAAGTTAACTGAATGTACATTAGACAAAATAAAATTCCTAATCCTTGATTATTACGTATTGCAGTTTAGTAGCATATTTTCCTAATTTAGCTCTTTTAATTCATGAATCATCTTTAAAATAATTCCCATTGAAGATATATATTTATCTTAGACCATTTGGTTATCATTCTGAAAAGAGGATAAAGTCAAATTTCATTCTTTTTTCAGAAATTGAAGGTTTGATATAAAATTCTCGAATATCCTCTGAATATTCATACTATATATAACTCTTATTCTACTAGTCCCTTTAAGATCTATGGGGAAAAGCATGTTGATTATTATTGTACTTCACAGTTTCTGCAAAGTTCACTCCAAATGTAAATCAATATCCCATTTTTCTGCACTAGTGCGGCACCAGTATTAAAATTGCAATTCTTCAATTTATATTTTTCTCTGCTAATATATATTCTGAGAAAGAGAGCTTCTACCTAACAGTTTGAATTCCGGAACCAGATTTAAGTGAGGTAAGTGAAGTCCTATTTTTATTACGTGTAAGAATTTGTCTTGCATTTTCATAAAATTTTATTAGATATGACTGCACCAATAGCTTATTGTTTCTATGCAAACTGATAATCATAAATACACTATTAAAATAATTAGGATATGAAGAAAAAAGTAAAAAAGAAAAGGCATTTCAGATAGCTGTGCATGACCACAAAATGGAAAATTCACTCTCGTAAAAATAGGCAGTGGAATTTTAGACAAAAGAAAAGAATTTCTCTTTTCTTTTACCACTTAAAACTTTCTTTTACTACCTAAGATTAAAATTAACTCTTAAAGTATTGCAGTGAATTTAATCTAATTGAAGTAAAATCTTTTCCATTCAATTTAATAGCAAAAATGATTTATTTAAGACCGTAAAAGAATTTGATAAATATGACAAACATTGACTACTGAAAATCACTCGATTTTTTAAGGGTATGCATATATTAAACCTTATCATAGGGAAAACAATATTTAAACAGCTTTTCATTTTTTAAACAATGTTAAATGCAAAACAAAGATGCTTCTGGTTAATAATTTAGTACCATGTAAATGATAAAAAATATATTATTAAAAATGAAAATTTTTTGTGTAATAATGTATAAATGATGAAAGAGTTTTCATATGTGATATGTTAATCTTCAAACATCTAAGATTACTACTCAGCTGTTTTCCACTCAGCAAAGCATCCTAGTAAAAGCAGTTTCTAAATATCGGTCAATAAATAGTGGAATCATTCTCGCTGTAATGTGTCACTTGAATGTGTCTTAAGCGTATTTTGTTGGATTCAGATTAAAAAGTATCTAAGATTGTTTATACTCTATATTGCTTTCTTTTGAAAATGGTTTTCACAAATCGGAGCTGTAGGAGGTCTAATATTATTAAGGACAAAAAAAGAGAATCGGAAACGTCTTTATGATAAAGCTTATGTAACTTCAAAATTTTGTCACCTGCATATTTTTAGTCTCAAATAACTTTTTAGAATAATTAGTAAGCTCATATGTCAACTTATACTGATTCCAACGCATTTCATCATTCTTCCGCTTCTGTATTGTGATCTTCCATAAACAAGTGCCTGATTAATTCGAGAGTAGACATTTCCATCTATACTTGGGCACACCGTATAGCACATTTTCGATTTAATAGAGATTGATAAGTTAGAAGTACACACTGATTCAAATCATTCTCTTTAACTTCAATGTTCATGAATTCAAGCTCTTGGGGTGACATGATGTCTTCAATTGAAAGGAATACATAAAATTTTTCTGCTTGCGAAGGTATTACCACAATGAAATTTATTTCACAATGTGGGGCTTGTTATCTGTTTTGCAAAGGAATTGTCCTATCAAACAAGAATCAATAGAAGCTCTGCGTCGATGATAAATTAACAATGGAGACTGATTAGCGATTGCTGAGGTAATACATTGCTTTGGTTGACATTCCTTTTTTCTTAGAATTGAAACTTCCTCCCTGAAATGATACATTCTGCCATTTCATCAGAAATCCATGCATTTTCCT
Source organism: Latrodectus elegans (assembly GCA_030067965.1). Classification (NCBI taxonomy): domain Eukaryota; kingdom Metazoa; phylum Arthropoda; class Arachnida; order Araneae; family Theridiidae; genus Latrodectus; species Latrodectus elegans. The sequence continues at coordinate 61,587,404 of CM057809.1, forward strand.
GTATTGAAGTCTCTTAATATTATAATAAGCTAGAGATTTTTGGGACTCGTGTTATGAGAATTTCTATAAAAAATTATATGATATGCTAATCTTCAAAATAATTGTGGTTATTGCGGCCGATTCGAAAAATAAAAACTGTGATCGATTTTGTTTTGCAAATGAGATAGGAAAAATAGAAAGCATTAGTGAAATCATAATTAATGCACTTATTTATTTTTTCTCAAGTTTTACAAGAATCTAGATTTGCACAAGAAGTATTCTTTTTTCATTTTTCAGCTACCTTTTAGACTATAAATTGTTTAATTTAACGTTTTTACGTAATTTAACTATTTGACAATTTCTGTAGTTTAATTTTTGGAAAGGAAATAAACATTCATATTTATTTTAAAGAATTAATATTATTTTTTTTTATTTTTACACAAAAAATGGTAGAAATGCAAATATAAAAAAAATGAGAAAGATAAATTTTTTTCCAGTAATTACATATTTTACAAATAAATTTACATTAAATTGTTGATCCTTGTCTAATTAGTACTTATGTGCAAAAAATGACTGTTGAGTGCCTAACAAATACCCTTTACAAGTAAATGAAAAATTTATTAATCGTTGAAAAGTAAAATATTAATTTTACTTTTCAACGATTAATAAATTTTTGATTTTAAAATTTCTTATCATTGATTATTAATATGTACTCGTATGTAACTTGGTTTTATTTTGATAAATTGTACTTAAATGGCTTACCGCTTTATGAAAAATTATTTTAATTTAAGAAAAAGGAGTAAAATTTTTAAATATGAGTGTAATATAATATAATGCATACAACAAGAATTTCTTTATTAAATTTTCTGTAAACACATTAAATTCAATATAAACATTGATTCTTTGGGCAAGAAACAAAATAGTTTCTATATTTGTAACTATGAATAAAGCATACTAAATCTTAATACTTTTATGTTCACAGTTTTAAGATATGTAACTCTTTCTAAGCTTTTTAATGTTAATAGGATTTAAAAATAATAAGTTAACTTGAATACTTACTTTCATTTCGGATTCTTATTGTTCAGTTACAATATAAATAGAAAACTAAAAAGTGTCTGTATTTTTTTAAAGACATTTTGTAGAGTTCTCTCCTTTTGTTTTTTATACTTCCTTTTAAAGCTACCCTAATTTGAATTGGTTTGAATCTATTAACTTGAGAAAATGTTAAATATGTCTCTAGTGAGTTACTGCCATCAATTAGAGCGTTTAATTCTATTGTTCGAACAAACCATTTGCTATGTTATCTTTTATTTTCAGCTTAAATGCACATGAAGCAGCAATTATAAATATTACCATACATTATGTTAACTCAGTTTCCAGTTAAATTGAACAGTCTGTCGTTTGAAGAAAATTTTTGTGACTATCCGATATGATTATTTGAGTTGATATTTACTAACATACGTACCACATATTCGAATATGTAGTGTCATTTTAATTGGCAGTAACCACACCCATTTTTTATTTATCCATTATTTTATTTTTGATTAATTTGCCCCTCCCTGACTCTCAAAACACATTCACCACACCCCGATTATAAGAAAAATTTACCAAAATGAATTGCTCTTAATTTATCTGGTCTCCCAGCGTTTCTTAGACAAAAGCCAATTTTTATTTTCAATGTGCACAGTTACGAAGCTGTCAAAGAGCATTGGGTAATATCGAAAGCTCCACATCAGGAAAGACTCCATCATTCAATGTGTCTGATACACGGTTAGAAGTTAATTTATTTTTGATCAGCTAATAACTTCATAACAAATAAATATTTTAAACAGAAATTCTCTCATATTTAATCCGCTAACAACCCGTACGTTAATCTTTAAAAAGTATTTATATTATGTAAAAGAGAAAAATAAGTGATCATGTGTTTTTTTTTAAGAATGCAGAGTTAAAATATGGACTCTAAATGAGTTTCGATTTGAGTGCAATGTATTAGTGTTTTGAAATGAAGATTATACAGTAGTTCCTCTCTTATCTCCATATTAAGGATTCATTAATTCGAAGTATTTATTTCTTATTTCCAAGAAGCTGAAAAGCTCTTTTTATCGATAATTTTTTGAAAAAGTCAGAGTTCATTATATATTATAATATACGTTACTTAAAAAAAATAATAATCAGAATAAAGTGCTTATTTGTAATAAATATAAACAAAATAAATTATTATCATAAATAGTACTAAGAATATAAATTTAAATGAAAAAAATATATATTTGAATAATTTTTCACTGAGTTAAATTATAAAAATTAATTACCTTATGTATAATTTTTCATTGTAAATATGTAATTATTTTTGATTGATAATTTATTAGAAAAAGTAATATTGTTATTTATTAAAAATTTAAATTTTTGTAGTTATATATCAAGACGAAAAGGCAAAATTCTCTGAAATACTAAAAAATTTAAAACTATCTTTTAAATATTTTTTGAAATGAAATAATATTCTTAGACGAAAAAAAAATTACTCTTCAATAATTAAAAAAAGTACGGCCTTTTAAAATCTTTCATTATGAAAATATTTCTGACTATATGTATATATAACGTTTTTGTACGTTGGTTGTAATTATGTTAAAAATATTAAGCCCGAAAAAAATGTATTGCAATAAAAATATCGGTGGAAAGAAATCATTTTCTCTCTATATTAATGATAGCAAAAATCTCTCACTAAAACTTGTCAATATGTTGTAAGAAATCATGACTTTGTTATGGTGACATTAGCAATATTAAACAAGCATGATGGACATATACTGAAAATAAATGAATTATAATAATCCATCTCCATACATCACTTTCTGTAAGCTTGAATGAGTAGCCCGTGTTGGGTCAGTAGATACGCTTTACATACAAAGCGAAGTGACTAATGCACTTTTATGCTGATGCCTAATTTTAATGGATTTCTAATGAATAAAGATAGTATCACCGGAAGAATTATCTATAGTTTTCCATAATTATGTGTTTGTATTCAATTTTTTTAACGGATGTGCATATTTTAGCAAATAGTTGATACTTTATAAAAGCTTAATAATAATTAACGCATGCATAAGTTTTATTATAATAATAATAACACTTTTGTATACGAAAAGGTATGTTTTAGGATACACCTTTTACTTCGCTTATGACTTTTCTGTAAGAAAATTAGTTAACACATTATTTAACCTTAAGGGATTATAAGGTTATAGAACGCAGACAAGAAATGTCAGCATTGTTCTTGAAGCCTAATAACAGAAATGCAGTTAGATATGAAAGGACGTATGATGAATAATAAGACATGATTGTTGCTTTACTGCTTTCTACATGCACATCTGTCGGAATGAGTGCTTGGGAAATTTCATGGTCTCCTCTCATATAAGTAACACTCTATGAATATTAAGAGCAAAGTCTTCAGCTATTAGGCTATTCATTATAGATTTACAAAATATATGTGTTGAAAGATGCAAAATAACTTTCCTTAAGATTCATTTGAATAAGCAATAGACAATTTGTTATGATGAAAATTATCTTAGCAGATCATCAAATATTCTAAACTTTAATATCTTTGTCTCATTATTCAATATATTGCTCATTAGTTAACAAAATATTTTTCTTGCTGTCGAATAAGTATGAGTGAAAAAAGATTAATGCTACGAATAAAATTCAGTAATACAAAATGAATTCTATATAATCCAGGTTTTTTTATACAAAGGCATATGTGAATATTTTTAATTATCTTATTAAGCACATAATCTCATTTAAGACATTATACGTAATAAAACAAAATTTTATACCAAAAAAATATTTTTCATATTTTTTATTAGGTTTACAAAAATGATTGTATCGTTCTTTTATTTTAAAGTTTATTAAAAATAATATGGAATATTTTAATATTCGACACCACACCTTCAATTTTTCACAAATCATTTTATTCAGTGGGGTTTTAGCTTATCGTTAATTACATCTGTATAGATTTCTATTTCATGTATATAATTCGGAACATGAAAGGGCGTATGATTCGTGAAAATTTTCATTCACTTGCACTTAAGACATCTAGCACTATCTAATTCACTAGATGAAGACATCACTTTCGTGTATTGTAATTGAAAACAGATACCACAGACCCTGAGGACATGACACCTCATGTCATTCCTTATTCAAAGATTGTCATTGGATGATAATTATGCTGTATTTATTTGATAGTCGGAACATGGATTATTACAAGCAACACCATCTGCCGGCAGCTTTCTACATTAAGCAGATGGATTCTTCCCGAAATAGTAATCGCACGTATCTCGTGTATAATGGACATTTTCAAGGGGTGTCGAAAGAGTGATTTGAGAAGTAATTAAGAGAGACATTTTCACACCTCTGACTCAAAAGATTACTAACGGAAGAAAGATAATAATAAAAAAAAATGATTGTATCATTTAGGCAGAAACATATGTCCCTTCGTGTCATTCATCATACAACCTATTATTACGTTTTCCACAGTTATTAAGGAACGATTTCACACCTCTACAGGAGTGAATAAATTTGTTAATTTCGATTCAAAAAGTGGGACATTTGTGAGGCTTAAAGTGAATTATTTCGATTTACTTACGGCACTTCACAGATTATCGACAACGTGTAAAACTACCAATCGTATAATTTGGGAAGAATTCTTAAAAAGAGATCAAAGCTTGCGATGCGAATATTTCATAAGATGAGCACTTAATTGAGGATGATATATATTTTTTATTTTTGTAACAGATGCAGTTATATGTATTTATTACTCTAGTCTCATAAAAGGGGATATTTGGAGGGAAGGCATGGAAGCATCATAAGATAGATTATAAATAAATTTAAATTATTGCCCTATATATTTATCAAATAAACCAAATTTTTTTAAAGACATGCATCTGTAGTTGAAACAAAAACTACTTTTAGTTGAAAATTTTGAATGTTTTGAAGACAGTACAATATTTTGCACATTAATGAAATTTGATTGTTAGTGTCATCACAATATTGGATTAAATAAAAAACTAAAACTTAAGAAAATTCAAATTATTCTTTAAAAAATGTTCCAATGATATTAATCTTACCACACTTTAGACAATATTCTTTCTAAATATCAAACGGTTTTACTCTACCAAATATCGAGCTCAAGAAAGTATATGCATTATATATATTTAGTATTAAACAATAAGCAAAAAATTAATTAATTCGAATCAAACTTAATTGAGATAATTTATGTTTGAAATTGAAAACATTAATAGGCATTTCTCAGGGAGGAAGGTCTTCAAAAAAGTCAAAATGAAATCACATAAATTGAAAATATGGGGAAAGTATGTAATTACAAAAAACGTTCCTATGAAGAATTTTATCCGGAATACATGTAATTTAACAGAATATGATAAAACAACGATAAACTGTTAAGTGTATATGTTATTTATTAAATACATTAATTATCTACCAGTGATTGAATAAAATCCTAAAATACTCTTATGAATAAAAGAGAAATTGATAAAATTATCAGTTCTAGAGCATTTTTATGCCTTGGACGTCTGTAGTTGTTGCGAAATTTTAAATAAGTTAACAATCTTTACTGTTTGAGATATGGATACATAATTTTAAAAAAAGATAAAAGAGCTTTTGATTATATTTCTCTTTTCATATAACTTCAACTAATTTAAATGTTTTCTTTATTGATATTTTTCTCTTTTGAATAAATTCTAAGCAACTTACTGTATTAACATAGTTTTTGTACTGTTTTCATAGTACATTATTTTAAACTTAAATAATTAATCAATAAAATGCCTAAAAATACATAAATATGAAATTTTTTGCCATGTGGGTAGTTGAAATATATAGTTAATCTTTTAACGTTATATCTGCACATTTATAGAAATATAAAAGCAATGTATCGCATCAATTATAGCTTGATGACCAGCTGTTTTAAACTATGTTTATTTTTATTGAATATCCAATTAATTAATCCAACTGATCGTGACTTTTAGATAAAGCAATTTCAGCGTTTTTATTACCATCAAAATTTAATTAACTGTTCATAGGTGGTTCAGTCATTGTTTTTTTCCTTACTCACAGACATTGTAAAGCTCATTTTATAAGTAATTAATACTTCAACATCCACTAAACAGGTTTCTGTTTTTAATTAGAAAATTACTTGATAAAGTATGCTTTTTTTTGATTAGACTAAACATTTCGTTCCTGTTAATATGCATTAAAGGAGTCGTTAATTATTTACACTTACTTTGCAATTTGTTATTGGCAGCATTATCTCGCTATTGAACTAAATTCTTAAACAAAGAAATCTTGTACGAATACATAATTTTTTTTTATTTGTGATTTTTTTTTATAATTTAAATTATGAGCATTCATAGGGAGATTAAAAGTAAACTACCGTTCTTTGGAAATGTTATTTTGCTGTTGACATGGAAAAGTAGTTCGAATTTAACCGATAAATTTGAATGTTTTATTTATATGACCTGAGGACGTCTCTTTACTTATGTACTTGATTAAAATATTGTTTTGTTTACCTTCGCTGTCATAACACCAGATTTTTACGTCATTGTATGTGCTTGCTTCGTACAAATGCTAATGAATGCAGAATTCTAAGAAACTCTAACAGCTGTATGTACAGTAATTTCAAGGAAAAAATTTGAATATTGGCATCGAGTTATCAAACAAACAATTGAAGTCGAAAATTTTGCAAAGCTTAAAAAATGATTTAAAAATAGTATTCAATAACCGCTTAAGAAGCCACACAAGGGTATTTTTACTATCCTCCATATTACAAGTTAAAATTTCGAATAGAATTAGATAGTTCGAAATTATATATAATTCATAACTCTTTCGTAATATGTTTTAACAAAGCAATTAAATTCTTAAAACATGTGATTTCTTTGGATTAAAATTTAAACTCCACAAATATAGGTTAATTAAAATATTTCTTATATATATATATAAATAAATGAATATTTTGGATTTAAGGAATACATACTGAAAATTATAAATAATTTTTAGAGTGCATTTTCATGAAATGCATTTGTCTGTATTTTCTTTAAATGCAGCTTTAGTTTTTTATAAGTTACTTTTTTGACAAATAAAAACGAGCGGACGCATTAAAAGCTATATTTTTTGTTTAAGAGAATGGACTGGTATTTTCATTAAATGGACACACTAAAATTTAATCTAATGTTAATAAAACTGTTTTTATTTCCTAAAATTAAATGTTGTAGTAACTTTGCTTTTGTGATATTCTGAGAAAATAAAATTAGAAACTTTCGTTGCAATAAATAAATAAAAAGAAAAAAAAGTGAAATAGTTTAAGTTACATAATTTTTTTTGTTTGCAAAAAGTAACGCTATCACTTAGTAATATTTTATAGTTTAATGTTTTAAATTATACGTATAGATTTTAAACCTTGTAAAAAGGAAGGAAAACTTCATATTGTTATTACAGAATTTTCCTCATGATAATAAATTTATTTTTATATTTAATTTCTAAGAATCTTAAGCTATATTTTCAAGAAAACGTAATGGAAAAATGAATTCTTAAAATTATACAAATATTTCTAATGATATTTTTTCCCTGTTTTATATAATTTTTTTAAAAATGGGTAAGCCACAAATCTTCTTGTTGTTCGAAAAATCAAAAATATTTACAATTTTTTCATTGAAATCAATATTTTTTTAGCTTTTTACAAATTTGTGTGCATTTGTTTTTATCATACCTCTGAGCAGAGAAAAAAAATCAGAAATAATTTCATCACTAAGGAAAACATTTTTTATTCGTTAAATCAAGAATCTACACTTAAGCTAATAATAAAATTTAAGGAATCCCTTTGAATAAGCATAATCATGTATGCACTATACAGAGCGAAAAATCTCCAAATATTGAAAACACTTTATATATGCATCAGTTAAAACGTTATAGTTATTGAAAGTGAAATTTTCCTTGAAATCATAAGTATCTATCAGAAATACATATATTTCTCTAAACAATTAGAACGAAGTAGAAACGCATATTTTATAAAATTTGGGAGATCAACGCAACTTAACTCTTAGAGAAAAGCGAAAAGGAAATCCAATGCTGAATGTTGCTAACAAATCTCCAAATATTTTTAACAATCTCAAAAAACAAAACCCAACATAGCTTGAATTTATTACATTGAATCTTTGTTTGCGGATGAAGAAAATTTATTATTTTACTATACCGATGGCTTATAGCAAATATGTAGTCCGAAAAAATTCTTTCATTGTCATTGTATAAAAATCTGAAGAAAAAAAAAACATTACAGTTCAGCTAAACCTTGAAAATGATTCAGGATTTAGAGTGTGGCAAGTGTTTCAGGTTTAAGGCGAAACTTTGTTTGGCCATTCTTCATCCAAATTCATGACAATTCCAAGTGGAACAAATCCATAACTGACTTTAGAAAATTAAATGATCTTTATCAGTGGTTCAATATAGAGTAATTTTAATCATCTTCATATGAAAGTATATAAAATTATGAGCTAGCTATTTCATTGCTTCTCATTGGTAGAAATATGCAGTTGGAAAGGTAACTTAATTACAGAAATATTCCTTTTTACAAAAGTGAAATATTTAATTCAGACTACAAATTACAAAAATATTTCACACACTTACACGCATGCGAAATTCGGTTTTTCCATGTACTTCCTTAATAAGAAAAAAATGAAATACTAGGAAGAAAAAAAGAAAAAAATTTCATTTAAGTGTTTTTTCTTAAAGGTGATATATTTTGCCTATCAGCAAAATGTAATGCAAAAACTAAATTTTTTCTTTAAATCAAACTATTAAAATTAAATAAATAGTCCAGTGTTCTATATTTAATTAGTTAAAAATTATTTTCAAATTTTTCAAACATTTTGAGCCATACTTTTATATAAATTAATTCCTTCAAATTTACTGAACAATTTTTTCATATCAATTGCAATTTATTCTTTTATATTGTGTAATTTATATATTAAACTTTTACATATGCTTTACCTCTTCTGTTGCTAACAAGACTCCTAATAATAAATCTGTACTTACACTTTCTTCGTATTTAAAAACCTTGAGATTTTATTTAATCAGCCCAGATTATTAAAGCTTAAATTCGCCAAACAATACTTCTACAATCATTAATTTACTTAATATCATAATTAATAATATTTCTTGTTATTCATACATAAAAACGGATGATATATTTTATGTGACTTGTAATTAAAGTGGATACAAAAAGCAAACAAATTTAGGTCTACTAGTTATGTGATAATTAATTATAAAATATAATCAAAATATATTTATGTTCTAATTTAATTTTCATACAGAAAATAATGAAGTCAATAACTTTTAAATATATTGCCAATTTTTTTTTTCATACCTTATACTGAATAACAATATTTGTCAAACATTATCAAACCGAAGAACGAGAGTAGGCCATAAGTGACAAATTTAGTCACTAATTCTGCTCAAAATCGTTAACTAACGTAAAAAACAAACATGGTCATAGAAGCTTTCTTTTTTATGAGGCCGATTCAAACTCCTCTCCTCTGTAGCTCCTGATCAATTCTTGGTCTCCTGAACACACATTTACTAACGGCACACAGCAAATTAGAGATTTAATGAGTCACGACCCCACAAAGAGAAGAATTGTTGCTTTGATCCGGTGAGTCAGTACAAAAGATTATACTTTTTTTTTTTTTTTACCTTCCCAACCCGCTTTGATACTGTGTATAATATACAGGGTAGAGTTTCTTACGAATGCAATGCAGGTGATGATAGCTGTATTTATTAATAGATCTCTGTCTACTTATTATTGATGAGTTTCATGCAAAAGATTAGGGAAATTACGCAAGGAATCGAATTACTTTAGGTGGAGAAACAATTATTGAAATGTTGTCTGCAGTGGGTTGAAAAAACAGAAGAATAATTTTTTTCGTTTTTTCTTTCTTGCTATATATATTGTCGAAAGTATTAATGTTAATATTTAATAATTTCTAGTTATTAAATTTCTTACAAAATTATCAGATTACTCTTTAAAATTAACTGAAAGTAGTATAGATTTGGGGTTTCTGGAACAGGTGGAGCAGTGGATCCGCGGAGTGGGGGTGTGGTAGTAAGGCGGAGGGGGTGTGTTAGTAAGGTGGAGCGGGTGGTTTCTTGGGGTTAGAACCTTATCATGGTTAGCTCCACCTGATATGAAAAGTGATAAGAGATTCCAGAATTATTGCCAAGTGAAAATTTTTGAGATGATAACGATTTCCATACTATTATATTTTTCGACTTTAAATAAGTATTGAGAATTTTTAAAACATACAATTTAAATTATTATGAATTTGAAAACTTGAATGAATGATTTTGTACAGAGACACAAGGAGTTTTTTTTTCAGACTTATACTTTAATATTTAATGAGAAAACTTATTAAGATCTTCCAAACAAAAACATTTTGCATAAGAATAAGAAAGTAAAAAAATGTTGGAACATAATTTATCACAGCATTATTTTCTGTATTTTTAAAAATTTTACAAAAGACTAGTGTCGCCATCTGTTAGAGTGAACTGAAAACGAAATTTTTTGATATTTTTCAAGTTTTAATATAAAGTTCTATTTAGGATTTGAACCCAGAATCAAAATATCACATCAGGTTAGTAGTCGAGCGCGTTGACCACTAACCTGATGTGATATACTAGTCTTGAAAGTATAAAAGAAAAGCTACAGTGTCATGAGATGTCAATTACTAATTTTCCGTCACTTTGGAAAGTTGTGTTTTAATGTTAATGTTGGGATTATGCGTTTTAAAATAAACATATCAGCTAATACAATAACTTGTTGTAATGGAAGCGACGTATCAAGACCCCAGTCAGGTAGCAAGTTTTGGTGGTGTAAATGCCTTATTCCGTGCTGCAAAGGGAAATATCCCAAAGAAAAGATTCAGAAATGGCTGCAAGGTGTAGAAGCATACTCTTTACACAAACCAGTTCGAAGGAAATTCCAGACCAATCGCGTCATCGTGCATTCAATCGATCAGCAATGGCAAGCCGATCTCGTGGATTTAACGAATCTACGCGAACACAATCAAGGGTTTCGATATCTGCTTACCTGCATAGACATTCTATCTAAATATGCATGGGCAATACCCCTCAAAGCAAAACGAGGTGAGGATATTGTAAATGCATTTAAGATGATATTTTTGTCAAGGAAACCTAAATCTTTGCAGACTGATCAGGGGAGTGAATTTAAAAATGCAAGATTTCAAAAGTTTTTGAAACAAGAAAATGTTAGATTTTTTACAACTTTTAATGCAACGAAAGCTTCTATAGTGGAACGTTTTAATCGCACCTTGAAAACGAAAATGTGGAAATATTTTACGAGTGCTCGCACTTACCATTATCTGGATGTTCTAGATAAGTTTCTTAAAAGTTATAATCATACTTACCATTCAAGTATTAAAAGATCACCTGCAGATGTTAATTCAGATAATCAACAAGACGTGTGGTTTACCTTATATGGAAACATGACAAATGTGAAAATTAAACCATGTACTTTTAATGTAGGGTATACAGTACGAGTGTCAAAGCATAAAGTAATGTTTGAAAAGGGGTATGAAACCAACTGGACAGAAGAAATTTTCGTGGTAACGGAATGTGTTCCAAGGATACCTAAAGTTTATCGCATTAAAGATTTATTAGGAGAGCCTATTCAAGGAACTTTTTATGAGCAAGAACTACAATTAGTAGAATTAAAAGATAACTATACAATTGAAAAAGTATTAAAGAAACGTTCTCATAAAGGACAACTAGAATATTTTGTAAAGTACCATGGTTATCCCAAAAAATTTAATCAGTGGATTCCATCCAGCCATTTATTTTCCCTATAAATAAGACTAGCATTTGTATACGAGTTCAGTTCTCAAAATGAGCTTCTATGTGACACTCCCTAGTGATTCATCCATGAAATATTTCCCGGAAAATAAAATTTCTCATTTTATAACACGATTACCAGTTCCAATTGAATTAAAAGGTGAATGGGAAGTGGGTTTGGTGGAATTCATTTATCCTCACACATGGCACAATGTAAATTCGAGTAATAATTTAATTGGTTTTGATTTGGGTGATGGAAAAGAATTAGGAAGGCGTATTCCACCTGGATTTTATGAATCCGTTCCTCATATTTTAAAAGCTCTAGCTATTCAAGACCATGAAAATAAAATAAAATTTATTTTTAACCCTGTAACAAAACGAGTATGTATCAAAGTGAAAGACAAAGCAAGAGTTATTTTACATGATGGTTTGTGTCAAATGCTAGGATTCCAACCAAGTGAAATCGTATCATCAGAAAAGAATGTGGAAGCAATTACCGAAAGTCCTTATGTAGCGGATCCATGTGCTCATTATAGGGTGTTGTTAGTCTACTCAGACATTGTAGATCCTCAAATTGTGGGTGATGTAGTGGCGCCTCTGTTACGCATTGTAAATGTCACAGGACAAGATGGTGAGGTAATTAATGCACAATATGATCGACCTCACTACATGCCTGTTAATCGAAAAATTATAGAGACTTTAGAAATCAATATAAGGACACACACAGGTGAACTTACACCATTTGAACGTGGGCGTTCGTACGTTAAACTTCATTTTCGTCAAAAGTATCTGTCATGATGTATGTACCTTACCATTGCTGTCAGAAATCTTTTGAAGACTATTATACCCAGCAAAATGGAAGCGGATTAAATTATTACCAGGGTGCTAATTTTCAAAGAGGTTATGGATTAGGTAGCTTGTTTCGATCTTTTTTTCGTACAGCTATTCCCATTTTCAAATCAGGTGCAAAATCCGTAGGAAAGCAATTGCTGCATAGTGGTATGGACGTCTTGAAGGACTTTTCCCAAGGACAAGATCTTAAAACGGCTGCTAAGCGACGATTCAAAGAAGCAGGTAAACGGTTAACTGACAAAGCTGCGACCAAAGTGAAGACTATGATTGGTTCTGGACGTAATAAAAAGAGAAAGCTATCTAAGAAACATATCATTAATCGTTCAGCCAAGAAAGTGAAAGCCCACGATATTTTTGCTTAGAGATGTCGACACTTATACACAAAGATTCTATACCTTGTTCAAAATCTGAACTGGATTTGTTTCTGATTCCTCCTACTCAGACAGCCATTGAGAAAGGACAATTTATCGAATATCACCCTATCGCTAACATACGTGATGGGAGCCCTGTGGAATTCAATGTATCCGGTAGTGGAGAAGACTATATGGATTTATCAGCTTCTTATCTTTATGTAAAAGTAAAAATTACCAATTTAGATGGTTCACCCATACCTGAAAAAGAGCCCGTAGCACCCGTTAATTTGTTCTTACATGCACTTTTTTCCCAAATAGATGTCAGCTTGAATGAACGAATGATTTCTTCGTCCAGTAATACATATCCCTACAGAGCTTATATAGAAACGTTATTAAATTATGGTGAAGATGCCAAAAAAAGTTTACTTACGTGTTCTTGTTTTTACAAAGACAATAACTTGGATGTTGTAGATCCCTTAAAACCCGAAAATGGAAACAAGGGATTAAAATCACGATATGAGTTGACAGCTGAAAGTAAAACTTTAGATATGATCGGCCAATTACACTGCGACATTTTACAACAAAATCGACTTATGTTGAATTTAGTTGATCTGAAAGTAAAAATGATTCGAAGTAAGCCCGAATTTTGCTTGGTCTCATCGAAAGTTGATGCTCAATATAAAGTAGTTTTGGAACATGCCTCACTCTTCATACGAAAAGTCAGTGTCAACCTAGGCGTATCCTTGGGTCATGCCAAAGCCTTAGAGAAAAGCACAGCGAAATATCCCATTGATCGAGTGTTATGCAAGACTTATTCTGTGTCTAAAGGAAGCTGGTCTTTTATGCAAGATAACGTATTTCTGGGATACCTGCCCAAACGCATTGTAGTGACATGCTTAGAAAATGCTGCTGTAAACGGTCAATATTCTTTAAATCCTTTCCTTTTGGAACATTACGATATAAACTTTTTATCGGTATACGTGGATGGACATCCCATATCTGGTAAACATTTAGAATTGAATTTTGAAAATAAAAGTTACATACGTGCCTATCATTCTTTATTTTCTGGATTTAATCAAGATAAAGGAATATATTTAACGAGGAAGGAATATTCAGAAGGTCATACATTATTTGCCTTTGATTTAACTCTGATTTATGTGACGGACCACATTTGAATTTACAACGTCAAGGTAATTTGCGAGTGGAAATAAAATTCTCCAAAGCGTTGAAGAAAACAATTTCCATACTTGTGTACGCAGAATTTGAAAACGTTATAGAAATTACAAAAGCACGTCACGTTTTATGTGATTTTGCCAATTAACGATAAACATGAATACGATGCAGTTACATCGAGTATTGAGCCAAGACAAATTTACAAAAAAGTACTTTTAAATGTGTTTCCAAGTGATCACTTACCAGCTGAAATTCACAAGTATCCAACCTGTTTCGTTGCGAACGTGGACTCATCAGCTGAACCAGGAAGTCACTGGGTTGCTTTCTACCTGCCTGTGCCTCAACGACTAGAATTTTTCGATTCTTATGGAAATGCACCCGATTTCTATGAAGGACCTATATCTGAGTTTTCTACAAGGTTTCCTGATGTGGAATATAACCCTATGATTCTGCAAAGTAATGCGACGGCTGTATGCGGACAATACTGTGTGTTTTATTTACATTCAAAATGTAAGGGTTATTCTCTAAAAAGATTATTATCACTTTTTGTATCCCAAAATTTATGTAATGATAAACAAGTCTATGATTTTGTGTGGAAACATTTTTCATGTGCGTTCTAATTTTTATCAATAAAAGTATTTAAGCTAGTATTTTTATGTCTCTGTCTTTATTTATCATGGAATTCCCAAAACTACAGCATCCTTTCACAATGGTGATTGCGGGACCTACTGGATGTGGAAAAACTTATTTTGTGCGAACTCTTTTAAAATACAAACGGGAAATGTTTTCGATTGTACCCGATAAAATTGTATGGTTTTATGGTATTTATCAACCTTTGTACGAGGAAGTACCTGATGTTACTTTTGTGGAAGAATTACCCAGCAAATACCGTGAATATTTAGGGTCTCACACTTTGTTTATCCTAGACGATTTGATGGCAGAATGTGGAAATGATAAGCGCTTAACAAACATATTTACGAAAGGAAGTCATCATCTAAATTTAAGTGTGATTTTTATAACCCAAAATTTTTTCATAAAGGAAAGAAATGCGTGAAGTGACATTGAATGCACATTATTTGTTACTCTGTAAAAATCGACGAGATGTGAGCCAAATCACACATCTTGGTAAACAGTTATTTCCTCGAAACTTGAAATTTTTCCAAGAGGTCTACGAAGATGCTACAAATATGCCTTTCTCTTACTTATTCATCGATTTACGTAATGAAACACCAGAAGAATTACGATTGCACACACAAATTTTTCCTAATGAAACACAGTTTATCTATAAAAGGAAACATATTTAGCAGGGTTCATGCTCATTTTGCATAATGACGCTGACCCGGGAACAACTGCGACAATTACAGTTCTTGAATATCACTCCATTAAAGCTAAGAAAAAAGTTATTACAAAAAATTAATACCTCTTGCATAAAGGCTATATGTGAATGTTCTTTAAACACACTTAGAGGAAATATACCGTTGACAAAACATCAGAAAAGCTCTCTTACCAAGTACAAAAGAACTTTGAGAACCTTGGCGAATCGTAAAGTTAATCTTGTGAGAAAACGCAAGTTAATTGTACAAAAAGGAGGTTTCCTCAACGTTTTAATCCCTGCTGCTTTAAGTGTTCTAACAGGACTTATTAATGGAGTTCGCTAGGAAATATGCATTAATCCCCGAAGATATGATGAGTAAGCATACTATTTCGAATAAGCAGCTCAGTGATCTGGATAAAGCAATGATACAAATTTTGAATAGTTCCTTAGATGATCATGAAAAAGTTTACCGTTATTACGAGCTTCTACAGAAAAAATTGAAGATGATGGAATTTAACTCTCCTTTCACACTATCGAAAGTGAACCCTCAGGAATTTTCTTCCGAAGCGGAAGAAGTACCAACAGAAGCAGTCTCAACTACACTTAAAAAGAAATCTTCTTTGGAAGCCAAAGAAGTGCCAACAGAAGAAATCTCAACTATACTTAAAACGGAAGAAAAACAGCAAAATAATTACGATCCTATTATTATTAACAGTGTTCCCCCCAGTTTGAAAAGAAAGGCTGGTAATGCCCTTGAAATTTTCAAAACCCGTCCAGAAATTTTAAGTTGGAATGACAAAGGTGAAATTAGCTATCACGGAGAAACAATTCCTCATTCCAATATTGCGGACATGTTTAATTTCATTTTTTCTGACAAGAAGAACATGAACATTCCCGGCAAGAACAATTTTTTGTCAGCCCTAAGTGAACTGAATGTACCAAAACATTATATAAAAAATAAGTATTTAAAACTACCCAGTGTTATTAACAGTTCAGACTTTAAAATGAAAAGAAAATCTGATGTATTAAAATGGGAATCTTATTAATAAATTTTAACTATTGAATATTGTTTCCTTTTTTATTTTGTTTAAAATAGTTTTCTTATTCTCCAATAAAACTTTTTTTTTTTTTGAAGTAGGAAAAAATAATAATTTAGTAGGAAGAGATGTAATTAATTGTCTATTAGTTAATTATTTGCTAGATTTAAAAGTTACAAATTTACTAGTTATGAAAAAATCTATTATTTAAATTAAAATTATTAATCATTTGTTAAATTAAATCACTTCAGTTATTTTTAAGAATGACACACAAACACAAGAATAAAGAAATATAAGTTTAGATTGTAATTGTATTTATTTTATTGATTTTTAAATAAAACATCTTTTATGAAATTTACAGAAATATTTTTTACAAAGTTTTCACTAATAAAATCAACATTATTCACAAAATTCGAAGCAACATGCTGCATATTGATCAATAAAAATATTTCAGATCCTAATGAGTTGTATTTTTCAAGATTTGACATAATTAAACAATTATGTTGTCTTTGACTGGGGTGATTAATTATACACCCATTACACTCAAATATGCTTTGGAAAACATGAGTTAACTCCTTTTCAAGAGAAATAATAAGACGTAGAGATAAATTATTCTCTTCCTCAGGAGATAAAATAGCCAAAAGCCTGCGTTCACTTTCTATAAAATGTGGCAAACGCTTAGTAAATAAAAACTCAATGATGGAATCATTGAAATCCTGCACATATTCAGTTAAAGCATTTTTTTGAAAATAATCTAACTTAATAAAGGTATTATTAAAATTATGAAAATTAAAGGTTTGCACATGCATATAATCTTTCTCATTAAAAACCAAAATAGAATTATTTGCAATGTATGAGGAAGTAGTATAATTAAAATTAAATTTAAAAAGCTTTAAATAAAAGTCATACCACGTAGTCATGTCCATTGACACTCCGTTTTTGGTAGGGTACAGAATTTCATTTGAATTCACATTATATTTGCGAATATGCACTTTTACGTGTTCTTTATACACCACAGCGGAGAGGAAAACGTTTTTCCCGATGTCTTTCTTGCAAATACTTTCACAGTTGGTTTCCACAGGGGCTTGGGAACTTATTATCCCTGTCTATTTTCCAAAAGACTGGGGCTCAGTGCACTAAAAAAAGAATCCAGGGCTTCGTCATTTAGCGAATCTTCAACACACAGTCGTTTAGCGGGAGAGAGATTTTCTTCACTTGATTGTTTTTGAACACATGCCAGCTTCACTTTTCTGAATGTGATGCTAATCCTTGCTTCTTTTATTGTTGGTTCAGCAGGTATTCCATGGGACCACGAAATATTAGCTTCAGAACTCATGATTAATAATGAGCCATTTTCCAAAGGTAGATCGACTGTTTTGAATTTTTTCCTCGAAAACTGCATTGTTCTTGTTGCTCCCAAACTCACAGTAGCAATAGGAAAACTTGAATCCAAAGAATGTTCATTATCTTTATGCATCCCGATTTTATCACGACCACAGTTGTAGTAATTAAGCAGAGCATAGTTAAAGGAACAATTGCATACGTTTTCCACTAAAGTTTTAATATTTAATAAGAGAGGTGTCCAAGGTTTAGCTGGAATACTAAGTCCTGAGAAAGTATAATTCAATGAACTATCATCTGCGAAAGCACATAATTTTCGGGAAGGAGTAAAGGTTTTTCCTTTAACTTTCATTGGATAATTTTGAAAGTTATACTCGGCAATTTCACTCATGTATTTCAATGAGTCTTCATCACTTAAGAAATTTGACATGTATTTTATGTCTAAATTCGAATCCATTTTACTTATAAAAAAATGCACCTTTACGCTCGGAATTTCAGGTTAAAATGATGTGATACCTTACTGTCTCGTGTATGAACTGATTAGAAGGTTCGCCCCCCCTCTAGAATCGTAGAAATACTTGTCTTTATCAGTTTGTTTAAAACGTTATTGATATGATAACAATTGCCATCATGGAATGGTGACTGTAGTAGAAGAAACATGTTATCTATCCTGAATCACAATGGGACGGTGATAACGAGTTTCGTTTATTATCATTAGAAGAATTGCTATCGTGAAATACCTACTGTAGTGGGAAAAATATGTTATCTCCCCTGAGTCACCATAAGATGAGGGTCACAGAAATCATTCCTACGAGGGCTGAGTTGTTCATCGACTTCTTTATCAATTAAGAAAAACTCTCTGATTGGTAGAATATTTCAAATCGTAGAATGGCATCACGATACCATGAAACTTATAATTGCTGTAAATACTGAGCTTACTCGAGTTATACATATATAGTTTTCCTGAGAAGATATCTGAAAATGTCTTGGTCACAGGATTCTGCTTCTTGTGAAATTGTAAGTACTTTTTCACTTTTTAATAATAGAATGTTAAACATAGAATGTTACTCGAAAGAAAAATTTAATTTAGAATCTTAATTTTTTCTGTTTACCCCAATATAATTTTTAAGATATAATTTTATATAACATAATGTAATTTTAATATTGCTGAAATGAATTTTTAAATTAAAATAATTTAAATATGAAAAAGTTAAAATGGTTTTATTTGAGTAATTTTAATGTTACTGAAATGGTTATTTTTAAAATCAAAATAAAGAAATATGACAATTCCATTTTTATTGTTTAAGGAATTTGGCGTCCCAGCAGATGTACTTGGAGAAATCCTAAACGCGAGTGAGTTACAAAGTGAATGGAATATTTCACAGCCAATATGGGATGTAGATCCTTCTACTTCTGGGTGTTCTAGTTCAAATCACCATTCTCATGAGAGCAGAGTAAAGCAAGAAACAAGAAATACTTCAGATGTAAGTGTTTTTATTATATTTTTACCATTTATTTAATATTTTATTAATTTAATGAGGTAAATGCATTAAAAGTACTTTATATTATAAAATATATTCCAAAACACTCCGATAAAAGAAACTGTGAAAGGGAATCTTAATTGATTTTTTTTTTTTTTTGTATAGTGTAAAAAATTAAAATTTCTTGAGAAAGTAACTAAAAATAAGAAACTTAATTTCCATTTAAAATAATAAGTAATAATTTTAGTAAAAGTAAAAATTTTTCATAAAAAAAAAAATAATAACTTCTGTGAGAGTTTCTAAGTGTTTTCAAGAAAACTGTTATTACCCATAGTTAAAGATTTAGCATGTTATGAGTTTAAAAGTTTTCATGTGATTAACTGTTTAGTTTACTTAGGTTTATCTTTAGAATCATTTAAAAAAAAAATGTGTATCGTAAAATAATACTTTTGGCAAAAAAACTCTCTTAAATACTGAATTTTTAAAAATATTTTATGATAATTTATATTACCATTTTATTTTGAACAAAATAGACAAATAAAAATCATATTTATTATTTTAATCGCAAAATATAAATGTAAAAAATATATTTATTTTTTAGTATGTTTTCATTTTCATATTTGTTTTATCTTGAACTTTTGAAATAAAGATAAGAGTTTTATAATATAAGTAAAAAAATCTATCTACTTAATTTTTGATAAGCTCATAATAAAAACAGGATACTGCATGAATTAAATTGCATAAATCTGCTGATATGTAGCGGTGTGACTATTTAAATTGATAACCGCATAAATAGTTTTTAGAAAACAAATTTGAGATAATTTGTTTACAAATGATGTATCTGGAAAAAAAAAAATATGTCATCCGATGGTCTAATTTGGAAACATTATAAAAAAGGGGAATTATGTTAAATACAGAGTGTGTTTCTTAAAATTTTAATAATTATGAAGTCTTCATTTTATATAGGAAGAGGGAGATTATGTGAAACGCGAATATATTTTTGTAATGATAAAATTATATTTTTAATATAAATATAACATGAAATAATCAAACTGTATACACTTCAAAATTTTAAAATAAATTTTCTTTATTCTAGGGAATAGTTTGTAATACTTGCAATAAACATTTCACCCTTAAAAAAAATCTTGTGAGACATCAAAAAACTCACGATCCATCAAATCACATTCCTTGTCCTCGTGAAAATTGTTCTGCAACTTTTACTCGAGTATGCAGTGTGAAAAGACATGAACGTGTCGCTCACAATAACAACCCAAGACCAAAGCGAAAATCATCATTCGTAGATGGTGTGAATAAAAAGAAGAGTAGACCCGCCACCTCATCTTGTGAGCAAACTTCAAATGATGCAAATCCTTGTCAACTTGCTTTAAATAATGCAGCAACAGTTTATAAGATCACTGGTGATGAAAAAGATTTGCCTACATTTTTCACTGCCCATAAGAAAGAAGTTGAAAATATTTTGAAAAGAGAAATTACTTTGAAGCATAGTATTAAATGGTACATGAGTCTCAAATGCAGTTTTAAGAGATATTTATCAGAAACAGAAATCGACACCTGCTCAAGTTATTTTAGAAGCAGTTGCCTCACAAATCTTTCTGAGGAAGATTTAGATTCAAATATTGATAAGGGATTAACAAAAATTTCATCTTCATTTGATTCTTTTGAAGGACATGGAAGTGGTTGGATTCTTGATGAAATTAACGAATTAGATCTAAATATTGGAACATATTCACCTTTATCACCCTCTAGCTATATTCCTCTGCCTAAAGAATTAACTTTAAAGCATGCAGTTATAAATGTGAAAAATACAGATAATAAGTGCTTCTTATGGTCGATTTTAGCAGGTTTATTCCCCGTTGATAATAACCCTCATCGAGTTACTAAATATATTGAGCATGAAAATAAAGTTAATACCCAAGGTATTAAGTTTCCTACCCAAATAAATCAAGTAAAAATATTTGAAAAAATAACAAAATTAATATAAATGTATTTGGTTATGAAAAAAAAGAGATATTCCCCTTGTACATAAGTAAATTTAATTTCGAAAGACACATTAATTTATTGTTACTGAGTAACGAAACTCAAAGTCATTATTGTTATATTAAAAGTATGAGTAGTCTTTTAAATCATTTAACTAAACACAAAGGTAAAAGTTACTATTGTAACTTTTGCTTACAACGATTTTCTTCTAATATTATTTTAGAAAAACATGCTGAAATTTGTCGAAAACATGATGCACAGAGAGTTATATATCCTAATAGTGATAACAAATGGTGTCGTTTTAAAAGTATTTTTATGCAAATGCGTGTTCCGTTTATTATCTACGCAGATTTCGAATCATTCATTGTCAAGACTGATAATTGTGAAAATTCCCCATCAGTGTCGCATGAAAATATCTTATCTCATCACATTCCTTGCGGATATGCATACATAATAATTGGAAATGATGGTAAGACTTTTAAAGGACCTGTTATTTACAGAGGGCGTGATGTTGTCACTCATTTTCTACAATCTTTAATAGATGAACATGAAATAAGAGATATGTTAAAAGTAAACAAAGAGATGATTTTTACAAATGAAGATAGAAATAATTTTAATAATGCAACTTCTTGTTATATTTGTGGTGAGTTTTATCGTTAGAAAGGGTTAGAGATCATTGTCACATATCGGGAAGTATAGAGGGCAGCACATCCAAATTGTAACTTAAATTATAAAATTCAAAATAGGATACCTGTTATATTTCATAACTTAAGAGGGTATGATTCACATCTAATAATGCAAAGTATTGGGAAATTTAAAGATAAAGACATAGAATGTATTCCTAATAATATGCAAAGTTACATATCTTTTAGTATAGGATTTGCAGTTTATAGATTCTTTACAGTTTCTCCCGGCTTCTTTAGAAAAACTTGCAGGTAATTTGGAAACGGAAAAGTTTCACATAATGAGAGAACATTTCAGGGATGAGGAAATAAAGTTATTAGCTAGGAAAGGGGTTTATCCATACAGTTACATTGACTGTGAGGAGAAGTTTAAGGAAATTACTTTACCTCCTAAACAATCATTTTATGACAACATAAAATGTGAGGATATATCAAATGAGGATTATGAACATGCTAAACGTGTATGGGAAAAATTAAATATACAAAATTTGGGAGATTATCATGATTTATATATAAAAACAGATATTTTATTACTAGCGGACATATTTGAAAATTTTAGAAAGTTATGTCTCGATTATTATGATTTAGATCCCGCCCATTCAATTACATTGCCTTCATTTGCTTGGAATGCCGCGCTAAAGAAAACTTCCATAACTTTAGAACTTCTAACAGATCCAGATATGTATTTATTTTTTGAAGAGGGAATCAGAGGAGGCATCAGTGTTATTTCAAAAAGATTTAGTGAAGCAAATAACAAATTTTTACCCAATTTTAACCCTGAAAAACCTAGCAAATTTATCATATATCTTGACGCCAATAACTTGTATGGTTGGGCGTTAAGTCAACCACTTCCAGTGTCTGACTTTGAATGGTTAAATGAGAATGAAATAAAAATTTTAAGCCTATGGAAATAAGTGACAACGATATGTTTGGTTATGTCATTGAAGCAGATTTGGAGTATCCAGATGCCCTCCATATCGAACACAATGACTATCCTTTAGCAGCTGAAAAAATAGAAATTACAAATTCAATGCTGTCACAATATTGTTTAGATCTTGCAGTTGATATGAACATAACTACAAATGAAAAACAAATAAAATTAGCACCAAACCTAAGCAGCAAAGTGAAATATATTCTTCACTATCGTAACCTTAAATTATATTTGAGTCTTGGTATGAGGATAACAAAACTTCACAGAATATTAAAATTTCGTCAAACTCCATGGTTAAAACCATATGTTGAATTCAATACAGAGAAAAGAAAACTCGCCAAAACGGTTTTCGAGAAGGATCTGTTTAAGTTAATGAATAATGCAGTTTTTGGTAAAACGATGGAGAATTTGAGAAAGCGAGTGAATATTAAATTAATCCAATCAGAGAAAAAATTTAAAAAATTAATATCTTCTCCCTTATTTTATTCTTTTCAAATCTTCAATTCAGACTTAGTCGCTGTGCAGATGTATAAAGCAAAAACAATATTAAACAGACCAATATATGCAGGTTTTTCTGTGTTAGATATAAGTAAAATACTCATGTACGATTTTCATTACAATACAATTAGGAAAATATATGGTGATAAAGCTGAACTTTTATTCACTGATACAGATTCACTATGCTATGAGATTGAGACTGAAGATTTGTATCAAGATTTAGTACAACATCGAGATAAATTTGATTTTTCAGATTACCCCACAGATCACTTTCTTCATTCAAATTTAAATAAAAAGGTAATGGGTAAAATGAAAGATGAGTTAAATGGAACGGTTGCCAAACAATTTGTTGGTCTAAGATCAAAGATGTATAGCATTAAAATTGGTGATGGAGGCAAAAAAACTGCCAAGGGAATAAGTAAAATTGTTGTAAAGAGAACTCTTCATCACGAGGATTATTTCAATTGTCTTATGCAACGTAAATACAATAGGATTGATCAAATAAAAATATCAAATTTCAATCATAACTTATATACTGTTAAACAAAGGAAAATTGGTTTGTGCTGTTTTGATAATAAACGATATATTCTGGATGATGGAATTAGGACTTTAGCTTACGGAAACTGTAATATCTGAAAAAAAATTATGTAATAAATAAATATGTATATATTTGTATAATGTATAATATTGTAAATAAATATGTATAAATATGTATATATTAATAAATAAATATGTATATATTTTTAAATAGTCTACTCAATAAAAGTGCTTTTCGTTTAATCTTTTGTCCTCATGTTTTATTCACTAAGTTTAATTGAATTTTTTTGTCTATATAATTTGTATATGTTTACTTTATTATGCTTCTTTCTTTTTAGTGTTAAAATAAGATGTTATTGATTTAAACTACTTGTAATTTTAAAAATCAGTATTGCGCCATTTATATTTACAATTTATTTATTTATGCAAAACTCTCCATTTAACTAAACAATTGTATGTTTTAAAAATTCTCAATACTTATTTAAAGTCGAAAAATATAATAGTATGGAAATCATTATCATCTCAAAAATTTTCACTTGGCAATAATTCTGGAATCTCTTATCACTTTTCATATCAGGTGGAGCTAACCATGATAAGGTTCTAACCCCAAGAAACCACCCGCTCCACCTTACTACCACACCCCCCCCCACTCCGCGGATCCACTGCTCCACCTGTTCCAGAAACCCCAAATCTATACTACTACTGAATACTAATTAAAAATAAAAAAAAACATAAAAATTAATTAACACGATTGGTTAAACATAAATAAATTTCAAATTAAACAATTCGGGCTTATATAAAATGAAATAAATTGGTTTAGAAATAAATTTTTCTTTCTGGTAAAAATTCAATGACTGATCGCGGTACATTTAATGAGTAAAACATACTTTGCCTATTTTCTTTTGGAAGAATAAAATGTATGAAATACTTATGATATGCATACTAAAATTTAGTTTTCACCAATAATGAAGTCATATGTTTAGGTTTGATGTATTTTTATCGGTAAATATTGTTTTTAAATCAACAATTATGTGGTTAGGATTCAATTTTATATTCGGTTTAATATGAGTAAGATTTTGAAAATACTCTTTACAAGTAAAATTTTCATTTAAATTTCTTAAATTTTCTTTAAGAGAATAATGGAGCTAAAAAAAGAAATAAAAGAAGGAAACATATTCATCTCTTTAAATATATAGTGCATTAAGTATGTAGAAAAAATCTAATTACTTAATGTGCTATATAATCATGGAGATGAAAGTTTTCCATTTCTTTAAGCCCCAATTTATTTATTTTTTTCAATTTTTCAGAAAAACAATTTTTATGATTTTGTTTTCATAAATATTGGTTTTCCATTATTTAAAAACAGTATTTTATGAAGGTTTTCTTATTAAAATATTTCTAACCAAATTGAAACATATTTTTAATGATTTAAAAATGTAAAATTTTGAATGTCTATTCTATGACAATTTTTATAAAGTTAAAGCTCTTAGAACATTTAATTTACAATCAGTGGCAATTTTTTATAAAGCGAATAGCATCAATTATGAAACTAGTAAAATATATATATATTTTTATCACGTAAATATATATTATTTTTCCTTTTTTTACTGTAAGAAATTTCAGTATGATATTTTAAATAATGAAAAACATTTTCATACAAAGTTTAAATTAAATATATATGTATACTATTAGATATAGATTTTATTATGAACTTTTAAGGTAGTTGATAATTACTAGGGGCATGAGACATAATTTGTATAAAGATAATTCTCTATTAGTATTCAAAATAAATGATATATATCCCTAATCATATAAATAATGATAAATACAAATGACCAGTTGATATAATTATTCAAATAAATCTCTATGTACTATATAAATTAAATTATTAGTTAAGAATACTATTTTAAATATTAGAAAATATTTTAATAATATTTTTAATTATAGTCACATTTTTATTTAAGTTCTTACATTATTGTTCTAATTTTAAGTGACTATATAATCGGAAAAAAAAGAAATTTCTCGATCTCATTTATGTCAATAGAGACAGCTGTTTAAAAAAATTAAAATAAATTAACAAGTGCTATGTGATAAACGAATTTATAAATAGAAAAATTTGAATAATTCATGAATATATATATAATATATATATATATATATATATATATATATATATATATATATATATATATATATATATATAAATATATATATATATATATTCATAGGGATTTTTATAGATATTTAAAATTATTTTTCACCAAAATATCTAGCCATTGACGATGAAAATTTAAATAATACCTGGTGGTTTGCTTAGTGTGAATTAAAAGGAAGGAATTTAACAACATTTTAGGTACTTAATTTTTCTGACTCTCAAAATTATTCGTAGTTCATGTAATTCATAGATACTGACAGAGAGGGAAAATAAATAATATTTTAATCTCTCTAATTAAGATCATCAACTTTCCAATCATATGAGATAGAATTAAATCATTAAAAATGAATTCTACTTCATTGAAGTGAATTGAAGTATTACTTGAATAAAATGAAACAATAAAGTTTATGTATTTAAGCCCTCACATCTATCAATTTTATCTCGTAAAATAAAAGCTTTTTTAGTAGGCTTTGTTTAAAAAATTATATTGAGTAAAAAGAAAATGAATTTTTTATGACTTAAAAGTTAGTATTAAATACTTATTAATTTTTCTATATATATATATAAATTACCATTAGTCAAATGAAATGAAATGAATTACTTGGATTGATGCACGTTTTGAAAGTGGCTTGGTGTCGTGTTGATATTTTTACCTCATGATATGGGAATGCTTCCATCTGTCTATCAGATGGATGGTAAGAGGGAAATAAAATGCTGACAACAGGCAGAAATCCTAGTCCCCTCGGAGTCAATGGCACCCTGTTTTTCAGTGGATAAACACTTTTTCGAGTGCCCATCTTTCTTTTCTAGAGCTCTAAAGCTTGGTTTAGTACCACTTATAAACCCTCTACATGACATCCTCCATGTCCAAAAAGTTCCGTATTTGGCAGTTACTATCGTTGCTATTTTCGGTGGTATCTAGTGATTTTTTTATTTTTTATTTTTCTTCTTTTGTTGAATCCATAGGCATACATAACAGTGCAGGGGATTCCCGAACTGTACCTTTAGGTTAATGGGTTTAGAATACTCGCCCATCACCAAGTGCATCGTTATTTTGAACCACGGTCAGGTGATGAGGTCACACTTAAGTTGGCACCTTCCTCTCCACATCCCCGCCATACCAACGGAAAGACTACCTAAATTTTTAGACCACTAAATCTCAAAAATTTCTTATGCAAAAATCAATATCTTAAGGACTTTTTTGATTTTGTCTATTACTTTGATAGTTATAGAATATAAAAGCTTCTCTACAGAAAATAAAAGCATTAATATATAAATTCTAAACGTATTCTGTTAATATTTTAAAATAAACTTTTACGTTTATTGAGAAATTAAAATCCAAATAAAACTGTTATGGAATGATGTACTTTATACAATCACGCATAGATTTGCATAATTTACTATGAATTGCATTAAATTTTATAAAGTTAATATTTAGGTAATCATAACAGTTAACAGATTAAATGCTAAAAATAATATTTTGATTCATTTAAATTACTGTATGTTGCAATGAATATTTAATATTTATTTCCCTAGATTATCTGTATCTTTTTTAAAAATTATTTCAAAAATTCAAGTAATTGTTCAAAGCGAAAATAAGGCTTATTAGAAGAGAAAACTTATTATTTATGCAAAAGTAAATTTTTTAATAACGTGAAGTAAGACTTTTTAATTAAAAATCTTCAATGAGATTTTAAATCGAAATTTTTTCTTGAAACACTTAAGTGTAGTATAACAATATAAACAATTTTTGAGGAAAGAGTTGATGGAATAAGTAATAGTTTAAAACGAAGGTGACACTCACAAAATTATGAGATTTTAAAAGCATTAAGAAAAAAGATTTAATTTTCGAAAGAGATATTTTTTTAAAAATAAATCACTAGATCAGTATTTTAACTTTACGTGATCGTCATTTTAAAAATGATTTTTTTTTCTAAATCTGACGTGTATATTATTCAGTTTGTTTCAGACAATAATTTATTTAATTATATAATAAAAAATCTTAAAAGTGTTTTACTATTAACGAAAAATTATCCGAGCTAGATATTAGCTTTAATTACACAGTCATTTGTAAATTGCTAAATATTACAAATGACTATGTAATTAAAGCTAATATCTAGATTGGATAATTTTTCGTTAATAGTAAAACATTTTTAAGATTTTTTATTATATAAATTCATATTTGGCAAAATGAAGCGATAGGTTTATTTCTATCACATGAAACAAAAAAAAAAAAATTCCCTTAGAACTATAAACTCAACCGTTTTCAAACTTTTAGCTTGTGTGGAACTTTTATCAAGACAAAACTTACAGCATTCTGTATGTCAGGTTCAACAATTTGCGATCTTATGGGACTAAGATAAAGATTCTACTACTAAGGCACATAATATGTGCTAAAATACCTATTAAAATAATTATTGTAGTTTAAGTTAAAAAACACGTTCTTGTAAAAGGACTTTATAAGTATGTTCCATTAACTCAAGAGAGTCTAAACAGATAACATTATAGTTCACATCTGATATTGAGAAATATTTAAGATAATTTATCAATATTAAATTACAAATTTATAAATATTTTTAAATTATTTATCATGAATAATTATGATTTGAAGATATATTTAGAACTCTAATCAGTTAGGAATTCAAGTTTTCTTTTCGTAAATCAAAGGTTAATTTAACAGAAAGGCTACGCAATTAAATCATTTATTTAAAACCAGATAAATTGTGTTTATACATTCCAGACCCTGTAGATAATTAGCACTTTTATTTTAAGCTTTCACCTGGGGAAGGAATTTCTTTTTGATACATAGTTATTCTGAAAAGAGGCGATATTTTACGATGCTGTTATTTATTCAAGGGAATGGAGTGGGCGGAATAGTCAACGACGACGAGTGAAATGATGTTAAACACATATTACGCCAAGGTAACAAAGGGCACAGAACCTTTCGATTTCATGCACACCGAAACTTTTGAATCAATCAGATAAGGGCCTTTTGCGATCGCAACAATGATTTGAAAGTCATTTTCGCACAAATAATGTGTTGAGATACCACACCAGATGGCGTTTTAGCGGGAAAGAAAGCCGGCATTCAAGATGGTGTTGTACATAAGGCGCTAAGGGGCGTTTCTAAGGTGTAATAACGTGCCGATTGAGCTGCTCGATAAAACTCAAAAGTAACCCCCAGAAGAAATTGAAAGAAAAGTGCTAGGGTAATCATATTTTGTTTTAGTGGAAAGAAAATCATTATTTCCGCAAACATTTCTTATTACTAGACAGTAAATTTCAGAGAAGACTTTTGCATTTAAGATCTAAGAGTGTAAGTTCAAATGGCACTGTACGATTTTCTTTTTATCAGATACAGAGATTACGTATTTAAATTTTATTTTACTTTGAAGTCCAGAATTTATTTCTATAGGGTACATCATATTTTTCAGTCATTTATTTAAATAAAGTTGCTTATTTAAATTAAAACTGCGTTTTAATAATTTGTTATTTATATTATGTTTTAACCTCCTAAACATTTCTATTAAGACAGTAAACTTTATCTAGAATGTAGATCAGCTGAAGAAATTTGTTTTATTTAAACATATATTTATTAAGATTTTCAATAGCACATGGTATAACTGTAAAGAAAAAGGTTAAAAATTGATTTTTACCTGGCAGATATTAATCTCCATCATAAGCAATATGTTCAAATATACTTTATATTTTTTATATTTATCAACATTTAATTTTATTATAATTCACAATAATTTGATTTATCTTTACGAACCAGCAATTTCAGTAAAGTAAAAATACCTTTATTGAACTGCCATTTTTTGTGCAACAATAATATATAAATGCACATTTTTTTGTGCACACAGTACGATATTAATATTCTAGCAATTTTACAATCAAATGCTCAATTAATTTTAAATATTTGAATATAAAAGCCTAAACGCATTAATAAACTAAACTAAACTGATATGTTTATGAACATTTTTTGTAATTTTTTTTTTTCAAATAATCATCATATTTTGAAAATCCTTAATATATACCTTGAAACTATATCGTAACTGTTGATTGTTTTAAATATTTTGCAAAATCAACTTTATTATTTATTCAACAAAATTTATTATTTATACAAATTACAGTTTATCATTTTCCTAAAATTTTAAAAACTTTGTATTTTGATTTTCCGTTTTATTTCATGCTATTTTAATAACTAATAAAATAGTGTAAGTGAGTAGATTTAAATTACATTTTATCACGTGAAACATAATCACATTTTTTACTTGATAAGGTAGGAAAAATGTAAAATGGAATTTCTTTTAAAAGCTTTCGAAAAATGATTAGACAAGATTATAAAATTCAAATCATCTTAAAAGTAATAACATGCCAGCAAATTTCAAGAAAAATGTTTGAAGATATTTGATACGAAATATAAATTGTCTCTAAATATTTTTGAGCAGAAATATTTGTAAGATTATTAATAGGAATGAAAAAGAAAACAAAAAGGAATTTAAGGTAGAATTAATAACAATTTTATGAGAAAATATCACGGAAAGAAACAAATCAGTTTGAACTCTATGTTGAATTCTCAAACTTAAATAATATGGAAGTTTTATCTGGTACATTGGATTTTGATTGATATAAATTATATTGTTACCTTCAAATGCTCAACAAATTTCTTTATGAAAATGAATCCGTAATTAAGAAGTGTGGGTCATTTTGATTTAGATTTTTAATCATATAATACTCAATAAATTTATTAAAACATTTTAAATTATTAATGTAGAGCTGATGTTAATTTTACAGAAAAAAATAAATGCAAACATAAAAAAGAATAATATTTGTTCTACATTATGGCATACAGACAAATGATTAAATTTGCAAGCAGTTTGGGGGCCCTTACAAGATTGTAAAATCAGTCGAAAAAGTTGTCCCTTCGCCTGCTAAAATACCGTTATCTGGTTAGGCATGAGTTGAATTGGACTTGGATGACCGAAACAGCAATTCCCATGGTGCTTCAATTCTATGCCACATTTCATCAACCGCAGTAGCTGGAGATGTGTGATCAGCCAAACTCTCAACAATCGATGACTAGATATTTTCAGTTGAGAGAGAAATCTGAATATTATACAGGCCAAGACAACAATTGAATGCTTTCCTCATCTTTGACGATCAGAATATGTGACGTGCAACATGTACTCTTTATAATCTTACTGGAAGATGCCATTTTGCAAGTCTCGAAAATAGAGTACAACCACTGACCTTAAAATGTCAAAAATGTTCCAATCACCTATCATTCAAATCAAAGAAATGAGTACCGTGTTTTGAACTGGTGCCCGTACCATCACATCAGAAGCGGAGCCCTTATGGAGATATCTAATTCAACCCGGTTAAGAGTGTTCTCCTTAGAACCCCCAGGAATGCACATGGCCATCAGAATGCTCCATAAAGAGCCGGGATTTGTTGAAATTTGAAATTATACTACTCCTGTATCCAGCTTTGTCGTTGGGTTCACCGGAATTGCTGTCTTTCTTTATGCTGCATAGTCAAGGTGAAGAGTCTACTCTTTCTCAAATGTCGTCGCACTGTCCGAGAGGATACAAGACTTGTAATAACAAGCCTATTTCCTGACTAATGTCACGTATTGAGGTTGTACGGTTTTGCAAGGTCAACTTCACAATTTGTCTGTCCTTTCGGACATTGGTCATGGGTGGATGTTAAGATCCTGCAATCTGTTCATTATGATCTTTAGCAATCCATCAATTCCATATTTGCATGATACTCGTAGGATTTTGACCAACGACTAGTATGTGGATTATCGTTCCGTGAATGTTAATATCACGTAATATCCCACTAGATAGGCAAACAATCCTGATTTTGTCGAATTCCATCACTTGTTTGTAAGCATTTTTCCTCTTATTCGAGACGTAACAGTATATTTTGGGAAAACTTCGCTCTTACTAAACGATTTCTGAATGAAAAATTCACTTTTTTTTTTGTACAGTGCTTTAAATGTTTGTCATTCTTGCGTCATTTGAAGGTGTTGAAATGATAATCATTTTCATATTTCAATCCCTTTTTTTTTCTCATTTCATTTTGACATTTATAAGATCATTCCTTAAATATGTTGCAAGTTTAATGACCGTAAGGAGTTCTAGTAAAATATTTTTTAAAGTTAAGTAAAACATTTTTCATATAAACGAGTAAAATTTATTTGTAAGAAACTTCATTTTTGAAATGAATTTATTTAGACTGTGAACGCGTTATATTTCAAGAAGTTTAAAATAACATTTGTATAAAATATTAAAGTGTGAAGATCAATTTATTTCTTAAGACTAATTCTTACATATGATTTTATTGGATGTAATTAGCAAATTCGATCAAATGATTTTTTTTTGTCATTAGCACTGTGAAAATTAATTTTTATATATTTGTGAGTCAAGACATTTTTAAAGAAACAAATTTTACAAATATTAATATCTGTTATTCATAGCAGGAACCGCAGAAACATGTATTACCCCAAAATACAGGTTGAAATTAATTAGAAATATCTGTATAAATATGCAAGGTGTTACAAATAGAGACTATTTGATTTCTTAATAGCTAAATTTAATAAAGAAAGTTTTAAAATAATTATTCAAATTAATGACTGTTTTAAGAAAATTACCATCTAAAACAATTTATAAATAACTATATTTGTTTAATGAAATATTTTTTTTCTTTTTGCTTAAATTGTGAGGTATAATAATGGGCTCTGCAAAATTGGCGAAACAAAAAGATATCACGCTATAAATAAATATCAAAATATGTGCATATGTTCATTTGAAAAGTATATTGCGTGAAATGTTTTAGCAATAAGTATAATGTGATAAGTAAAAGTGAAAAGTGTAAGTAAATTTATGAATAAATTTTCTATTCACCTATAATTTATGTCTGTAGGGTGTAGTGGAATAATGGTTGGGAAAGTTTTGCACTTGTGAGCAGAAGGTAATGGATTCGACTCATATTAATCCAAAATCTTGCTTATGATTATAGATTTTAATGTAACAGAAAAAGAGACATAAAAATTTAACTTAATGAAACAAGTACAATCCTTTATTAAATTTTCCGAATGAATTCAGATTGGAGATTTAAATATTTATTAAAATAGATTAACAAGCATATTAAACAATTCAATGGATTTAAAATAATTATTGACATATATATTGGGTTGTTCGGTAAGTCATTTCGTTTTTCCCACCTGGATAAGCTTTTTGCTAGTAAAAACCAACCACTTTATGAGTGTGAAATCGAGCTACTAACAGCAAGATGGTAAAAGCTATTGGACTAGAATGGACAATAAGCAATGCAATACGATATTTATTCGTTATACGTTTTTCATTTTCATGAAAAACGAAATTACTTTCCGAACAACCCAATATATATATATATATACAAAACGAGGACTTTGTAAATTATTGGAAGTATAAAAAGCAAACAATGCATATATATATAAAAGATTATTATTTTGAAAAATGATTAACTGTTAAAGTTTTTCAACACAAATATTTCTGACATAATAAAACTCTCTCATTTGAATTATAATAATTACTATTAAAAGGATAAATAGAGACTGACATTATAAGAACAAGATTACAAATAAAACATATTTCTGTTATAAACTTTCTTTAATTCCAAAATTATGGATGGATGTTTTTAACTTATAATTAAACTTATAATTGGAAATTCAATTACTTTGTTATAAAATGATCTACGGTTTATTTTTTGTCATATCGCTATTAAAATTAATGAACACAGAAAAGAACACAACAAAAGTAAAATTGTGGTTATCATTTTAATTGGATGGAATCCTCTTATTCGCAACAAGTTACACTAACGTATTTTTATATTGAAACTTTTCATGGACAAAAAGTCCTTAGTAGTAATGAGTTTAAAACATGCTGCAATTAATGATAAGGCACAAAAATTGTTTCGAGTAGAATTCTAATTGCTATATTAACACTGTTTATCCTTTTTATGACCTAGTGGCTGTGATTATGCTGCTTAGGAGTGAAAGGTTAGAAGGTTGAATACTAAAACTGTTGAAGGACGAAAGTTGAATGAAGATATTTAATTTGTAATATTTAATTTTAATATTTAACCTTTTAATATTTAATTTTACACATTCCTTTTCTTTTGACATGTAAATTCGTCTATGCGTAGTTCTTTCACAAATTAATATTTGTAGGTATATTTGTTAAATTCCCCAAGGAACTTTGAAAAACCCAGATTTATCAGACCGCCCACGAATGAAATTATAAATATTACAATCATATATTATAGCGCGATGTCGTTTCAATCATTTAAACACAAAACATGCATACATGATATTTATTTTAAAAAACGGGTAAAATAACTGTGCTCTGCATTTTGCTTAAAATTGTGTTAAATTCCTAAACTGTATTTTTATTAATAAATATACAAAAAGTTATTTCTGAATAGCTGATATGGATTTAGTTATGTACTTCAATATAATAGTTTAAAGTCTTTACACATTGTAGATATTATCAAATAAATCCATGTATTTAAAATATACGTTTTTTTTACATTGAAGGGGGGGGGGGTAAATATTAATTGATTTCTACTAAACCAGAGTAATTTGTTACTATTCCAAGTTCTATAGCAATGCTTTATTCCAAAATTTTCATGTATTGTCTTTTAAAAGGAATTCATTTAATCAACTGGAACTGAATTACCAAAAGTTTGAATACATTTTTATGACTATGGATTTAACTTATTTAAAAAGGCTTCAAACATAAAATTATTTATTATTATCAGGATTTCATTAGGATTACTTATCATTATCAGTATCATTATTTAATGAGGTTTGGTTTAATTTGGCATCGCAGAGGTAGAAAACTTCTATTTTATTAAATCAGACTAAAACTTTATAGCTACAAATAAGGAGAAAGTTCTAAGCAAAAATGCATGCATAATGTTTATATATGTGTGTATATATATATATATATATATATATATATATATATATATATATATATATATATATATATATATATATATATATATATATTTGGTACAAAAGTTAAAAACATCAAGCTAAAGTTCATCAAGTAAATAAATTACCCAATTCATTACAATATGTACTCTTTAAAAACTTTTGTAAGCAAAATAAATAAATAAATAAATAAAAAATAAAAAAACAGCTTAGATAGTTTCTAAACAATTGAAATTCCGTTCAATCCGTACTAAACTAGAAACTTATTTATAATGTACGAGTTTTCAACGCAGTGTAAGAGTGAGCCACTTTCTCAATAAATTGATGTAAAATTCAATGGAGCATTTCCAAATGCAAAAAAGAGCCCTTGAAGCCTCAATGGAGCATTTCCAAGGATTTTAGGGAAAAGATCAAGGTAAAATATTTTATTTAAGCATCGATGAAAACAGAGAAAATATAAAACATTTAAAATAAAATGAAGTAATAGTATTAACTATACAAAAGTGTTCTCTCTTTCTCTCTCTTAGTCAAAGAAATTTACTATAAATATGATTTAAAAATTTTAAGAAGACTGCATGTGTTCTCAGGTCTTCCATTACAGTGCTAATATGTTTTAGCATGTGTTTTCTTCATTAGCAGGGGAATATTTGCCAAATGATTTTGGTCAAAACAATCAAATATATCAAGGACTCATGTTTTTTCTTTGGCAGTTTTTCAGAGGAATTTTGCTTACATAAGTACATGTTTAAGGTTATCATAGGTAATGTAAAATGGTTCGCTAAATGCTTGAATCTCTTGTGTACATTTTGCGCCAAATATTTTTTGTGCAAAAACGCAAATGAATCCTTTACTTGCAATTTTTCACAAGTCCGGTGAGTCCTTGTTCTCCATATTCCCTGACGTTTATATTGATGGAATACTGTATTAATCTTTTAATAATTTATTTATTTCAAATGCTTGGAGAGTTAGTTATGACACGATTATGTCTTTGGCCTTAGTATTTTACATTTTATATACATAAGGGAATCACCTATGAAAATGTATTGCTGAAGGCATGCCGAAATGCATGTTCAAATATCTAATAACAATTTTCGGATGTTAGGAAGTTCACTGCTTAGAGTCAAATGCTTAAGTCACTAAACAAAATTTTGACACAAGTATTTAATGCTTAATAATACTGGCTGCATAGTATAAGTATATATATATATATATATATATATATATATATATATATATATATATAGCAAGATTCTTATCTTTCACCAATATGATCTGAACAGAGTTTGAACCTTTTTCTCATAAAAATTAATAAGACCATCATATTCAAATTCATTACATCATAGAAGTAAGAGAAAATAATTTTTATGTTATCTTTCCCTTTTGATTGATTTCCAGTCTTTAAGAAATGAGAGTTTTTTCTAGTATTATGTCGTTTTAACTTAAAATACGAAGAAACATCTGTATCAGAGGCTATTCGAGTATTATCTGAAGTCGCATCAAATAATGATCTGTAATCACATCATATTAAAAAATATAAAATGAGTTATAATGTAATTTACAAGCTATTTTTTCATACCCATAGACGATTTTTTAATAATTGTAACATACATGTTTAACATTTTTCTGAGCTTTCCGGCCAAATCCTCTTCAGTAGTATTTAAAATATACTGTTTAACTCTAGTTTCCTCTGTTCTAAGTTTTTTTCTATCAATTGATAGCAAGATATCAAAAGATGCGGATCAATAAAAATAGATGCATAGTCTTCATATATCGATCCAATTTATCCCCTATTAAATTTTTATTACTAGATATTATGCTATTAAATTATGCATTGTTTTATTCTTTTTTAACTTTAACAACCATAAATCTAAGTTTATTTTAACAATTAGAGTTTATTGCATAAGATTCTCATTTTAAATGTCATTAAATTGTAGAATATATGAGAACATCATAAGAAAATGCCATGTACACAAATACACAAACTTACTAACGATTTATAATTATTTGAAATTTTTATTCAAATATTTGCTAGAAAAAAAGAACGCAACTTTTTTCATGATGTTGGTTACAAGTCGTTAGGAAGTCGTTCATAAAAAAGGTGCAACAGGGCAGTTCATTATGAATGAAGTAAAATGGGTAAAAATGAGACAAATCTTACCATTTAAAAAACGGCTTATTCATGGTGACCATTTAACAAAGCCTGGATTTTGAAAACACCAAATATCCCTCTGTTCTCAAAAGCAGCCATATGAAAGGTTTTCAAAAACTGGAACCAGAGCTCATAGTGATTGTTAAAAGGCGTAACTGTGGTTCAACCAGTTTCCCAAAAACATGATCGACATCGTCTCCGGTGAAATATACAGCACAATATGGATTCTCTGCTTCCAATGACAAAAGTCCTAAACCATAACTTTTCCCAACAAGCTATAATTCGAACCACACGCAGAAAATTGCAAAAAATAGGATTAAAAGGCTCTTGACATTAATGTCAGTGTTCTGGGCATAAATGTACTTCAAAAGTATATAAGTATGAAGATTTGACGCTCAAATAAATGAAAGCTGTTTTCCGTGCAAAAAAGTGACCAAAAAATATTGATCTTGTTTTTCCAATTCATTGGCCAATGTGTGATGAAAATGTAATTCATTATGGAAATAGAAACATGTTGAAATTATAGCAGTTAGTTCTAAACGGTGACTTCTAGAATTATTAATGTCTGTGACTCAAATGTGGAAAAAAGAATGAGTTGGAATTAATTGGAGAGGCAAGAAAGAAACAAGAAATCTTAAGTAAGAGAATCGGATTTTTATTATTAATATAAATTTTTACGCAATTTTTTCGAAACGGATTCTCAAGTACTGCCTTAATTTTTTAAAGATTAATGGTATTTTTTTTTATTTTTTTACTCTCGTTAATTCAGAATTAAAGATGTAGAACTAATACAAAATATCACAAAATTTACTTACACAATTTAGCAAAATTTTTTTGATGAAAAATAGCTTGCAACAGTTTTATACTAGTTGCAATAAAATTTGAGGTGAAAAGGAATTTTCTGAGCAGATATCTCTTGTTAAAAATGTATTAAGTGTTCACTAAAAATACAAAGGAGCAATGTTAATGCTTTCAGATATGATGTCAGCATACCAACGAATTTTTAGATAGCTTCAGAAGCGGCCACAATGCAGCTGGCGTGTTAAGCAGAATATTACCAAATATGTTTAAAAAATTGAAATTGAGCACAAAATTATAAAAACTTAAGACTTACAATAAAGTTTATTCTTTGAAAAAATTTAAATCAAATGTTAAGGTTATACCTAATCTAGGTCAATTTCCTTCAGTAAAATAATTCATCGTATTAAAATGTAGGAATATTCTTCGTATTGTAATAATATCAAAGTAGCTCTACAATCTAAAAATATAAAAAAGTCATATCGAAATTAATTTAAAATACTAAAATCAATCTGAAATTATTATAAAAATCTTAATTAGAATTGATTTAATAATGAAAGAATTCTCAATAGATTTTTATATCATATAAAATATTTTAAAATAATAAAAATTGAGTTATAAATATAACAACTTAGTGTTTCATTTAAAAAAGCTTCCCTCTTTATTTCTAGCAAAAATATTTACATTATGTAGTACTATTAAAATCCAAGGTACGCTCCATATACTTTAGTTAAACAAAATAAGTTTTGATAGCTTCAATTTAATTTTGTCAGTAGTTAAAATTCCACATTTACTAGTGTAAAATCAAAAAAAAAAAAAAAAAAAAAAACACAGTAATAATATAATTTATCCCAAAATTAGTTAAGTATTTATAATACATTAGTTAGATTTTTAATTAATGTGATAAGTTAAAAAGAATATGAAATAAATTCGAATAGGAATCTATACGAGAATAGATGTTTATGAAAGGTAAATATAATTGATTTAATCCTTGGTAAAAAATATATATTGGAAAATTTAAAATTCAATGTAAAAGGATTACAAATATCTAAAACGGTCAATTATATTCCTACAAATAGAAATAAAAATAATTAGGAATTTAACCTCAAATAGAAAGAAAGATGTAAAAAGCTATAACTAATTAACACCCAAGTAGAAAAATAAAATAATTTATTAAAATATCGATAGAAAATAAAATAAGTAATCTCTAATTTACAGTTTTAATAATATTTTCAAATCTTATGAGCAATTGCTAAGCGTTATCGAAATTAAATATGGAAGTTTCCTTCCCTAAGGAAACTAAGAAGTAGATCATAATAATGGAAAACTAATTTTTAAATATGTTTCATATGATATTTGCTAATTCATACCATTATTCAAAGTTGTTATGTCCAACTGTTTTAAAATGACTTTTAAATATTTGTCCATAAAGATGAATTACAAATGACGTTTCGAAGTCTTTATCTAGACCAACAGTAAGAGAAAAAATATCATTCCTGGATTACCAAAGTAATCTTATTTGTAGCATTTTATCCACTTTAAAGAAATCAGCTATTGTCAACTTGACGTCAGTACCCGCTTGTACATTCAGCCCAATTATTATAGGATCACTGTGAATCACAATTATTATAGAATCACTGAATCTAGGCTCACTGAATTTCGGATTTATTTACCTTCAGAAGTAATTTTTTTAAAAAGTAAACATAACGTCTGTCATGCGTTAAAAAAATTTTAGGAAGAAAGTGCGAATAAAAATAAATATAAATTAATTTTCTTTTTAACTTTTTCTTATTCTTTTATTGAAATAAATTTCTTGTTTTCATTCGAAAGTAAAATGCACTATGAAATAAATATTGCCTTTTTTAATTTTCCAGCTACTCACTTTTATTTTTGGCACTTTTTTCCGAATTATTTTCTATAATCGAAGTAAAAAATTAAATTGTGACATTCTTAGTTTTTACGAAAAATTATTTTTTTTTAAATTTTGATCATACATAAACATTTGGTCTATGGTATTATTATGTACCTTTTATGACAACAATTAGAGAATTTGTTTATTAAATAAATCAACTCCAGATAAATTTCTGATAGATATCCCATTATTCGGTTTTATAGAAAAATTGGCATTTAAACATAAAAATTAGAAAAAAAAACTGCTTTGCGATGTATGTGATTCTCATTATTTTATTAATAATAAATGCCGTGAACAATTTCTTTCATAATATTTTACTAGTATCTCTGTTTCCCCTGAACGGACGATGATTAATACGGCTGTACGGCTTATACGTGTCTGATACTTATGCATGTTTCTATTTCAAGCATTGGTGTTTCTATTAGTTGAGTGCATTTTAAAAACAGATCCTGGTGAAATAATCCCTTGTGGGTAATGGTAGAGTGACAAACCATGCAAAAACATCACCCTTTTTACTGTATAAAGTCGTGACAACGCAATTAATTTTTATTAATATCCCTTTCAATGGTCACTTGGTACTCCACCTTTAGCACAATTTTCAGAGATATCGGCTGGAAACTCTGTAACGATAAATTAAAGCACTTAAAATATCCAGTAGGTTATAACATAATTCCTTATAATTCTTTTAGATAAGCATAATTTCAGCTTCATAGATATAGAGACACCTAAAATGCACTCATTTAATCTACAAAATGTTTTCCTGCATTTCGTGGAAATTTTAATCCATATGTAAGCAAACAAGTTTGGCATTGAATATTATGTATTTGTATTTTACTTAGGGAAATTATATATACATTTTCAGTTAAAAATTATCTTGTTAATGACTCATTCGAAATCAATAAAAAAATACAAGTTCACATTGGGACATTATAGTAACATTATATAATAGTTTTTTTAATCATTTTGGTATTCTAGAAATATATTTTCCTTTGTGTGTTAGCTACCTTGTTGCACTATTGCATGTAACAAGCTTTGCACAGTAACTTTTGTATGAAGCTGCTTATGCAAAACTTGTTTATTTTAATACTGTAGATGAATATATTAAGTTTTAAATAAACTATCAGGATACCCAAAATTTATTATATATATATAACTCATGGTTTTATAATTATTAAAATTGAAATGTATTAAGAAATGAGGATGTATAAGATTAAGGGAAAAATAAAGCTCAAAGAATTCACAGTGCTTGATCTTGTCACACTTAGATGTCAGAGACATTGGATTTATGATATTCACAAAAAAACCAAACTTTTTCAATTATCATATTAATTATAGTAGATGATACTTAGATAATTCTTTGCTTAAACTATTTATCCCAAGTTTTATGCATCTTATTCCATTAGATGATGATAAATAAAGCCATGAAGAAAATAATATGAATGGAAAATCAAGCCTTCCTATCCCCCTGGGAGGTTAATTGTTTTAGAACTCTTCTCCATCCACAAGTATAATCACTCCTACGCCTTGTGCTCATTCTTATTATTATGGTTATAATCTGAATGATTTTTTTCTCTTTTTATTATGAGAAAGTGCTGATAAGACTAGATGAAAAATGTGTTATCTTAGTTGGTGATCTCAACTTCTATCTCATGGAAATGATAGGGCCTCACATGAAGATTTGTTAACCTCAATTAACTGGTGCTTCGTCAAATGAAAATGGATGGAATAAGGTTGTATCTTCGAATGTTTTTTTTTTTTTTTTTTTTTTGTATAGTATTTACATATGAAATCTTGAATTGATATCAGATTATCGGCATAACAACTACTGTGCTTGATCTATAGGAGTTTCACAACTCAAATATTTCTCTTTTAATTACCAGAAACCTTGAGGCCTAAAATTAATAAATGAATAAACTTTTTGTGAATTTAACTCTGAATGAAAAGCTATGAAAATATTTTTGTGACGTGATTATTTTTATATATTGGACAAAATTTTATGGCGATGTCAATTTCGTATGGTAAAGAAATAAAAAATGATTTATCATCAAAAGAAGATTATTGTGTTGAATGTGGAAAAATAGCACAACAGCTGAATAAATACAATATAATTTTCTTTATTGTTTGAAGTGTCAGTCGAAAACTTGTGCAAATCTGTACGATGTTTTATTCAGAACATAAATTGATATTCAGAACAAAAATTAGTGGTTTTATGATTTTATTAAATGAAAAATATTTCATATTTTATTGTAAGATTTGAAATATTTACAAGATATATAGGCTAGCAATAAAAATGTAATGAAGTAAGATAGAATATATATGTAATGAATAAGTATCTGCTAGTAATTGATCATAATAATTTCATATTCAATTTCAAACTGTTCTATTTCACATATTGTTCACCTTATTATAAAATAAATTATGAGACAAATCATAGTTATATGTGGTTTTAAAAGAAAATGCTACAGTAACTTATTTTATTTGTTTCTCGAGTTCTATTATTTTAAATTGTGTATAATTAAAATTATATATCTCCTTCCCCAAATTATTACTCATTTAATAATCCTCAATTAACATTCCTAACTATCAATTTGAATTACATCCCATGCTTGAGTTTGGTTTTAACCTGAATTTACAGATGGTAAAGTTACCTCATTTTGAATATTTTTAATCTATATATATATAATCAGTTAAAATCCATCATTTGATAAGATTTATACACCTTCATTAGTCATAACTAATTATCACGTCATTGTGGAGATAGAAAGAAGTAGATATCAGCTGTGTTATCGAATTCCTATTTTGATGTGTATATTTCCAAATCCATGGTGATTGTTGATTATTTTGCGTAATTCAAGAAATAGTTTTATGTAATGCATAAATATACAAATTTAAAATTAAAATATTTTCTTTATAGAAGAAATTCAAGTAAAATATGCCTAGTTTCTACATTTAAGTATAAAATGCATGGTTTGTCAAGTGAATATTCTTTACTTTTCACATTCTTATTTTTAAATATTTATTAAATATGTCTTTGTATTAAAAACTAACTCTTATCCATCAAATTATTTATTAGTTGGTATATTATTATACTTTTAGTTGTATTTATTTTTCTTTTTTAAAAATGAAGATGTTGAAACAAATGAATAATACATATCATTTTTCTATTATAGAGTAAAAATAAAGAAATAAACTGTTCAATATTTTGTATTGCAGCATATCTAGCCATTTTATAGCTCTTTGAGACAACAATAAATATTTTAATAAAAAAAAACATTTTTGCTTATTTACGTTATTACAGCTCGAAGCTGAAAATTGCTAATTATTGTTGTTCCAATGTTAAAATAATCTGTCAGGCTCAATTTTTAAGAGTGGTTTAATTTAATGTATCTATATATATCTATAGCTATATCTATCTAAATATATATATTCATATATACATATATACACGCACACACACCACACCACACACACACACACACACACATACACACACACACACACACACATATATATATATATAGATAGATATAGACAGATAGATAGATAGATATTCACTCCAATTTCAATAATGTTTGCATAAAACTAATGAAGTATGTGAAATGTAAGCAAGTAGAATTGCAGAGTTGAGGATGGACAGTGGGGTGGGGGGAGACTTAATTCATTTTTGTTCTAAGTTGCTTGAGTAATGGACAGAGGCAGATGAAGCAGCAAAGGTAAGTTAAACACACGGAGGTTTGACAGATCACCGTGTGCGGGATTGGGGGAGGTCTTTGGGGGTCATAAGGTTGATTCGATTTCCGCTTGCTTTAATTTTACCAAGCCTAATTGTCTTTAAGGTGGTTCTTAATAAACATAAGCTATCTTGAACGAGAAGCGAGAGGAAATAAATGAAATCTTAGCGTTTCTAGAGTCAATATGAAAACAAATAAAGTAAAAAAATAAATTAACAAATTAAATCTTTTAACAATAACCAGTTTATTATCATATGATAAATAAGATAAAATCACAAGATAATCTATTTGCAGAGATTAAATAAAAGATATTCTAATTGAAAAGCATTTTTTTTATAAATGTATTGTTTTATTTTAAATTAAATGTTTTTAAACAATATATTATGAAAATATTTACAATATAATCTAAATTGAATGAAATTAATAAAACTAAATAATGAAAATATGAAATTTGCTAGTAAAAATAAATTTAAAAGGAATATTTAAATAAAATTTTTTAATGTTTTTAATTTTATGACACCAGTGTTTTGGTAAACAATAACATTCTAATTACTTAAGATAATTACTGAACTAAGACCATATATATATACTGTA
This sequence comes from Latrodectus elegans, assembly GCA_030067965.1. NCBI lineage: Eukaryota > Metazoa > Arthropoda > Arachnida > Araneae > Theridiidae > Latrodectus > Latrodectus elegans. The sequence goes on from CM057809.1 coordinate 61,631,799, forward strand.
TATTATCCAAGAAAACATATTTTAATTTTGTAACGTGTTATAAAGGAAGAAACTCGGAAGCAAGCAGCATCCAGTTAAAGAAATATCTATTTCTGATGCAGACATAATAGGAGGGCTATTTTCAAACCAAGAAAATTTTCCATTTTGGGATATGCCAATGTACCAAAAATTAACATTTATTGTATTGATTTCCTTGTCGTATTGAAAGTGAGTAGGTTTGATAACTAAAAAAAATATAGAAAACATTCTTTAATTGCTAATACATGCAACCCGTTGTCTAATTACTTATATGAATTGACGTTATTTATCATCCATTTATTGCTGTTTGCTTCATTTGAAGCTTTCAAAGGTGTATATGAAATTAAACAATAATTTTAAAAAAATCAGCAACAATAAAACTAAAAACAGCTCATTTTAGATATTCATTCCTTCTTCAAGCTTCACTGTTATTTTGTTTAATTTAAAAAAAATTTAGGATAACTATAAAGCAATAAAACTAAGAAAATATAAAAATAAATATTACAAGTAATATTCATTGAAATCTTTTCCAGCTTTGAAAATCTAACGTTGTATCATAGTTTCATTAAAGTTATAATAAAAATTATTCATTGAATACTTTATATATTTTTCATTTTCTTATTTTTATTATATTATGTAATAATATGGGATAGTTAAATTTGCGTTTTTAGAAATTAAACAAGTAAAATAGTAGCAAAATTATGTTCAATAAGTTAGTTTAAAAATTATCGAAACATTACTTCTAACATTCCCAGTCTAATCACAAATTTCTAAAATTGATTTTAGAAATTTGTGATTAGACTGGGGAATTTTTTTCATTTGAAAATCATTTTATAAAAATGAAAAATTATTTAAAATACATATTTAAAGTAAATTGATTTTGTAAAGGCAAATTAGAAAACAGATAACCCATCAACTACTAATATTAAGTTTTTAGTTATCATTAAAATGTCATAAATAACGTACAATTATTTGAAACACAATATTTTTTCGAAATGAACTGAAACGTTAACATTTGAAAATAAATTTTTACATTAATTCAATAAACAAAATCTTCTAGCTTTGATAAAATTTAAAAAAAATTCCATGTTGTAGGCAACCCACATTATGTTTTGTAATTTAAAGATGATAGCTTTCACTATTAATAGTTGTTAAATTTCATCCATTGCTTGTTAAATGGGAATGGTTAATAAATTTTATATAAGTTAATTTTGTATGTATACCATTTAATAATAAATTTTTATTCATTAAATAATAAATAAAAATTGAAACTAACTTTATCGTTTCTTATGACTTACTTGAAGAAGCTAATTTATTTTCATAGAATATAGTTATTTGAATATTATTCGCTTAAAACAGATTGAGGTTTTTTACATTTGTTATTTTAATATTTTTTATATTATTAATTTAAATAATGTTTTCTCATCATTATTTAATTAAATACCAATTTTAACTGCGTTTTCAATAACCAAATATCTTCGGAATTTATTAACTATGTTAAAAGCACTTCTGGTTTTCAAGCAATAAATTTAAATAAAGGAACAAAATAGTTACAGAAATATAATAACGTTGAACAAGCTAGAAAAGCATAAAATGTCAGTATAAAATTTATATAATGCAACTCACACAAACTTTATTCCATTAAGCGTATAGCCACCACATATAGATACTTAATCATCATGGAGTAAACAGAGGGGGAAAAAAAAAAAAGATAAGTCAAGAAAAACCACAAGCCGCAAGAACTTTACATGTGTTTTTTTACCTTGATAAGAGTTGAAAACTGAAATTGGAAGATCTGCTTTGATTTTATTTTTACTTTTCTGCTTTGGATTTTTTTTCCCAAAGAGCTTTTTATTATCGTTAGTTTTTAATCATACGAAAAAGATTCTGTGTATAAAATTTTATTTCATCAATTTACGTAAAAACTACTTAGTAAGATAATGACAATTTTAACATTTCTTGTAATTTGAGCATATTTTGAAGAAATAATGTAAAAAATCAGGTGTTACCTGCATTATGGTGTACCAAAAATCAGAAATTCAGATTTCTTTCTATGTTTAGGAAAGTATCTTTGATAGTTAGGAAATCCATATTCAGAATTCAGCAAAAACATTGTAAAAAGTATCAGTATAGTTTCAAGTGAGACTTAATTAGGAATTAAGTCTTCTTGAAAAAAAAAATGAAATTTTATTGTAAAAACGAATTGTACAAAAAGAATAAAATACAAGTTCATCCTTTATAAAATGAATAATTTTATTAAAAAATAGGATACGTATTATTTTCATAAATTTTTCATTCACGAAAAAAATTTTTACAATAAAAATATTAGCAAATTCTTTGGTTAACTGATTTGTGATTAGTGTGAAGTGATTTAAATCAATGTGCAATTGTGTATAAAATACACAGAAATATTGATTTAAGAGAATGATTAAAATCCTCTGTATAAGCTGAAAATATTCACTGCAAAATTCATAGTAATAAAATCTTCAGTCTCTTATTCGTAGTTTTTGTTTCATATACGATTTATTTGGCATTAATCACTGTAATTTAAAATAATAGTTTCAGTGTAATTTCACTTTGCTTAGTTGTATTTTATATGCGTTTACATTTGTGTGTTTTTTTTAAATTTTGATATATAAAATTTTTGGATGATATTTTTTCATTTTGCAGAAATTTTTTATATTTTTAATTTACTGCAATATATATATATATATATATCAATGATCATTTTTTCTTACTTTAAAAATAATTAATACGAATATCTTTACATAAGTAAATGAAATTTATTTATTTCAATTTAATAGAATTTTTATTTTAGATTTCTTAATCGCTTTAAATTTTATAAACTTTTATCATACTGAAATTCACATGTTTAAGAATAATAATTTTTAAAGTTGAATATAGTAAAATAAAATCATAAAATAATAATACATTCTACTTAGCATTTAAGAAGGAATAAAATATAAAAGTTCACTATACATGAAATGCATGAAAATCGTACATGTTGTACTGATGTGCAAAATGTTATTTTTACTGGCACAAAATTCAAGAATATTATATGATATATTTAGGTTTCTAAATGTGTCATGCCATGCAATAATTCCAATATACATTTATGAATAATTTCAATATATATTTCTTGTCGAAAAGGAAATACAACTTTTATGCTCACCTAACCATTAATAATCTCTTAACAGAGGAAAATATAAACAAGTTACAAGTATTTAAAAATTAAAATTGTTTATTAAAAATTATAATGGAATAAACTATACATTAAACAATGTTAATATTTTATTACCTATAAAATGTTATACTCAATAAATAATAAATGCTGTACTAATTTATTACCTATCAATCTATCTATCTATCTATATATATATATATATGTATTATGTATGTATCTGATTTCATACATTACCCAAGAAAATAATAAAACAATGATTGACTTATTTGAGTAATCTTATTTTTTAGACTTAAGTTTTAAGTAATATGAAAATTTTTATCAAAATTTATCATTTAATTAAATAGAATATGATATATAAATATCTGAATTAAATAATTTTAATTTTGAAAATTTGTATTTTTTAATAAATTTTAAAAGTTTATCACGAGTTTTTAAAGTTTTTGTCAATCCTTTAAGACAATCAAAGTAACGACAGCGCAATAACCACTGACAAGGAAACTGTTGCTTATTAACAAATGCAATTTGATACTGAAATGAAGGCACACTTTCTTTTTTAAAACGCACACCTCATGTGACTAAGAAATGCGATCTTGTAAGTGATTGAGGGCTTCACTTACGCACAAATAGTGTTTCTTCATAAAGGAAATATAATTTGATACAGAAATGTAATTTTAAAAACGTTTCAATTGGAAAAATTGCTGAAAAAATATTTTTAATCCACTGCACTATTTTGTGAATTTAATACATCCATATTTTACCATATTAAATATTTAAGTAATTACTTAATATATATTGTGCTATCATTTCTTTAGATAAAATATCAAATTCAAAAATTTATTTCCTTAATTAATTTACATATATAAGAACATGGTTTTTATGCAAAAATATGTTTTTCATTAATGTATTTAAGTATAATATATAGCCAAAATTGGGAAATTTAAATATTATAATTACATTTTCTTTAAGAATAACTGCTTTTTTCTTCTCGACTTACGCATTATATATGCCAGGGAAAATAATTAATTTAGTGACGCTCTGCATCATAACCTTCGTGTATATTTCAATTATGCCAGCAAGCGCCGAAGCTTCTCCGTAATTGAAAGGTACAACATTTGCAGCCCCATCTTATACACGATTAACCATTTTCAAAAAACAGCCAATTTTGATCATTAATTGCCAAGAAGTTGCGAAACATAAAAAAAGTGTCGTTCTTCATTAGTCAAGAGCTAAAAAAGAAAAGCTGGCCTTGTCGTTTACAGTGAATGGAGTTTTCCATTCACGAAAAATATCCTATTTGACCTATGGCTTTGGGTGTACAGTAATTAGTTATCGGCATTGAGCTTTTTAGGCACTGAGAAACTTCGGATGTTTTCAGAAGCCATTGATCAATGTCAAATTCAGCTAACAGTGCTTAGACGGATCGAGTGCCATCTATTGGCGAAATACGAACTAATCGCCTCCTGCCAATTCTTGTAAATGTTGAGATCTTTTGACAGTTCATGTAATTTATTAATTCGATATTTGACTTTTAAATGTTTAATCTAATTAAAAACATAGAATTTTTTTTCAAGTATAAATAGTAATAGGTATCAGTAAAATTGTAATATTTTTTAATTGGTTAATATTAAATAATTATTTTTTCTAAACTTATTGAGATACCATGTTTTAACTATGCATTTTCTTATTTGTTGAAAGCAAAATTTTTAAATGTTTAAATATAACACGGAATGGAAATAATGTAAGCAAATATACATATTTTGAAAATTATGCTTACAGAAAGAAAAGAAATAGTTGGATTTTATTCAAATGGGCTTATAACAAATAATTTAATCTTACTATTTAAATATCTAATTTGTTTTAAGTGAGAGTTCAGTAAAAATTAAATTATTTTTGAAAAAAGTATTTACTTTTGAAATTTGATTGTTATTGAATTTAATGAAGTAAGCATAGCAAGAAAGTAATTTTTTAATTTTTTCTCTCTAAATAAATACAGTTCAAAGGGAAAAGAATAAAAATAAAATAAACTGTTTTAACAGTGTTCATTATAATAATTCTGATTTTAAAACAAAATCTGACATGAACTAACCTTAAAAACTATGACCATTTTGTTTCTGATATTTAATTCTTTTGAAATTTGTTATTAAGAATCTGATCTTCATATTTAACATTTCTTCGTAAATTGAATATTAAAGATGAAATGTATCATTCAACAAAAATCAATAAAGCAAAATTAAAATAACTTTTTTAATATTGCTTTTCTAAACAGCATGTTTTAGTGTTTAAGTAACAACCTATTTAATTACATTTTAACTCAGTATTTTACTACAACAAAGACCATTAAAATAAATAATATAATTTGTGTACCTGAGACAAATACTTTGAATTAATAAGTTCATAATTTTCGCAAAAGGCTGTGAACTTAATCAATAGAGCTACAAATAATCAAATGATTCTTAATTTTCATATTAAGAATTGTTTTTAACAGTATTGTTATACAAAAAATATATTAATTAATACACATCTATTATTTATTGACTATCATGTTTTAATATTGAGGAATACTGTTTAAAGATAATACACGCCAAAAAATTTATATGACAATTCACAACTTATTAGAATATTAATTAATTTGCTTATAGAATTATCGATATAAATACTAAAATATCATGAGGCAAAATATATTTATTTATTTACGACTTATGAGAATGCAAATGATTTGTATAATGCAATTGAAAGAGACCTTGCATGAGAAATCATTATTAAGCGAGATACGTAAGTTTATTGTAAGCGAATATGATATGCAGTTTCCAATGCGTATGTATATGAATATTTTATAGCATTCTTCTTAAATTCATTCTCTATTGAATATTAATATGAATTAAGTCTTGTTCCTACTATGAATAATTATGCTCACTTACATCTAGTAATAGGTAGCTGCATTTTTTTACTCTCCTATTGCCAAATATAAATAAATAACATAGTTGCTAACAAAGAAAATATTTCTATGTTAATTAAATGCACTTAAGGCTGCATATTAAGCAGTTTTGTAACGAAACTTCATTTAGTAAAGTTCATAAAACATTGATTTTGTATGAGCAGTTGAGTTTTCATTTTGTTATTCTTACATGGTTTACATAGAGATGATTGGCTGGGTCAAAGAATAATCTGAAGTCAACAAGATCGCGGCCGGGTAAACGGGTAAAGATTAATTATTACTTTGTTAATGAGAACCCTCCCTTATATCAGCTATTTATTCATCTGAGGCAGTATTAATGCGACCACCGGCATTCAAACTCAATAGATTTAAGCATTCAAGAAGGAGATTTATTAGGCTTTTTACCCGCCTATATTAATTAGTTTAAATAATCTCTTCTTACAGTAAAAAAAAAGAAACATTAATTTTGGAACAAATTTGTTGTCATCAATTACCGTTCAGCATATTTAGTTTCACTATCATAGAAAAAGATGAACATTTTAGTTTCTAATAGAATATTTTCATTTTATACCTGGAAAGCATAAATGAATTGTTCTTATTATTTAGCTCATTATTTAGGATTGACGTTTCTATAGAAACAAATAAAATATAAGAATAAATTATTTAAAAACTGACTGAGTATATTATTAAATAACAATTTATTATTTTTTTATTTTGTTTAATATTTTGTCTAAAGTTGTATGTAACGCAGTGCTTTGAGTAGCGTTTAACCTAGTTACCATTAGGACAGATTAATTGCAAGAATTTCAATGCAGCAAAACTATTTTTCTATGTGTAACTATTAAAAAATAAAAAATTCAATTCTCCTTGAATGTTTCTGAATTGCTAAGCGAAAAATGAGGAAATTAAGTTCCATTTATTACACTTTTACTATAGTTCCCCTGTTGTAAAAAATATTGTGCAAAATATTTAACAATATTAGTTGCATTGTAAATAGTTTTAACGTTAAAAATAACCCAAAATAATAATCCTATTTAGCACAAGAAATAATGAATATTAAACAATTATATCTGACCATTTAGTACTTAACGGAGATTAATAAAAATATTTTTTCACAAAACCAATTTGAAGACGAAATTAGTTTTTTATAATGTTGTTTTTCAGACAAAAATTATGAATGATTTTCGAAAATTTAAAAGGTCAAAAATAAATATCAAGTATGCATTTAGAGCCTTATAAAGTATTTTCATATTAAAAAATAACTCCTTCCATTCTAAATACAAGCTCACATTCATAATAGTTTTAATTTTGATAAAAATTTTATCAATTTTTTCTCTACTGATAAATGGTTACTCTTTTGCTGCACTTGTTGTGGAGAGTGAACCCAACCATGTTTTTAATTAGTTTCTTATAAAACCAATTCTTTTAATGTACAGTATAAAACAAATTTACAGAAATAGTTTTTTTTTTATCATTAGAACTCGTCAGGAAGTTTCTAAATTACAGGGAGTAATGGATGGATGGATATAGTGTAAAAACATAAACTAGATTTTCTCGCATTTTGCATTACACTTGGTAGCAACTCAAAGAAAATATATTAAAATCAGAATGATTTAAGAACTAAGGTCAATTATTTAAATGTTTAATTAGCGATTCGTAAAGAATTGAATAAGATCTAAAAATTCTCTAATTTAAATCCATTTACTTATCAAGTGGTTTAGTCATAAGAATTTAATCTCCTGTAGTTAAAATATTTCTTGTGCTTGCAAAACATTAAACATGCTTTATTTAGTTCTTTATGTAAACAAATTATTACATTTACGGATAATAATTTGATAAATTAAATTATATTTATTGAGAGAAGTTAATGAATATTTTATAAAATGAAATAGAAAAAAAAAAACTTCACTACAGAACTGTATAAAAACATCAGGTATTTTATATTTCGTCACTGATGAAGAAATGTGTTGAAAATAACAATTGTCATTTATGGCTTGTAATGTTTATTAAGCTATATAATGACTTTATTAATTCAAATTGACTTGGGAAGATTAAATTTTTGCGTTTTACAAAGGAGACAATATTTATAATTTGCTTTAAATTTTTAATGTATTTACAATTTTAATACATTGTCTTCTTAAAAACTTATGATGCAAGAGATTTTAAGGCAAACGTTTACCTATAATAAGTTCTTAGAAAATGACTGTATACATTTGACAATATATTATGCAATTCTCATAAGCATACTGTCAGCAGAGAAATTCGTCTTTTTCAGCTAATTAATTGATTTTTTAAAGTCTTGATAATAGATCATTACCATACAAGAGGTAAGAGATCTATCTACTATATTCATTCTAAAGTTAGGTAGGGTCTATGGGTAAGGTTCAAGAAGCCACAAGCGTCAGAGAGTCCATCATCAATTATCTTTATCTGCGGTGGGCCTCGACATCTTCCAACATAGAAAGGTGAGGTTTTCTCTTATTAGGAATAGCAGTTGATCAAGATTGCCTTTTTGTGACCCTCTTCTTAATTCATTTTACCTTTGTTTCCAAGCGAAAAATGATTAAATGACTTAGTGGAAACTATATTGGATGGCTGGAAGACATCTCGTTAAAGAATCAAAGAGGTTATGCTTGAAAATGGCTATGAGAGAATATATAGATTTAAAAGCAGCATGTAATTTTTCATAAGAAAACAAAATATTCTCTGTCATGGCAGTCAGACAATCTTTTCCGATTTTGTGTCACATATATTTTACGAAAAGCAGATCCTAAAATATCAAGGAAAATTTTTATTTTTATTATACTGGAACTACTCACTTATTCGCAGCTTAACAGTGTTTCTTAAATCAATGGAAAACTGCGCAAAATAATCATCGCATCAAAATAAAATTTACCAAATACTGACTGCATTATTTAAAAAGTATATTGTAATTTTATTTAAGGACTATAATGCTATTTTATTTTAAAAAATATATTTAAAAAGTGTATTGAAATGAATAGAGAATGCAAATTCATGCATGATATTCTTTATGCTATATGCCATGGTAAACAATAAATGTTTTAATAAAAGAGGTAATTTTGCTTCAAACCCACACACAAGTTCTTCATGATGTATTTTATATCCTTAAAGTTTTCCTATAATTTCAAATGATGATAGATTTATTATCTTTGCTTTCATATTTTTAACTCTTATTATTTTGATCAAAATTTATAGTAATATTATTTGCATTGACAGAAGAGACTCCTAGATTTAACCAGCTGTATTTGAAAAAGTAACTTTGGAAGTAAATTTTAAACACTGCACTGAAACTTTTTTAATTTAATGTTGATCCACCTTGGGAAAAGTCCTGGTTGTTGCCATAATTACTATACAAAATGGTTATACGTCTTCAAAATTGTATAAAAGATTTTCCACTAGGAAAAAAATATTATTTCACAGGATAAGTGGAATTTTTAATTTGCATGATAAACGATGAATTTTTTTATTTAAACGGAATTTTTACAATAGTTATAAGTATAATACAAAGAGGAAAAAAACTGTTACTTATAATAAAGGAGAAATATATAAACGTTATAACTGTAAAATATATGCTAAAAATTACCAAATTTTCTAAAGTATTTCTTAAAATATTATTCTAATGCAGTGACTCTCAAGCAGCGCCGTGGCACTTTCGTGTGCCGTCTAATTTTGAAATCATTAAAAAGTGTGCCGTGACATTCGCGCCTAGAATGCAATCACTTTTGCATTCTAAGTGCGAATTATGAACTGGGGCTCACTGAAGAAATGTTCATTTTAAATATCACTAGGAATATATTTATACGTAAATTTACCTATAAACATTTTGATGAAAGATTTTTGAAATATTATATATATATGCCCTTTATTTTTCGGACAAATATTTAGATATGTGTCTAAATAAAGTAATAAAATGAATGAAAATTTTATATAAAAATTATCTTCATAGAGTATTTTTATTTATAATTAAACATTATTTTATGATCTTTTCTTATAACTAAATAATGTTAATAGATATAAGCATATTTAATAGGGGGGGTTTTGATGAAAAAATCTGTTTTAATATCTATATCTATTTATCTATCTAATCTATCTATCTATCTATATATATATATATCTCTATATATATATATATATATATATATATATATATATATATATATATATATATATATATATATATATATAATATATATATATATATACATATATATATATATATATATATATATATATATATATATATATATATATATATATATATATATATATCTGCAGGAAGAACATAGCGTGTTAATGAATTATTTCTTAGCAATTATTGCATTTTACAATTTTATATAATATGTACATGAAATTGTGTGTGTGCGTAAAATGCAATATATTGTTAAGTGTTTTATTAACGCGTTATGTTCTTCCTGCAGACTTTTGCTATTAAATTAAAAATGTGGTCGATTGAAACGGTTGTTTTATATACAAGATACTGAATTAATAATTGCTTGATTTGCATTCAGTCATATTCCAAGTGACTTGTGCTGTGCCACACCCTCATCATGTTTTCGAGGCATTGTTTAAAAGTGTTTCATTTTTTATTTTTTTGCATTTACGCCACCTTACATTTCCTTTGAAAATTACTGTTTTTTACACCTTACACGATGACTGGAAAATTGCGTGCATTAGCAAAACATAATGCTCATATTAATAAGGTAATAACATGGTATTATTTTTGATAGTGCATTTAACACCAGCGTTGAACACCAAATTAGATTTTTCTCAATGCGTAATTGTGCATCTGAAAACATTACTTTGCTTTTCATTCCATTAATTTATTTTCTTAGAAAAATTGTGTCATTGGCAATACACAATATTCTTTTGTTGTCTAATTGAAATTATTTTTTGAATTCATTTAGCTTAAGTATAAACTTACACACACACACACACACACATATATATATATATATACATTTGTTAATTGAATATATATATATATATATATATATATATATATATATATATATATATATATATGTGTGTGTATATATTCAATCAACAAATGTTTCGTGTTAATTGAATATGTATTGAAATAATTTGATCAACACAACTTTATTTTAATGTCAGCAAATATTAAATTTTAGAAATTTCGAATAGTTTTCGTATTTGTTTGTTTTCTTAAAAATTAGTAGCTTGTAACATTCATTAATAGGTGCAAGTCTTTCATTGATCTAAGCATTACATGGTCCCTAGCAGTTACTTAAACAGTAAATTGAGGTCATAACTAGTGACATTGTTCAACAAGCCAAAGCCTATCCGGGTTGTAGAGCCTAAGCCTATGAAGGTAGAAAAAAGTATTGCTTTTACAAGTGTATAACATTTATGAAAACTAATTACATTACATTTATATTACACATTTGATATATTAATACTTTACGCCATAAAAAATGTTTGACATATTTTTGTCTTAAGTGTTTATGTAAAGTTTAAGTGCAGATTAATTTATACGTCATTTTCTAAAATTTCTAAGTGTTTTCCTTAACACTTGCTAATATAAAATTATTTCACAGTTAAAGACGTAAAATTTGATTTCACTCGAAAAAAAATAAAGTTTTAATTAATAATCATTTTTAAAATATTTTTCAGCTTTTATTCTGTTCAGGGAATAACAAATTTTCAGGGAATTCATCAATGGCAATGCTACTATATTTTACCTAAATTTCAATATTTTAACTTTTGCATTTTATTGAAATTCATGACTTATTGAGAAAATTTAAATGTTTTTCCTTCGGATTTAGAGAGATAAATTTATAAATTTACTTCGAGAAAGTTATGGTGAAAGAAAGAAATTTACTGAAGTTTATCACACACATTACTAATCAAAATATATTAATATAGAAAAAATGATTTTAAAAGTAAAGTAAAAAGGAAGAAAAAAAAGTCCTGCTTTTGTTATTCATTTAAATTATATGTAAAATAAAATCGAATTGAAGAAAAGTTTTAAAAATGCATAAATTCTAAAAGTATACAAAAATGACTTTTCCTCTAATGCTTATACATTTTTGCTTTCAGCAAAAATTAAATTTAAAACTTTTTAATATAATACTAAATATACTAAAGTGCAAAGTGGTTGTTTTTCCTGTATTTTTTAACATATGATATTAATTATAATATTTTATTCATTAATAATTTTACTTAATTTTTTTATAATTTTTAGTAGCGAATACGCTCCACTTGAGGATACATGAGAGAAGTTCCCCCAGTTAGCAATACGCAGTGGGTACTCAAAAAAGCCTTTCAATATCTTTCTGCTATTCTGCAATCCCGTTACAAAAAACACCAGCAAAAACATTTTCGAAACAAGTTTAATTTTTCCTTTTAAAATATATTTTTAAATATAAAATATTTTTTTCTTTAATCAAGTCATTAATTTTGAGTCAAAAAGGGTATTTTAAAATTAATTTATATATATATATATATATATATATATATATATATATATATATATATATAGTTTTAAAAGTTGAATAATTAAAAATGAATTACAAAATGTTGTTTTATGTAATTAAAACTAAATGAGTAATATTGATAAATATATTTGGTGTAAGAGTTTTGATGAATTTTCTGAATGACCACACGTTTAAAGAATACGGGAAAGCTCTTTAAAAGCTTAGTTCACACTAAAGTATCTTTTTCCTTTTTTTTTTTTTTTTTTTTTTTTAATATTGTAAATTCCTTTTATGACAGTATCCCAAATAAAAATATTTATAAGGTTTGCCAAAGAAAAGAAAAAAGTTATTTTTCCTTACACTTTTTTTAAAAAAAATTATAACATAAGAAAAAATTCTGAAAAACATTCTTTCGCTTTGTACATTTCACTTATTGGAAAAGCGAATAATATTGTCTATAATAATATTAAATAAAAAAAATTCAAATATAAATTTGTCAAAATATATTTTTAGAATGCAATGCTTGAATTAAGCAAATTTTCTGTTGTGCTTATTGCTTAAAATAATCCAACATCTAATTACTATTCCTACATGATAATTTTTTTTTTTTTTTTTACTTAATAAATTTTTGGAACCATTCAAAGATGTTTAATGCGAATTTTTTTTTTCAAATATCTCGAAGTGCAAACTATGATTAGAATTTTAATATCGGATTTCACACGAGATTTTATTTTCATTCTATTGAATCAGTTTAGTCACAAGCATAAATGTCTCTTTCTCCTTTGAGAGAGAGAGAGAGACATTGGTATAAATGAAAATAAACAGAAAATAAAGAGAAAACACACAGAAAATAAAGAGAGACTGGGTATAAATATATTTTATTCATATTAAATTGAGCTTTACTGTCTTTGTTGTATGGTTTTTACTATGTAAAAGAATATATCAAAACTACAATATAAGAAATTCAAAAGTTTTTTTTTTTTCCAATGACGGGCATTTGGGTGACGAACCCATTCCTTAAACAAGGCTAGAAGCTGCTATTCATTTGTCGTTACCCAGCGGGCAACTGAGAACCAAGTCACGGAGGCAAGAAGCATTGCCAGCGCCATACCACAACAAACACGTTTATAGGGTGGGCCATATTCATACATCAACACAGAAGAAAGGACAGGCAAACACAGAAAGAAAGTAAAATCCATGCTCGAATGAAATTCGTACCCGGGATCCCCAGCTCAGGATCAGGAACGCTAACCACAGAGCCATCGGTGTGTGAAACTCAAAAGTTTTACCAATTATTCTTCCGACGAAAAAATTTAAAGAATTTGTAGAAGAAAAACCCATCAGTTTTCACTTAAAATTTAGTTATTTTAAGTATATTTGTATTTAGTATTATTTATATTGAAGAGAGAGAGAAAAGTACTGATACATATTAATATATATATATTCATATTAATATCATCATTTTTCTTTAACATACATATTAAAATTTCCAGTTTCAGAATGAAGTACATATGTAAGTAATTTTATATGTTCATTATATTTATCTCTTCTATATATAATTCACATATCTAGTAACATTTTATCATAATGAAAGCTTAATTTTATTTATGAAAACATAGCATTCTAATAAAAGAGATGGTAAAGTATTTATCTTCAATAGAGGAAGGAGATAAAAAAATTATCTCGCTTAGAATATGTCTTCTCTTATGACGCAGAGGTTACACTAATCATGCTTTTCAGTGACAACATGCTTCCTTCAGATGGTAAAGTATTTGAAGGTAAGTATTGTAAGGAAGGTAAGGTAAGTATTGTATAAGGAAAGAGATAAAAACTATCCTGCTTAGAATATGTCTTCTCTTAGGACGCAGAGGTTACACTTATCATGCTTTCCAGTGACAACATGCTTCTTTCACAATTCAAAAATATTCTCCTGCGAAAAGAATTACTTTTTAACATTACTAGTTAAAAGTCAATAAATTAATACCAATAAATAATTTTTTGCAAGAAAATGCTTTAGGCTAATTAAGTATTACTTTACTTACACATTCCATGTTAAAATTTCTTAAAAATATAAATTCACTTCCTTGATATTATAATCAGAAACATGTATTTTCTAAGAGTTACGTTATCATTTCCCATTATTATTAATAAGAATTTTCTTTTTAAAATACTTCCACTCAATTTCTAAGATATTTTAATCAGGCTATAAGTTTCATTATTTTATAAATTTAGTTTGAATTCTGTATTTTTAACCCTAATCTCATCTATTTTTTTTTTTTAAAAAAAACTCCAATTTTTGTTATTTTTCTTACTGTTTAAGATAAGTAATTTTTGTTGCTAATACCTTATTGTTCCATTGAATTCACCAAAACTCTATTTCCTTACATAGTAATTTGATCTGTGACAGCCTTTAAAATTTGTATTCAAGTTAAAGGAATTTTTTTTTCACTAATAAATAATAACAAGTTTAGAATTAAGCGTGGCATCTTTAATTCAATTATTGAATGCTTTTCAGGGGCTTTAATTAATTGGATATCTAGCAAAAAATGAGGACTTCTAATGGAATATATTAAAACACTTAACAACAAAACATTTGATATTTCAAAAGTAAAAACATATAATCGCAGAAGACTTATTGTAAAAAAATGCTTTCATATTAACTCAATTTTTGAACTCTTTCTTTTATTGACGCAGATGATATCAAAATATCTTACGATAATCACATGTCATTAGATAGTCCACGAATTCTTCCCTCTACTTCTAACAGCTCTCTTCAGAGCAAAAATTTACATTTTCGATTCCAGCTATTATTCAACAAATAGATGTTGAACTTCTCCATGCACATCTGATGGGTGGGTGCTTGGGACTTTTCAAGGTTTTTACAATTGCGACACGTAAATACTTCCCACTATCTGTGAGAAATTTCCTAATGGATGGATATACCAACGCTTTACCATGGTTTTCCCCAGTTAGACTGTCCCGGTGTTTTCCGGTGTGTCAAAATTATATTATTTAGGCTAGTGTGGACAGAAATTTTCGGTGGGAAAGGTCCCTATTAAGCAATGGCAAAGTGTGTTATAATTCTACTTTTCGGCATGCACATCTGTTGGGATGGGTACTGGAGAGTTTCTTGGGTTTTCTACCTTGCTACTCGTGAAAATGCTTCACTATTTATGAAAAGTTTTCTCGAAAGGCTAAGATGTGGTGAACGAGGTATTAAATCATACTATTTGAATCTGATAAGAAATTTAAGTGTGAAAACTCATCTGTTTCTTCATTAAGTTATTGAACATCATAGTATAATTTTGTACAAAAATAAGAAAGTTTTATGTAATGCATAAATGTATCATATTCCATTATTTAGACAAATATTATGTAATCCAGACCCTGAGTGATAGGAATCGTATATTTTGATATGTACTCCCACTATCTCCACTCTCTAACTCATTTCGAATCACTATACAGCTGCTTATCAAGATTATTTCTTAATATGGATAAATAGAAAAGAGAGAGAGTGAGAAAAACTTTTGCATGAAATATGATTTTGTTTTTTAAAATATTTAAAGCTAAAATAAACTGCAAAAATATTCCATTTTATACAGCTTTCTGAAGAATTTATAAATTAAAATATTTAAAACGTCCAAGATTTTAGCCAAAAACTAAACTGTTTTTTTTTACTTCCATTTTTTTTTTCCATCAAATGCTGAAAATCTATTTTCTTATCATCGAACACTTTGGAGGAAATTGAAAAAAATTAAACCATCAGTTTTCACAATGCCAATACATCAATCCTATATCCATTACACAATTTATTATGTTTTACATAAAAAATAAATAAAATGTAATGTAACGAAACTAAAAGTAGAATTGAAAATTTTTACTTTCTTTTTTGAATTATATTTCGTTTTCAGAATAATGCTGTTTAGTTTAATTGTTAAGTGCACATATTTAATTATTTTCTACTTATCCGCATTTAGTCATTTTGGCTTTCTAGGAAAACATCTAATTATAATTTATCTGATTATCATTTATTTATACTTATCTTTTTCACATTTTTTATCCTACAGTTTTAGTATTTAATAAAATTTTCTAAGAATTTCTACACAAATTTCATTTTAGTCTGATCAGATGATTTTTTTTCAGTAGGTGTATATTAAAATGATTTGCGCAATGGATTCAATATGGGACTTCTTAGGATGAATGGAATTCAAGACAGAGTTATTTATTCGAAAATTTTAACTAATCTTCCAATTGTTGAACTGTTAGAAAATTTTTCAATGTTAGAATTATTCATATATTTATTACGAAGGGATGGTTTTTCTTATTTTTATCATTGGCATAATAGTAAGAATAGTAAAGAAAATATATATAAACTTCCATAATAATTTTTCTCTTTTTAATTCTTTATTGAATTCTTGCGCCCTCTTTGCTTAAAAATTCGCTTACAAACAACAGTTTTTAAGGTTCATAAAAAGTACATATCGTAATTCCATGCTATATATATATTTTGTGATAACATTTAATAATAAAATTTTGCATCCCTTTTTAAAATTGGTCAATCATTAGTTTTTAAATTTTGATTCAAGTGATTTCGCTTTTCAGTCAATTTACTTTAGATGTTTTAGCAATCTTCCAACTTTCACCTTAGTTTCACTATTTTCAAGATGCAGGTATATTAAATTTTCGACCGATAATTATAGCGTTGAATTTGTGTAACTATGTTTTAGTCAAGTTATAAAATACTGGCTTCCTGGAAAATCATTCTTAATAAGGAATTTTTCGTCAGTAATAATAAAATGTATTTTCTTCAATCTAGATATGGTTCTACCTTTCAAGATTTTCAATATGATACTGAAGTACTTCACTATTGTTTGTTCTTTTCAATTTTATGAACATTTCAGAATAGTAAGAATTTCAGAGTATTAAAATGACTGTCTCCTGATGTACGTTAAAAATGAGTTGGATTTCAGATTAACATAACTTAATATGGGTTTTTTAATTCTTCCTTAGTAAATCTTGAAAGCCGAATAGTCATGTTTATTTACTAATATACTAAAAAAAAACTAATTACAATATAAAGTCAAAATTATTTAAATTAATTGTAATTACCCAGCATTAATAAGCAATATGAACCTAATATAGTTTAGTCTCGTTAGCTTAAGGATATAGTTTATGGAAATATGAAATTATTGATGCATTTTACACACACATTTTTACATTTTTATTTAATTGTTAATTTTCATTGGTCAAGCTATATATATGTATAAGTGAATTAGGAAGGAAATTTGCAATGAAGATATAATTTAATATAGTGGAATAGTGATTGATAAAAACAGCCAGTATTGATGTGAATGATTATTACGTTTACAGCACATTTTAGAATATTCATTACTCATAAGACACATAATAATTATTTAAATTTTTAACAGATATTTAATCCAACTTAAATTCCTGTTCTGTTTTGATAATGCAAATATTAGTTTAGTCCTATTCATTTGAAGTCAAAATATCTTTATTTTCGTGATATTTTTAGCACAATGAATTTTAGGGTAAATCTTTCTTCCAACATTTTTAAGCTTCAAATTCTGAATGGTAATCAATTTCTAATTCGTGAAACAAGAGTAAATCACTCCTTGAGAGGAGTTAACTAGAATATTGTTTATTTGTTTATTTATTAAAATTATTTAAAGAATTCCTCATTGATAAGAAAAATGAAACCTCATACATTCATCCAAAAAGAATTTTTCAATCTGAATTGGGTAACTCTTATCTCTGATAGACAATATTCATTGGAGAATTTAATTTCAAAACCAGTCTATGCATAAAAGAGAAAAGAATCAGTTTCACTTAACGTACTTTATCAATTTAATCTGATAAGTTATTATAACATACAATATTTAAGAGGGAAAGCTACCTTATATATATCAAAGACATATGAAATATTTTTCTTTTTTTGATGTCAAATATTTTTTTCCAATAAAAAAAACGATGGAATGTAGATGACCTCATTTATACTGTAACCCACACACATTCAAAGTCACTGTGCTTACGCGTGTTCAAATTAATCGTCCACTTAATTGCAAAATTTCAATTTTGAGTGGTAATTATTCCATCGAGAGAGATAATCTCTTCATTACTCAATTGCCGAAGAAAGTGTGCGATAAATTTCATGCAAAAGGCAAAAATTGAAGAATAAAGATTGGAATTTATCATTTTCTTTCTAAAACTTATTGGTAAAAAAATCCCGCGTTTAGCTTATAATGATAAATGTCAATTTATCTACCTAAGGTAAAGGAAGAGGAGAGGGCGTCGGTCCCTTAAGCGTTCTTATATTAACTTCTGAGCTTAATTTTGAGCTTCCAATTTGCGAGGTGTGATGCAAGGGCGTGTCCCCAAGCCCCTGAACGTTAATGTATTTACTGTCTAAGGAGCGCTCAGAGTAAAAAGAAGCATATCCAACAACTCCTCCTATCGTAAAAATTGACTTTAATTAATAGGAGAAATTCGCCTTTAATCACTGAAGTACAGGTAAAGAAGATAGGATAATTTAATAACTTTCAAAACGCGAACAGAAAATTCAAAATTAGAATTACATTTTAATATATTTGCCAAGAAATGCTTTACAATTTAATTAAACAAAATTCATAATTATTTATTTATTGTATAATATTCAGTTATTTAAAATTAAAAAAGAATTCAAAATTTTTAAATGACTCTGGGCTTATGGGAAATTTAAATTTACTAATTAACTTGGATATAAGAAAACAATATAAAAATATTTACATACTTGAGTAAAATGCCCTTAAGAATAACGCATTAATTAATAATTAAATCACAAAACTTTGCTTTCGTACAGTCTAAATAATTTTATTTATAAATAACTAATTTGTGAAGCCTAAATTTTAATACTAACTAAAGGTTAATAAATTATTTATGAAGTATACTTTTAAGAAAAGAGCATGTATCTTTTATTTTGCGTGATTTAAATAATAAAAAAAATTTCAATTTAAGTTACCATTTAAATCCACGCAATTTTCAACTATTTAAATTTTGTCAGTGCTTTTCTTTAATCAATTTTAGAATACATTATTGAATATGACATATACAGTAAGACACATTTAAAAAAATTAAGACTATATTTCTGTTTTCCAAGGTTTATTAATGGCTAAAATATAAAAAATAACTAATTTTACTATCCAAATTTGTTACCTTATTATTTTCACAATGAATTGACGTCAATTATTTTTATATTTGAAATTGGAAAGGAATTCCAGCATTTATGAATTAATGAAAAAATAATTACCTGGAATTTCGTTATCAATTATGTTTACTCAAAGAATAAGAAACTTGATTCCCATAGTCTTGCAAAAAAAAAAAAAAGAAGAAAAAAAAAAAAAGAATTCTTCGTGAATCTTTAAACAATAGAAAGATGAGTGGGGGCGAAAAAAAAAAGAAACATTATGAAAACCAAAGCACAGAAGTAGGATAAGGGAATGTGCATGCAATATATATTCAGATAAAGTGTTGTTGTCTGTAATAACCTGCAATCTGGGACCCCACATGAACTTTTGATAAATCAAAATTTTTTACCTTTCCTCTTCATAGCATGTTAGAAAAGATTGAAGGTGAGGGTCTTCGGTTCGCCTTGGTATATTTCTTATCCCCAAATGATCAAGTCTAATTTGCGCGAGTGAGCAACAGCTTTATTATTTTGTTATTATTTTTTAGAAGGTTCTATTTGTTTCATTTTTTATACAGAGATCATGCTCGTATCGTTTTAAGAGATTCCATGTTACAAGAAACCGAAGAGAGGATTTCCAGAAGTGGCTCTTTATCTATTTAAAGTTTCTATAATCACAGACAAAAATATACTTAAGTTAAATTCAATCGAATTTTTTTTTTGTGTGTGTGTGTGTATAACTAATAAGCTTAGTGTCTCATTTTTAGTTCAAAAGAGAAAGAAATATTTCCAAAATTTTATTGAAATTAACATTGTTTATTTTAAATGAGGGTATAGTTGTTATTTATTTTTGTTAAATGCAAGAACTATATAGAATTAAGAGTTAAATATTTTTTGCCTTACTTTTATTCAGTTCACGATTGGAAGATTTAGAAAAACTCTTGGAAAGCTACACAGATAATATCCGCAAGATTTTTATTTTTTCTTTACAGATTTTTTTTTCATTGAGTAAATTATTATTTTATTATTTTCTGTTTTTTGAGTCCTATTTGATCTTCATGAGTACTTGTAAAAACTGGAGATATGCTAAACGGAAACTATAAAGATGAATCTTTCCATGCACTAGAAGAATTTAACAAATACAAGTCTTATTCCAGATATACGTTACTATTTCAATTTAACCACAAGTATGATTTTTATTGTAAAAAGGGTTAGTGCAACTTGATCAAATTCCTTTATTAAATTTCGTTGCTTCAGTAATATACAATTTTGAATCAGTTAGAGGAAACACTTTAAATTAATCACTTAAAAAGCTCAATGCCTGAAAATGTAATTGATTTCAAATTAAGATTAATGCAAAGTCTATAAGAATATTCATTGTGTCATTAAAAAAATTCAATGGATAAAAACAGATTTATTCAATACCTATTGCATATTAAAGGACTTAAACTATGTTATCATTCTTTCTGTTTCAAAAATTCTAAAGTATAAAAATTTAAAATCTGCCATAGAATTATATATATATATATATATATATATATATATATATATATATATATATATATATATATACATACAATAATTGTTAGTTAAATACAATTATAATTTTAGTTTTATGCAATACCAGACACAAAAATTATCCATGAAAAGCAATATTTTTGTTGAATTGCTTAAAAGAGACTGTCACTGTATAGATAGTCACTGTATTATTGTAATTTGTTTTTCCTGTAAATAAGTATTAAATGTTAAAAAAATTATTTTTATAATTGTATCATTCATTATCTGTTAATCATTAGGTTTATTCTTTATGTATATTATGACAATATCAGATTTTCATTTTTTGATCATCATTTTAATCTTATAAGAAAAATATTATCTTTTTCATGCTCTGCAAATTACTCAAAGATTATTTTAAGTGTTTCCATTATTTTAATTTCCCGTATATGTTACGATGATATAAGTTTGACTTTAATCTTAACTTTTATGGACATTGGATCATTTAGTTACAGCTACTTGAAGAACATATACTCCGAATGGGGAGTAATTCCTTAATATCGTTTTTTCCCGCAACAGGTTTATGAAGCATTTAAATACTTTACTGTATAAAGTTTGATTGGTTAAAAAAAAATCTGTGAGTAAAATTCAATAATTGAAGAGTTAAAGATGAGTGTTACGCTCTGTAGTCATCGCATAGCAGCTTATCGTGTTGACCTGGAGTGAAAAACGAGTGCTGCAACCACGCGAAGCCGAGATATTGCAGCCTTACTAGGCGAAAGCTAATTCACGTATTATTTGATCTTACTCCGCCTTAAAGTGAGGGTTCAGATAGCAATTACAAGCCCTAATAAGCCTCCTAGATTAGCGTACGATAATATTTTTCCTCCCAGAAAACCAAGATAATTTGCGACCCTGGTGGGAGGGTCTAGAACTAATGTAAAGCCCTCTCCCACCTTTATACATGCTTTTTTTTTCTCAACGAAATTACGCACAGAACCGGAGATCAAGTTGCCTTGTCGTAGAGTTGCTTATTGGACTATGATTTGAGCCGGTTGCTTTAGCAGCTGCGGAGTTAATTTCGAAGGGTGATTTTTTTTACAGTTGTTGTTGTTGGAGCTTTAATACTGATTAATGACCTAAAGTTGAATCTACATTGTTTGCGTGGCTATCAATTCACGGTATGCATTAAAAAAAAAAAAAAAAAAGACTGGTTTCAAAATATGCTAGGTTTTTCTCTTTGGCTTATTTATGTAAAAAATGTGGACAATCATAATTTCCCTAAATTATTTTTTGTTCATTACTGATTGATGGTCTTTGATTTTGATAGTAGTTTAAACAGAATATGAATCATGGGATTAAATCTAATACATAGTAATTAGTCAAAAGATTAGAAAATTTGAATTCCATTACTATAATTGGAACAGATAAACACAATAAAATTTCTCAGAAGTTATTCCTTAATCATGGTTAGGAAATAAATTAGAAAATTGTGTGTGTGTGTGTGTGTTCTACATAGTTTCTTGAAAAATTATCTGTTCAAAGAAATGTTTGTAACTGGAAATTAGTAGATACCGTTAATGGGAAAAATATAAAGTCATTGCTATAAACATATTTAAAAACATCAGGTAAGAAATATATTGAAGTTCTCATAATTTGTATTTGTAATAATTTTTTTCCTCATCTGATATGTAAATATTTTAAAATTATAAATATATTGATAACTCACAATTGACAGTTTAGTTGTGGTAATTCTTTTGAATAGCTACACCACAGGATTATTTTCTGGTGTTGCAAATAAGAAAACTTGGGAAAGCTCCAAATACAGAGTTAGACAAATATATATGTTGAAAACGGTAACGCAACGCCATCTCTTTTTTCAGCAAATCAAGGTTTAACTTAATGAGGAGTTTTTTTCTGAAGAGTGTGGTGTTACGACTAATCCAAGGATGTATATTTCATTTGCAAGGTAGCAGTATGAAAAGAACTTCAGCTGTACAAAGAAACAGATTAAATGATCATCCATTTGGCTTAAATTTGTTATTCTCATAAATCCCATGCATGATTAATAATTATGCATGTATGTCTCTCCGTTAGTTTGGTGTACATGTTTAAAAAATGAATGTAACTTTAAGTATTGAAATTTTTCCTGTGAATAAAAATGAATGTAAACTAAATATAGAAAGAAAAGAAAATTGTGAAAAAAACTAAGTTTTTTAATGTCTTTTAAATTCATTCAGGCAATATAAATGCACGATTACATGAAAAAAATGTTCAAGGATGAAGAAGTCACCTTGTCTAGTGGTCAGAGTGCCTGACTGCGGTTAGGAAGGTCCTGATTTCGAATCCCAGTACCCATGGATGTACTTTCTCTCTCTATTAATCCTGTCTTTGTTCTTTCTTTGTATGAATGGGTTTTGAATGAATGCTTACTCTATAAATGGGAACCTATGATATATGTGTACTGAGGAAGTCGGGCTCCACACCAAAATATGGCTTAATTTGAAAAGTGGAGCAGCGCACCCCATATTGTCAGCCTGGCTGGCAAAAGACAACGACAATAAGGATAATAAAAAGCTTTCTTTAAAATTGATAACTTAAAATCAGAATTTTTATTTATGAGGAAATTATAGAAATACATATTTAATTCTCCCAAGTTTTTTAGTGTCAGCGCATACTATAACTGAATCTCCAACGAAAAATCTTTTGGCACATGTTACACATTTAACAAACATGACTACTTGAGGTGTTACATTTTCTATATTGGTGTTGCTGAATCCTTTGATTGTACTCTTTGTAACTCTGGTCTTATGATTTTCATCACTGTGGTTTTTAATTGTATTGTCGAGAAATGATGGAATATGTATTGATGGTGTAAGAGCTAGTTGACGCACGTGACATTTGTAAAATAAGCCAAAATTCTCACAAAAATTTCCAATGACTTGTAAAAATTAATTAAAAATATTCAGGGTTCTGGTAGACGGATAGTATCAATTTGACAACTGTATTCAAGACAACTTTTTCAAGTTAATAAGTCGTTTGCAATATATAGTACCCTATATTTATTCGTTGCAAGGAAGGGAACTCAAAATCTTTAAACCACTTATCAGACACTTTTATGTGCATGTTTCAAGAACAAATTTGAAATATTTACATTACCTTTTGTTTAATAAATGAACAGAACAAGTATATAATCTGCAGCTCCTACCTATTATGATTTCACCAGATTAACAGGATTACAATTATTTGAAAGAAAGTCCTTTTATCATAAATATAATAACAATTTAATTAATTAATTATATCTCTCTGAGGAATTTCAAAATCAGAAAACATAAGTAGGACTGAGTTAAAGTGAATATACACAAATTTCATGATATTATTCCCTTTGTTATTTGCGTTAGCAAACCCAGTTATAGCTTATATCGACATGTGATTATGACATTTAATAATAACTAATATGTTTGAAATCGCATGTTTATTTCAAACTGAGAAAATATCAGTGACATAAATAAGTAAATTTTGTTTTCAAACTAAATTTACTTATTTACGTTGAGTTTCATTTCAAAACACGGTTAGATTTTATTACTATATATATACTTGAAATAATTCAACCGTACTCAACGCGTATTTGAACTCACCGTAAAGTAATTCCTGTTGTAATAGACCATATTTAGAAATTCGTTTCTTCAAGAAAGAAGTTGTATGGTTCTTTTTTTAAAGTTGTTTATATAATATATATATATATATATATATTACCACACAAGTATTACAGTAAATATATCATGAAGAAGTAAAAACTCGTAATTTGTGAATAAATCAAGTAAAACTAAGTAAATGGTTAAAAATAAAATAGAAAGAAAACAAACAAAAACATCTGTATTGCATAGATACATATATACACTGGTGTGCAAAACTAAAGCAGTAATATAAAATTTAAATAGATAGCAATGAAACTGCATTGCAGAAAAGATGTTCTTGCTACCTATACAAAAAACACATAATTCAGTAGAAAGGTTACGTGTATGCAAATGTCAGGAACAAAACGTCAAAGGCGATTAGAGGTTACTCAAAACATGTGTGGTCTGCACACTCAGCTCAAACTACTATAAAAAGAAGAACGGAAATGCAAAGAAAAATATTCGTTGCAAGTGCAAGTGAGTTCTTTCGTGGAGTATGGCTAGAAGAAATCATCTGGATGACTTCACTCGCGGAAGAATTATCAATCAGAAAACTGTAGGAGAAGTGAAAGGTGTCCTATGTAATTCATAGTTCGCAATAAAAAAAAATGACGTTTCACGTGATTGGAAAGCCTTTTAAACCATATGTTGATGGTGACTACCCTATTAAAACATCAGCAGAGGATGACCAATATATCATCCTGCTGACAAAAAAGAACCTTAAAACATGTTAGTAGAGCAACTTGCATAGCAACGAGGTGATAAGTATAGTTGTTTGCAGTGTCTAGACGCCTTCACAAAGGTGGCCTAGGCTGAGCAGCAACTAGAAAAGAAAGATTTCCCTCGAATGGATGGGCCAGTGTACTCAACGTATTTAAATTCCATAGCACATGTGTGAGATCCTTTGAGAAGATGCCTTACTGCACAATTGCATCTTTCGTGGACCCAATAATAGAAACAGATGCTGATTGATGGGATGAACATTCTCTTACCTCAAGAATAATTGGACAATCTGGTGCAGAGTAGGAAGAGAAGATACGAAGCAGCCATTCCTGTAAGTGGGGGGCATCTGCCATACATAGGAGCATCTGCTTGTTATTCCTGTTCTTGTACAAACATCCATGTGTAACGATATTATGAGCTCATTGGTTCCATATGCATTGTACTCATTTTTGTGCAATTATACTTTCATCATCTTTCAAGTACAAAATCCTTCTTTCATTTCTGGATTTCATGTCTCTCGTGGATTCTGTATTCAATGATTTCTAGTAGCAAAAATTGACAAAAATATCAAGTTTAAGTTTTGCAAGCCATTGTATGTATATTATTTTTATATAATATTTTTTTGTTAATTTAAACAATAAGTAAAATAAGCAAGCAATTTAATTGCTTTTATCTTTTCCATAATGATTTTGAGATAATTTGTAAGATGAGATGCATTTTTTGATATGTTAACTTGATATTTTAAATACAGATTTACTTAATTTCATTTCTAGAATAAAAATAGCTTTTTATTAATTATTAATAATTAAAATAAAAAAGAGAAATTGTGTATTAATCAATGAATAATAAATAAATATTTGTTGTATCTAATGTTTTCTGTTTTTAAATATAAATATTTGAAGAAATTTAAAATAAGAAATATATTATCGGAACAATACTTTTTTATTAATGCTTTTACTTTGTGTATGAAGCGATGTATATGAATAAAGCTGATTGTTGGTTTTAGGAGGAAGTAAAAATAAAAAGTCAAATTTACATCAAAGGTTCTTCTTGCATATCATTCAAAATGCTTGATTTTAGTATGAGAGAAAATATAAAGTTCAATTTTTAAGTTTAGGTAGAAAAATGAATAAAATAAAAAATAAATATACCAATGAAGGACTTTATTCATGAAAAAATTAATAAGCAAATAAATTTTATTTCTTTATGCCTGTTTGATACAGTAGCATTTGTCTATATCCTTAGTTCATTTGCAATCGTATTTCCTTCTAAAAGGTTGTGAAATTTTTGAGATTTGAAACTTTTTCGTAAAATTGGATAAATAAATTGCATACGTATATAGTAATGTTTAAGTTAAAAATTAAAAAGGAAATAATTTATCCATTATGATACAAATTTGAAATAAATATTTATTTTGAATTGTGTGACAATTCTATTAATATAAAAAGTGTTCGTTTATGGTAAATATTCAATTTATTCTAATTTCTCTGGGTTACAGGGAGTTTCAGATTCAATTTCTTTTTATATTTCAGAAATTCTCACGTCAAATCTCTGAAAGTTTATAAAATATAGTTTATACATTCATAAATTATTTTCTTATTGATACATACTTTTATTTACATAAATGCATCATAATTAAAGTGATATCTTGTAGTATGAGAATCTAAATTTAAAAAAAAGAATATGTAATCGCTAATTCAATAATATATAAAATATTATATTGCATCTTATTATCCATATATTTAAAATTATATAAGAGTACAATAATTAAGAAATATAATGAAATAATTCACTTACTATAATACAAAAGTTGTTTTTTTAGGTTTTTTAAATTGTTTTTCCATTTTATTTTTGTAATAATTGTTTTAATAAGTGCTTTAGAACCATGGAGTGGGTTGCCTAACAGCTGTATTCTGTTGTTAGAGCATTTTAAACGTTAATCACCATATACTGTCTGGTGGGCGGTATTCAAGTAACATAGCGACTTTAAACTGTAAATATCTATCTAATAAGCTCTCTGCGCAAAAAATAACTTTTGAGCACCACAAACAAACCAAACCAAACCATCAAGTATCTGAAGAAACCTCGGAAACCTTTTTGGTACTGACAAATATACAGTCACAGAAACGCAGTCACAAAAAGCAGAAACTCAACTCCAATTGTTCGAAAAAGACTGATCCAACTTGAATTTTTCCAACCAGGAAAAAGCACAACTTCCTCATATATTCCTTGAACACTGTAGAAGTACAGCAGAATATATGAATAGCGTACATATAACAATAATCGTTGTTTTTTTTACACAAAATATTATAAAGCGTATTCTGTGTTTACTAACATATATGTACACTATAATTTTATTAACATTTAAGAAGTGTATTTTCAGTAGTGTAGTGCACCATAGAGGAATATATGATCCACATAAAATTAAAAGTCACCAGACTTTGATGCAATCTGTCAATCAGATTATTAAGTAGTTCGATAACAAATTGCACTTTAGGAAGCTGTTGTCACGAAACATGAAGTTTTTTCATTTATTATTTTGTTGTTCTGAAAGTGGATACTATGCTCTAACTAAACTATTATTTTCCTATATAAGAAAATCTACACCTTTTTTATTCATCAAAGCATCATTAAATTGTTTTTCTTTTGCGTTTTCCAATTATTTACCTAAGGCACACCACACTCGAGTATTATCTACTCAGGGATCACATGCTCTGCAATTAACAAGGCAATGATTATGGGACTTAAACCATTAATAGATTAATCAACGATTAAAGAGCTCCTTTTTGACAAATAACTTCGCCAGCAACCTCTTAATTCCGTACTTTTCAACTAATAAGACGATACATAAAGAAAACAGGGGGCTTATTAAGTAAATTGCGAGGAAAGCAATTTATCTGTCATCTTGAAATGCTAGTGGAACTACCAAAATGTGTGAACACACTATTTTCGGCGCCGTTTGCCACGTAAGACCTATATAATAACTACCGTAAGGGAAAAAGAAGAACTATGCGTATTACTTAGATGGCGAACATACAATTATCACGTAATAACATAACATGATTTTCTCTCTGTATGAAAAGTAAAAATAAAATATTTTTAATTCTTAGGCGATTAATAGGGTTTCATGAGGTACTTTTAAAAAACGCTTATGAACATAATGAATGAATCTGCTGGTTGAAGAAAAAATAAATATACGGATGTTTTTTTTTATGTCCTTTTCTTTCCTTAGCACAGTTTTATCACAGAATATTAAATCAAAAATGATTAAGCCTTATAAAGAGAGAAAAAAAAAGCAAAATGACTCAGATTCGATTTTTATCAGGTTCTTAAAACGTGATGATCATAAAAATTTGAGCACTTTGAGATTCCGTACTAATTGGTGCAGTGCTTAAAACTGGTTCAAATGATGGCGATAAATGATGTGTATAAACGCTAGCAAATTTAATTATTTAATTTCCTTAGTAAGGAAATTGCTACAGTTTGATTGAATTAATGATCAAATAGACGTTAAAAAACTTAACGTGTGTGTGTTTGATATGCATCCAAACTAGTAATTATTTGAGTTAATGAATTGAATATAAAAATATTGAAAATAAACTTACAATACACACTGAAATGATTTTGCTGTTATTAAGACTTTTCTCTAATATAATTTATCTTTATTTCATTGCATTTTTTCATACATAGGTAATTAAAATTGGCACTTTAAATATTACTGAAACAAGAATTTTAGTGTCATGTGTGATCATATAGTAATGGATATAAATAATAGATTTCAGTTAATGTGTTCAATGAATTATAAATTTAAAAATTCCTTCGAATGAAAATAATCGTTTATTTTATTAAAAAAATATAAATCTAAATGGGCAAAATGATATATTTATTATTAAATATAACTTATTGGTATTATAACTTGCCAAACTAAATTATCAGAAATATAAAATTTTTGCCCAGATTTTTAAAGCATGATTACTACTTAACAAAGTAATATTTTATAAGTAAATTATTTAGCTGAAACGACGAATTAAAAATCTGAAATAATTCTTAGACAAATACTGAAGGAAATACCCGTTGTATCACTAACTATTGTATTACTTGTTTCAAGTCAGATAAAATGAATGCGCTAATCGCGAAAGCTGCAAAGTATACTACTTTCCAAAATCTGTTTTTATAGCAAATTTCTGGTATTATTTATTTGTTTCACATAAAATATAAGAGAGTAATACAACAATAGCCGTATATATTTTGAAACTTTCTTTTGGTACATTTTTAACTAACAATTTACTGGTATTTCTTATTTTTTAATCAAACTTTACATGCGTTTCAAAATAATTTAAGTATTCTTAAAGTTATTTTATTATTTTTTATTTTACTAAAGTAATATTTAATTATTATTTTATTAGCCAGAAGTGAATATTATTCACTATTTCCATTAGATTATCAAGCGTAGTGACCTTTATACCAATTTTTTGTGCTGCTTATAATCACTTATTCATTTCTAAAACAATCTGAATGGTAAATATTTTAGAATAATATGGTTATAATATCAAGAGTCGTCAGAATAATTATTTCATCTTGAATTTCCCGTGTCCCTTGACGAAGGGAACATGAAATTTTCATACTCCATATTCTGATATTGAAAAACAAATAAATCGCTACTACAGAAACAATGAAAAATAATTAATTCATGAAATAAGATTGAACGAGAAATATGAAATAATTATAAGCAGCCAGAGATTATATAAATAACTAACAATTAACATGAAAACTTTAATTAAAATTCGGAAACTGAATTATCATATTAATTAAAAAATATACTACTTTATTCCTCATATTTTAATATACTTCGAGAGGATGAGGATAATTGAGAGATATTTTGAGAAACATTGCATTAAAGGTAAAATTGGTTAAATGTGAAATTACAGCTACTTATTAATTCTTATTAAGGCATATAATCTACTAACTGATAAATTTAATTCATTTGTCTTGACCCTCTTTTTGTACAAATGATAATTTTGTGAAATGATAATTTTGTACAAATGATAATTTTGTGTACAAATGATAACTTTTTCTATATTTATTTTTTAAGATAGCTAAAATATTAGATAGACGTGTAATACATCCCTCACTGATATACAAAAGAGTCACTAAGATAAGTTACAGACAAAGACAGTTCATTACTGATAAATTATTTATCTACAAGAGAAATTAATCAAATTTTGACCCACTATGGTCAAGATTTCTGCAAAGTGCTGGAAAATGAAAAAATCAGCAGGGTCGGATATCTTGATTTTTAATTATATAAATTAATCCTTAGTTACTTTAAAAAATTTAAGTAAATTTTCTTTTACTAAAGTAAAAGGGGTACACATTAGATAGATTTTTTTCGTAAAACAAAAAAATCTGCTTGCTTAGAAATACTAGTTTATTAATAAAATCTTAAAAAAGTAAAGTCACTTCAGTAAGAGATATGGGCAATGTAGTAAGAGCAATAGGTAAAATTCTGGAAAAATGTTTCTAAGACAAGCAGAGAAATATAGCAAAATTAAAAATCGCTTAGCTGAAAATTAATCTATTTAATATTGGTAAAAATAAAATAAAATCGTATTTTCGAATAAGCTAATAAAAAGTAAACTCATAAACAAAATTAATTAAATTATAGTTTTAAATCAATAAAAAAATGGATAATTCTAATTTTTTTTCCAATGAGACAGATAAAAAGACAATTACAGCAAAAATATAAATAACAAGAAAAATAAAAAATAAAACAGCTGTAACAATAGTCTATGTATCTAAAAGGCCCCTGGACTCCCAGTTGCGGTCCGTAATTGACAATAAGGATAGTCCCAATCCATGTCCTGTCCCAGATTACAGAAGTTGCAGATAGGACTTGAAACTATACGAAGACGGTACAAGTGTTTAAGAAGGTAGTCATGACCGGTGGTGAGCCTAAACTCAGCCACCATTTTAAGTCTGGGCCATTTTGAGACCGCAGAAAATCTGTCTTTCCAAGAATTTTGCTCTGATCGAGATTCGAGATTCTTTTCGAATCTTTCAGACATTTTTAATTAGACGTTTTATTATGCAAAAAGATACATTAGAAAAAGATGTTTGTATTGTCATGGCCTCCCTCTTTGGCAATGTTTCGGCAATTTCATTGCCATGGATTCCACAGTGTTCGGGGATCCATTGAGGAGTAATGTCTTTCTCATTGGTAGACAAGCTTTGAAGCAAGCTCCAACATTCATGGACAACAGAGGATACAGAATTTGAAGTAGGCATCAAGGATTGCAATGCGGCCCGAGAGTCACTAAGTAAAGCTGCCTTGGAGAACCCATTAAGATAGCAAGTCAACTGAGAAAGAGCAATCCTGATCGCAAGCAGTTCCTCATCAAATGCGGAAGCAAGTGTGCCAGCTGGATTTGCATTTGAAAAAAGGGGACAATAGACCCCTTCTCCAGCGTTGGATCCTTCCCGCAACCGGGAACCGTCAGTATAAATTCTGAGTCAGTCTGCCTCAGGATAATGAGTGTTTACGGTCTCATAGGTGAGAACCCTTAGGATCTCCGTATCTGTGACTTTCTTGAAAATTCTCTCGGATAGATCAAGGCATACACTAAAATGAGAAAATTCAATTGGGCAAGGTGGGAGAGGCAGAGGCTCTGGTTCACAATGCAACTCAATATCCCTCATTAGCAGGAGGACTCCCTGAATGAAACCCCACTGTGTTTTAAGGTTCCTTTCGAGATTAATAGCGATATCATGATCATACCAGGGCTGTAAGGCTCCTGGGATGCTTCCAGTTTTCTCCCATAGCAAAAGGGCCTTTTCCTGTATAATCTATTTGATGGATCTGAGACATGTATACAGGTACAATGCATCCACCGGAGTAGTTTTAACAGCCCCAGTGGTGAGGCGAAGCACTTGATTAAAAATCAATTCCAGGGAACTCATATTGCGTACAGACGTAGTAATAAGGGGCTCACAACAATAAGTCATCAGTGTAAGAATAAAGGATCTAAAAGTCAAAAGAAAAGTCTGCGAAGAGCAACTCCATTTACATCCTACAAGGCGTTTTAACATTGTCTGTCTATTTCCGACACGTCCAATGATATTCTCAATGAATAGACACCAGAATAGCTTTCTGTCAATAGACACTCCCAAATAGGTGCAACATTCTGCTCGGCCCACTGGAAGATCCTTGTAGGTTAGTTCCACTTAAATAGGTTGGTGAGAGAGTGAAAAGGTATAGCTCTAAGCATATGCCAAGTATAGCTCTAAGCATAAGAACAAGGTCATTGATGAAAATATTGAAAAGACTGCAGCTTGAAATAGCTCCCTGAGGAAGTCCAGTCTTAAGAAGCTTTCATTTCGAGAGAGAAGTTACTTTCCTCGTGGTGCACCCTGGAAACACGTTGTGGCTCAGAGATCTACGGTTTTAGGTATTTTTAGTTTACCCTTACCTCCTGATAATTCTAAACTAAGGCATATAATTCTGTTTCGCAAATTTTCCCTGATATATTTTTTTAATTATAAGAACAACAATGTTTTTCGTAAGAAGCAACAAATTACTCAGTTTAAATCAGAAGACAATTACTTCGGATATTAAGACTGTGTTTTGAAGCATTATTCTAAGTTGTTATATTTGTTTATTTCTGTTCACATCAGATGGCATGTAAAAGAGTAAATTTATTCAGTTTAATAGTTGTGAATTAATATATGTAAGCATGTAATATTTTGGATCAATTCGAATTATTTAAGACTATGTCTCACATAACTTTTCACACAATTTTTCATATGAATTGAACAAAAGAATGATAAAATCAGAAACTTTTGTGAATCTTCTGGAGGAAATGATTTCAAGACTTTCTTGTCAGAAAAAATAAGAACTTCAATTTTAATGAAAAATATTTTGCAGTCAATATATTTCATGAGATCAGTCCACATAATCTCGAGAAAGCATTCTCTGCTTCATGAAAAAATGTCGAGCATTATTCAGTATAAGAAATTAAGAATATATAATTGATATTTTTTCATTCATTTTAAAATAGTATTTTAAGGCTTAAAATAGTATTTAAAGGCAATTTTAGATGGTAAATTGAAGCGTATGAATTTGATATATTTTATATATGATTTTTGTTGTGGGATATATTCTATATTTTGACATGATAATGATTTTGGGACACAACTTTAGATAAATGAACAGTTAAAGATACTTCTACTAAATCAAAAATAATTATTAATCTTATTTGGCGAATTTGTTACACACATAAGACGCTGTCTTTATTACTTCAAAGTTTATTTATTTTAATAGGCCACTACAACCGCTCTATTTCTCAAAATGCAAAATTCTATTCTGAGAAAAATTTTGTAGAACAGTTTGAATGGCAAACGATAAGCTTGTTCTTATTGATTGATAATCTGATTCAAGGTAGAAGAAAAATTGTGGAGTGTACTAGTTATAAAAGTCAAACAAGAATGAAACTTATCGTCATGATATAGTAATAGAAAAAAAACTCTTCTCTAGGTAGAACTCTACTTAGAGAGATTACATCTTAAGTAGAATTCTACGTAGAGAGATTAAATTCTATCAACAGTTGAAGAATGGTAGACAAGTGTTGCATTTCTGTATGCACATCTTTTGGCTTAAGTGCTTGGGAGTTTCGAAGATTTTCTCCTTTACAATACGTAAATTCAGTCCATAATCTATGAAAAAGTACTTTGAGAAGTCTTGACTCCACTGATATTTAGTCACCTTACAACAGCCTCCGGTTGTTAGACAATCCGCTAGCATGGTGTCAAATAAGGACTTTATATCGGCTGTTAAGACAATTTGAAATAAAAAACTTTCTGACATTTTAAATCAGTATTTTTCATCCTGGAATATATACCTATTTTCTAAGATGCAGTAGTACTGAAGCTTATTTTTTGGTTAGTAAAACCAATTTTTAATTATTCTGTTTCCTGCAACTGTACCCCAGTCTTTATAACGTCCCCCCCCCCATGTTAATGTGCAAAAAATGGTACTTTATTTTTTGAAAAATTATTTCCAAAGTATGAAATTCTTCCTAGTTATGAAAGTTCAATATTGCTTGCACATTTTCTTTTTTACATAATAATGAACTTACCAAACAATAATAAACAAATACTACAGCAACCAAACACAAATATTTTAACTAAATGAAAGCAGTGTTTTGTATTCTTAAATTACTATATTTCTTTTTTAACATTATGTGTTAGATTATGTGAATTTAAATAAGTGAAAGAAAAGAAAGGACTTTGCTCTACATAAGATATTCATAATTAAAAATTTATCTTGTGCTAAGCGAAGTATTTTAAGTTTTAGGATAATTGAAATAAATCTGTATTCAAAAAAGGTGAAAAATGAATTCTTTTCAAAAATAAATAAAAAAAGATAAAAATCGTTTTACTTTTCAGAGTTTCATTTGTTAATATTTAAAATATAATGAAATATCATAAATTAATTAAAATTTCACTTCTAGTTTTAATTTTATATAAAAACAACATATTTTTCCGTTACATTTTGAAATGTAAAAATATTTTTAAATAAAATTCTGAAAGTGATTTGTGAAGCATTTTCCATCTGAGGATTGACATGAATTGTTAGAGAGGACATTTCAATTGCTGGAAAAAATAAAAAGATAAAACTACCGCAAAAATTATACCAATGAAGATTTTTTATACTGCTTTTATTTTAATATCAGAATTTAGAAATGGTACAAAAAATGCTACCTTTATAGAAGTTATTAACATTCTGCTAAATTTTTTCCCCACAATATGAATGCTTAATAAACAAAGACATAATAATGAAAAGTTATTCTTAACAAGTTATACTACTTTAATAACATTTTTAATTTAATTTGAAGGTGATTAGTGATTCAAGCGCATTTGCTATTTTTAATACCATTTGTATGAAAATATATCATTGTTAATTATATCTTATTAGTGTCATTTGTCAATAACTTTACGTTATCTTAATATTTACTCATTTTGTATCCAAAAAAAAAAAAAAATAATCACATACAGTGTTTCTGAAAAAGTTATTATTAACATTGAATATAGTGGGAATTGCTGTTCAGAAGAATTAATAACATATTGATACATTCAGTTTGCAAATTCGAAATAAGATCATTATAAACAACATTTTTTCCCTGTTATTTCCATACAAATAATCTTGAAGTACCCCATATATTGATTCAGTAAAAAAACTTGAATGCATTTTCATGCTAGAATACAACTTGATGTATTTTAGCCATGACACCCCCAAATATTTTATTTTAGAAAGATAAAGAGAGATATTAAGTTAGTTAAAAACAAAATTCTAATAAGCAAACTATCATATGCATTTATTATTATAAATCACTTTTTGAAAACTTACATATCAAGCTTTTAAAGTGCGTTTCCATTAAGAAACTAATTTACATTTGTAAGGAAATATAGTTATGGTAATATATATTTTAAATAACAAAATTGCATTTGAAACAAGCTTAATAACGGATGAGCTCTGAGAGGAATGCTAATGCGTGGTATTATCCGAAACACCAAGGTGATACGCGTGCAAAGCATGCTACCAAATTAATTAAATAATTAACAAAATCCTCAAGCCAATCAGCGCCTGCAACCAGTTCTTTCTACAAGGCTCGAAACAGCAAACATTACCATTTCTGATTTATTGTTGATCTTCTCGCCTTGCATCACCTTTCTGAAGAAGGGGGAGTTGGGCCTTATCTATAATTCGCATCGCTTGCCTTTCTGATGAGGGGGCGTGTTGGACTATAATGGAAGAAAACGCAAGAGAAATTCTTCGCAGCGATGAATTCCGTGGGCGGATTTGCGGACATCAATAACTAGACTCATTAACACCTGGACTCTCTCTTTGGCTTGCCGAGATAATTGCGATAAAAGCGGCAGCTCACTGGAGAAAAATTTGAATTTTTTTTTTCTTTCTATCTTTTTCTATTTGGTGTTAGTTACGAATGTGTGGAATTTATAAATGAGGGCGGAGCTGTTAGATTAAAGTGCCAAGGAGTTCAAAACTGCAGATGTTGCTGAGGTCTGGATTTTTAGTATTGATAATATCGGAGACGGCATTGGTGGCAGTCATATATTTTACATGAAATGTTTGGCTAGTGGGTAGTAAACACTTTCTTCGGTTTTAAGAGTAGATTAAGAAAAGAAAAAAAAAAGTAATTTTACCGGATTCTGTAATGCGCAGTTTTATGTGCATCATGTAAAACATTATACCACTCAAATTTAATTCCTAAACGGAAACGTACTTTACATAGACATTTCTTCTTATTTTATATGTATAGATGATTTCACTGACCACGGAAAAACAAGTGTAGATCTTCAGGAAAAAGGGAATTACTTGACAACAGTACTTGATGACATAGTTTCTGCTACAGTAATTTATTTCTAGTTGATAACATATATTACAATAAAATAATTACACGACAATAAAAATATATCAGTAGAACCTTAGATGACAACAAAAGTTATGTACTACACTCCTACGTTTTTTATTTTCGAATTCATTTTATCATGATAAATTTGATTTATATTCATTATGGTGTTCCAAAATATATTAAGATTGATTTACTGCATTCATTGCTTTACAGCTTTCATACCACCTTAAGCTTTAGAGAGAGAGAGAGAAAGAAAAGAGAAAGTGTGTGTGTATAGTCTAAAAGCTCTAGGCTATTGAGGCATCTTAACATCCCTTCCATATTTCCTTCTGAATTTCTCATTGTCTTTCAAGAGAATTATTGAAGCGTTAGGGTGTATTCATTTATCCCAAAAGCTTAAATTTAGAAAACTCTTCAGCGCGAATATTTTTTAAGTGTATATGTAAGAAAATACAAATGCAATATTCTCTTCCCATTATTTAACAGTGGTGTGAATATGAAGTTTAAGACCCTCCACTCAGTAGATTTTAGCATCTGGCGACGGAGACTATTTGCAATAGAGTTGTAAATCTTAAGATTTTACCTACTAACACTCTTTTAACTGTTATTATTATCTGATGACATAAAATTGCTCCTTGTCAAAATTATATATAAGTCACTTTATTTTAGGATAATTAATGCTTTTTATTCTAATTAACATTTCAACACTTATTTTCACGTTTTAGTTTCACTAAACCATTGTTCAATATGCTTTGCATTGAATATGTTTTATATATTTAGCATTAAAACTGATATTTTTACTTACAATTTGCACAATGATAGAGAAAAGGAACTATTTTTGATAATATTTTTAGCAAATGGTTCCTGAATACTTTCCATTTCTATCTGCAAAATATCTTAACTATTCGAAGAAAATTAATTTAGCTTGTAAATAATCATGTCTTTTGAGTAAGAAATATTTAAATAGATGCTATTTCAGTTTATTATATTTGATTTCGTAAATTTTTTTCCATTGTACATATTTTCTATTAAAATAAATCAATTTTATAAACAAACTACTGCCTTAAGTTACATTTAAAATAAAAAAAATATCCTATAATTATCCTATAAAAATATTTTTTACAACGATCCATAACATTTTAATAGGAAACTTCAGATAATCAAATGTAGGTAAAATTTTAGTTTTAAAAAATATGTGAATATATATAGAAATCTAGACTTCTGAATATTTAACTTTTTGCACACTTTTCAAGAACATTAGCTGAGTATTATTTTTAAATTAGAGTTTTTTAATATTTTAGAAAAATTTTAAAAAAAATACGAACTTAATTATTTCCTTTCTACTGTAAGTGAATGCATACCACCAATAAAACTATTCCAAAATTTAATAAAAAAAAACTATTAAAGAATTTATAATCAAATATTCAAGGTCAGTAGAATTACGAGGAACTCTTTGTACTTAAATTTTGTCGAATTAAACATTACATGTTAAGATTTATGCTTAAAACAAAAATAATTAGTAAAAATAGCAATTTAAAACTAAAGAAAAAAATGAAGTAATTTAAAACTGATGTGAGAATAGTTTAAAAATATGCTAAAAGGCACACCTACACAGAGACAGATTTCAAATACATATTTATCTAAGTTATTCAAGTGAATATCGATAGTTTACAATGAATAAAATTGAGTTTTGTTCTCATTGTTCAGTCATAAATTTTATAGATTTCACAATTTTTTTAATTAACAATTACAAGATTTATACTCTAATACAAATATCGTGAAAATATTTTTAAGTAGAAAAAGTTAAAAAAAAAAGTAAATACTTTTAATATTATTTAGGTTGTTCCTTTTGTAAATTTCTTAGATGATAAGAATACATGCCGAAACATATACTTACATTAATTTTATGTAAATTATGAATTTAAAATTATGTACTGTTTTTTTTTCAATATACAAGGTATCAAATAGGTATATCCTAGAAATATATACAAGGTATATATTTCTAGGATATACCTATGAATATATACTAGAAATATATCAGATAAACATCCAATTATCTTGAGATATCACTGCCTACATGTTTCACGAGCTCTGTACGTAAAATTACAAATTATTTTAAGAGATAATTTTCTTGTAACTTAATAACTACATCTGATTGTTTTTGAAGTGAAGTATCATAAAATCATTTGTTACTATTATTCGAAAATAGGATACAGAAGTTTCTTGTTTACTTCATACTAGAAGATTTGTTATTTAAGAATTCAGTTTCAAGAAGTCAGTTCTCAAGAATTTTTTCGAATATTTTACAAAATATAGGTTGCAAACTTATTAAAAAAGTGCATATAAGTGATCGATATCATAACAACCATAAAACAGTATGATACAATTACACTTCTCATATATTGACAAGATAAATAAAAGTACGTAATTAAACAAGAGTAACAAACACACACACAAACTCAATTTTCACTGATGAACTTCACTTATAAACATAGTGTCTTCATTAATTTATTTGAGTAAATTATTACACGATACTTTAAGTTGTAACATCCTTATTAATTAGAAATGTATAAACTATTCTTTTGTTACAAAATTAATTATAAATTAAAATATTTTTTAATTTATTTAAGAATAACTCTCCCATTCTAATAAGGAAGTCCGATTTTTCTTGTTTCGCATTATAAAAGTCAGATTTTGAGTGATTGTTTTAAGCATAAATACAAACTTTACCTATGTTACACATGAGTGAGTTTAACTGGAAATACCTAGCAAACATTATATTCACAAAAACACATTGAACGACTGGAAAAGAAGATTACTGTAATGAATAGTCTTGGAGAATATATTTTTCCATTTTTTATGAATAACGGTCAAACTTTGTTTTCATATAAAGGGGATCATTACGTAGATTACTCAAAGAATAATTCTCAAAAACGTTTAAATAAAATTCAAAAAAATACAACACTGATAATACTGTCTACAAAAATGAACGATTTTCTCCTCGTTACGAATCCACCTTTTTCTTCCATACAATATCCCTTAGGTTACTTGTTTTTGTTTGTTTGACTATTGAAATGCATCTTGAAAACATAATACTTTCAGTGCTACTAAATGGTCTCGCATGCTATAAAATGCAGAGAAATGCGGTTGCTCTAATCGGAATCCTTCTAGGAACTCTTTTTTTTATTACAAAAATTATTTGTCGACACAACAATATTATCCCTTGAAATTCTTAGATATTCGAGCAATACAACTCCTATTTTGAATAAAAATGATCAACTATTTATTGTGAAAAGCGAAACAATGCTCATTGTATGATGAGTCTTATTTTCATCCAAATCACAAGTTTAGAAGAAGAACATTAAAAAAGAAATTAGTGAAAGACGTTTTAGTCCCTTGAAATATTGGTTTCACTTCGCCAACACTCTTACGCTGAATTAAGTACAGTTATGATGGTTAATGTCTCTTCCCTGGTTTGGCGCTGAAATTTTAAGTTTAAATTTCTCTATGTGGTCACTTTTGTCATGATTTAAAATCTTGTCGTATGATCCTTAAGTATATATGTTAGAATGTCTCAAAAACATCAATAAAAGTAGCTCTTTGAAGATGATTATATATAAATGCAGATAGAATATTAAAAATGGAAAAATTTTTGTTTTGTTTAGTTTTAATCAAAAATAGTAATTAAGAAATGAATTTTTATAATTACGGTTTGAAGATTCATTTTAAATATTGTTCTTGATTTGTTATGAATTTTGTAAATATCAATGGAATTTTTAATGATTCGATAATAATAAAATAAAAGTTTAAAGTTAGATAAATATACTGAATGCATGAGAGTTATAATACATAATATTAAGTTAATGTACCATATTTATAAGACATTATATCATATATGAGTATATGTATTTCTTAAGTTTATTCCAAATCTTTTTGTTGCAAAGTATTATTCCATCATTGAAAGAAAATCATTCTGATGCCAGATATTCGAAATGTCAGGAAGCACTTCATTTTAAATATATAACAAAATAATTTTGTAAATGATCTATTGTGTGTGTGTTTGAATTTATTTTGGAAATAATGATTTGCTATCAATTTTAGTTATGCTGACTAAATATAGTGAGCATAATTGAAATACTTAACTGAGAGTTCTTGAGAACAAAGACTGTCATTTTCTAAAACAACTTCTGAAAAAGCGAAGGGTTGAGAAATTCTGTCATGCTCCATCTGTCTGGTGTTACCTAAAGAGAGGGGGATATATATCATTAACCTTCCCTAGGTGAAAGTCATTTAACCTCAGCCAATCATCAAATCCCACACAAAACGTTGTTAAGTTTTGTCACTTTTGTGAGATGAAAACCTTATCGGTGATAGATACAGTGTATATAAGATAACGACCGATCTGAGGAGAATTACCTTGAAAAGGCTTGCAGAATTCTTTTTCCCCTTGAACGCCTTTCCATTTGCGTAAAAGAGTTTCTTTTAAATCCTCAAGCCATTTTATATAATAGTGTTTGATTTTTCATGAGCAAATATAGTTTGTTCTAAGTCGTTTTATAGAATTTGACATGAACTATGCATTATATTTATTTAAATTAGAAATTTTATTGTTATGATCAAAACAATTTTTGTTATAACAATAATATAGAGAGAAACTTTACACCCCTATTTTATTTAAATTCATTTTTTTTTACATATTACTAATTGTTATCATGTATTTTAATAATATACGTTCCAATTTTATAAATTTGTTATTCAAAAAATACATTTACTTCTCAATTCTTGAATAGTGCTTGTTACAAAACTTTCCACAATAATAGAAAACTTTAAATTTTAAACTTATACGAATACCATGAATGGTACACAATATAATAAAAATTGCAATTTTACAACTATATATTCTCAATTTATCAAAATTAATTCGTTGAAATTGTGACCAGTTTTGATCTGTAATTTTAAGTATCGGAATTTTATATATAACTTTTTAGAACGGATTTGGATCTACAGCATTAACACACACAATATAATAAAAATTGCAATTTTACAACTATGTATTCTCAATTTATCAAAATTAATTCGTTGAAAATGCGACCAGTTTTGATCTGTAATTTTAAGTATCGGAATTTTATATATAACTTTTTAGAACGGATTTGGATCTACAGCATTAACACACACAATATAATAAAAATTGCAATTTTACAACAATGTATTCTCAATTTATCAAAATTAATTCGTTGAAAATGCGACCAGTGTTGATCTGTAATTTTAAGTATCGGAATTTTATATATAACTTTTTAGAACGGATTTGGATC
This sequence comes from Latrodectus elegans, assembly GCA_030067965.1. Taxonomy (NCBI): domain Eukaryota; kingdom Metazoa; phylum Arthropoda; class Arachnida; order Araneae; family Theridiidae; genus Latrodectus; species Latrodectus elegans. The sequence goes on from CM057809.1 coordinate 61,674,206, forward strand.
TACAGCATTAACACACACAATATAATAAAAATTGCAATTTTACAACTATGTATTCTCAATTTATCAAAATTAATTCGTTGAAAATGCGACCAGTTTTGATCTGTAATTTTAAGTATCGGAATTTTATATATAACTTTTTAGAACGGATTTGGATCTACAGCATTAACACACACAATATAATAAAAATTGCAATTTTACAACTATATATTCTCAATTTATCAAAATTAATTCGTTGAAATTGTGACCAGTTTTGATCTGTAATTTTAAGTATCGGAATTTTATATATAACTTTTTAGAACGGATTTGGATCTACAGCATTAGAGTCAATAAGTCACTATCGGATGAAATATGAGGAACAGTTATCTGGGGGTGTTTCATTTGTCGAAATAACTTCAGGGCAGCTTTTTGATTTCCTGACGGGAAATAAAACCAAATGCTTAAATTCAATTTCCCAGAAAGTCTTACCTGTTTCCCTTTGTACACGATCCCCCAACGAAACAGCTCTTGTGCCAAGCATAATGTAATGAGTAGGTTTTACTAGCGTAGTCGTGATGTGTTAATGGTTGTGACCTCTGTTATCTCAGTTTAGGCTTCCTATTTGTTTAATGAACGATTCGGAGGAGAATATACTGGATATTTATTGACGATAACAGGCGATGAACAATCCATTGCATCCCCCCCTCACAACCTAGCATGAAGAAGGGGAAGCAGACGTTTGCCTCATCCGTTCCATAGCATTTTTTTAAGCATTTATATCTCTCGTGGTATCAAATGGGCGTTCTGCAAGTCTTCACACCTGGCCCTTGATGGAAGATCCTCTATTTGAGAAAATAGGGAGCATCCACTCTAAAAGGGTGAAATTACACTCATTTACTTTTCACTGCGGCTAAGGGATTGATTTCTACGATGAAATGGAGATTACAAATAACTATGGAATGATTTATTTACTACCATTGCTGTTAGTCGATAGAGCCAGCATTGATTACTTAGCTAAATTCTGATTAATTTTATCATAAAAAATTACCAAAAACAAATGTAGCTAAAACTAAAATGTTTTTATTACTACACATGAACGTTGATAATCAAGTGTAGTAAAATAATATGCATATATATTAGAGTTTAATATTTCTAGTGTAAGCCTACAGTAGTTAATAATTTTCTATGAAAGATTTCTATTCTGCTGCATTATATATCTTGTAAGGCTCAAAATGATGATATTCATGATGTGAATATCCAACTATAAGTAAGAATAATAATGTATGAAACTATACTATTCAGCTAATATATTGTTCTAATAATAATAATATATGTTTAGCGAGCTATATTAATCAAATAATTTTCTTCCATGTAGCTTCCAGTTGTGAGCCTACTCGTCACTAAAGTTTGATCTAAGCAATACTATCAAAACCAAGGCGCACTTTTTGAAAGAATGCGTTGCATTTTAATGTAGGGTATCCATGAGATACTCTTGTATTAGGATTAATCAATTAATACACTTGAAAGGCCCTCTTCGAATTTATTACTTTAATTTATTGTTTTACTTATTAATACTTTGTTTCACTTTTATGTATCCTTAAATTATGTATTTTTGAAACTATAAAGTGGAATGGATATGGATATCTTTTTGTTCTAAACTCAGTAAATTTTATTATAAAATAACTATTCAAACAGAAATGTTTATATATATATATATATATATATATATATATATATATATATATATATATATATATATATATATATATATTACTATACATTTAAGACATTTAAGAAATATTTACCATAAATCAAAAGTTTCAATCAATAATAATTACACTCTTACATTACTTTTATCTCCTAAACAACATTTATGAATCTTTAAAGTTGACTTTGATCAAAATGGAAGAAAAGTATTACTGTTTTAAGGAAAATAATAATTACACTTTTTATGAGTATTTAGAATTATATAACAAGCTACACATTTTCATTGTATATTAACAAACAAATATACATACATGTATGGTATTTCTATAGAAACTCGTATGAGGACTTAAAAGTATTAAATTATTAAAGCGAAAACATTGATTATAATTTAAATTATAAATTATATAAAACACAAGTATGAGGGATTAACATATTTATGTTTTATTACACATAGCTGAATATTATTTATGATTTGTAAGTGGTAGAAATTTTGAAAATGAATCAGATTACAGGTGGTCAGAGAACAGGAGACAAATAATCCAAATCTTATTTATAGAGTAAAATGTAAGAAGGAACTCTACAGGTGACTTCCAATTGGTTTTCTTCTGATAGTAAGATCATTACATTACATTATTTGGTTATATATTAAGAATAATTTTTGCCATTCAATTTGATTTTTCTTTCTTCATATTGTCAGGAATGTAATGTTATTAGTTAATAATAGTTGTGAACAAATAACGAATAAATTGAAGTCGTCATATCACTGACTCAAATATTTATACTTTTTAATGATAGGAACATAATGTTTACAGCTACTTCTTTTTCATTCAAAAACATTTCTATATAAAGCCTTATTTTTACCTTTCCTTCGATATCAAGGACACAAATACTATAAAATATCATAAACATTAGAAACAATATAATGTAGAGAAGCAAGATAAAAAATATAACTCACACATTTTACAGAACCATATTAATATGAACATTTATACTGGCATTTCATTAATCTGCATTTTTCTTTTAATTTATTAAATAGTAATCATTTGCCAAATCTTTAGTTTCATAATATACATTATTGCTTATTGCAAAAAGAAATATAATTATGTGATGTAAGTGACGAATATTTCTTAATTACTATTTATCACCAATGCATATAATAATATTTTGCATCAGATTCTATGAAGTGTGAGTGCACATTCAATATTTTATAAAGTAAATCTATGTGTATGTGATACAATATGGTACAAAATTATTTTTACGGGTATTAATCTTTCTGAAATTTTTTTTAATTAGCATATTTCTTCAAACAAGTAGAATAATTATCATTTGTTATGGGTTTCCACAAATGAATTATGTACTTTTTCGGTTATATGTCTTGAAATATATATATTGATTTCCAATACAACGACGTATAAATAAATCAAAGGTTGAAGCATGTTTTTAAATATATATGATTAATTATTATAATTTGTGCTACAGAATTTTAGTTATAATTCCCCTCATATTATGAGATAAAAACACCTACTTTAGGATTCCATAAATGAATTTCAATAATTTGTGGACCATGGAATAATCTTAAAAAATTATCTTAAAGATGTTACGATCAGTGCGTAAATAAAGTTAAAGTTTTATATTGCAAAATGTTTCTTAAAGAAAAATTTAAATTTTAGCAGTGACTGAATGAAAAACGTAAAGTCAGCAAAAAGTATGAAGATATTTACATAATTTATCGAAATATAATTAACCTTCGAAGCCTATATTTAGCCTATTTACTCAATTTATTTTCATTATGATTGCTTTATATTTTCTATTACATAAAAGGAAATTGTAGTTATTTGCTATAAGTTTCTTCTGTTTTCAGTTAACTCAAAAACATATTTCATTCTACTTAAACTAGTGTTCATGAAATGTTGCGAAGGAGCTAAAAGAGTCTTGAATTCAATGTGTAGGAAACACTCAGTTTTGAGCATAAAACTTTAAAATAAATCAGAAAAATCTCACTCACTTAATTAAAAAAAATGGCTGGTATCAGATATATAGCATATGATGTATAGCTACAAATTTAAGTTCTGTTCGATAAAAATGGCATATATTATCTTGAAAATAATTGCTATCATGGTTTATTAGTCATGGGAACTCCAAGTACGATTTTCAGTTAATGCTCAATTTTATAGTTCTCCACCATCAGTCTACGGTTGGATCAATATATCCGAAGGTATAATTTAACTTAACTCTGTCATTAGAAAATATAGACTATAAAAGAAATCTGTCAACTATATTCAAGATATTGATGGCGTGGGATGCTTCTGGACTAGCCAGCCAATGCCTCTAGGGGCACACTTGAGCGGCACACTAAGCAACAAGTTAGTGCCTTGATTATGAGGGAGGTTTTACCCGCTTGAGATCGGCATAGGTGCAATTACGAGAGCGATAGCATCAGCTATTTGGGACCGAAAAGCCGGGCAAGGCCACTTAAGTATAAACTTCTGATCTTTAATCGCTAAATTCAAGCACGACAGGAAAGAACCGAGGTTAAAGTGAGTACCAATATAAAGAGTATTATTGTGCATATTTGGATGGAATATTTTTTAACATCTTTTTTTCCAAGGGGAATAACCACAAAATGTCGGTTGAAATTGAAGACCGTGATAGATCTATCATTTTTAAATTGGCGATGATACCACAACTTTCATGATTATATTCAATTGATTTTAAAGATAGTTTATGAGGGGAAATTAACTTATCTAGGAACGAATGTGTTGAAATGTATTTCATATGTTACATTTATGACAGTTAAAATACATTAATTTTCTTTTAGATTTGGTGCAGTTTAATAATTTTTATTACTTTTATTTCAAAACCATTTCATCCTTGAACTTTTAAAATTAAAAATATTTTAATTTTATGAGTATTATCTTTACATGTAAACATAAGATATTTTATGTATTGTAATAACAATCTTCATACTTGTATACTTTTTCATGATATGATTTTATCATGTATTTCATTATACTGCATACTTGTATGATAATAATCTATAAGTACTTCATAAATTTTTACATTTATTTTGAGAATTTACATTTTTTTTTATTCTTTTAAGAAATCCTAAGAAATTATTTTCAAGACATTCTGATATGGAAGAGTTCAGATTCAAAAAATTTAAAAGTTATTAAATCATTCAACTTCCTTTTTTTAATCCAAGCTCAATTATGAACGTATGTAACACTGCGTGATATAAATTACTAATAATCTTGCATTATTAAATATAATAAGATAATACAAATTAATATAATAAATAATGCCAATACACCTCCTTAAATAGTTGAAATATAGTTAAAAGTATATGAAATATGTCTTTAACATGTCTTATTATTTCGATATTTCTTTTATATTTGAAAGTAAAAATGCTTACATAATAATTATTTTATTTATTTAATCAATTTTTTTGTAGTGTCAGTTTGTTGCTTATTGAGTATTCAATTTATTATTATAATTGTATAAAATTATAATATTAATATAAACACAATGAATTGATTTTACACAATAAATACAAATAATAATATTAATAAATCACAAAAGTGTCAGAAAAATTATTACGTTAATCAGAAGGTGATTTACTAATATGAGATATAATTTCCATTTTGTCAGAAATTAAATGATTGAAAATTTGAATTGGTTTTTAAAATATTCTTTTGAAGAACCAAATTTCAAACAATTCATGATAAAAAAATCATTTAATATTTTGAAAAAATCAATTTGAGCATTGGCGATGAAGAATAAACTAATTTAATCGAAATTTGATAGGAAAAAGATTGGAAAAATATTCATCTAATTAAAAAATATGCGTAATTAATAACTGCATGGTTGTTTAAAAATATATTAAAGTTATTAAATATTTTATCATAATAATTTATATATAAAATAAAGTTAAGCTCATAATGAAAATGGAAATCTTACATATACGAAAGTTTGTAGATTTACTATTGAAATATAACAGTAATAACAAGTATTCAGCAATATAACAGTAATAACAAGTATTCAGCAATATAACAGTAATAACAAGTATTCAGCAATATAACAGTAATAACAAGTAATATAACAGTAATAACAAGTATTATGCAATCAGTAATAACAAGTATTCAGCAACTCCCATAGTTTAAAATGAAGCAGATAACAAAAGAAGAAAAATTAAAGTTGAAATCAACGTTTCTGACATCAAAAAACCAGAAATTGTATTTAAGTGTGATTTCACACAAGTTTCTTTTTATCTTAGTCAATTGTAAAGTCCGTTTGTTCAACTTTTGCTTAAAGAAGAGAGGACATAAAAATATCTCACAAATACGGCTTAACGATTTATCGAGAATATTGAATCTTGTCAAATGCAAAGAAATATTATGGGTATAGAATGAATAAAATTTTCAAATTGTTGGCTCAATAAAACGGGAAGTATTAGATAAGAATTAGACTTTATTTCTTTTAGCCTGTGACGTCAGTTGTGTTTTGTTATGGGGGAAAGGGGAACTCTCAGTGTAACTGTATATTCATTGAGAAAAATCACATTACAAATGAGTTGAATTAATGATATGTGTTAAAATCAGCATTTATTAATGTAGGGATCGGTATATCGCTTGTAATGGCAATTTGACGCCGAATGCAAATGCAGACGTGATATTGAGGTCTCATGTGGTATGTAATACTGAAGTTCTAATAGGGAGTTATTAGATATTTCTTTATTTTAATGTGCATGATAATGCCAAACTTCATACAATTTGTCTGTTGAAATAACATGCTTGTAGCTGCAATATTGTAGCATATGAAATGGTGAGCATATTCGATTAAAGTAATATCAATCAAGTATGTTCTTGGCAAACACGTCGATACAGATCTTCCCTTTATTGTCCGTGACTTAAAAAATTGCACTTTTTAGACATTTCTTATCAAAAATTGCGCTTTTTACTGATGTTTTCAATGCATTCATGCAAAATAAGTGTAGAGCATTCTCAGCTGTTTGAATAAACTCAGTGGTACGCTTTATTTCGTTTCCAAGTAGTACGTCTTTTGTAATTTATAGGTAATCAAATTATTGTCTTGAAAAATCTTTTCATTTCTTTCCATCATTTCACATGATTAAAGTTTTCATGCTATTGTTTTTGTTTTTCTGTGTTTAGTTTCGTTATAATTATATAATCGCGATTTTATGCTAAAGAATGGCTTTGGTCCAATGGTTTTTTTACTTTTTACTTGCCTTCTATGTTTTAAAAACTTACATGTTTCCCACATCAAAAGAGTAAATGAGTTTTTGTGAAGATTTTGATATTACTTTAAATCATACAAAAAGTGAATTAATATAAAAAAAATATTATCTAAAATGATAAAACCATGCATATAAAACATATGAGTTATAAAATCCTTCGATTTAATTTTCTGTTGCACATAACATTGAAAAATCAAATATTTGGAGTTAATTTATTAAACTTCAAAATATATCATTTCTTTGAAAAGAAAAAAATAATAGCTAAGAATAAGTGAAAATAAGAAAATGCAGATGATTTTACTTTTCCTTATTTAAGTCAGTTTAAAAAGCTTATTATAAACTAATTTTCATCTTAATTTGAGTAATTTAAATTTATCAGCAATACGAGTAGCTGCTATTTTCTGTTATTTTTCTGTTGGGAAAGAAGTATAATTAGATGGAGATAAGTAAACATGCCTAAGGCACTTGTAAATTAATTTCGACAATGAATCCTCGAATCGAAAAATCACTTTAAGGGTTAATGGAAGAGATCAACGAGATATCATTCTTTACGCATTGCGCAACATTATCATTTAGAGCAATTTATGGCAAATGAATAATTCTTCGCATTTTGGGAATAGCTTCTGAAAAGCAGTTAGGCAAGCTATAAAACTTGTCACTTGCTTTTGTTATGATTGCTGTGGAACGCCTTCAAATGAACAAAGTCTAATCACTAGGATTAGAAGAGAAAAATGAAGAATAAAGCAGGTGTATTTTATATAACTCTCTAAAACCCTTTTTATCTGTAACCTTTCCTTTAAGTTCCTGGGAACGTACTAAATTACTATGACGGTAATTTTCTGCCCTTTCTTAATGCGGATTATATGGTTGATTTTTTTTTCCATCATATGTTAAACTAACAGAGGAAATGGAAATTTACAAAAGTCAATTGTGTGTGAGTGTGTGTTTGGGTGGGTGTGTGGTGCGTGCGTGTGTGTGACTGACTGCGAAATTCTGCTATGAGATTTTTGGTTTTTATGTAGTTCTCTATCCGAATTGTTGTTTTTAAGACTTAAAGACACAAAAAAAAATAAATAGAAAAAACGTATGCCTACAACATTATTTTTTCAGCTAACGGAAGCAGGGCTCGGGAAATATTCAACACAATTTCAAAATAAATTAAATGCGAGTTTTTTCTCAAATAGTTAAAGATAATAGTTTGCAACTTTATGCTTGTTCTCTTTTAATTCATTAAAATTTTGAAGCTTTAGATAGACAGAATAAAATTGTAAGTTTCAACTTGATTGGATATTTTTGAAATGGAAAACAATTATTAACTAAACTATCTATTAACGCATTAAATTGTTTGATTCACAATAAAGGGTTTTTTATTAATTATTAATCATAATTAAGTATTCTTCTTTAAAATACTAGAGAGAAAAGCACAACTGGTCACAAAAAACACTGAATAAACTTGAAATGCATTTCAGAACAAAGTGGGAATGTGTTATTCATTTTTATCTTTTAGAATGTCTATTTCTATCAAATGGAGGTGCAGAATATATCAGGTATAATTGCAACATGAGAAACTGATGAAATCGACAACTGAACCGGGATTTTCATTTTCAGGCTGTGTCACATAAACTGGAGATCATTGGACTTTAAAGAGCTTTTAATGTGCATATTTTCTCTCAGCACTGAAGCACTCCGTCAGGTTTTATATCTCTGAACTTCTAGTCATGATGATTAACAGACACTTTTCCTCATCTCCATAGAAATCGCATTCAAATAAAAAAAGTAGATGTTTCCATCAGACATTTTGTCTCTGTAACTGTAAATGTTAGAATTTAACTATTGTTTTCCATGTGATTATGGAGTTTCAAAATATCTTTTACCAAAATTTTCCCCTATTTCTGTAAACGGTATGACAGCTAAAAGCACATGCATAGAGAATTTATGCATTAGTATTTTTTAAATCAATTGATGTAAATATATATAAATATTGATAGCGGTATATGATCCTTCTCCACCCAATAAAAGATACTTATGATAAAAAAGATCTATCTAGGGTATAAATATTCTTAGGAACAAATTTTCCTTTGATGGTGTGCTGTAAAGAAAAGAGTACCAGAGCTTAGATGCCTGCTTTGTCATTGGATATTTTCTGAAAATACTACATATTTGATAAGGATGGAGTTTAATCCATTAAATAATTGTTACATTAGATAACACATAGCTATTTATAAGTGTCTTATTTTGAATAACCATCTTACCAATATTCGCCGCTGAATCTTCACCCCACCCCTATGTCAGTGATTTTCAAATCATTCTGGTTGAGGAGTTTAACTTTCAATCTGCTCAAAACGGTGAATTTTCTTAGGGTGTCACGTGTTGTTAGAAGATATGTATGTAATGCTTTCACTTTTGTATAAAATTGAGACGAGAAGGACATCAGAGTTGTTTTTACCCTTCTTGTAAACACTTTAACAATAAATCATTGTAGAATTACACAGTTGGTAGAAACAATAAGTGTAGAAATTACAAAAATTTCTACAATTTTATGACTATCAGTTTTTTCTTAATGGAATGGTTTAATTATAACCGTTAGTACACTTACCGGTTATTTTGTCGCAACCACCGTAAATTGTAAGCACTCTGTATTTTTTCATTGAATCATTTATAGTAGACTCGCGTTTCCATTTCTAAATAAATTTTATGCCCTCTCATTTCAAATTAAAATCTGGACTTCGGTTTACAACTTTGTAGGTTCTGTTTCTATCTTAAATTGGGATGTTTGTAGTGGTTCAGAATCCACTTTAAATTGTACATCCTGATCTAATTAGGACTCGTGAGCAAGAATGACCGCTAAGTGGAAAACAAAACCCATCTTTTTCAAAACATTCAATTGTTAGTAATGAACTGTTAATTGTAAGGAATTTCGTAACTCAATTCGTGTACATTCCTCAATTTCTGAATGTAGTGAAATATAATATTATAGTCCATTTGAAAAATAATTAAAAGTAATTGTTTTGATGCTACGGATAAATACATAGCCAATGTTTTAGTTAATATCTCGGTCAGGATCTGGACTTCATATAAACATCTAAAATTAGTATTACTTAGAGTAATGAATTATCCACTTTGACACAGCGTAGTGGATAACCTAATGCGTAATGAACCTTGTAAGACATTTTAATATCCATCACGTGAATTTTCTTTCGAGAAGAATTTTCGTTGATAGTGGACCGTCGCAAGAAAAGAAACCCGAAAAATTCCGAAACATATATATATATATCCAAGAAAAAAATCCATGTCACTCAAAATGTCCCTCACAAAAAAAAAAAAAAAAAAAAAACTATGATATTATGGTTATATGCAGTCCAGTTCATGATCAAAATATGTCTACGTATTGATGTCTTAAAACTTCATTATTAATAAAACTTCATTCATTTTCAAATAAAGGTTTCAAAAGCAGCACAATTTTAGCATTCATAACTTTGAAAGTTTATTCTTTTAAAATTTAATGATACTCAAAAGAATCTGAAACTTTGTCATCGCATTACTTATTACCACAATAAATTGATTGAAATGATTGTCTCTTATTTTGTTGGTTAAAATGTTCATATTTTTACTGTGTGCATATTTGTTGTACTGTTAAAATGTTCATATTTTCACTGTGTGCAACGTAATAGAACGCATGGTATACATGCATGTTTCAATCATCAATCATCAAATTTAGACACAGGTTAAATAATTTATTGGAAGTCAGATAATTATGCGTGTATGTGTGTTCAAAGTATAAATATTCTTCTATCTTTAAGGATAAAATTACCATTAATTCTACATAAAGTTAAACTAATGAATCACACATTTAAATCGAATACTTATTCTTAAGTGAATAGCAAATAATTATAATGACATTTCAATTAATATTATTATATATTTTGAATGCAATACCAATTTCTACTTTTGCTGGAGTAAGATAATAAAATTTGATTCCATAAAGTTTTAAAATACATATACATTGTGTATACTAAATTTAGTAAAAATGCAGTAAATATTTGTATAAACTGCCTTGGTATAAATATATTGTTTCTCTCTCTCGATAATGTATTATAATTTCTTGAAATCACACACTTTAAAACATGTTTTCCTTGGTGACAAAAATTTCTTACTACTCTAAAATGTTTTAATTAAGTTTATTTGATATTTACTGCAATTAAAGGGAGTTAGATTATACAAGTAGTCTATCATATTTTATTTAATAAGGAAACTACAGTATATATATAACGTATGCATTATTCACTTTATTATTATCATATATTCCTTCCATCTCACTGGATGGGTAATACACAGTTATTTTTTTATAATTATTCCTTTCTGCAATGAGTAATAAAAATTGGTATTTGAAGTCAAATTTATTAACTTAAAAGAGAGAGAAAAAAATTTTAGGAAATTCCAATAATAATCTTTAAGGAAATAAACTACCATAACTAAAACGACTTAAAAAAGAATAATTTTTATTTTATATTTTTTCTTTCTCTTTTATTGTGCAGTAGGAAAACAACAAAATTATTAAAGTATAATATATATATATATATATATATATATATATATATATATATATATATATATATATATATATATATATATATATATGTATGTATATATATATATATATATATATATATATATATATATATATATATATATATATATATATATATATATATATATATATATATATATATATACATATATATATAAATATATATATATATATATATAAATATATATATATATATATATATTTGCAATATGATAAAATTTTTGTTTCATTCGAGTATTTAAATACATATCATATTTACTGTAAGCTATAAAATTAAAAGTTGTTGCATGAAATAATTCATGACATTTTTAATAAAAGAAGAGAACTTTTTTTTAATTTACAGTATTCTGTTGTCCATTCCCACTATGTTAATAGATATAAATTAAATAAAAAGAAATTTAAAAAGTTGATTATTTTTTTAAGGAAATAAATTTTTACAATTACATTTCTATTAAAAAGGAATAATTATTTGAAACTGTTTTCATAAATTAAGAAAATTTTCATAAATTATGAAAACCAATTTTTTTTCCCTAACTTTTCACTAAAAATGATCTTATAAGTTGTAATGTAAATACAGCCCCCAAGTGAAAGGATACAAATTAAAGTAATAAATATTTTAAAAAATAGTGTTGTAAAAACATGTTTACTACTTTTTAAGTTACAGAGGGAAGAAACAATGTCTTAACAAAAGCAGTTGAGGGCATCGTAGCGTTTGACAGTGCAAATATTTCTTTTGCGCAATTACACGAAAGAATGGAAGAAAAATATTTCTTGTAAAGATAGATTAGAATCGTTCAAGTTCAGTCTTTTTTCGGTATAAATTGAAAAAAAGTTTAAGGAATCTTTTAAAAATACTCAGTAGGAACCGGATGTTCTTTTTACTTCCTCTTTCTTAAAAATTTCTCTTGTGTTTACTGAGATCTAAACATTCATAATCTAACTAAAAAATTACTAATCAATCAAAAAATTTATTTATGATTAAAATTAGGAAGTTTTAATTTATCATTAAAAAGGGAAGAAAATTTTAATTAATTGCTTCTAAACTATTAATTTTTTAAATAAACTATAAAATTTTCAACTGAATTTTAACGAAGGAAAATTTTGATGAATAATAATTTTCTTTTTTATGTAGCATAATTTGTAGAAATTCATTACTTATATTTTAAAAATATTTTATAGAAGTTTTCTTAAGTCCTTAAAGATGTATTATTAGCGTAAATATAAATGAATATTCAAACATTTTTCCCATTCAAACTCTTTGATGGAGTTATAAATGCATTTCTTGAAAGTAATGTAACGTTTCTATTCTCAAAAGAACATGGATCTGAATGAAGCAAATTGAAACATTAGTTACTTCATGAGTGACAACCTAATCATAGGTTTTATTCACAAATGCAGTTATTTATATCTTATTAGCAATGCTATTAAGAGTAAGGTTTGTAAGCATTTATCAACATCACTTTCATTTCGTGTTTGTGAAGAACCAAATTTCCGCGAATAATTCCATAGTGCTGAATGTAGGAAAGAACTAAGTTATCAACGCATTTGTCAAACAAACTCATACCTCAGAAAATCATAATTATGACATCTTAACGATGTGACAGTACGCAACATTCTTGCTCACATTTATCAATGTCTTTTACTTCTCAATTTGACGTTAAAGACCGGTAATTAATTTATCACTCCTGGGGAATAATATCTTATCGATAAAAATCTAACAAACAGAGAGAATAGACACGGCAATATATCGCCTCAACGCTGCCTTAATATGAGTTTAAACTTAATTATTAATCGGAGTTTTCGCGAACTGCTTCGTAGATCTAAAGCCGGGTGTATAATTTTCGATAAAATATTCCTTTCATCGGTTGATGCGTTTCAATCACCAGAAAAATAGACCCGTCAATTGCTTTCTTTGTTAGCTTTTGCGATAAAAATGTCATGCAAATGTTTCTGCTTTTATGAAAAATATATCTTTTGCCACAGAGAGGACAATTTTTTCTCCATTTTTTGCCGGGATAATTTCCGTTCCATTTTGTTAGCTTTGTTGATGTTAAGACATTTTAATGACTGCCTTTACCCGCTGTGTTTGAAATAAATGGCTTCTTTTTATGAGCTCACTTGACAGGAAATCATTGGACATCAGTGACAATATAAAGCTTAATTGTCAGTGGAGTGAAAGAAAAATATTTTTAAAATATCTATCTGTGTTGTTTTTCTATTTTCGGCTGGCTTTAGTTTATTTATGAATTTTAAGATTATGTGGTACATCAGGTTTGCTATTCATCGTTACAATCCGAATTTCGCTTTGAATGCAAAATGATTCTGTAAATGTCAGTTTAATGGAATACTTTTCTCACTTTTTCATTGGACAACTTGTTCTTTGTATTTCGTATTCTTGTAACAAAAAGTTCCTAGATAAAGTTTCTATTAATAAAGAGAAACATGTTTCTCAATCACAATAATTTCCATACTGTTGTAGGATAAACTTATCACAATATATTTTTTGCAGATAATGGTTGCAATAAAATGAATTTGATATCAATAACTCTTTATTTTCAACCTTGTATATTTACTTATAGATATAAGAAAATTATATCTGTGTAAAAAAAAGCATTTTCCCTCATATTAAGGTTTAATAATAAATTTTGATGTACATAAGCAGTAATTTGAATGAAAATTTTACTCAAAGATATTTTGAACTAAAAATATAAATATTTAATATGAAACGCGCTTATAATGCTAAAATAAAAATTATGTCATAAGATTTGTACACAGATTCTGTAGAATTTCATGTATTATTCAGAGACTAATTCATATGCTTCATTTCAAGAAATTATTTATCTCAAATACCTTTACAATACATATTCATCCATTTAGTTTATATTAATCTTACTTCATGGGCTATCATGTTCTAAAAAAGTATTTTATATTTGAGCAATTAAAAGTAAAATAAAAAGCAGATACAATTGCTTTTGACTTAAAATGTTCTCTAACAAAATATATGCACGTAGCCGTAATTCAACGAATTATACAAATTTACTTATAAGAGTTTATATTTTTCTGTATAAAAGTGATTATAAAAATTTATATATATATATATATATATATATATATATATATATATATATATATATATATATATATTTAATAGTATATATATAAAAAAGCTTATTAAAAGAAAAGCGTTGATCCCATCCCATTAATTAAATGCAACATATGAAATTTTGTGAAGGTTATCGACTAAAAAAAGGTGATCAAATAAATGTGAACAAGAAAACGAAAACCATATTTTTTTCAGGTGTACTTAAAACTTAAATATTTCTAAAGATTAAGGGGAAAATAAAAGCTACAGTTAAAGTACTTTAACAATTACTTTAAAAGACGACCGCCCGGTCTAGTGGTCAGAGTGCCTGACTGCGGATAGGGAGGTCATGGGTTCGAATCCCTGTTCGGGCATGGATCTTCTTTCTCTATCTATCCTGTCTTTGTCATTTCTGTGTATGAATGAGATGTGAATGGTTGCCTACCTTATAAACGGGTCCCTATGGCATGTGTGTACTGAATCAGTCAGATTTTACACCAAATATGGTTCAGTGTGAAAAAGTGGAGCAGCGCAGCCCATACTGTCAGCATAGCTGGCACAAGACAAAAATAATCAAACTCAGTTTCATTTTATTTAAAAAAAATGCACAATAATATTAATTTGATTCTTTATCCCACTATTACACGAAAAATAAACGATAAATAGTACCGATAATTAATTTTAAGAAATATAGACTGATATTTGGTGATTTCATTTATAAAAAATTATGGTAAAAGTGATCCTTATGTATAAAAAAGAAAGCACAACTGGTTATTACTTTTACACTATTGAGTATTTAAAGATCAATGTGTCCGAGGCCATTTTTAAAATAAACACAATGTATGTATATTTTTTCTAATGGCGGACACTTGGGTGACGAACCCTATGCCACAACAAGGCCAGAAACTGCTACTCATTTGTCGTTACCCAACGGGCACCCGTGAGACAAGTCACGGAGGCGAGTAGCGCTGCCCGCGCCATACCATACCAAACCCGTTTATAGGGTGGGCCACATTAGAGCCCCTTAATTACCCAGGCCGACGCATGAGATTTCGGCTGTCCAAATCTTGGCGACCGCAATGTATTTCTATGGAGTTTTTTACTTAATAGCCCTGAGAAATAAAGGAATTTAAAGCAAATTTTTCAGAATTTTCTGCTACTAAACGTTGGACGTAGACCATAAGATTACTTTGTGAGTCATAAAATAATAAAAACGGTAGCGTTTAAACCATTGATAGTCGAAACTATTTTATGGTGCTTAAGGTTTGCTATTTTCGCTTTAAAATCGCCCTTTTGGCACAGTCTGGCTTTGCTTATTTTGATAAAGAGACGTGTTAAAAAGTAATATCACTTTTCTTAAGATAAATAAAAATAATTTTTTTTTATTACTGGAAAGACTTATTTAAAATGTAATTAAGTTTAAAATTAGCATCTTATATTACATGGTATCTTTTTTGAAGTCTTTATCATTTTATTTGTATCTGAATTACATAGTAGGCACACTAATTTTGTTATGTTTTTAAATTTTGTATTTTTCCGCCCCCAAACACATTAAATAAAAAAATTAAAATGAAATAAATGGCTCAATAAAATGCAAAACTTTAAAATTTATTCTAGATTATATTATATGTGTGTGTTAAGTATGCATTACTCTCAAATTATATATAGTAAATATATATAGCTTACTAGTTAATTATAATATGTAAATAAATTTTTTTTATTTTTGTTAGTTATTATGTGTATGAAAACTGTTGTTATATATATTATTTACAGTTTGACATAATTTAATAAAAAAAATAGTTTCTCTACTGGACCTTTTTTATAACACTATATGTTAGTTTTAACATAGGCTTATATTTTGTTAGTATGTATTATTGTTTGTGTCAGTAATAGTATACTAATTTAGTAAATTACTTACAATGTGCAACTTTTTTTTTTTGCATTTGTATAACACAATTTTATTGAATTCTTAAAAAATTATTAAGAATAGTTTCTGCACATTACAATCTTTTTTAAAATTATAACAAGAGAAAACATAAGTTTTAGTAAAAAATATTATTAAGAAAGTTATCCATAATTTTATTATTCTTTACAAACTGAAAAAAAATTTTTATATTGCTATTCTTATTGTTACAGCCTTAAAATGCAGAACTATGAAATTTATTTTAGATTATATTATATGTTAAATATATATAGATTACTCTCAAATCATATGTTGTAAAAATATATTACTAGTTAGTAATAATATATATTTACAATATGTAAGGAATGTTATTTTTATTTTTGTTTGCTATTATGTATGTGAAAATTATTGTTATATATTACAGTATAATATAATTTAAAAATTAGCTTCTCTCCTGTCCTTTTTTTATAACACTGTATGCTGGTATATATTATTTATGTAAGTTATAACACAGATTTATTTATTGCAAGTATGTATTACTGATTGTCAATAATATTACACTAATATACTTACTGTAATGAACTGCTTACTATGTGCAAAAAAATAAGTTTTTATTTTATTTTATTTCTGATATTTTTTTTTCTTGTTTATTAGTGAAATACAATTTAAATTCTTAAAAAAAATGTTAAGAACAGTTTTTGCGCATTACAATCATTTTTAAAATTTATTACGGAAAAAAATATTACTTAAAAAATGTATCAAACAAAGAAAACAAACGTAAACTAACATATGTAAGAATTCGCGTCATACGAAGTCTTATAGCAACCATAGTGTTTGTGACATCCATGCGTCAGCTCCCCTTTGCAGGAGCTTTAGGCCACATTCATACATCACAGTAGAAAGGACAGAGAAAGGAAGTAACATCTACACCCGAACCGGAATTTGAACCCGGGCCCCACAGCTCAGGAATCAGGAACGCTAATCATTCGGCCATCGGTCAGCTAACATAACTATATATTTCAAGCCACTTTCAGTTTTAATACTTACTTAAAGAGAACGCGATTTTTATAAATTAAACTAATGATGTTTCATTATAATTTTAGGTTCCACAATTGCAAAGCAGCTCTAAATTATCATTGGTCTGAAAAAGAAACTCATTGTTGACTATTTCTTTGGAAAGAACTATTTAATCCAAGAAAGATGACTGAAAATGGAAAACAAAATTGTAAAAAATCAAATTAATGGTATTCTACCAAAGCTGTTAAAATAAAACTAAATTGTAAAATAAAACATTTCAGTATTGAAATTAAGTTTGTAATCCAAACATTATACTATTCGAAAATAGTAAAGTGTAAATGTGATAGCACAGAAATCATAGTTTTTGAAACAGATCCTACATAAATTTTTGGTATACTTAAGAAACCATTTTTTTATTTAATAAACGGCATGAAGTGCTTTAAATAACGAATTAACATTATTTGATTATTTCTTCCATAAATCTAATAATTCTGCTTCGATTTTTTCATTTTATTTGTATATCTTTGGGAGACTTGTAAAGAAATTTCATATAATAAAACCTATTTTAAATGCTTCGAAGAAAAGAATTACTGTAAATGTAGCTTTTTCTTCGATGATTTTAAAATGCTAGTTTCTTTAGTCATCACCAGACATCAAAATTCAACCAGGCTCGAAATTCAATCATTATGCTGCATATAATCATGAAAAAAAATATGTTGCTACTTTATAATTGAATCTCTAATGAAAATTTTAAGCGAAGAAAAAAATGAACGTCTTAAAATGAAAAATATAACGTTAACAAAAATGAAAAGAATAAAATATGGTACTATACATGCAATGAAATGAATCAAATCAAGTATTTTATTTTTATGTAGAAGTAAATAAAATAAATATGCAATATTTCATGCAGAGAAAAATATATAATTATGACATTTATTTATATATAAATTAAATTTTACATAAATATATAAAATTCATATTATTGTAGATAAATTCCATAATTGCAACAAGTATATAAAATATCTATATAAATAATGTAAAATATTTTCAAAAATAAAATAATATTTAAGTTTCGATAAAATTTGCGATACAAAATAAAACACTAATTTCCTCGAAGGATACTAAATTTTCCTTAAATATCAATATGGTTCAAAAAAATTTTTTTTGCGAAGAATTTTACGAAATTTTTATGTTAATATTTCTGAGTGTTTTGTTTTTAATGATGTGGTTTTTTTTACTAACAATTAAGGCACGGAATTTCTGACATTAGTATTTACTTTGATATAAAATAACCTTAGGTAATATATATTCGTAAACTTGAGTTCAATTTCAAAGAGAAAAATTAAGTTGTGAACAGATTTTCCATAACAATGCAGGTGAATTTTTATTAGGAATTCTTGAAAAGCGCTTTGCGCTAAAAAACAGAGAGAACTAAAATATACAAGCTACCAGGAAAAATGTAATTCAGTTCTCTCGTTTTTCTCTTCTTCATTCGTTATATTCTTTATTATAATTTGAATAATATTTTTTCGCATTAACATTTTAAATATTTTAAATTTCTATTCGTTTATCTTAGCAATCATTATCATTATTAAAAATATTTTTAACATTTAAATTTTAAATCTCTCTCTTCTTCATTTATAATATTTTTTATCATGATTTAAAAGTATTTTTTAGCGTTCAAAGCTTAGCAAAACCTAAATCTTATATTTTAGAAAGCTGCTATCTATTAAAATATAATGAACAATTTTTAAGCTTTATCTTGGAAAAATATCCTGATCGACTACTTTTATGCGGATCAAATTTTACAACAGAAATTACGAAATTATATACTTGAAAAATGAAATATAAAACTAAATAAAGCCTTGATATTTTTCTACAAATAGTTTATGCATGTTAAAATAACCAAAAAACACACACAAGTTGAAATTTAGATTATTCCAAATTTTTAATACTTAAGTTTTCTATGATGCTAAAAAAATTCAAACAATTAATTTATAAAAAAAACACATATAAACCATGCATTTTTTAATATTTCTTAATATATAGTTTTTAATTAACTGTACATTTGAAAAAAATTGCAATTACTTGAAATTTTTAGCATGAAACTCTTAAGAGGCTTGAGAAGACAAAAAGTAAGAGTTAAAAGAATTAAGAAAAATAACTTAATTTAAAGTTTTTAAATATTATTTAACGCTTGTTAAAATTAAAATGCTCTTCCGAATTTAGTGATAATTTTAACCTCTAGATTAATCATCATTTAATCAAAAGTTACCTTCTTAAGAATAACTAATTGTGCTAATGGTAATTTTTTAAAATAAAAATGGAAATGATTTCCTTGAAGCAATATTCTTACTTATTTTCGATTTCAGTAAAAATATTCTTAAGAAAGGCATAAAAATTTAGTTTTCAAAGCGTTTGTTTTGATTTTAAATTGCGAACAATAACTAATTAAAAACATGAAACTTTTATGAAAAATTAAATCATTTTTTTTCTGAATAATAAATTTATTTTATCAAAATAATTCCCATTATCCATCAATATTGAATTTTAAAAATATAATAGAACCATATATATAAATAAAACTTCTAAATATAAATGTTATAATTTTTAACTAAAAGAATGTTTAATTATAAGTTTCATCTACTTAGTGGTGGTATGCGTAGTGTAATATGTATGAACATATAAAACAAAATATACATACAAAAATTTATCGAAGTAAAATTTTTAATTTACTTGCTTCATTTAGTTGTAAATATATTTATATGAAAATTAGTAATTATCTTGCAAACACTGATAACAACTTAGTTTATTAATAAATAATAAAAAATCCTTAAAAATAAGATAAAAGTTGTGAGTTCGGAAATTTAGTGAATTTTTTCAAAGTTCTCTCACGGTAAATCAGCATTGATCAACCATCTTCTTCTTCAAAAACTCTTCATTATTTTAGAAATTAGATATTTTGAAATAATGTAAGGATTCCTGGTTACAAATAAATATGTATACACAGTTATAAATGCAGTAAAACGTAAATATATGATGCATGTAATCTGAACATAATATTTATTTATAACAGATGTGTTGTAGACGATATTGCTGACAAATAACAAATAATAACAGCAGCTCACAGCTTATTTTGCAAAGAAACTGTAAATATAATCACATTGTAATCAGATAATTCAGTTGGATTTTTATTATGGCTCAAAGCCCAAAAATACCTTCAATCGGACAACTGTAGTAAGACAGAATGATTTTTACCTTCTTGCATCATAGTGCTTTTTGGATTCAAGAATTAAGTTCTTCTGATGGGCTAAAATAAATTTTACAATTCCCAGAAAATTTAACTATTATTAAAATAATAAATTTATAGATAGAATTTAGATTTTTCCAATACATTTATTTAACTTGACTGGTTTATTGCTCATTAATCAGGTAGCCATGAAATAAGACTGAAATAACTTCATTAGAAACAACCAAATAAAGCAATTAATTGTACCGACATTTTGAAAATTTATTAATATAAATAATATTTTATTCTAATAAAAATATATATCATTACTAAGTATCTGATATTTGAAAATTCTAAGCACTGCACAGAAATTACATGAAGTGTATGCATTTGTTTTCTTTTATGATAGCCTTTCTTTCTTTATGACCTTTATGTGCGACTGCTTAACGTATCATAGATATGTAATGTAGTAAATAATAATAAATTTTCTTATAGTATTAATTCACAACAGTTAATCTTTAATTCATACTTATTAATTTCGCAACAATAGCAGTTCATGAATTACAATTCACTTGCATTGAAACAAAATTCCATTTCATTCCTCTTAATTGACCAATCAATTTCATTTAAATAATTAGGAGTCATACCTATATTCCAGAAATTATATTGCGATAATACAGAGAGTTCATTTAAATGCGCCTGTAGTTTTTAATCAGTATACAACATGCAAAAATAAGGGTAATAAATAAAAATATGAATTGATTAAAATGTTTTCTAATTATGTTTAACACTATATTCAAGCCTATTGCATGTCTCTGAGAAGAAATTTGTATTCTTTATAAATTTATGAATAATATGAATGACGCAGTATTTTCTTCTCATTCTTCCTTTTTTGTGTAATTCCTCACTGAGTTTATTTGGAAAATTTTAAGACGAAGTGAAAGATTCTAAGAATCTTTTCCAGCGTAAGTAAGAAATGTTTTCTTATCATCTTTTTTTAATTGGCTTCCCAGTGGGATTTTATTCTTCTAATTGGCACCCTGGGATTGAGAAAAACAAATTTTCTTAAGTTCTATTCAATATGGATCATTGCTTAAGAATTTGTCTGTTTTCAGAAGTTTATTTAAATAACTAATCAAACACACTGACTCAAAATATATTTGCAAATGTATAGAAAAATTATACAAATGCGCATGAGAAACCTTAATAAGCTTAATATATTTCTGCTATATACGATTGATAAATACAGAAACTAATGTTTCTAAGGGAATAAATTGAAAGTAATGTCTGAATAAATATAAGATATATTTGTAACTGCGTATATATATATATATATATATAATTATTTTATTATTATTAGATATAATAATTTTAAATGCCTTTAGCTGTAAGTAGAATTTATGAAATCACTCATGAAACTCAGAAATTGAATTTTTTCCTTCGGTTTCTACGAATGTTTCAAAAAATATTTGTATAGTAATTTTAAAAACTAATTTAACATAATTCGTTATTGATTTTTTATTTGTAATAAAATTTCTTGAGTTCATATACTATTTAGAGCATACAATTTCTCATTAAACTCGTTGCTAATAGTTAAACATAAAGTGATAAATTATGGAAAATAGACAAGTTTTGCTTTAATTGAAACAAAATCTCAGAAAATATTTTATGTTTATCCATTAGAAAAGACAATGAATAACAGCGATGTAAACAATATTGAATTTTCATAAGTCACAAGACAGCGTTTATTGGAGTCATTAACGAAAATATGTTTAAAATCAAAACAAAAAAAAATCTTCACTAGGGTATGGACACACCTATCATCTTCACATAATATTTACTGCTTTTGGCTATAGAAGAATTGTTTGTGATTCTATCCATTGAAGAGCCAACTTGTTACCACTTTTCTTGCAGACCAGTTCTTAAATTTGTAAAAGTTGCTTGGAGTGTTATGTGCATACACAGAACAATTAAAGGAAATCCATAGATATCCAATGAGATTCTGGAGGAGTAAGTATGCCTGCCACTCTGTATGCGTAATCGATTCTCTCTCTTCAGATAGTCGTCATCGAGAAATAACATTGTTTTGGGAACACGCAATATACCTTAAAAATGAAAGCAAGACATTGCTATAGTCCTCAAGTTTACTGTAGGGTCCAAAGATTTATCAGGATATTGTGAAATCATCATAGTACGATGCATAAAAAAATTTCTTACCCAGACCCTGTTTTTTTTTTTTTTTTTTTTTTTTTTTTTTAATTTATTTATCAAAGTGCATGAGGCTTGGTGAAGTACTAGCTCAGAATATGTAGTTTTTTACGCTCTTTAGATTCTTATAAGCTTGTTATTGTATTATAAGGCAAATTTTGATTAATCCGTGGAAAAGACATCGCTATAATCAAACAAATATAATTAACTTCTCAACACTGCCTCTTTAATAGTGCATTTTTAAATTAGACAGTAAGAAAAATACAAGTTCTTGGTATTGGGACATACTTTCCATTGTTTTAAGTCTTGTGTTCCTAGTAACGGTAAATGTAGCTTTACCAACATTCACTGGAAATAACCATAAATTGCACATGTATGAGATCCTCTTAGCTACAATATCAATAAATCAATCTTTGACAATGGCTTGTTTTTAGGCAGTCAGGTGCAGTTCCTTGAACAACAATTAATCAAAAATAGAATTGTTTCCATAATTTTGAAGTGATGGGCTAATAAGTGTTGATGATTTGAAAAATATTTATATTTGATTGTCTGCCTAAAATCTGAAATCTATCGTAAGACATATTTACACCCATTGCGTGTTGCTTTCCGGTGCGATTTCCCGTAAATAACAAGCCGTATTCACGTGTCATTAGCTATGAAGTCCTGACAACTCTCACAAGCATCCACTCCAACAGATGTGGTAGCCGAATGGTTGGCCTTCTTATCCTTGGTCCAATAGTTCAAGGGTTCCAGTCCCACCTTGGATTTCGATGTTTGTAGTGGTTAGGTGTCCACTTTAAATCTTAGGTCTCGGTCTAATTAGCCTTCATATCCAAAAAAATGACCGTTGAACGACAAACAATTTAGCTTCAATGCTTTCAACAGCACTTAGAATTTTTCATTCATTTACTGGAAGGTACAGAAGCATGTTTATCTTCTAATCAAATTTTACAAAAGTTTTAAATATCATTTGAATTTACTTAAAATTTCAATACCTCTGTACGATACTGGTTTCTTAAGGAAATGACTTTTCTCCATTCTTCTTGATACAAAACCGTGATTAGTTTCAATGTAAAATAATTGTATACTTTCCATGCACTTGTGCAGAAGATTTCAGCTTTTCCATATCAGATTCGCTTTTTAAAATAAACATTTTCTTTGCGTGATTAATTTTTAGAAGTGAGTGTAAGGACTCACAACTTTCTTGTTTTTATATATAAAGTTACATTAAAGCATAGTTATGCCTAAGCTAAAGTTTAAGTAGAAGTCACATTTATAGTCCCCCATAAAAACAAACACTGTCAATACCCTTATATAAAACATTTCTAATTTTATGATGACAATATTTATGGTAGCATTAAATTATAATACATATTGATTTCAATATTTATCATTATTTCATTATAGAGAGAGGAATTTAATGACGAAAATTAATAAATAAATTTCTTAATGAAAATTAATAAATAAATAAGGAAAGAACAGAGCATAAAAACAAAACTCATTTTTATATTTTGATCATAAATGTTTAATTAAAATGACATTTTTTGTGACGAGCTATCTAATTTCCTTCAT
This sequence comes from Latrodectus elegans, assembly GCA_030067965.1. Classification (NCBI taxonomy): domain Eukaryota; kingdom Metazoa; phylum Arthropoda; class Arachnida; order Araneae; family Theridiidae; genus Latrodectus; species Latrodectus elegans. Next base: position 61,698,742 of record CM057809.1, read on the forward strand.
TTCCCTCCTCCCTTCGATGTATTTATTTTCTTATCTTTGGTAATAAAAATGCTTTATAATATATATTGGCAATTTAGAGAGTGCATTGATCAATTGCGGCTCGTTTCAGAGCCTATTACTACGCAATTTTACAACAATTAAGCATTTACGCTTCTTATAAAGAAACGTCACTGTCGAAAACTCAACGAAATCAATCAATTGCAACATCAGCGGAGTGCCTTCCCATTCACATGCCTAGGTCCAAGTTAATTTCTAAAAGCGGTTCAAGAACATCATCCAGTTTAATTAGCATTTTTATTGCTTACTAATTTCCATATACATTGTGTGTCATCGTTTATTTATTAAATAGGCAGGCTCAGCAAGAGTGGCGAATTTCCGCTTGCCTCTCTATCACTGTTTGTAATCTTGACGCTTTGTAATTTCTACTAACATGACTTGGGCCGCTTATATCTATACTTTACACTGTAATCTTGATTTCTTTCATTAACGCTTTCTAATTATAAGGCTCTTAAAACTTCTTTGTAAAGCAGAGGGATCAAACAAAAATTTAGAATAGATACTCATAATAACATAGAGTTTTGGAAGAATAGGAGAAATAAATATATAAAACCTTTTAATTAACTTCAATATAAGTAAAAATTACATGGAAAATGATTCGAAAATAGCAAAATAAAACTTCATTACAAATTGTGAGCATTTGAATTTTTTGGCCATTGATAGCATTATGACTCAAGGGGAAAAAATGAAGTTCAGTATTTTAGTTAGAGAAATATTATATGATAATGTAAGTTGTTAAATTATAATGATTGTTAAAATTTGTGAATTTCAAGTACCGTTCGTCTATTTATGAAAATATGTCTTTGCAGACATAGCTCAGAGTTAATAATTAAAACATTAAACTTAATTCTTTAATAAAACAGTAGTAAATATATCAAACTTATAAATGTCACACAAAAAGTTTACTTCTATACAAAATTATCAAATTATATTATAGATTTTTTATGACATTTCTGAAATTTTTAGAAGCCTTATTAATCACATGATGAATAAGCTTGTAGGCCTTCTTACTTTTCCTTTAAAAGACACAGAATTTTTCAACGAACAGCTGCGTCAGTTGCAGAGACTAATAGCTTCATTTTGTTCGTGTTACGACAATTTATCACCGCGTATCTTTTAATTACTTAAATTTACATTCCGTCTTTGAGTAATATTCCTTGTCAAAGTGCCGAGATTCATTTTTTAACTCCTCACTTTTATGTTTTTAATGATAGGCCATCCACTCACCTAATTCAATGGTAGTTTTGTCCCCTATCTCTGACAATAATCAAGAACGTCTTTAAGTTCTCTTTAAGTTCCTGGAGAAACTAAATAGTTGGACAAATTAGCCTGCGATTTTTTTTCATTAAGGTTTATTCTTTACAACATAATAATCCAATTATTACTTAATTACCTCTTTATTTCATTAAACTTTAACTGAAGTATTATCACATAGGAAAACAGATTTGGAGCAGGAACATAAGTTTGATATTATAAGAGGAATTATACTTAATAACCCTTTCGTAACATATTTTAATCATTTAAGCATTCTAATATTATTAATGGCTTCTTTTTACAAAAATAATAAGCCTTCATAATTTTCACGTCATATTTATACTGTTAGGTTACTCTGTAATAAAGATAAAGACGATGAAAAAAAAAATCATTTGCCTCTATTCGGACATAACATTTTTGTATAATTACTTTTTGATTAATTTTAGAGCTTTGAGGAAAGAAAATGAAGTAGAACAATATTTTGAGGGAGAGATTTTAAAGATTCCTAATTGAACAAAAAAGGTTTCTAGTATATATGTAAATGGAAGAGGTAAGAATTTTATGGTGTCTCTGTTTCTCTCTCGTATTTTCATTAAAAGCATCAGCCCCAAGACATTTTTATACATATTTTTATACATATAAAAAGCAATAATAAGATTGCTTTAATAAGTAATTCAAGAATATTTATTATAATATTTGAAAATGATGAAGAAAATTAAAATGCTGATAGCAAATTTTCTAAAAAATAATTTTTTTTCAGACGGAATATAATCTTGCCTATAACTTTCATGAATGTAAAGCGTTCCTTCCTGTATATGCATTCAGATAAAATTCCTACTAACGACCAATTAATATTATAGATTTATTAATCAAGAACTTCTATCGAATTTATATACAGATTAATTAGATCATTTGGTGACATCAATTTTAAATATGAACTCATTTCAACTTTGTATTTTTCAATGTTTTTGAATTGATAAATATACATATTTTGATGGCATTTTTTTATTGCTGAATCTAAATTTCTCTACTGTGAATAACTGGATTAAAATTAAATTTCACTAATAATAAGTAATTGAAAATTTTATTAATGATATTACGGATGAATATTAAGTGACACTACATCCTCTTGGTGCAAAAAAATGTTAAAAAGTTACATTAAAATGTTAAGCTTAGAAATTAATTTTATGAAGTAAAAGTTATTTTGCCTTATTACATGATAAAATTGTTCAGCAATTGCTTCGGATTTATTTCTGAATATTTTACTTTTTAATATATTCTTTTTAAACTATAATATTATATTTAGAATATAGGTATGGTTTTAAATTTGTAAAATTCTGTTCATTCATAACCTTTTCTTTCCTCATAAAAATTAATTTCTAAGTGGTGAATGTCTCAACTATAAATACAACATTAGAAAAAGTATCAAAATTAAATTTTTGCTTTTTTTATTTGTGAACTACCTTGATATACGCTTTCCGAATCATACCTAATAACTTCTTAAAGAATATGCAATGTATGTCAGACTTTTCTGAACAGGTTTAAACATTTGTAATACTAAATATCCATCAAGAGAAATGAAAAAGTGAGAAAAAACGGTCACTGGACTGATATTTACGAAGTACTTAATGCTTGATAATCAGAGGGGCATGGCTAGGTCAAAAGTCTTACACACGCCCTTGATGGTTCAGTAGCTGGACTATTATTTCCGTCAAATCTCTACACGTTTTATACATTCGCTTAAAATAATGTCACTCTATAAAAAATATCTCCGTGAAAATTCTCTGTACTTTTATGCTACTGATGATGCACTTTTCGCAATAAAGTAGGGAAAAACGACAGGAAAAGGAAATTTGACATTAAGTTGACTCTTGAAATCTTTTCTTTTCGCCATTCTTGGCCACGTTTGTATGACACATGGAACAATCATTCGAGAAAAATATGGAATATCAATTTCAATGAGGTTAAAATTTTGCTGATCATTAGCAATAATTTGTTGCATAGAAATAAGCAGTAAAAATAAATAAATTTTAAAATTTATTATAAATTTCATTAATAATTATTCATAAAACAGTATAATAATGATAGCATCTTCTCTAATAAAAATAAATGAACAGTTATTTCTTAGTTTTTGCTGACATAAGCAATAAAAAATAGTTACGAAGATATCCATAGACAAAAGTTAATCAATATTATTTGAAAAAGTTTGTTTCTTTATTGTATGTTTAATTTAATTATATACCTGAACACATGAGAATGTATGCAAGAAACACGCGAAAATTTCTAATAGAGATGCAAATAGCCAAATCCATAGTACACACTATTCTATATTTGTACAGAAATATAAATTAAAATGATAAATGTGTATTTTAATTTGCTGGAAAGAAGTATCTAGAGGAAAGGAGTTTAATTTAGTTTTGAAACTTTTTATACAGATATATCAAAATAGATTACAGAAATAAAAGCTAAAGAAATTTTTATAATTTACTTGAGTATACTTAAAAGAAATTTAAAAACGCACACGAAATCATTTCACTAATCAAATAGTTAAATATAACCGAACAAATTTTGTGCACATATAATAATATTGCATCGTACTTCAAAAAGAAATAACTGATGCACGCACAATGAGATCAAACAATTTTCTTCAGTTAAAAAAATTCCTAAAATCATTATCAAATAAAGTAAAATGGAAAAACTTGTATTCGATTTTAGTATCAACATATTGGTCAACTTGTTGTTGTGTTGTAAATTATGACACTTGGACAAGCCAAGCTCGCTATGCCTTGTCAATGCGAATTTAAGTCAATAGGGTGCGTCTTTCGTTTTAATCAGATCACCACGAAAGTGAAAGTACGTCTTTGCCCTTTTTAAATAACCCGATAGATGGCACCACCATAGGATCCACTCCTTCAATTTTGACATTGATCTGAAGGGGGAAATTTTTCTCCAGACCATTGCACCCGTGGTAACGGTCAGCTAGTAACAAGACATGATTAAGAAATTCACAGCGATGGATCCATCGTGGCTTAGTGTTATTTATTTTTTTTAAATAGAAGCTCCCGGGTTCAATCCTGTTTTCTATTTAACAACCGGAAATAGTTGTGTTTCCATTTCACGCATGCACGTCTGCTGGATGAGTTATTAGTAGCTTTCAAGGTCTATTCCTTTGTGACTTGTGAATATGGCCAAAATTTCTAAATATCATCTGGAAGCAATATGCGGTTGACGTTAAATGATTTATTACCAACTTCAACTGTTAGGTCATTGACATTTTTGTGTCAATTTTCTACTAAGGACTCCCAATAATCAAATAATTTATCTGTGCTTTTCAGAGTAAAAGATCACAGATTCAATATCAGCCATTATTGATAAGCGCAGGATGGAGGTCCCCATTTTGTTTTCAGTAAGCATATATGTTCGGTTTGTAAGTATAAGTTTTCAGAGATCTTACTTTTGCGACACGTTATGTGATAATGTGATCTATTGTCTAATATAAAATATGAAGAAAAGACATTTTGAAAGGCACTATATTGTATATGTTCAGATAAATTGCAGCGTTTGAGTTTTTCAAGTATTTGAAGCTCATTGTCTAATTTACTATATTGTGCCATCTATGGCCTAATTAATGGTAGGTTAACATTTTTCAGAGGGTTTTGAATTCGAGATCACCAGTTGTAAAACAACAAAAAAGCAGCATTGTGTTCATTTTTTTCTACAAGCACATCTTTCAGTGTAAGTACTTGTAAGTTCGGCGAGTTTCTTCTTCACAAATCATCTCAGAAGGCAACATGGTTGTTAAAAATCCTTCATCTATTTAGTTATCCCCTATGCAAGGTTAAATTTTCAACTATGTCATCTTATTTGTCAGAAACCGATGCATCTTGTACATTATATTTAAAAATTTTTCTTTATCAAATTGAGATTATTATTTGATAATCTCTCACATATTGGATACATCAATATAACTGTGATATATGAGAATTATATATATATATATATATATACATACACTGCCCGACTTTCAAAATGCAGAACTAAGAAGGAGTGACCGAAAAATTATGCAAATTTCAGAGTAGGCGCACTTTATCGAGTTATGCAAATGATGTGTAGCTCTCCAGCGCAAGTAAGATAAGATATAAGGTGAGGAACCGATAGAATGGGCAATATTCATGCTATTATTGTTCTTCGAAACTAATGTTTGAATGGTCTTGTCGCAAAGGACGCCTGTAATTGCAGAGAATGCCAGGCCATGCTCGACGAACTCAGTTCCAGCAGACAGACGAATTTATGAAACCCATGGTGGTCGGACTGAGAAGGGCAGGTTGGTCCTTATGGCAAATCACAACTGATAGACAGACAGTGTGCCGCTTTGTGAGAAGATACTTGAAACAAGGAACTGTTTAACGTTTGTGGTGTGCTGTTGCAACCAGAGTGGCGTAAGGACAAGTAGATTGATGAGTCCGATGGCAGAGGTGGTGACCCCGCAAAGTACATCTATCGAAATTCTTCAGCATGTGCAAGAGAACCTGGATGCTCCCATAACCATTTGCCCTCGATTGATTTCTAATGGCTTGCACTCATAGCATCTGTTAAGAAGACTGCCGAAGACTCATACCCCACAGCATAAGCCCCAACGTCTCTAATAGGACCGGACTAGATTTATGTGGACTACGGAGTAGCACAGGATCATCTCCTCGGATGAATAACACTTCTGTTACTTTAATGATTGTTGCCACGAACGAATATGGTGTCGACGTGGAGACGTCCAATTTTGCAGCAGTTGTGGAATGCCCCAACACGTGATAAAGCGGCATTATGGTTTGGGCGCCATTGCATACGATTCTAAGTCACCTCTAGTTCATATTTACGGCACCGTGACAGCCCTACGTTACGTGGATAATGTGTGGTGGCCGTCGACATTCCCCTACATTCAGGCATGCCCAATGATCTTTATCAGCAGGTGGATGGTTTGTCGCTCAACTGTTATTTATTTGCACACGAGGACTAATTAGACGGGACCTATGGTTTAAAGTGGATTCCGAACCACTACAAACATCCATGCCCAAGGTAGGATTCGAACCCACGAACTGTTGAACCGAAGGCAAGAGCGCTACCCATTCGGCAGCCAACCCATATATATATATATATATATATATATATATATATATATATATATATATATATATATATATATATATATACTTTTATATATATATTGAACATTAACTCCGGTCTCTATGTGCAATTCTACTACGTAGCATGCATAATATAAAACCATTTACGAAAGTTTTTTTTTTTTTTCATATCGTCTAAATAACACAATTACGAAATACTTTATGGATACAAAGTATAATACCATTGAAATGTTCTATAGATAAAATATCCAACTGAATGACTTCGAACGTGATCCAATAGTCGGAATTCATCAACAATGTAGAAACAACAAAAGAACAGGCTGCCACTGAAGGATATACACACACCTATATTTAACTGCTGTCGGCAATAATTGTTTCAGTTAACACATCGACGAAATGAAGTGTCTAGAAGATAAATGTGCAAATATGCAAAACAATATCGGATGAATGCACACCAGAAACGAATTACTTATAGAAATTCATTGTCTACTATCGAAAGTACTACATTTTCATATTCCCGTGTATCTTTTCATCATCTCAAGGCTCTTGACTAAGGCTAAGTTACGCTCACATCACCTCTAAGACTCCGTAAATAACCATCACAAATATCAGTAAATTAGCAGTGCATAGTGTTTAAAGGATGAATCTTCTTTCTGCCTTGGATCAGGTGAGTATTGCATTCCTTTATGAAAGTCAATGGTCTTTAGAATTCGGCATTGTTTTCACATAAGCATATAGTCTTTGACTCAATTGTGATGTGGGGTGCCATATTCGATGATAGTTGGTCCTCTCTTGTTATCCTGCTTATAATAATAAGTCCATCCTGGGATCGATAATATTGCGTTTTTGTCACTTGATCCCAGTGGCAGTTTTCAATTAGACAATAGCTGGCGCAGTACGGTTAACATACCTATGAATTATCACTGTTCAGTTAATATTCTTCCTTACATAAAAGGTCAGCAGAAGTTTTCTTCAAATATCTGGGACATATTATGCCTGAAAATCTGGACACCACAAAGTAATTATATGAATGTTTGGCGAAAAATATCGCTTAATGACATTATAAATCTTAATTACTCCTCTTTCCTATATGCGCGTATAGAAGCTTGCATCACTACGAAGATATTCCGACTACTGGTTTCGATTTTTGGCATGCAATTAATCGTCACTGATATATATATATATATATATATATATATATATATATATATATATATATATATATATATATATATATATATATATATATATATATATATATATATATATATATATATCAAACTTTCAAAATGAGATTCATTCTTTATTTTATTTTTAGATGTTCTCAAATAGTCTATTATAAATGATAGTTTCGAGTTTTGTTATTATGAAAATATTTATTTTAAAAGAATCTGTCGCTTAATGTAAATGTCATTTTTGAGAGAATATTATTTTATTTTCAGTAAATATCTTTCAGCATCTACAATAAATACTCATTTACCAATGAGATTTTAAAAAATAGCTTAAGGATATTATTAACATGCGATACAATCGTTATCTTTGTAACAAAAATGTTTGTATTTTACGACACGATTAATAAAAATAAATTATTAAACAATGATGAGAAGCATTTGTCAAATATATAATTCACAGTGGCCAAAGATGTCTGCAAACTGGGAGTAGCATATCATTTCGAGACAAGTGTACTTATATATATCAGGCGAAAAGGCGCATAACAGGCGGATATGAGTATTTATCTGGGAAATTGGAAAACGCTGGTGTATTAGAGGCGCGCGCCCTCAATTGCTGCTTAATCGTGTCCCCCTCAAAGTCATGGCCCAAAGATTTTTCGCTCAATGATCATTTTCTAGTTGACGTATCTCCAAAACCCCTAATTTGTTCAGCACGAGCCACAATCAAGAACCGATTTGATGCTTTTTTCATTCCTTCTCTTTCTTTCTTCAAGTACTTTCTTTTCGAGCGTCGCGAACGTTGTGGCGTCTTCTCGGACTCCTTTTGTTATTATTTTTCTTACGCAAAAAAAAGAAGAAAAAAAGAAAATGTCTTGTTGATTCAACGAGCTTCTTGGAAGATAGTTACTGTAGCATTTGAACTTATTTCTTTCTACTCTCGTTTGTGCTGTCAATCTTAACAATCTCTTACTCTCTCTTTCGCTTGCTGTTTTTATATATTTATACAGATATAAAAATGGTGCGTGTGATGGAGTGGAGTGATTCATCAATCCAATCGACTTTGATTCTCGAATAATCGGCAGTAAGGTGTAGAACAGACACTAAAAAGAGTGATGATGAATGCATGGTATTTTTTTTTTCTCGCATAATGCAAATGATTTTGGGAAATTTATCCAATTGCTCAAGCAATTAAAACATTTTCAGACTAAATATATGAAACTCCACTTTTTTTGATTTATTAAATTTTATACCTGAAACAACAAAACAATATATTCTATTTTTTCTCAATTTTTATATTGTTTATAACAAAATACTTTATCTATTTATGTATTTCACTGTGTTATAAAATGTAATTCTTTATCATTAATTGTTTTTAACCTTTTTCGCTACTCTTCAAACTTTCACTTTAAATTTGTATTATTAATATATTAACAGACAGTATTATAATCAATATATTTAAGTTTTCCACATATGTATGCAACAAAATTAATATATATATATATATATATATATATATATATATATATATATATATATATATATATATATATATATATATATATATATATAGTGATTTAAGAAAGAAAAATATTAAAAGTAATAGAATAAATATCAAGAAAAGAGAAAGAAGTAACAATTTTACATAAAATCAGGAGATAAATTCATTTGACATAGTTGCTTTCTAAACTTAATTTTTTTTTCAAATTATCAAAGTAATGATAAAAATAAAATCTAGAAAGTTCTTGAAAATTGTGTAAAAATTGCAACATCGTAAAAATTCAGTCAATACTACACTAAAGTGATAAATCTTAATAAGTAATATTATCGATAATTAAATTTCACTCCTTTTAGCTGGATAATACAATGATTAAATGTGGGAAGAAAAGAGAATATGTATTTTTATACGAAGAGTTGATTATACCTAATGTGTTCATAAAATCACATAAATCAAATTAGTATTGTTGTATAAATAGTGAAGAATATTAAAACTATAAAATAAAAATAATAATAAGAGAAAGATCTCTTTAATATAAAATTTAAACTTTATTTTGCTTCATATATTTACGAAAAGTTTTATTTTTAACAATCAAATTAACAATACAAAGTAAATTAAGTATTATTTATATACAGCAATTATAACTTCAAATAAGTGAATACGATTCAGTAATAAAATTATAATAATTATTTCATAAAATGAGTTCGTTTTTTAAAAATGTAATAAATTAAAATTATTTTTTAAACATTTAATGATAACTCAAAATTTAAAAATGATTGTCAAAATTAAAAGATTTATTCAGTCCTTTGTAAAATATTTATAACATTATTTTAATTCATTGGAGGGTAATTTATTATGTAAGAAGATGAACTTCACTGAAGTATAAAGCACTCATATAGAGACTGAATTTGTGTGCATTATTAACATCATTAATTTTATTGGTTAACTCGAATCTCAATTTCTCTGTTTAATACTTGAAAAGTTGAATTTGTATGTCCAAAGTATAATGAATATTTTAGTTTGCTGTTTTCAATGAAAAATTGAAATTTAACGTAATGCATCAAGTACATTATCCGGCCAAAATTATCCTTACGCTCAGTGGTATAGACTTAGAGTGTCCCGAGGGTCATAATTATATGATGTTGAGCTCCCTTTTACATCAGTAGCAGCCTGTATATATGAGAAAACTTTCCACGAGTTTTTGATAAGTAGTCATGGGAATTGATTTCCAGGCGTCTATTGCAGCTGAAGTGAGAGCTTTCATTGAGGATGGTCGATTTGCCTGACAAAGTAACCTGAGCTCTAATTCGTCCAAAGGCGCTCAATGTAATTTAGATTTGGACTTTGTAAAGGCCAATCCAACTTTTGAGCATCCATTTCGTAAAACTACGTCTGTGCAGCCTCGATGTGGGAAAGGAGCAGTAATCCTGCTAGAAGAGAAAAGGACCCTCCCCTTTTAAGGAAGTAGGAAGTGTAGCATTGTCCAAAATCTATATACATCTCCGAATTTATGTTTCCAATTACAGGAACAAATGGACCCAGGCCAAACCGCTAGAAACACTCCCACGCCATTAGGGTGTCCATATTCTTTTGGTCAGTGCATGATTTTGATACAATCTAGTGTTCTAGAAATTTTAAAATCGTTTTTTATTTTATTAAATATAATCAAAATAAGCTACACTCGGGTCCATAAATTAAATATAATGCAAGTTCAGGCAAAGAAAGAGACAGAAGCAAAACAAATGTGACTTACTTGTGAAGTCTATTTATTAAACAAAAGGTAAAGAGCAAAAAAGATGCTATACGTTTGACATCATTGATAAAAATTGCGACTTTTACTCCCTGGAGCAAATTTCAAAACAGAACCTATTCACAAAAACAATATAACTTAGTTGGTATGATGGTTAATACATAATATGCCCCCAGTCGATGCAATACAATAATTTACTTTTTATTTTAGAGTTCAATTTCTGTGTAATTCTGTATTATCCTTAATTTGTGGACATGAATGTACTAAAAATAAGGTTTGAATATGCATATGGAGATTATTCTTTAAAAAACAACAATTAAGTGCAACTCTAAAATAAGCTTCTAAATTGTTCAGTTTTTCTTCAGAATATTTTTTATTGAATTAAAAATATTTTTTACTCTTCGTGGACATAAAATAGTTTAATTCATAGTATAGGATTAAAAACTGCAATCTTGTTCATTTAAAAAAAACTATTTTTTCTTTTAATGTGTTGGTTGAAAAAGAATCCTTATTCTCTAATAGGATAGTTTTGTTGATTAATTAAAAATAAAAAATTAATTTTTTTAAAAATTGTAAGAATTCATTGAATCTTAGCTTAAAAAAGCAATACGCTAAAATTTTTAGAAATTTCTATAGTATAACTAATATGACCTAGTTTAAAATACGGCTAATTATTTTGTTTGAAAAAATTGATCATGAGAAAAGGAAAAAAAAAATTAAGATATTGAAAAGATTATGTTTTATTGAAAATAAAAGTATTGAACTGCACATTTTGGAGATAATTTTAATTTCCCCCAAAAATACAGAGTAAATTATTTTTATTTTTTCTATTTTTCAATTAAAGTTGAATTTAGAGTATACTAAAGTTTTGATTTTTTTTATTCTTTAATAGTATAAAAATTTAATAAAACAACATATATAAATAAAAAAATTTTTTAGAAAAATCTTTTAAATATTTTTTAATATTATTGAAATATTTTCTTTTCCAGGTATGGAATCCTATATAATCACATATAAGACTGTATATAGTTGTCAATCATAAAATTACAAGACACCAAATGTTATCTTGAGATTAACTTGTCACTTGGCCTATCTGCATTACTCATATCCCTTTTAACGAGTACTTTTCAACAACAGAAACTTTTACTTCAAGGTAAATAGAAGATTATGATTCTTATTTAATATAGAAAATTTTCTTCATTTACTGATCACTAAATTTGTTATTAAAGGTGCTTACTGATTGTTCTCTAGATATTTATCTTCTGATTATTTCACAAAGTATCTAAGGTATTAAGTTCAAAATTTTCGTAAACCATCAATTATAAATTAATTTTAAATAAATTTTTCCTCATAGAAATTCCAAGTTAAAAGGATATTTTAGGTGTTTTGAAATAAGAAAATATATTTTGTGTCAGGAATTTAAATCTATTCATAAAATCCCTTTTATGTTTCTATTAACTTCTTACAATTATGTTTATAAAATTTCTATTAAAAAAGCTAACTGTAAAACCTTTTGGATTTTTAATAATTACAACTCCTACAATAAGCCTATTTTAAAGTTCGTGGAATTTTTTTCAGGAATATGTATAAAAATTAAATTGCGAAACTCTCTCTTTTTTTTACTAAGTTCTATGTTCGCATGACTTTAAAATTATTAAAATTATGTTTTAATTTTGAATATAATTTTGAAAATTTCTTCTTTTTTTAAAAATTATATCTAGAAATGCATTAAATTTTTGGTCTGAATATTCACTTTAAAATGTTAGCGTCCCTCATTGATTCGAAAACCAGCTTTTCATGATATTAAATCATATATGTCTATAACACAAAGAATAAGATTTACTTTGAAGTAAGCAATAATATTGAATTTAACTGAATAAAAAATAATTAAATTAAGAGTTTTCGAATTAAATGAAATCAATAAACTTAGCATTCATTTAGTGATCGATTCTTAGATTCATTAAAAAGTTGAATTTGTCAATAATTGTATATAGATTTTTATCTTTTTAAACTCTAAATAATTGAAAAGTAATGAGCTGCCAGAAAAATTAACAAAAATGATTTTAGTTTTTAAACTGTAAAAGCACAATCAAAACTGATGAAATAGCTAACTATCCAGTTGTCTTCATTCAAAAACAACAATGTTTTTTGTCGTCAAAAGTAATGGCTCTATTATTTCAGCATCTAATTTAATCAATTTTGTTGTTGTGTTAATATGATTTAAAACGTTTGCTAAGCATACTTATAAATTTTCTGTAAATATTTTCATCTAATTTAATATTTCCTATAGAAATAGTGAATAAAATTCTGTATTTTAGATTTTTTTTTTTTTTTTACAATTCATATTTTTTTTCATTTTGGTTCCAGTTAAAAAAAAATCCGTTTAATTTGCCACATTTCTCTTTAACTATTTGCGCATTAGTGCTTCAGAAATAAAGCAATAATAATAATTCCCCAGACACAGTGAACGCACAATAAAAATTTGTTAAATTTGCTGAACGATAAAAATGTTAGCAAATACAATTTATTTATTTTACATTCGTTTATTTTTTTAGGATATTCTTTGATAGAGAGACACACGCTCATATATATGTGTTTTTCTAATTTTCGTACAATAGAAAATTAATCTCTATTCAAGCAAAACTTGACTTTCTCATTATTTATATATTTGTATAAACAATAGTTAACACACAATATTTAAGCCTCGCTGCTTTTACATTTCATTGTAGTTTATATTTATCTTTAATCTAACGCTTTGTGTAAATTTTCCACTTTCTAAAACTTTTTTAAAATAATGTCTTAGTCATGTTTTGGAAAAATAAAAAATAAATTTTGTTTACTTATAAAAAGTTAGAATCCATATAAATTTAATTGTTTTCATAAGATAATATAGGGTTTTATATGTAAAATATTTATAAAAATAATTTCAGTTAAATGGAATTTTTTTAAAAAGTATGAGTGTGCATGATTATTTTCATTTTCCCCATAAGATAATATATTATAAATTAAACGAATCATATAAAATGTGACATTCTCCTATCATTTGAATGAATTATAAAATAATTTTTCAGTTAAATAACATTTCTATTAAGAATGAATTCAGATAATTTGCTTAACAAATGTAATTTCCAAGGTGTAGCATAAAATAAAATAATTCAATTTCTCTTCCAATTACATAGAATAAATGACATCATAATTCTCATTTATGAAAGACTACTTATAAATAAGTACCTGGATAGTTATTTATGACGAACTTAATGCTGACTAAGTGCGTTTTGTTTCACGAGGTCTTTTTAGAAAGTAAATTGCTAGTTCAGAATTATTGAGGATTGAGGAAGATTAAGAACCATAAAGTATTGTCAAATCATGAATTCACTGCCATGTGCTTACATTATAAGTAAAAATATAGTTAAGCCATTATATGAATACAAGTGTGACAGTCCTTTTAACAAAACTCACTTAATATTTAACGCTTATTTTAAAAAATACACACGATAGATGATTCCAAATAAACCATTTATTTAAAAGAAAAACTGAAATTACTCATCCTCAGAGCATATATACGAGCCTTATCGTGTCTGGCGGTTTTCGTTCAATTTTTTTATTAAATGGATCTTATATAAAGGAAGCTACGAGATTTTTGAGAGTTGAGAAAAAGCTCTTTGGAATTTTCTGACATTTGAGTTTTTGAACCAGCGATTGACTTCATAGTGCAAGAAAAATTAGAGAATTTTCGTAAATTTCCTATTGCCTTAAAAAGGAATAACATGAAAAGGAAATAAAAAGTTTTTGTTTAGAAATAGTGTATTATGTTTGCAAACATAATATCGGTCTCCGCAAATTATTTAGACCACAGCATATGGGTCTTTCATGGATACGACAAGTTTATCAATATGATTTTGGTTAATATTGCTTTTATCTCAAAGAATGACCCTCTCCAACTACTTCAAGAACACTGGGAAGAGTGAACTCTAATATGGAATTGATTGTCAGACTGAAATCTCTCATTAATAATAGTTTTAAAATGATAAGGAATGATTTTATTTAACACTATAGTTATAATTTTACTTTAACACAAGAAATAATTTTGAAAATAAATATAAATTGAACTGTTTGAATGAATCTCTAAAATGATAAAGAATGATTTATTTTGAATAGTTTGTATTCATTATATCTGCTGCTAATTTTATATGACGAGTTTCCTTTCATACAAGATGATGTTGATGTCTATTATTCAAGTCCATCCCTATTTTTAATTCTACCAACAACGCGAATGACTATGATTATTAATCTGTAGTGTGGAACTCAGTTTTATATTTACTTTAACTAGTGTAAGAATTTTCTTAATTTCATACTTAAAGTTTAAATTTTGCGAATAAATCATTCAAACATAGTACACTTAATTTAAAAGAAACATGGACAAAATTATATTAGTAACTTATGCGAAAAATAAAAGAGAATTACGTTTTTATTTATGTATGTATTCCTGTAAAAACATTTACACAAAAATGTATATAAAATGAGATGTCTATTCAAATTAATAACAAATAAGGCCCATAGATTTTTTTGATTTAAATAATTTAATTTTATGAGTTACCATATCATCATTTGCTTCAAATATACAATTTTTTAATCATTTAGATCAGAGAATTGACGAAACAATTACAACCTTAGAATTTTTCTGTATGTTTTTATTAAAATGAATTAAATATTTTTACAACGTAATTTCAAATGTAAGTGAAAAAATATTGCCGAAATATATAAAAACAAATATGTCAGTTAATTAAATTCTTGTTACCTTATATTAAATATTTATTAAGAAGCTCATGGAAGTAAAACCATAAATTTACTTGATTTACTTCACTTCCAGATAATCATTGCCTTTTTTTAAATATATTTTAGTAAATTCTTAATAACTTCCATATTAATAGACAACAGTAGGTTAAAAAAATTTAAAATGCTATCAAAAAAAATATTTATTATGTAAATTTCTGTTCACACACTTACAGGAATATAAGTTACAAAACTCATACTACGGTAAAAAGAATAAATTTCACCAAAGATGAATTTAAAAAGTCTGATTAACATAAGCAAAGTAAATAAATTAAATATCAAAATCAAATTTTATGTTAAGATAATTTGAACAATTCAAATAATCTGATTAAAATTTTTTCTATATTTCCTAAGTATGTTTATTAAATAAATATTTATAATGGAATATTAGCATCTTGCCCATAAAAACTTCATTTTCATATTATCTCTGAAAAAATATGATTTTTCAATGATATCTCCTGACCCAAATCTATTAGATTTTCACGTGAACATCTGTATAAAAGATTATATAAAAGAATTGTTTTAAACAAAGAAAAATTGTAAACGATATGTTTCAAAGAATGAGATAAAATCACACCCAACTTATAACAAAAAATCTTTTCAATCCAAAGCCAAGAAAATCGAAGGTCATAAAATAATAGCATATTGTTTGACCATTATTTTTCTTTCGTCAATTAGAATTAATTTTTTGATTTGAAATTTGAATTTTTCAATTGAAAATATAGTTTTGCTGTTTAGCTTTTATATTAATTTCATCATTTTGGTTTTTAATATGCTCTAAAGTTTAATAGTTTGCGATTATGGAATTAAAAGAGTTAAATGAATATTTGTAAGCATTTCATGCTTACAAATATTTTATGGAAATTATCTTAAAGATAATTCAGAGAAAATCTGATATTTAATATTTTTTTTTGTTTTATTATCAAAAGATATAAAATAAATTTATAATAAAATCAAAATTTAATACTTTGTAATTTAAAATTTTAAAACATTTAAATCAATATTCATTATTACAAGAATGAAGAATAAATTTATGCGTTTGACACAAAACTTACACTCATTGATTCATCAATACTATAAAGTCAGACGTGTCCGTTTTTCAAATCGAAACGCCGATCAAAAGTTCGATATCAATAGGAATAAAAGCACCTGCTTTCTTATATTAAATCAGCAGCGATGTTCATTAAAATTTTCTGATCAATCAATACAGCACAAGATCAAGACATATGTCGAATAAGTAATCATAAGAATAAACACATTCATATATTTGCTTTAATGAAGCATTTTGTTTGAATGAGGCTATAATTCTTTGTTTATTAAATAAGTGTATATATACATACATATATATATATATATATATATATATATATATATATATGCAAAGTTCTCATATTTGCTGATTAATTTTTTTATTTGATTTGCTGATTGATTTCCGGAACAGTAATTACTTTATGTATCTTTTAAAAGCTTATTTAATTTAGATTTCAAAATTAAACACTGTTTAAACTAATTTTTAACATCATTCTGGATTTTTAAACGCCCACTTCCGGTGCTTTAAATATGTCCACTTTTGGTTTCCTAATCTTTCCGAAATCCTTCATATCTCGGAATCTAATAAACGTAGAAATAAAAACAAAGCTGTTTTGTAAAGATATTTAAATTCCTTATTAAACATTTCGTAACCACAATAAAACGGCAATATAATTAATATCATATTATATGAGGTAAGCAGCCTTTATCATATTATATTATAAAGAGAACCTACTTAAAAAAATTCGTATTTTTATAGTAATATATTAATAGTTTTTAATTTTCTGTAAAATGTGAAAGTTGAATTTTTTGCTAAGTCAAATACTTTATACAATAAACTGCTTAAATATTTTTATCCGTTTAAAAACAAAAAGTATACACAGAGTAATATTGGATATGCAGGACCAATAATGCATATGTAAAATGTCTTAAAACAATACTAAATATAATTGTGATGTTTATTACAATGCGATATAGTTATACAGTAAGTAGAAGTACCGTGAGATCAATAAACACCACTGCCAAGTGATAAACTGAGTTAAAGTAAACTATACTGAGTAAACTGAGGACTAAGGAGGGAAGATCACTCACCACTGTTTATACTAATAAGAATTCTTCATATTCTAATTGTGTTTAAAAGGAAAGAAATCAGAGGGCTTTCTTGGACTTCATAATTATTATGGATTGTATACGGTGAGCCATTACTTTTCATTAAGAAATGCTTTTCGTGTCAGTCGCGTGTCATTTGGTCTACATAGCCCTTAATATAAAACAGTTTAGAAGCAGTACTGCTATAGCTCCTTAAAACCATTAGTTCAAATCGGCAATGACCTTCTTGATACTGAAAAGTCTTGGATAGTTTGCTTATAGCTTGATTTTTGAAGATTGTGTCTATTTAGTGGAACGAGAGTAATATGTAGCAAAATCAAGGTTTACTTGCTGATGTATCAGCTGTCTCACTTTGACCTTACTCACGCTACACCACCATTCATAAACACGCTGCAGATTATTTTTTCCATCCATCGTCACCACAATTTTAACAATATGAATGCATATAGATGAAAATCTATTATACAACAGACGGAATTATCACTCAAAAATTATCACGTAATGTACTCGAAAAATCATTCGTGTAGTGTAATTGTTTCTATTGACGATGGCCTACAGTTTCAAACGTTTTACGAGCGATGACTTGTAAAATGCGCATCAAGTCTCTAAGAGCCAGATACTACAGACGTTTTTTGATTCTGGACAATCCAGTACTATTATGCTCGTTTTAGCATTTAGAACACTTTTTGAAGTTAGAATACAAGACTCGAGATTCGTTATTAAAAGGAAGAAAGGTTTGAGTTTTACGGAGTCTATTCACACCTTCGTATCATAAATTTTTCTCATAACTGCTTACTCGATATCACTCAGTAACTTTTGAATATTTCATTAATTTTTTTCTGGCTGTTTACTTTTGTGCGTTTTCTTTGTTTTGTAATGTATTTTTATTTGTAATTATACTTCTGTTGAATTAAATCCAAACAAATTTTTCCTCTTAAATATTTATTGACTTTTTTGTATGGAATTTTAAAGACCTCTATTACACAAAGGTATTAGAATACGAATCTCTTTGACTATATAAATAATTAAAGGTGTCCGCGTATTTTTGAGACAGAGAAAGACAACTAAAAACGTGAGTCATCTTTCATATTAAATGTTAAAATTAAATAAAATATTTGGAGAAAATTTGGCAAAAATGAAAACTTAATTTATATATTCGTCTAATGATAATTTAATTGTGAAACCATTGTTACACAAAATTTTTGAATAGATGATTTTCTTGAAAAATTGCAAATAAACAAATTATAATTTATGACTAATGTATGAAGTAAACTTATACTAATTCATAGATTGAATGCAAACAATTTATTAATTCAGTGTGTTAAAGTTTTTTCATAAGATCTATAGTTTCTTCGTAATAGTGAAAGAAAGTAGCTGATAGATCTAGAAATAGCGTAATTGTTTTCAAATTTCTGTATTATAATTATCTCAAGGTTATTCAATATTAAAATTAAGCAAAATAATTTGGCAATGCATTTTTTATCTATGCATTTATTTAAACTTAAATAAATATTTTTTTTCTGTTTTTTTTAACAATTCCCAAATTTAACATTCATACTTAATTTCAGAATGTCAGCCTCAAAAATTCCTATTGAAATTTGTCTTCGTTTTTTTTTTTTTTTTTTTTTTCTTAAAGAATCCTGAGGTCATCTAGGATGACTAATTTCTCCTCCTGGCAGGAATTAGACGTTATACGATGCAGTTGCGAAAATATCATTTGAAGAGCAATACTAATGCATAAAAAAAACACTGTTTTTTCTTAGATGGAAGTTTCGAATACTCAAAGCGTAACGGGTTAACTGTTCTTGAAATTGCAACGTTGAAGCATTGAAGAAGAAAAAATATCTCTTCAAATTGCTCTTAGAAGGGTAATTATTTTCTCTCGCGCCAGTAATGCTTTTATCATCTTCCCCTTGTCTGAAGTACAACCAAAATCACTTTTTCAGTTTCAAAGAAGGTTAAACATTAAATTTTTTTTAGTAAATAACTTGATTCTGGTGCATAAATATTAATTTCTATCTTGGCAGGAGTGTGTGTCTATTTGTTTCATATTCTTCATTGCAGTACTAAGGAAATTAATCAATATAAATGAAGTGATTAAATATTCATTTCGTGAAATATTTTAAAATGAAATATAAAAGTGAATTTTTCTTAAATATTTGCATATCATCATGATGTTAACATCTTCATATTATATTCAATGACATTAACAGAAGGTAGTTCAAAATTTGTTCACCAATTTTTAGTGTAAATCACAATTTAAGAGGCAATTTTTTTCACCTAAATTTTAACTAAGACAATCTCTAATATTCTATTTATCGAACGATTTGTTTTAATATTTGCTATCTAAGACGGCAATAAGACAAGAATTATAGTTTAAAATAAAGAGAAAAAGTTGATGAAGTGACAACAATGTCGGGGATTTTAGTAGTCACAAAACTTTTAATAATTTCAGTCCTTTTTAAAAATTATACAAATGTGCATTTTGACTAGGTTTCAAAAGAATGTAATAGGCTTTAACTCAAAGAAAAAAAAAAAGAGACTAACTGCAACAACGAATCTACTAGTAAAGTTACAAATTACCCAATGTAATTAACATTGTTACCAAAATTTTCAATCAAAAAACAGACCTGGCGCATGTATAATTAGAACGAGACTCATCTTGCATGAAATAAAAATAGTTAAAATGCTACCATCAATTAAATTGCTTGTGAAAATTTTCAACCAGTTACTTATTTTCTATAATTACACTACAATAACTTTAAAATTAGTTTTACTTGAAGATTTACTCAAAGCCTTAAACTTGCATTTAATACTTTTTTTATTTACGGCTTAACGTCTGAGCTACGACAATTTTTTTTAGAGTATTTAATATTTTATTAAAGTCCAAAACTGATTGTTGCCTTTAATTTATGAATCCCACGATCATAATTAATTGTTTATTTATTAAATGCCTATTCTGTGAATTTGTACACTTTATTTAGAAAATCTTATATAAAATCTCATTAAATAATTAGTAAATCAATATTTTAATTGGCATTACTTAAATTATAATGAAATTATAAAAATCATAATAAATTAATTATATGGAATAATTAAATTGTTATAAATAAAAGGATAAATTTTAAAGATAAATTGTGTGTTGAAAGATTTTAGTTATGTTCTAAAATTTATGAATGACTTTTTATTATTCTTGGTAAATTTTGAGAATAAAAGAAATTGAAATTTCACAATCTTTTCAGTTTCCCACAAAGGATAATTTGTAGAGCTATTGACGCATACCATATTTATCACAAATACCAGAAGATTGTCGATATCAAATACTGTCTACGAAGAATATATGTATAAGAAGTTAATTTTTCTCATAAAAATAAGCATAAGCAAACAAAAGGTTCAATTAATTATGAAAATCACCTGGCCCTACGGGAGAATGCGATCATAAATAGTTTACTCAACGTTCAATTAATACACTTGTCGACGGACAGCAAGCGAATTAGCCCATCCTGTTTTTGGAAAGAAAGAGAGAAGGAAAGAAGAAATATGACAAAGCACTAGTTCGGCAGGGCAATATTTCCTCACAATAGACTCAAAAGTAAAATTTCTTGACAACCTAACATCCGCTGCAAGTATTTTTACGACAAGCCTAATGTAGTCATAAACCATGCGTAGGTTTTATGACATTGACCAACGCGCCACCCTCTCTGGCTGAGGTAAGAGAGACCCTACAGACATAGAAGAAGAAATATAATAAAAAATAAGAGGGGTCGGTAATTTTCTTCCAATTACCTATCCCTCCATCGTAGCGGGGAGTCGACATAGAGGTCGACATGTGGGGTATAAGGACTTAATTGCAAATACGACCTACCAGGGTCGCAGGCTCCAGCAACCTTATTCGTCGTCATTCAACGATGCGCGTCTCCTCTCAGCTGCCACTTATCGGTTTTGTCTCAATTACATTCCTTTTACATACTCTCCAGACATTTTTATTGGCCCATGCTTAAGAACGCAGCTTGTACAAGGAAAAGGTGTCCTTGTCTTTAATTGGTTTTGCCTGATTTATACACATCTAGAATACCTTTGGTTTCTCTAATTAAATGAAAACTCTGATTTTCTCTTAAGAGAGTTCAAATGTCATTATTAAAAATATAGAAATTTTCCTTTCGATTGAGTGAATGCAAAAAAAAATTTTTAAATATTTTTGAGAGCTTATTTGAAACTTTATATACTTTTTAATGATATTCTTTAGAAATTTATAATTTTTATCTTCTAATATTATCTAATACATATCATCTAAATTTTCATAAAAGTGAAAATGAGAAAAAAGTCGTAAAATTTATTCAACCTTAGAGGCAGCAATCTTTTTAAGCAAATAAGAATAATAAATTGCTTAGTATGATAAATAAAAAAAAAACTGGTTTTGCCATTTGAAATGAAATAGTCGTTTTGGTCATACAATTGCATTTTAATATTTACTCGCTAGTGTCATAGAAACTATAAACTATGCTTGTGAAAGTAATCTCTGGAAAAAAAGTATCTCACTTAAAGAAAAATAAAATGGTAAAATTCATCACAATACTGTATTTAAAATAAAAGAATATATTTTTTAAATACAGGATTCTCTTATATTAAATACGGTACAGTAAAATATTTTTCAGATATTTTTAAGAGTCTTATTAAATTTACATGATTAAAACAATAATTTTATATTTTAATGACTTCCATTTTCAGGCTATAAATAATATCTTAGCTTTTTAAAACACTGAGAATGAGAAGCGTTGTGATAAAATTTAAGCAATTTTACCTCTAGTGTTTTTAATTTTAAAAATAGCAGCAAAAAAATGTAGAATAGTGTCATTATTGGAAATTCTAAACTATGATCGTTTTGTATTATATAAGTAAATTGTCTGCGATATATATACATTGGAGGGAAAAACTATTAATAAATAATACTTGCGAGGAGATAATTTTTAAAGGATAATACTTATAAAAGATTAAAATATATATATATAGGGAAAAAAGTAATGATATACTATTATAATTAAACGTGTTTCATAAATTATATTATACTTTCTCATAATATTTATTAAAATATTGAATAATTTTCTGATTGTAAAAAATATTCAAATTTTCTCTTATGTTATTAGAAAACTTCTAGCATAACCATTTTTCATAGTATTCTATTAGGTTAAAATAACATCTTGATAGGATTTGATGGTAGATTTTCTGGTGTCTCTAAAAATCTAGTTAATATTAATTTAATAAAAAAATATAACAGCCTCGAACTAATATGTTATGTGAAAATTTGTTATTATATTCGCTTAGAAATAGTTAAATTAAATGATTTTATGAACAACTTATAAAAATATTTCACTTTTATTTTTCCAAATTTATAAGCCAGTTGAAGTCTGTAATTTGATATTCCTATAAAGCACTAAAATTCTAAAATCCTTAAGCATGTAAAACAGATTAAAATAATAAAGTTCTAAATGCTTCTCCTGATAAACTAAAGAAGCACTAATCGACCACTAAATAATGTTTTACGAGCCGTGTATGAATTTTACAACTAAGTTGAAACCGTCATGTAGGTAAGCTTTAATGTAGCCACATAATTCTGACGTCAGTGTGGGCGTTTTCCAGCCTATTCACTCTGAAGCCAATAAAAAATGCAGTCAGTGATTTTGACTGAAAGAGGCTGAAAGAGAAAGAGACACTAAGAGCCTTTTAACTAGCCGATTTAATTGTTTTCTAGTTTGAAGCAATGGAATTCTAATATGACTCGTAAATAGGGATGCTTTCCTAATAAATTGTCTTTATTGCTGAGTTGCACGGACTCACTCAAAGCGAGACCTCCAAATAGGGCCTATGACTTAATGTGATCGCGTTAGGACTGGTCATGATGCCTTATCAATGACTTTGTAATTAAACTGTCTATCTGATAATCGTCCTTTTCTGACATTTTTTCTTTCGTTTTTAAAGAGGAGTAATTTCCCCTTCCCTTCTACTATATAACCATCTTCTTGAAAGATTTACGTTTCAAATTATCGTAAATTCTTAATTACATGAATTATCCGCACAGAAGTAAATCTAATAAAACTGAGCTCACGGGATATTTTAAGTGAGTAAATAAGACATAAAGACATGCAAAAAATGGTGTGCTGAAAAAATATTTTCCTTTTTAAGTGAGTGTCTTATTTGTGTTCGCAATAAAAATATTGAATGTACAAAATAGTAAACCGTACATATTTCTATGATTAATGTACAAGTCAGTTTTTTTTTTATCATAAAAATGAGCTAATCATCGATAATTAACTAAATAAATCTTGCAATTTATGAAAAAATTATTCTCTATTACTGTCATCTCGTTTTTAAAATTTATATTTTAAAAAAATATTTTTGTATCTTTAAAAAATTTATTCACATTCATTATTGAACTTCTTATTAAATATTTATCTTAAAAATTTAATATAAAAATAACAATAACAAATTACTAAATTAAAATGAAAACAGCATTTCTCATAAGAGTCTAAGATAATAAAAAAAAGAGCGTTTCGATACACTCGGCAAATTCTAACGTATTATACGTATTGTAGATAGACTAATACACTATCTAGCTAAATGTACCTGGACATTTAGTTTTATGGCCAGGAGAACCTTGAGGTATATAAAATGTTAGTTTTAATCTTGCATCGATGATAACTCGCACATATCTAAGAAGATAATCCATGAGATTTTGATAGTTGGGTGTAAGCGGTAACTTCAAGGTGTCCATCACAGACGAAATGAATGTAAGTAATAAGAATGGTCTTCTTGGTTGGCAACGTAATCTTGGTATTAATTAGTCCATTAATTAGCCTATGGAATTTAGATCAGGTTCTAAGAAGGAATACCCTTTTCTTAACCGTAGCTGCAAAAATTTGGATATGTAAATGGAACATTTGTTGAAAGGAAAATGTGTCTTCTCTGACATATTGCCATTGAGTTGGGAGAGCCACATTGTCCAGAATATCCACATATATATCAGAATATACGTTTCTAACCTCAAGAACCAATAGAAATAGAATAAATAATGGAAAATACACCCACTCTATAATGCTGCCATCATCAAACTTAACAATCAGGACAATATTATCACTAATGGAGCACTCACCGGCATTCTCCAGACTAAGACATGTCCATTTGAATGGAAAATTGTCAAGTTAGATTCAATTATCATAAAAAAACTCATTTAAATGTTCGTTGACCAATCACCAGTTGTTGCTTTTTGGTCTAAGGAGTGATGTTTAGCTTATGAGCAAATTCTCAGCTATAGAATAATTTTTTTTTTCGCCATATTATTAAAGTCACAGTGTTCGGTTGCCTTAGTAATTGTCAAAGAAATGTTAAAATATGACTTCTACAGCTATATATATATATATATATATATATATATATATATATATATACGTATGTGTGAATCTATGTAAATGTATAATTGTAACGTTTCCGTTATTACTTTCAAACATACCAGATATTTCCAGAAATCCGAGGGATTTTTAACTCTTTTTCAATCTGTCAAAGAGATTGATTTTCTCAGTTGGAGCCCGCGAAATTAAACAGAACCAGGAACAATAATTAGGAGTGATGGGAGATAACAATGTAGGGATCGCAGAAATGATTCGGGAAGGGTAATTAAGTCTTTCACCGCAAATGTACTTCATCTGAGTAAAATTGGAACCACCTATCGAGTGACCAGCTGCATCTCTTAGACTTGTATTTACTTATAACTGAATTTCGGAGAAGAAACCTCCCCCTTGACCATTTCCATGAGGATTGTCACCCTTTAATGGATTGTTAATTACTTCCGAGTGCAGTACATTTTTGACCACCACATATGGTTTTGAAACGGCTCAATGACCGGAAGTATTCGGTCTAGAAGTGACGTCTGAGAAATTATTCGAGTTTCCCGATGACGGGAGACAGATCAACATAAATAGAGAGACTTCTGTTTCGTTTCTGATAAATGTCCCGTAGCAGAAGCGTCCAAGATCCAAAGATGTCGGAGGATGCATTATAAAACTTCGAATCACCATAACTCTCTGAAAAGTATTGCTAAGCATTCTCTAAATTCAAAGGTGATGTCGACGACCGCAAATTTTGGTAATTCGGCTTACGAGACTTCCTTGAAGTTAGCAGCCCCCATTGAAGAAACACCGATTGACTTGTAATTCCAGCAAAACGTTCCTGGATTTATAGAACTCAGTTTTCCTGGACCCGGCATGTTGATAAAAATGTTTCATAAGCAATCTATATTGACATCATAAATATTCATAATAATTAATAATAGCTTGTGAATAAATATTTATATAATCTAGATTTAACAATTAAAAGTGAGCCCAATGTCTTATAGATATATTATTCATATGTTCTCAAATGAAAAGTTTGGGGTAATACATAAAAGTTAATTAATCTTAGAATGTATATGGCATTAACATCTTAATTCATAAAAAAAAAAAAAAAAAAAAAAACCTTTACTGATTTTTTTTAGAAAATATTTCCATATTCGTTAAGCTTTTGAAATAAGTTTAACTAAAAGTTTTAATTTATTAACTGTTATTTACTTATATCTTCTCCTATACACAACTTCTACTCATATAATGTAATGAAATTTAACATAAACATACATTAGATTTCAGCTGAGTTGGCTGTCAAACAGTTGACACAGTGGTTTTCAGTTTAACAGTTTGCGGATTCAATTCCAACTTTGGTGATGGATGTTTGTAGTACTTCAGAATATTCCTTCAATTGTAGATCTCGATGTGAAAAGTCCTCGTATGAGTTTGAGCAGAAAGCAAACCAAAAAAATTCATGTGCAGATTTTTTACGTATTAATACTTTTATCTTCAAAAATGGCTAATTATGCAATACAGCTAACACTATTTAATATTAATCAGCTTTAGATTCTATATTTTAATAAATAGTATTTATATTTTTGCTTTTCTACGAGAAACACTTCAAAATATTTTTTCAACATGATTTTTATAAGAAAAATCCAAAAAATGTTGAAATTTGATAGAGAAATTTTTACTTGAATAATATATTTGTGTTTTCAATTTTTTATTAATCAAAAAATAAAATACAAAAAACAAAAAAATATATAATACCTAAAAATTATACAGTTATTTAAGGAATTCCGCAAAACTACAACATTTTTCTTTAAAAAGGCATTTTATTTTATTTCATTAAAATGTGCAAAATAAGCTAAGAAATGCATTAACCTTGTTTATTATTTAAATAAAAAAAATAAACTTTACATACTTTTAAATCTTGTTTGTAAACAAAACATAATATAGAAACATTTTAATTATATTTGTTGAATGGCAATATTTTTTTCATTAATTCATCTTTTAAAAAATAAACATATATATTCAGGAAATGACTAAGTTCAAAACAAATTAAAAACTATCACACTTTCTTCAAAGTATGCATCGGTAATTTTTAAATATATACATATATTTTTAGATCTTTATTTTCTCATTAAGTTACTTCTTTAATAGAAATAAGTGAACCCTAAAATAATCGAAAAATACAAGCAAATCAATTATATAAAATATATTTTAAACAAATACACTAAAATATTAATTTCCTAAAATCTGATATATTTTCTACTTATTATTTTTTAATTTTTCTATTTTTAATTATTATTTTTTACATAACTTGTAAACTAATCAGCTTAACTTATCATAATCCAGATATGATACAATTTTCAATAAAATTTCCTGTACTTCAATTTTACATAAATATATCTAAAACGGCTATATTCTTTTTACCTTTCATAATGCATAAAACGTGTATAATTGTATATGCATAACTGTAAAAGGCATGTTTCTAGCATTTTATCAGGTTCAGTTGAATACAATTTCAAACAAGTGAACAAGTTAAAAAGTAATACAAAAAAATTTATTTTCTCTCTATATATGTACATTCATTACAAATCCTTTTTTATGATTTTCTGTAACCAAATTTAATAACCGTAAACGTGTGCAAAGCTGCAGAAACCATATATGAAAAATTTTAAGGAAATTTGTTCGGTATATAATTCAAATATTTTCTGAAAATAGGATGAGAACTGAATACACACAAAATACTGAATACAAGATTAATGCACACAATAGTTAATTAATTAAGGAATTATTAAAAGCAAGCACTAATTAATTTTATTATTATGTGGTACCACCTTTCATTACACATCTCTCAAGAATTTAATGCTAATTAATCCTTTTACAATTAAAGGCTCTAATTTTTTTTCTATTTTTAATGTAAATCTAAAGGCCGATTAAGTACATTTTTAATGTTTAAAATTTATACCATGCGTAGGTACTTCTAATAATCTAAACTTAAAATAATTGTGCAGTTTTTAAACTTAATTTAATTTTTTTTTTTTTTTTTTTTTTTTTTTTTGGTATTTTACTGAAAATACATTTGATTTTTCTAAATTTGCCTTAAATTATTGTCATTTGCTTATTTCAACTGAAAAATGACAAAATATTTTATGACAATATAATATGATATAAGTCATATAATTTTCTTCAATAAAATTTTTAAGATTTAAAAGACTCTAAGTCATACTTTTTATGAGTAAATACGCTTTAGATAGTTAAAACCAAATTTCAAAACATTTAAGCACTTATTTGTTTTTATCTTCATATATTTTTATCAGAATCATCTCAATGAATTCATTTTTAAAAAAAAATTCTGAATATCCTTAAGATGTTGATAAAAAATTTATCAAATAAAAATTTAATGAATAAAGCATTCTTTTTAGTTTATTCTGTATTACATATTTAAGGATGTGATTGGTTTATTAAACAACTGGTTTTAAAAAAATTTCAATTTCTATACCTTCTGCTAAGTAGCATTTTAAAAATAAATGAAATTTCATATGACGAGGCTAGAATCATTAGCTGTTTTGAATCCAAAGAAAAAATAAATTTCTACAAATGGTAGGTAAATTTTCTCAGAAAATGAAGAAAATTTGTGATTGCTTTTTCAACTTAGTTTTTAGATTATCATTATAAATCCTGTTATTCAAATAAATGTATTACATATAAGGTAAAAAGAAAATTTTCATAATGCACATTAATTATGCATTTTATTCCATCAATAGGGCTTATTCCCATCGAAATTTTCTAAAGCCTATTGTCTTCCATTGGTATGATGTGAGACTACAAAAAGGCCCATACAATAACCAAAATCAATTTAATACCTTAATTCGTATATTGAACTTTTTATTTCACATAGTTAGAGAAAACGGAACATTGTCACCGGGTGTGTCGGATAATGTACATATTAGAATATGCAGCACACGATGAAAGAAATTTCAGCTATTTTGCGAAGCAACTGACAAAGTGAACTTAATTTTGCTGTCCACAATTTAATTTATAATTTTAAAGATAGTAAGAAATATTTTCAATGAAGAAAACTATCATTAAACCTACCTTAAAACCTAGAAAAAATATTTTTCATAGCAGAGTACACTTTTAATTTTGTAGTAAAAAACTATAACTCATTTTTTTTAAAATTCATTTAGTTTTCTTTTCTGCCATTCAAATGTTAGGTTTATAAGCGCATATAAAAATTAATTTTATTACTATAATAAATAAAATTTTATCATTTATTTGTCACTTATAAATTAAATTTTAATTTTAAAAGATATGAAAAAGTTTTAAGACAGAAGAATGATAAAGTAATTTACAATTTAAAAAAAAAAACGTTTTATAAAAAAATAAAAACCAAACTGTGTGAAAAAGCAGGAATAATAAAGTTAAAATATTCCATAGATTATAAAAATATTATGTAATGAAAATGTTATTAAAAATGTCTATTGTTCAGATAGTAAATTTATGAGGTGATTATTAAATACCAAAAGAGTTTTATTAGTTAGATGTGTCAAATTCATCAAAGTATTAGTTTGAATATTATCGCTAATATGTTTATTGAAATAGTAAATAAACAATAATGCTAAAGTTATTTAATTTCAACTATTAAAGTAATTATAAACTCGATAAAAAGGATCGTTTTTATTGAACATGAAACATTTTTGTGTTAAAATCACTAATATAATTTATGTTTAATATAAGTCACTAGTAATGAAATCAAGCTCATTCACTGGAAAAAGAATAAAATTGGAACAAATAGTAAATTTTGACTAAAAAGAGTAAAAAAAGAAAAAAATTTTCTCATACATTAACTGTTTTCTAACAGGCAATGCATTTCATTTTCTCTCGATCTAAGTTTAAATGAAATCTTTCCATTTTTATGTAATGTTTTGTTAATTGTAAATAGGAAAAAGAAATATTATATTTTTCTCTTTTGGTTTCAAACTAAAAAAAATGATGAAAACATTCAATTTCTGGCTATCTCATTCTATTCCTGCTTGTCATTGAAATTGTATCAATTATTTCTTTCATTACTTATTATATATATTGTAATTCCCTTAGGTATTATCCTGAAAAATTTTATTTTTTCAATGTAATTTAATAGTGAATAGTAAAAATGAATATAATTCTACTGTTAAAAATCAATTTTAAAAAAGAGATTTGACACACAAGATATCAAACTGTAAAACAATTGATATCTGATTTCAAAACAGATGAATTAAATCAATT
Organism: Latrodectus elegans; assembly: GCA_030067965.1. NCBI lineage: Eukaryota > Metazoa > Arthropoda > Arachnida > Araneae > Theridiidae > Latrodectus > Latrodectus elegans. Next base: position 61,729,224 of record CM057809.1, read on the forward strand.
TCCTGTTTCATTTAGATCATATTAATCCTTTTTAGAAAATGTTCCATTTTTTTTTTTTTTTCTTAAACTCTTGTTTCTAGTTTATGACATTCTTACATTTTCTAATGGTTGTCCACGAATGTTTTTAAGCCTCTCGTCTTTCTGCAATAAAGATCACATTCGTATAAAAAGATTTTTCATACAAAAAAGCAGATTTGTAGAAAAAATTAAATTACCTATTCCCTTGTTTAATTATATAATTTGACATATAATTATGGAAATATATCATTAAAGTTAAATTTAGAATTAATTGAAAAAAACTCTGAGTCATTTCTTTTTTTTTAATAATGCGGGTCATCTTTGTTAATAACTTTCAACTGTAATGACTACTATAATTGCTTAGAAATATTACTTTATATGTATTACTGTATATATATTTTATAATATTGATATTGATTTTTCAAAGAATATTTCTTACACTTTTCTCTCAATGTCTTAGTTTCTAATAATTAATATTAATAAGTGACGATTCAGAGCTACTAATATTCAAATTATGGGTAGTAAGCAAATTGAAGTTATTATTTATCGTTCTAAAACAGTTTTCCAACTCCATTTTCACATGTTGTCTTAAACTTTCCACTTCATATTTTTGATTGGCAATATTTTGCATAGGCAATTTTTTCAAACGAAATACAACCTCAAATATTTCTACAAACAACAAGCCTGTTTTGCTCAACAGAATGTAATTTAATTATATCTTATAAAACGATTTAATTTTTTCAGTAATTTTTCTGTATTTCATGTTATGATTTGATAGTATGAACCTGTTTTTCAATTAATATATTTTAATTATATTTTCATTTTACTGTAATCATTACATTTTGGCGTATTTCTTTATTCTGATTCAAACATTTTCTTGCAAAATAATTATTTAAGCATTGATTTTCAGTTAATAAATAGTGAGACGTTTTTAGAGCTCAATGTGTCTATAGAAGTTCAAGGAACAGCTAACACATCCAGTTATATTTATTTTAAATCTAAAATTTTTATTATGAATAAAAATGAAGCTATACAATTGATTAATTGAATTTGATTCTTCATTCAAGAGAATATCGTAAACAAATAAGGAGTGAGAAGTTTAATAGCAGTATCTTTAAATTGACTACCACTATTATTATATAAATACAACAATTAATTAAAATCTTGAAGTCTTCAACTATACAACTATTTAAAATATTACTTCAAATGATAAATAAAAAATTCCCAAAATTATTTTAAGTATGTGTGATTTTCATTTTTTTTTAAATCAGTTATTTATTTTGAGATTATATTAATTATTTTAACTATTTTACTTAATTCACTATGCCTTATATGATTTATATAAAAATTTCAGGAATTAGAGACATACAACTCATAAAAAAAATATTGATAAATAGTAACAGGAATTTTGCACGATATCGTGATAGATGATAAAGTTTGATTCAATAAAACATTTTGCAATAGATTTAGCTCTTATTTGTACATCGGATTAGGATTTCACTTCCAAAGACTAGACAACTATCAGATCCAAGTAAAAGCTGAATATACAGAAACTATTCAGCTCAATTTTTTGTAAACATCTACCAAGTATAACTTGAAGTGATAACAATTAATGTAAGATTATTCTTATAAATTCAATTTTAGGAAGAATCATTGTACGAATAAGCTAACGCAATATGGAAAACAGCGATTACATTTTCAAAATTTTTAGAAATTTTATTGTTTTTTTTTTATGTAAAGTTTCTAAATGTTTTAATATGTGGAGAAAAGGAAGTGGTTAATTAAATAATATAACACAATTCATTAGAATAAATTCCATGATGTTAATGGTCTTATTACAAAATGTTGCTATGTTGTTCTATTTATAAGCTAATGTATTATATATTCATATATTACTAGATAGTGCTTAATTGGTAGTTTTTCCTATATCGCAAGCAGGAAATATATCGTATATCGTAAACTGTATATTACATTCAAAGTCTAGTATTTTATATCAAACTTTATATGTAATATATTATAATACTTATTACTGTAGAACAATCTAATTTTATCTATATTTACTGGTATTTTTGTATAGAAAGAAATACACGAACGATCTCTTTTATACGTATTGAAATATTTTTTATATTTTCATTCAAATGAACAATTCATATTATCAATAAAATCTAAGGATTTCAGATTGTACTTCAAAATATGTATAGACATGATTATTTCACTCTCCTTTTAGAAATTAAATGCTTCAAAAACGTCACATTTTTTTTTGTATTTTTCCTCATTTCATTTTGCATCCGGTATGCTTGAAGAGTTATATTTAAAATTTAAAATACTCATTGAAAACAGTAATTTAGCAACTCTCTCGCTGTATTGATTTCTTAATTTTTTTTAAATCAATAAATTTCTAAAGAAGGTAATAATTTTGAATTATATTTCTTTAAAATTTGCTAACGAAAATTAACTCAAGATTGGAAAAATTCTCAACAATGACAGATTTCCTAATCGTTTATTGTTATTTAAACAAAAGCACTTTCGCTATATGAATTTAGTTTTGAATCAAGTATTATTACCATTGCATGAATGTGAACATTGAATCACAATTTCATCTGTGTAATTTTTGTCTTGTTGAAATAAATGTCTGTACTGGTTTACTATTTAAACTAAAAGGAAAAGTAAATGTAAAGAAAAAATAACCACTGTTCGACTGAATTTTCTTGTAAACTTGTTTGATATTACTTTCTACCTGATGTCAGTGATACAATTGTATCATCAATCATTATTCTTTTCTTCTGTCGATTCTTTTTCCTTTTAGAGAACAATGCAAATTAAAACTATTCATCAACTTCTCCCATTTCTTGTGGTACATTATTTAGTGCAATTGTAAATCGATTTCTTTTAGGTAGTGTGAATGTTTAATCTCTTATCAAACATTCATTAATTATTTTATATTAAGCGAAACTTGATTTTTTATTGAACTTAAATTACAATTTATTTATAACACTGATTTCAAAATAGACATTTACATTAAATTATTATTATTTATTATATTAAAACATTTTAGGCATTTTTCATATAATCCAATATATTGGTGCAAAAAATATTTATGTAATTCAATAACTTAGAAAACTATGCAATTTTATAATTACAAAATTATTCATAAAGATGTTGTACACCTTTGTAATTAAAATGGTCTAAAATAATCAAAAATCTTGGTTTTTTTTACGTGAAAATAAAATTGATAAATTTATTATAATGACACTTAATTGCAGAGTTTAAAAATATATTTATTGATAGTATTTTTTTATTTTTTAGAATGTTTATTTCTCTAAAACAACATGGAAATTTCTACTGGTTTCACTTCAAAGAGAAACACTTTTGAGGCAAAAATAAAGGCACAAATATATTTATGTTCCCATTTTTATTAAGTCTAATTCACCTTAATTACATAAAAATTGACAATGACTCATTTTATAAAATGAGAGTAAACATGGAGTCATTAGTTATTTAAATAAACAAATCACATTTCCAACAATTGGTGATTAAATGGACGGAAAGATTTCCTTTGAAGGAACGTAGAAACATAGACACCGGAAACACTGCTTTTAAATATTTACATTCAAAAATGAATTATGGACCATTCTTCAGAAAGAAATCCATATTCATGAATCCATCGATTCATTGAAAACAATACAAAGTTTCATATTCAAAAACACTTATCTGAATTACGTTATTACAGTTATTTTTATAAAAATACCATCACTGATTCTTTAATATTATTATATATGAATAAATTATACTGAACCAAATGTTTCTTATTCTAACTAACAATTACAGTTTTTTTATTCTGAGGACACTTGATGTGGATGGATTCTATTTGTATAACCAAAAGCCACATGTAATATGTAACATTTTGTGGGACGGATAATGTTAACATTTTTATAGTTCATGTAAGTTAAGGATTCCAGTTTAACATTTTCTTTTTCCCTTTTATATTATTTATAAATTCATGTATTTTCACATAATTTTCTCAAATATACATTCGATGATGCATTGCTTCAATACTGCTAATGAACAAGAATTTCAAAATATGTAATTTTTATTTCTTACAGATAAATATGTGTTATATTTAATAAGCAATGTAAATATATAACACTGATTAATGTGCATTTGCTTTACAATGATTTTCCTTGTGTATTTTGCATGGAGTATCTTTACTGCCAAACAATGCATTTTAAATAAAAGTCATTTTTAATAAATAGTGAGGATTGTACAGAACTTTAATAGAAACTTTAATAAATAGTGAAGTAAATAATCTTTCAAACCTTTCCTTGCTTAATATATGGAAGGAATGTTTGGAGTCAAAAGTATATGAAAGGTGACATTATACCTTTGGCCAAATGATTTATAATTATTATTAAACATTTATCAAAATTTAATGAAAAAATTACCAGCTCCGGTAAATTTTGATTATGATTCGTTTTGATACAGAAAAATAATTAAAGTTTCTCAAAATCAATAATTTTTGAACATGCAAAATTTTAAATATTTTTTAATAAATTTTAAAACTATTAGAAGTTTTTGATATTTTACATCTTCAATGTAATTAAAACTTTATTACATTATGACTATAAGCAAAACTAAAGTACTTATGAAAAGAAATGCTCACTTTACTTTTTATTCAGAGAATGAACTAAAATATATTATATCACAAATTTCTTTGATTTGAACCTTTCATAAGAATGCTTATTATGAAATAATTTATGAAAAAACAATAAATTAATTAAAGGATCTTAGAGCAGTAATACTTTAAGATTCCTTAAGTATGCATTAAGAAAGTACTTAATTTCAAGTAAATATATAATTGCAGGGCAAGAAAGCATGCCTGTAACAAAAGCAAACAAAACTGATGAAAAAAGTACTAAATTTTATTAAAATATTTTCCTAATTATTTCATAAAGTTAATATCGTTTAAAAAGCATTATAGCTTTTCCATACATAAATGATTTATAAAAAAATATTTCGTAAAAATCTTGTTTATAATGATGCTATTTTTTAACATTTAGTTAGAACTATTAATGTTTAATGAATGTAAATATTCATTTTAAATTAAAAATTCAAATTTTTCAAATTCTCTTACACCGCTTTAGTTTTTAAATTTTGATATTTTTTAATTTTTTTAAGAATTATTCTGTTAAAAAAAATATATAAATTATTAGAGAGATTTCTAGTGATATTTAAAATAACAAACTTTTTGCAATTTTTTTAAAAAAAATTAAAAGTTATATACATCTTAAGAATTTAGAATAGAAAACTGCAATGAAAATTTAAGATTCATTTGATTACAAATTTATGATTAAGATTAAATTTCATTAAAATGCTAAAAATTATTTGATTAATAATTTAATAGAATATTTACACAATTGAAATCAAATGTTTTTTTTTGTTTTTTTTTTATCATATTTAATCATGCTTTAAGCGATACCAAGTAAATGTCAAAAGTATTTTAACTGTTTTTTGCCGAATCAATCACACATTCATATCTTTTAAAGAAATAAAGATAAATTTGATTTTCTTGTTTTTCAAATTAGAGTCTTACATTCAATAACAATGAAAATTCACATGTTTCACAAGACTACTATATATATATAATAGCATAAAAATATTGGACAAAGTTTACTAAAATATTGATGATTTGAAAGATATATTAAAAAATGCAGTTTTCCGAATTGTCTTATATAAAATATTAATTACAAGAAAATTTATATTGTAAATTAAAGAAAAATTTATTTATATAATTTAAATATATATGTATATATATATATATACTTCTGCAGAAATTAATTCAATTTTGAAGAATTAAAAATGAATATATGAAATTTTGTATGTCTTTTAAACTTCAATCTTTCCAAGGACAGAGATTCATTTTTCTTCACACTAAGCCCACCACCTGATTTTTTTTTCCTTTATTTTATTTATGTGAAAGACAATTTTTGGAAAACTCAACTAAAGAGATAACTTGATTCAGTCATGTAGATTTTTCATGCCGATCTAATATAAGCTCGAGACAAATTTGTCAGTTCTTCATTCGGAATATTCTTTGGACTTGGCAGCACAAAAAGAAAAAAATAAAACAATTCATTTTTTTTCACTTTTGCATATTGCGGCGCCTTAGCATTTTAATAGTCATGAGCAGTACACTTCAACTGACTTCGCCATTTGCTTTTCTCAGTAATTCCATTCGAACTTCATGCTCTCGCGCTTTTAGTCTGAGAGCAGCAATACTGGAGCTTCTTCTATCAAAATCTACAGGACTGGTAGCTGGTGGTGAAACTGGGGAACCTGTTGATGACCGTGGTAGAGGAGCTGGTGGAGTTAATGTAGGAGAAGGTTGAGTCACAGTTGCTGGAGCAGGATTGTTGGTTGCAGAACTTGCAGTAAGCAGACTTGGATATGGTTCAGAAGCGATGGGACTCAAATCTGGGGGTGTTGTTAATTTTGGTCTGTTTTGTGCAGACAAGTTAGCTAACAAGGTCTGAAATGAAGTCGGTGGGAATGAGCCGGCAACAGAATAAGGTGATGATAGCGCAGCGGCTGGAAATAAGCCCGTGTATGGTAAATCTCGAAGAGTATAACTAGTTTGGGATAAAAAACTAGGAGCTGGGCGAAACAGAGATAATCCTGGAGGTGGTAAATAAGGCGGTGGGAATTGGTGATGATGGTGATGATGTGCGACAGCAGCAGCATTTAGAAGACCAAGGTCATAAGACCTTGGGTAACTAAGTGCACTAAATGGTTTTCCGGATCCTGGTGCTGATGCTGGTAATGAAGGTAATGCAGTAGATGCTGAATAAGGATTATAACCCTGGCTTTGGGTTTGGCCACCAGCTGCTTTTTCCTGCTTGCGCCATTTAGCTCGTCGATTTTGAAACCAAACCTAAGAACAGAAAAATACCATAGTTTAATATTATCAATTAGCTTATTTTTCTAAAATAAACATTTTAAAACATAGCACATTTTAAACTAAATATAAACATAGACTTTCAAAAACATTAATAATATTAGATTATCTGTTAAATGTAGCAAATTACGCAAAGAATAAAATATTTAAAAACAGATAATAAAATTAAGATTATTATTTTCTACTATACATTTCTTTCAATATTTAAAAGCATGAGATTGGGTTCATAAAAGCATTAAATTTTTTCATAACTAATTCAATTCAAAGGATTTGAAATAAAACTCATTTCTTAATCATATTCTTTTTTAATTATACTTTTACCTTGAGGTGAACACAGACGAAAAATTTAGTGCCTATTTTATATTAACAAAACATAAACTTAGTAATAGCCAATAAAATGATCGAATTATGAAACTCGTTTGCCCTTATAACAAAGCTAAGCAGTCAAACCCTTTTTTATCTGTACCGAGAAAAATAACACACTCTTTTCGCAAATGTTATTAATGTAATGGCCTCCCAGGTAGTTACTTTGTGTGTGAAAGCTATTGGTTTAAAAAACGTAGCGGATACAATTAAAGTAGGCATATTTCAGGAATGAAATATAAAAACAAAGTCTATTTTCCATCTAAACTGAACAAAGGGACAGAAGGAAAAGGGAAACTTAAGATTTATAATCAGCCATTAGCGTCTGAGTAGAGATGATTTGCAACGGTACCAGAGAACGCCTCCAAGCAGTTTCTTAAAAATCTTTGTCACCTAATTAGCCATTTCAAGCGGGTGATAATAGGGCCAACATGGTGTATACATTAGCAATAGGATTAGCATTCGCGGCGACTATGTTTGTATTAGCGACTATAAACACTTCAAATCCGGCAATCACATTATGCAAGCGGCTGCTTTTGCAGTTCCAAGCTAATATCCTAACTAAGATTTGCATTCAAAACTAGGTTTTTCTTATTTTACGCGTTACAAAACTAAAATGAGCTTCTTTATATGTCCACCAACGTGCTTCATCCACACGTAGGTTAAAAGAGGCTTAAACCACTATGAATTAAGGAATATAGATGAACATTTTTTTAAAAAAATAGAAACTATATATTGATTTCTTTTTTAGGCACCTTTCTTCATGCATAAACCAGTTCTAGCGAATTATTTTGTATTCAACATCAATTGCATTTGTTACAGTCTCCATTTCCACTTCAAATGAAGAAAATCTAGGTTAAGAAAGTTCAAGAATATTTTCATTTATTATCCATTTAGATACAGATTATGTGCGTATTTTTTAATACACTCATTTTCTTTTTACTTATTACTAACAGCGCAACCTAAATATTCTTTAACATTAAAGGGAAAGTTCTTAAAGAAAAATGCTTCCAACTTTAAGTAAGAATTCACTTTATATATGTCTAATAATAAACTATCCAACGCATAGGAGCTTCCAATTTAATGGAATAATATCGAAGTCTGTTGAGTAAACTCCACAGAATAAATAACATCATTTTAGGTAAAGAAGAATCCACATATTCATTGCAATTTTATCCTTTTATATAACGCTGAGACAGATTTTCGTATATGAACAAAAATTCTCTTTTCCTATATTAAAATTTCAAAAATAAAGTTTTTAAAATTTGGAAAAAAATTTCACATAAGAATTGTGAGTTTGAAGATTTCAAGAAACATAGAATCGTGAGAAATCGATTAAATTAAAGATCGTGACTCTTAACATGTATACGTCGGTTTCTTAAATTCTTTATATCATTTATCGAAATGAACATTTGTGACAAGACGGAAATGACATTAGCAATTGCAGGGAATTATAAGAAGTCATTTATCTTCACAAAAACCGAAATGATGAAACATTTATCATTATCGACCGAAAATAATCGATGAAATTCGGAAAACTGATAAATGTCAAATAAATTAATAATTTACAAGTATTATCTAAACAAAAAAATTCGAGGGATAATAGAATTTATAACGCATAAGATTTAAATAGACATTTTTCGATGAAAACGACTGAGATAGAAGTGATATTTACTTTAAAGTTTTTTTTATTTTTTTTTTATTTTATTTTTTAAGGAATATACATCCCTCATAATCAATTACGAGCCTGTAAACAAACTATGCATAAACACAAACATATAAAATGTCAAAATTTATTGAATTTCATTTATCTATTATTAAAGCTTTATTTAATAAATTCCAACTATTGAATAATTCAGAATTTCTTAAAAAAAAAAAAAAAAAAAAAAAAAAAAAATTCCTTTTTGAACCGTAATTCTAATAAATATTAGAAAATATAACTCAAAAGTGGCTTCAACAAAACGCTATCTAATGAAAATTATAACAAAGAATATTTATAATGTAAAATATTACGTAAATCTATCTAAGATTATTTATCTTTCTAGACACCGTTGCAGTTTTTATAGATTATAAATATAACTTTGTTAGTTACAATAATATTATTAAGTGTTTATTAGAGAGAATGTATCATAGCTTCAAGAAATATTATATTACTAATAAAAAGATTATAATTTGAAAATAAAAATAAAAAATTGGTGTAGAAAATATTCTTATTAGAAGGAATATTTTGAACTTTAAACTACGTATAGAAATAATAACTGTACAAAGCTAATTTTTATTAATATTTAGATATTTGTAAAATATCAATTTCTACGACTTTGTATGCATTCCATTTATGAATTGTTTGTGGATTATAGTGAATGAGAAAAAATTATAAGTGTAACCTAAATAATAAATTGTTCAAGATTTATGAAAGCAAAAGAATTTTCAACTTATGATGAAATGTAGTTAAGCCGCTATAATAATCCTAACAGTTTGGAAAACTTCGATTATTTATGTCATCGTTTCGTTTCATCCCCTGGCTAAAAAAGTACTTCCATAAAGAAGAAAACATCAGTTGTAACAGGAAAACTCATTTTAAACAATTGGCTCAATTTCAGTGATTGGTGGTTGTTGGGCTCAAACTAAAGCTCAGCTTTCCCTCTTTGTATTTCCCGACCACCCTTTTCACTTTTTAAATGTCTTTCCACTTATCCCCTTGCGGAGTTCTCGTCTAATTGGAAAGCGAGAGACTAATTCGAAGTAATAATCGGAATGGGACACAAGCCTCCGGGTTTACGTCTGGGAATCCTTTATGATAAATGATATTCAATGCTAGGGGGGTGGATAACTCTAATATTTCGCTTCAACTTTCCTATTCATTGTTGGCAATAAAGTGCCTTTTTGGCGATGATATGATTCATAATTCACTAAATCATCATCTTGTTAAAAATTATTCTCAGATAAAAATAATAATTTATAATTACTCAACGTAAAACTCTTTCTTCGCATTCATTAAATAGCATTGGGATTAGTTCTGGATAAACAGAACTTAACTTTCTTAAAAGTTTCGAAACATGATCACAAGTAAAGATACATTAAATCAAAAAGTAATTAATTTAACACTCCACCCAGAAGAAATATTTCAAGCCTACTTCAGCATTTACACTATTATTTTATAAATATTATGACACTTTTTCAAACTATGTAATTTTATAATACAATAAAATTTAATGGAATAAAAAATGCTTTGGAGAGAATTCTTGAAAAATAAATTATATACTAATGAAATAGAATGACTGAAACAAAATATTGCTTAAATTATTGGCAAAAGCTAAAAAAATTTAATAAGAAAGTAAAAATTAAAATATTCGAGCTAAATTCAATTATTTTTAATTATTTCTTTTATTTTTGTTAATTAGCATAGAAATGATTGACTACAATATTATGCTTCATAAAGACCAAGACTCCAATTCTGGTTAAAAATATGATTAAATTCTTGGTTTAAAGTATATATTTTTAGGCTTAGTATACTTTTGAAATTAAATGCGTTATTCAATTGACTAACTTTCATAGACATATTTTCACAACGCACATTTTTCTCTATTTATGTATTTATACAAAAATATTTGCTTTTATTAAAAATAAAGTTTATTTTATTTTATTTATTTATTAAATTTTGGCTCTTTAACCACTATGAATGCATAAAAAGAAGTATACATTTTTTATAAGTCTTCTGATCGATGACTTAATTCAAGCAAAAAATTTCTTACATAATTAAAATAATTTTATATAAAATCATTTAAAAATTATTTTTATATTTAAATTTAATAAAGTAGAAACATTTTATCTTAGATACAAAATTTCCCTTTTCAAAGTACAAAAAAATTATTTTTAACAGCAACTGACATCACTTTTTAAATTATTTTCTTTTAAATAATTATATCATTATAGATATAGACATAATTATAATATATATAAATCAATATTGGCAATGTTTATAAATGTAAGGAATACTAATAGCGTAAATGAAATACAATGATAGTTTAGAAATATAAACTTGAAAATTAAATACAGAGCTTGTAAATCGTAAAAGAATTAAAAATTAGGAAACCAACCATAATTACATATGATTGCTGCTTCCCAACACCCTTGGCCATTTCGTGTAGACAGATAAATTTTCTAGTAACCCCTCCGATATCCACTCATAAAAAAAAAATAAATAAAAAATAAGAGACCCACGCCCTGTTAAAAAAGTAACAAAAAATATGAGCGAAGGAACTGTGCAGGACAAATGACAATACTCTTCAGAAGCAATGACATATTATTTTGTCCAATTAACTCTCAAGAAAGCCCATAATCTCGAACAAATACCTCTACCTACCGTTTTTAAAAACTAGGTATCAGTAGAGTTGTTTTACTTCTATGGTTCTGAGCAATTACGTTGTGGGGGGGGGGGATGAGCACGAGGCAAGTACCTCTTGCTCTCAGTGGAGATAGAATGATAATAACAAAACATCGAAATGAAATGGTTTGATTGTTGGTTCAAAGAAGTCAAGTAGCTTAACGTATTTATTTATTTATTTTTTTTTTCTAAAAGTGGGATAATTTGTTTAACAAGCTACTACCAAGATTATAGTTTTAAAAATAACCAGGCGTTATTTCCAATCAAATCGTGAAAGGTAAACCAGGGAAGTCAAAACTTTTAGAAGAAAAAACATATCTTAATGCTATTATATAGAATCCTGAGCTTATGAATAGCATATGGTATCAACCGCATATCTTCTTTGAGTTCAGTCTAATTCGGGAAAGAGTTTACAATCAAAATTTTAAATATACTGATTTGTTATGAAGAGATGATAATTAGAAGAAGAGAATATGATAATTAGAGACTTATATTTTTAACAATCTAATAATGCAGTACATTATGATAGTAAATAGGAAAGGTTCGTATGAAAATGTTAAATATTTTCAAATATCTATTTATACGAAGTGAAGTCTATACACGAAATGATCTGCTTCGGTTCTTTGAATCTATAATGATGAAACTCTGCTTAAAGAAAAAAAAATTTTAACATTTTATTTATTTTAGATTTCTTTACCAATAAGAATAAAATCGCTTCTCGGTTTTATATATTTTCCTTGAAAATCTAGCAGTCAGCTGGATTGGTACGACAATACAGTTATCGCTTAGTAGATATTGCTTTCCGCACGAGTTCAACATTTCAAATTCTGTGCTTTAGTATTGTTTACTTACTGTTTTTAACTAATTTTTCTTATATTTAATAAGTTTAAAATTTATTCAAAGATACAAAATATGTTAAGATTTTATCTGCTTTCAATCAAAACATTTTATATACCTTAAGTTGATAATATATATATATATATATATATATATATATATATATATATATATATATATATATATATATATATATATATATATATATATATATATATATATATATATATATGTTGTTCGTAATACTTTATATATCTTATTGACATTCTATAATACTATACAAATAGTTAAGATACGATACGCAAAAATTATCAATAATGCTACAATCAACTTATTTTTTCTGAAAAATATTTTTTATTCTAAGCATAAAATACCTTTACTTAGCTATATATATAATCAAAAACAATTAAAATAGACTTTTGACTAGAAACTCTAAAATCTTAAAGACATTATTTCTAATCAATATTAAAATATTGTATTCAAATATTTCATTATAATAAATACTTGATTGTTTCAAAATGGCAAAAAACACTTTCAAAGATTACGTTACAGTGTGAAACAAACAAAAATTTGGAACTATCTTGTAGGTTGATATTTAACTGCATTTAAAATTATTAGTAATATATCGTTCAAGACCGAAAAAAAAAAATCAGACTCATTGTAACTTAAAATTAGAATACAGACGGCCACTTATTCATTTAATTTACTATTTCCATTATGAAGTTAGTGAATATATATTCGTTACTTAATTGTTTTTCATAAAAACGACATTTTAAAGGAACTGTTCATAATTAGCAGGAGCTTTTTAAATTAAGTTTATTGAGAGGCAGTCTTATCATTTAGTGTCGAAACAAGCCCTGCTAAAAGCAGGGTAAAAAAAAAAAAAAAAAAAAAAAAACAGAGTACATCATGAATTAAGCATGTCTACGGCAAAAGATTAACGAAATGAATGGTCCCCTATCTTAACAATTATGTTCAGTATTCATACTTAAGTCCCAGAAAAACTTATAATGCTTTTCTTTCTCTATCACTGCAAGCGTTACACTTAAAGCACCTCCAAGCGGTGCATAATGCAATGGGTGCCTGAAATATTAATCTAGTGCCTCACGCAGAGTAGTGGGGCACCGCCGGATACAATGAATTTCCAAGCTACTATTTTAGATCGCGGGAGGCGTTAAGCATTCCCCTTTATTAACATTTTTTGCTCGTAAATAGGCAATGCTAGGAGACAGGAAGAGTGTGAACAGCTTTATTCGGTATTTCAGATTACAAGCGGTAGTTAGTAGAGAAACGCCGCCGAGGGAAAAGGCGGGAAAAAATATTCTGCAGCGTTCAGGACGGACGTAAAGACAAAAGTAAAAAGAAAAAATAATAAAAAGGAAAGTTAAAATGTGCACCGGATTCCTCAAACGTGATGAAAGGGAATAAAGGAAAATCTGAAGAGACTTACCTATAATCTTAGGAAAAATAATGTAGTCTTCCTCTTTCCAAATAGGAAAAGATATCGCAGGATTCGCAACATTGTATATTAATGTAATAATAATAAAACTGATTTTTTTCCCCCATTTTTCTTAGAATTAGTTATTTTAAAATTCTGCGTGTAACTGAGGAAAGTAGAAAAAAATTAAAAGCACTATGGAAAGAAATTCATAATACATTATTCCTGGTTATTACCATTACAATATTTTATTCTATATGCATTGCATTATCGTTTATTGAATAATGTATGATGTCAATAGTGAATCTATTTTGTAAGTAATTAAAAATTTTCTTAAAGAAAAATTTATATTATGTTTATCAATTACTATTAAAAGCTGGATTGTGGGTTTATTCTATCTATCTATCTATCTATCTATCTATATATATATATATATATATATATATATATATATATATATATATATATATATATATATATATATATATATATATATATATATATATATATATATATATATATATATTTGTTATTTTATTGAATAATATTGGAAAAGATATCGCAGAATTCGCAACATTGTATATTAATGTAATAATAATAAAACTGATTTTTTCCCCCATTTTTCTTAGAATTAGTTATTTTAAAATTCTGCGTGTAACTGAGGAAAGTAGAAAAAAATTAAAAGCACTATGGAAAGAAATTCATAATACATTATTCCTGGTTATTACCATTACAATATTTTATTCTATATGCATTGCATTATCGTTTATTGAATAATGTATGATGTCAATAGTGAATCTATTTTGTAAGTAATTAAAAATTTTCTTAAAGAAAAATTTATATTATGTTTATTAATTACTATTAAAAGCTGGATTGTGGGTTTATTCTATCTATCTATCTATCTATATATATATATATATATATATATATATATATATATATATTTGTTATTTTATTGAATAATATTGAATATAACCGTGAAACTCTTTCTTAACTTACCATAAAATAACATATATATATATATATATATATATATATATATATATATATATATATATATATATATATATATATATTTGTTATTTTATGGTAAGTTAAGTAAGAGTTTCACGGTTTTTTAATTATTTATCACCCACACACACACACACATATATATAGGTGTGTGTGTGTGCATGTTTGTTATTTTAAAGATTACATCTCAAGTAAGATACATTGCTTTGTATTATTTCTTAAATATACACGAGTTTCTGATTCAGTGAACTATGATATAATATTTTTGCTATTTTAAAAATTTAAGTTCAATAGTTTTTTCTGATAGAGCTGGCTTAAATGTTTAAATGAAATCATTAAAACTTTATTCTTTGTAAAACTGAATATTTTGAAGAACATTAGCAGAAAATATCTCGTATTTGCCAGAAGTATTTAATAACATAAAGACTGATTTTCAAAAGTTTAAAAACTAAGTGTACATGAAAAATTTCTGATTTTGTAAAAAGTGCTTTTTTTTTATTAAAATAATGTAGTTTATTGTTGAACTATTTTGTTATAGCACAAATAAATTTGCCGAATGAACGCTACATATCAGAATTAATATTACCCTTACAAGAGAACAGAAACAGATTTTACAAGACATATCTGCAGTTCGTGAAACTGAAGATAAATTATTATACATCCCCTTAAAAGAACAGCATAGAAACAGCTTCTCAAAATGTGACGATTTATTTTCCCGATTGCCATCTTTTACCAAGGTAGGTTGAAGAAAAAAGTTCAGACTTAATTATTGACATCTGTGCAGTGAATTTTAATGAAAGATGCTTAATGGACTTTCCCATTCCTACTGCCCAAGCATTCTTAGTTCAGTAAATGACATTTATTATGATTATGATTTCTGCGCAAATGCAGAAAAGCCCGAAAGTATTTGTCACCTTCTAGTTTACCTCCTTCGTGACATTTATAATTTAGAAGGGTGATTACAATTAAATGCTTAATAGGCAATGCCCACAGAAAATGTTTTCGCTTACAGTCGTCATCTTATAGATATGCATTTTATTAATATTAGTTCTCTTTTTTAATTGACCACAAAAAACCTGAAACGATAACGAATAAAATTAAAGGTTGCATTTATTATAATATCATTTAACAATGCGTGATGTAATAAGTACTAATCTATGAATATAAATAACGACTAAGACTAATTGGTAAACATCGATAATACAAATTTAAATGCTGTGACAAGTCTTATTAGATTTTATAAGCAATTTTTATACATTTTATATTTTTTTAGGTGTAAATTCGTAAAAATAAAATTTTGCATAGTTTAAAAATTAAAAGATTCATATGTTAGAACAAGGCACATTAATTACTAAACAACATACATTATTAAACTAATAATGTGTATATGTGTACATATATAGTATTTTATAATACATATTATTTTATAAAAAATATTATCCACAGATATTTCCATACGATTTTATTCAAGTGTGAAACTGATTCTCTTAAACATGACGATCATAAATTCAGCTCACAAAAATATGGAAAGAAATTATGAAAATTGAGTAGGAGATATTCGGTACAGAATCACGTATAGAATAATTTTCTTATTTTTCTTGCATCAAGAATATATTACAGTAAATTAATCATAAATAAATTAAAGAGTATTAAGAAACTACAGTAAATAATTTTCTAAAAACATTGACAAAAAATTAATGCATTATATTTTGCTTTGTTGTACTATGCATAAAATGGAACAAATTATTTTCTCATTGCGAAATGTATTCTGATAAGAGAACAACAATAAATATATATGAGTGTATTTTAACATATATTTTTTTTATCTAGTATTTAACAATAAGCGTAATTCCAATTTTTTTAGTCATTTTAATTAATATAATTTTATGCAATTGCTAAAACAGTATATGATACGAGATGCTTATAAATAAATCAGTTATTTAGAATTTTGAAATGCACCATATACTAATAATTTAAATATATAGGTCCATTATCTTATAAAAAAATGTTTCAAAGTATTTAAAAAGCATTTTGTAAGTAAGTAGAAAAATGTTTGTACGTAATTTATAAGTAAATTTAATAATTTAACAAATTTCTTAACTAGTTAGTTTTAAAATTTTTTATACATTCATTACTGTTTTGTCTTTTCACTCGTAAAAAAACAAGAACTCAAAATTATAACTTAAGGAAAACATAACAATTTTCAGTAAACATAAAAAGCGTCAAGAAACTATAAAAAAAAATTCAATTCATTTACCAAAGAACTAAGAACATTTACTTTTAATTAACGAAAATATTGTATTTGGTTCAGTATCTTCAAAAGAAAGTCTTTAAATGAATATAAATTATTAATTAAAAGACAAAATTGGGTAAACTTTTATATCCCAAGAACATTTCTCTTAATGATTAGATAAAAATATGATTTCTCTTTACACAGTGTCATTTTTCTCTATCACGCAAATACGCTAATATCGGATGATTTTATCATTTCATCACTACTGACTCTGTGATAAATAATTACGCATACAACCTCTTCTGATTCTTCTCTATTGATACGGGAAGAAGGAAATTGTTATTTAGATATTATTCATAACTGCATACAAAATTAGCCTTATTGCATCTAATCAAAACATAGGTAAATGACATGAAATATTCATAGGTAAATGACATGGTCCTTAAATTACCAATGTATTTGATTAGAATAAAGCGAGAACAAAAACAAAAGCTGAACATGTAGCACATTTGTTTTCTTTATGAAGGGAAAATTAAATAATAAGTGAATTAAATAATAATAGGTTTAACTCTTAATTGAATTTATTTACCAAAATGATTTACATTGTCTCAACAACTTTCCTCTTACGTTAAATATGTTAATTGAACAAGTTTCGCTTATTCGCCTAATTCTAACTGTAAATTGAATATTCTGATTAAAAGTCAATTATAATACAAAATCTTTACCTCTATTTTCATTTTATTTTTATGCATTTTAGTTATTTATAAATTGGAAAAAGTTGAAAAAGAACTTTGTTTATTACCAAAGAGTACATTGTTAGAATTTTGATACGCTAGTTAGGAGATAATTTTTGACATTGCTTTTCTTCCCTGTTTCTAATGGTTTTACTGTGAGATAAATACTTTGGTGTAAATATCCTAAATTATAAAATAAATTATCAGTATTTATACTTCTCAAATGATTAAAAGACATGCAATGCAGGTACAAGTCTCTCCGCAAAATATTCGATAAGGGAACGTCTGTTGAGAAAATATTTTTGAGAAAAATTTTTGTTAAAAAAATAATTTCTCTCAATAGATTATTATATTAAATCTTCTCAATAGAAAACAGTCTTGAATAATTATTACATTAAATTGACGTAATAAATGAAAAAAATTAACTTATGAATTTTCTACTTTAAATAGCTAGTTAATAAGTAGCAATTTTAAGCGACGTCTTCATAATGGTTTGCTTATCACATTATAGTTACAGTAACTTTTTGCACATATGTGGTCTAATTTACCCAAGACCTTACAGCATAAAATAGAATTCCTATTAATGCAAACATCTACACCCGAATGTGAATTTTAGGCCCTTAACTATTGAAATAAGGTGGGTGAACTAATAATACAGCCGCATGTTAGGCAAATAGCCTTGTGATTGAAACTGATACCACTTATGTGAAGTATAACTGCTCATACGGCGAATGTTTCAGATTTCTTTACTGTAAACAATGAATGTAACATTCTTTTATGTAAAAGTAACTTAGCACTCATTTAGATAAGACAAATGATTACAAAAATATCATTATTACAAAACGATTACAAGATTACAAAAATTTATGAAAGAATGGACAGTTTTTTTATTACTTTCATACCATTTTTACGTAATACATAAAAATATATGCTAAACATTTAGTGCAGCTTAATAGATACCATCAACTATATAATGTAATGGAAGCTTATATTTAAAAAAATTCACTCAAATTCAGCAGAATGACCGAATAGAACTAGAGTAAACTAATTGAATCTGTGCGATTAACTTTTCAAGTCACCAGTGATCAACATTTACATACTAAAAAAGGAATTATTTTTCTAGAAATAATTTATAAGGAAGTTTATACCATGATGTACTTCGAGCATGCGGTAAATTGTAACTGGTGAGTGAAGAGAAAATTTCATCTTTGAACTCAATAAATATGTCACATGGTTAGTTAAGTTTAGTTGTACCTTAACAGGTTAAAATTCTCACCAAATTTAGGCTCAGTGACTCTGCTTTTTTACTTTTCTAAATAGCATGTTTTTTTTTTTAATTTTTCATTTAAAATCAAGAAAGCTTCACATTTATAATGTATTAAACTTATTATTAACTGTTTTCTTAATTTTGAGATGGATAAATCGTATAAAATAAATGAGAAATCATGTTGCTTTAACGAATTACTTGTGCATAGTAAAAGCTTTTTTAAATTACACTTTTCTTTCAAATTCTGGAAAAATTAACTGTTTAGTTTAACTCATCTTAGATAAATATAACCCAAGGTAAAACACATAGTTGTATTTTAGCCAATTAAAGGGCTTTAAAATAAAGTTTTTTAATAATAATAGATTACTATACTTATTAGTAATGTTTTCAATATATTTGTTAAGCAAATTTTATTTGCGATTTGGTCACATGAAAACATCTAATTCATCGAAAAATAAAAATACAATATCACGTGATTCGCGGTCTACATACGTTAAAATAAATTTATTCTTAAGGATAAATCTTCTAGCAACGAAGAAAAAGCTTCTGAAAATACAACATCAACATGCTGAGAATGTTTAATTTACTTATGTGTCCACAAAATTAAAAGCTTTTGTGCTTATATTTTACCAGTTTTCTGCATTATGGCTAATATTGTAGGATAATTTTCTTCGCGTCAATTTGCTTCCATTCATTAGCATACTATCATGGAAGACAAAGTTGGTATGATAAATAACTAAATAATGAAAATTAAATTGGTATAAGTGGGGAAAATTAAATAGGCATGATAAATGATAAACCATGTAGGCAAATTTACTGTACTATGAAATATATTGTGTTTCCATGAGATGCGTATATATATATATATCATCCTTGTTAATAAGTATACTCATGTTACATAATATAAGTATTTAAATTCCAATTTACCCTTTCAATGAATCGATAATCCACAGTATATTCTAAGAACTGCCTTATCTTCAAAACACTCTCATTTCCGAAGCCGTCTTCAAAATATTCTTGTAAACCACATCCTGTATTTTAACTGATAATCACAAAAAAATTATCCAGATTCTGACACAGTGCATTTACTATACTTAAGTTTACAAGTACAGATGAAAAAATAATAAAATAAATTCGAATGAAAAATTAAAGAAATTTAAGAATAAATTACATATATATACGAAAAAAATTTGGAATTTGCTTAGAGTATTATGTAATTAATAAAAATTATTTGATAAAATTTACAAGCATATTTTAATAATCTATATGGTAATAAATATTACCATCATGACACTTGAAAAGAGTCATTAAATGTTTCAGTAGAAAGAGGATCAAGTTCTTGCAAACGGTATGGAACACATTTTCTTTTATACATGTCCTTTACAGAATTTTTGTACATGAAAATTAAGATAAAAAGCTTTTGTAATACCAGATCATGTTTAGTCAAGATAGAATCATCGAAATTTTCTGTGTTTCTTCCCTCGTAAAATGTAAAGGTGACATACTATTTGTGATGAATCCTAACAGAAGGCAGAACGGATATGTTTAAATTTCTTTAAAACAATTCAGATACATTAAACTATTCGCTACGCATGTCAAATATGATATTTGGACTCACTATGGCCAAATGATAAGACCACATTCTGCAAAATTGAATATCTCACGTTTCAATAAGTATATTACATTGAACTATAGAATATAAATGCTGTATTTATGTTTTTCGCTTGCCATGCCCCCTCGTAAAATGGTTTATTTAAATGCATGCTTCAGTGATCTCTGTGTTTTCTCCTTTGCAACATAGGATTAAGATCCACTGTTTGTAAAATGTCCTTTTGGAAGATAACACACGACACGTATATTGCAGTTTTTTACAAGAAGCTTCAGATGCTAAGTTATTCATTACGCATCATAATTACATTTTAGCCTCCTCAAAATGTGCCCTAGTAAATTTTAAAAGCCTTAGTATCAAAGAATATTTCCTACTGCTTTAAAAGTAATAATTAAAAAAATATTATTTTATGTTGATCTCATCTGAATCTTATCCTGAAACACTTATATAAAAAATACGTTTAAGCAAATAGTAGATATTCCTTTTTAAAAATGAACTTGAACCAGATGTTATTAATATATAACATCTGTGGTATTACTTGTATTAATAAAAAATGGTTTATTTAAATGGATAAATATTTAGGTAATACATCTTTCTTTAGTATGTATAGTGTATGTGATATTCTATACAATATTATAATTAAAATTATCTGCTCTGAGTGCTTCACTGAATAATTGTACTCTGAACAACTACTGTAAACAATAAAAAAGTCCAAATATAACAATTTACTTATAAGTTATAATCACAATTACTCAGAATATAATAATGTTGCTTTGGTGAATAGGAAAAGAAATTGCCAAAAAATAATTATATGTCATATTTTATTATTTGCATGAAGTTCCTTATTCGGGTCTTTTAATTGTTACAGAAATCAGTTTTAATTGTTACTGATCATTTGCATTGCAAAATTTATCATCGTTATTGTGAATTATTTTCCCAGCATAGAAAAAAAAAAAAAAGAGAAATCTTGAGAAGATAAATCAGTGTTCAGTCATATGAGGTGGTATGGGAATTTAAAAAATCCGAGCGAAAGAGATGGCATCGAATTGATCTCGCATGCTGTGGGAAGTCACTCGTTCATCAGCTATAGCCACTATGTGGTCTCCCGCATGATAATGAGGCGTAATTACACAGAGTTTAATCAGCTAACCTCCTCAGGACACATATACAGACGGACAGACGCAAACACTGCGTCTAGAAATCGCGATAATCTATACAAAAGACCAAGGGAGTAAGAAAGGGAGAAAGGAAGAAAAAAAAAGAGAACGAAATAGAAGTCTGATTTTTCTGATGGTGGTACGGGTTGATTACAAGCCCAGAAGGGACGTTCGAAATGGATTGCTTGTAATTTAATTAGCCTTTTATAATAGCAGGTGGAACTCGAATTAGAGATGGATTCAGTTGGGTTGGTATTTGGATGTAATTCGCCCGAGTTCCGATTGAGAATGGAGAAATGAAACAAAGAAATGAGTTAAATGAAAAAACGTGGAGCACACGTGTCTTTATAAAAGAATTGCATTAATTATAATAAATATTTTTCAGTGAGCAAATTAGAAATTCTTCCATTGTATAGTTCATGCTCTAATGTTTTTTCACCATCAAAATTATGACTGTTTAATTAGATTCTTGAGCACTACCTACTCCGAGTTAATATTTTTTAGAGATAATACCTAATCTTATGATATTTAAAAGAGTAAAATTAAAAAGAAAGAAACAAGTTTATTGCTATTTTTTCTGAATATCTATTATACATACATATGCCGGAGAATACTTCTTGTGAGATACAAGAAGCAATGCAATTTGATAACCAGAAAGCATTCAATAAAAAAATGTTGAGACAACTCCATTTCGAGAATGTTTCAACTAAAAAGAGCTTTTTGATCAATAATATTACCAAATTAATTAATTTCTCGCTGGGTTTGCTTAACAGTTATTAAAGGTAATGGCCGTGACAGGGGTCCCATGAGATATTACGAAGCAAAAAGTCACTCATTCTTCCCTTTCCAGAGCAACACCTGGTAGCGTGGGGGAGTTCGTTTTTGGTTGTTAATTCATTACGACAATAGCCACTGGGCAACCCCCTATCAACATTTTTGTTTTTGCTATTTTTATTCAGCAACCGATGTGGTGACGCTGCCTAGGCTTTTCCCATTAGAGGCATTATGGTTGATATAATTAAACCTCCCAGCCTAGATCAATGTTAAATGAAACATCGGATGGCAGAAATATTGAGTTTTAGTCACCGCTAAAAGGGGTCATGCAAAACTATCCAAAATTGCATACATTATCAATACATGTGGAGAGATGTTCTCATGCAGTGCCATTTCATCATGCATTGTAACATGAAAAATATTAAATAGTGTACTAAAAGTTACTAACAATATTTTTTATTCTGATATTGTATTACAAAAATTACTTATTGATTGCTTTTTATTCATTTTAAGTTAAAATTTCCTGTTTTATAGGAAAAATTTTTAAAAGTTTTAAATATGGAAATCAACTTTTAATAGTTGCATATCAAAAAAATTGGAAGCGTATGCTTCAAAAAGAAAAAATGCATTTTTTTTATCTGATTTCAATTTAATTTCCTATTTTTTCATTGAATTATATATCCTTATTACAAATTAAAAACATTTCGTTTGCAGAAGGTATTAAGTATCATGTAATTTTTAATGAAGAAGTAACATAAACTCCTTAATATAATACTTGATTAATGTATTTTATTTTATTTTACAGAATGCAACAAACTAAGAACTTTTGAGAAATTATATCACCTTATCATTCTATTTAAAATCTTTTTAATTGCTACATTATATCTTAATTAAAAGTATAACTGTAAATACTGGCTGAATTTGCTCTCCCGTGCAAAAATATTCACTGCAAAGCAAACAAGCAATAAAATTTAAAACATTTTACATTTTCAAAAGTGAAATTCATTATTCGATATATTTTGATACATAAATAAAATATACCAAGTTTTGAGGACATAAAATTTACAAGTACTAGAAAAAAAATATTTCTAAGTTTTTATATTTTAATATGTAAGCAAGTATGATAAAAATTTAGCATATTTTCGCAGTAAATGCAGGGTGATTATAATCGAAGCTCAATTTTTTGTCACCATCGTATTTGTGCTCTGGAACGTTTGAATTCTCTCTGAGGAAATGTACGCAAGCGTAGAGAGCATTAAATTTGCTAACTTTATGACAGATTACGACTGATTTGTTAAACAATAATGAATGCAATAATCTAAAATCATATCACATTTTTACATCCACTTAATTACATTGCCAATAGAAGCCTTACTAGGTGTGATGTTGCAATCATTTTCTAATTAAAACTAAGGAATTCACAGTATGAGGTAAGAAGAGCGAAACATAGTACGCGAACGTTCAGAATATTCTAATGGCAATGCTATCCGTTATTTTTTATGGTGCTTCAAATTTGTGCCTCTGTATGCCAGTTCCAAAATATGACTCTTTAACAGTCTATTATTAATTGCAAAGCTAAATGAAAAGCAATCTATTATCAAACAATTGTGCAGGATACAGTTTACAACTATTAAACATGTTTTAACATAATAGAGAGAGAGAGCGTTAGAGTCAGTATCATGTATGAATTAATGTAATCTAGCATATATTTAATAAGGCAGATAAAGCGCGCTTTCCTAAGTAAAACTGTTTATAAAGTTTCACTGAGAAAAGAAAAAATTAAGAACTAGCACCGTATTAAAATATTGTTATTTTCAAAATGTTATAAGCATCAAGAACTTAGAAATTTAGAGATTTGAATCTAGATCGGTCTGGATCCGAATCTCAAAGAAAAAGTGTAAATTATGTTTGATGTTGCATGCTTTCTTAATTTTTTAAAAAGAAATTTTATTATTGCTTTTCATACCATCAAAAGTAGTTTATTATGCATATCATCACACTATATGCTCAATAAATTCGTTATTCTGGCACGTACAAAAATATCTTAAAAATTTATTATTAAAAAATATTGTAAAAATGATATTGAAGAAATAAAAATCATATTAAATAAAGTAAAATGTCTTTCAGATTATGATGTCTTTCATTTTAATACAAATTTCTATGCAAATCGAGAAATAAGCTTTACAGAAACGTCCTACAGAACCTAAAAGAAATGAATATACTCCACTATACCGAAGAATGGAAACGAGTTAATAATTAATAACAAATTAGCAATATTTTGAGAGCATAGAGAAGCAATTCCTTTCTAAAATAATTAAAGAATCCGTTCGGTATAATTCATTTTATATTTATCGGAATATACTAAGTGCTTCACTTCGCCAAACTCGTTTGTTAAATATTTTGGTTCTTGCAACTTTTTCAATACTGGCACACTTTTTCCAGGAATGTTCTTACAAACAATTGCATTCAATGTTGTAAGCAATTATATTATTTGCATTCAGTTGCCTGAACGCAAAAGTAATTTTTTTTAATAAAATTTGCGATTTCAGCGTCGTTTATAACAAGATTGGGAACTTAAAAATTTAACAATAAAATAAAATTCACTTTTATAAGTATCTCTGTCACATACACACGCAAATAACATTTTTGTGCTGATTAAATTCAGATGAATAATTAATTTTTAAGAAATTTTATATATGATGCTTTGAGAATAAAGTAATAGGAAAGAATTTCAGATTATTTATCTTGGTTCAAGTTTTCTTTTTAGTATAAATATTTTCTTCAACTATCATTTAAAATTGACAAAAGAATAAAAAAATAAATAAATTATGTTACGTTTATTAAATAAAATAAATCCGCCTTTATAAGCAACTGCTGTCAATTTCATATTTGAGATTGAATCAAAATAAGCACTTTAAAGTTGTTTATTACACAAGTAAAACCTGAATACAGAAAAACTTCGAAGAAAAATCAAATATCTCTCCTTATGTTCTCTCTCACACATGCAGAGGCTATATCGTACACATCCATATCACATCCCTTCTCACATATCAAATTAGCTAATAGTTTACTATCATATAATAAACAACTCACCAAAACTATCTCCAAATAAATGATTAAACAAAAAACACAAGCCTCAAGAATTAAATCACAAGAGTAATTACATCCGACAAAATAACTGTGATTTTAATGCAAATACACTCTCGATAACAATAATTTCCTCCTCACTTTACAATTAATCACCGAAATCTATGCAATCCTCTATTTCCCGACCATACGGCAAAAAGACCGCTAGCTATGTTTATTAAAAATAACTAAACATCTAATAAGTAGTCGAGACTGCTATGAAATAAAAATGTCGAGTCGAGACGATCGCCGCGCGACATCATAATATCGCTCACCGATTTCACCAGCCAGTAAACGACATCTTCACGGGGTTCTCACTTAATAGCAGTGTCTGTAATTTTCTCCAGATTAATTACGATTTCATTACGAATGGATACGAAATATTGTGGGGAAAATGATGTGTTACGACTGGATGAGAAATGATTCCAAGTTCAATTACATTCTTGAAGCCCGAGGCAACTGAATATTCGTGTTTATCACATTACTGTTTAAATACCTTCCGAGATGTTCACAGGTACTTTTTAAATTATTCGACGAGGAAAGCTCATTTACATTACAAATATCTGATCGTAAACACGATTCCTTTTTAATGGAAAAAATTATACGCATTAAAAAGAAAAAAACAGTATGAAATTTTCATGTACTTAATGTGAACTACATAAATGTAGACAATAAAAATGTTTACATACATTTGAGGCTATTTTATTATACTTTTAATGGTCATATTTTGCACGGAGAGCTAAGTAAAATTCTCCTGTAGAAAATATAAATGGTTCTAAAGTGAATTGCAGATAGTTGCATTTTCATCTCTGTCTTTGGAAACAAATTATATCTTTAATTTAATTATAATCCACTTTACGTATTCAAAATTTTTCCGTCTCTTAGTATTTATGCTTCCAATAATCCATACAAACATTATCCATTATGATTGAAATAAATAATAAAAAACTATGCATCTTGTTTGAGGTAATTACAAAGCTTATATAGCGGGTTTCTGAATGGTTATAAATTTGTTTTAATTTAAAAACTGATTTGAATGATAAAATAAGGGTTCATATATTTAAATTAAAAAATTTACTTAAAAAGTATACTACTATCAAAAAGTATACTTGCAATTAAGAGAAATTTTTTTACTGATTCCATATTTTCTAAATATTCATATGAAAGATATATTAAGCTATACTGAAATATAAATGGAACAATATTTAAAATTTAATAGTCGAATACGATTCAAGATTATTTTTGAACTTTTGCCTGATGATTAGAAATTTTACTTTTTTCAACCAATATTTTATTTATTTTATTTTTTTTATTAATTTTGATATATTTATTCATTATTTATTGGAAAGTGAAAGAGTAAGTTTTTCAAACTTCAGTACATTAAATAAGGATGTATTTCTTTAATTTAATCTCCATTTTTGGATTCTGCCTGATTAGTTGCTTAAATTGCTTATCCTTGAGTTTAAATATTTCTAATATAAACTGAGAAATATTCCATACAAGCAAATTCAATATATAAGTATTAGAATATCAAAAACATTTTCTCATAAAATTGCTACATATCTCTGATAATTTAGATCATATAATGTCATTGTGTAATTTGAGGATATGCCCTGTTCCGTGGTGAAAGCAGAAAATACTCGTCACCCCCCTTCTCATCCAGCGCTGTAATTAATGGGTGGTTCTGCTTCACTAATGGTGACCCCCTCCCTCAACCTAATTGGCGTCACCCCCAATCCAAATTGTATTTAATTACAATGAGAGGTTTTTTAGCAAAGTCGTGTAAAAAAAAATGAACTACTAGAACGTAATTGAGATGGACTGGTAATTAAACTGTGGGTGATGCCTTGAAAAGTCTATAAAGAAAATGACAAGTCATGATATGATTTGTTTTTAGTTTGATATTTATTACATTTCCACTTTGATCTAAACAATGAAAAAAAAAAGTTTTCTCTTTACTGAGACTAAGAGATCAGTAAATTTTAAATTTCAACTTTACGCAACATAAATTATAAAATGTTTCATTTTTAGAAATTCACTACGATCTTGTTTATGGATTGTTACAGTTCTAAATTTGAAATGTAAAAAGATTTTTTTTTTTTTTTTTTTTTTGAAATATAAATAGTTGAATTGGAATAAAAGAGTAATATCGTGTCAATTATCAGAAGTAATTAAGTGGGGAAAAAATTCGTAATCTCAGTTTAAATATGAAATTTCTGTTAGAAAACTTTATGTGAAATGTGATAGTAAAATACTATTAAATAGTTATCTAAAAAGTATAAAATTGGTTGTGCTTTGCTGTTAAAATCGTAGCTTTACTTAAAGAACGATTTTATATAACATGACTAATGATATAGTTAAAAAGATAATGGGATTTTTAATAAGTCGTAATTCTTCCAGAATAAAATTATGGATTTATAATATACAATGAGTGTATATAACAGAAAATCTGTAAGCACACATACTCAAAATGTACTAAGTAAAATGATTATACATTTATCAAAATGTATAAGTATTTTATTAAGTTATAGAAAATAATATAAGTAGTACTCAACTATCCCTCGGAAAATTTAAAGACATACTGTACTTGAAAATTAAATAATTGTCTTGTAATATACTCTAGAAAGATCCATTTTTTTTTCAAGAAACAAAATATAGTTTTAGAAACAATTCAATGTATATACAGAGTAAAGTACCTATATTTAACTGTAAAATAGCAAAGCAAATAGTTATCTCTTTTTGTGATCGCAAATATCCTTTCATTTTTCTAGATAATGCCATTAAACTTAATTCAATTGTAACGAATTTTTCAATGTTTTATGTTTAAATATAGTCACCTATTTTATAGAAACGTCTTTATTATTTATACAATTGCCCAATATAGAAAGACTTAATATTTTAATCCTACGTGTATAACATATATGGGGATTATATCATGTTACGCCGGATTTATAATTTCTCAAATTTAGACGTTCTTTTTCATATGTTGTTAGTGACGCCCAGTTTAATACATGATATTGTGATCCAGATTAGTTGCAATTTTTAATTCCCTGTTTTCATTTAGAAATGTGCATGAGAGTTATAAATCATCTGTATTTATTCTTCTGCATAAAGATACACGGTCGCTAAGAATTCTCCAACTGTTGTTCTGCTCCCCAACAGTTCAGATTAAGGCATTAACGAAACATAAATTCATGTTTCCGGTACTCTCTTCCCTCCAATTCACATTGGTCTACACAATGGAAGTCACATCCCACTGTACGAGTTGTAATCAGCGATTTCATATAAAGTTCTCAAGAAGAGAAATAAATAAGTAACAGTAATAATACTATCGCGTGTAAATAAACCATGTAGTGTCTCAAATTCAATGCCTAACAATCCTTAATCCGTAAAACTTGTTTCTAAATTTAATATAATGCATAAAATAGATGAATAATGGAACATGAGTTGTTTTTTCCATAGAGTGCGTGACTTTCCTAAAAGGGGCTTGTGTAAGTTTCTCGGTCGAGTGAGGATGGCTGGTTGTTAGCGTGATGCTTATAGCCTCTCAAGTTAGTTAGAGCTATCACCAAACACATCATCATCATATTACTGAACTACTACTGTGGGTTGTACTCAAGATTTTATCTAGCTCCGCTCACAGCGTGTATGTAACCAGTTAGAAGGGGTTGTTATATCTACCAAGTATATTCATTTGAGAAATGAATATTCTTAAATGTAAAGTATAGATCACAACAATAATAGGTTTCCGTAGACTTTCATTGATGAGTGTAATTATTCTATTACCGAATCATTTACATATTTTGTTATCTTGGTAGAACAAATATTCAGAAGATTTGGGAAAGAAATTTGTAAGATTAATTTTAAACTTTTTAAAGTGATGATACTACTTCGGAGTTTTATACATATAAAAAGAAAAAAAAATCAAATCTCGGAAATTCTATTTCATAAAATAACTGCTAAGAATAGATCAAAAAATATTTATTTCATAAGCTTTAAAATATTTTTAAGTATTAATTTGTAAGAGCCTAGTGAGAATAAACTTAATTTTCTTAAAACTAGTATATTTGCCGAAGAATTTGAAAATATTATCATGGCACGAATCCTAATCTCTAATTCAATAATTCTTTTATGGGAATTTGCGTGACAGTTTAAAAAATATTGTAAGTCTCATGATTTTTTTTTTTTTTTTTTTTAAAGATTTTCATGTCTATTATCCTTACTATGTCAAAATCGGAAGATCAAAAGAAAAACATATCAATGTATTTAATTTTGAAACAATCAAAGCATAAGCAGCAAATCAGTGAAACAATAGCTACGATGCTTAAAAACCACATTATGATAGGAAATAATTTATATCTAAAAGATATCAGAGCATTTTTCTCCCCAAATTATTGTGACGATTGCTTTAACAAGAGGTTAGAAATAAATGAAAAATTATATCAGCGAGAAGAGAATAAGAAACTATTTGATAACAGCACGGTTTTACAATACTGATTATTACACATTGTGTGGCTAAAAGGCAACGATTCTTAAAGAATCGATTTTAAATGAGTGAGGAGAAATTTTCTTTTAAGAAAAATGCATTTATCTGCTGTCAGTTTCTGTAATCAATTTCTACCCGGAACGTGAAAAACCATTGTCTTTGGGAGGGGTCATCTTCAAATTGCGAAAAGCAGTGGAAGCAGTCAAAATATTTTTTTTCAAATATTTACAAAATATTTTTACTTTTTCCTATAATTATATACTTTATTTTGTTTTTCCATTCTTAGTTTTTTTTATCTACAGTTTTATAAAGAGATTATTAAAATAATCCATATAATATAGCATCCTAATTATAAAGTTTAATAAAATATCAAAATAATCATAAAAATTACAAAAAAAAAGTTAAATCGTCCTGGCTGATTTAAATGAATGATAAAGTGGGCGTTTTGTCTTTTCGTTTCCATTTCGCTTTTTCTTCAGCTCTATTTTCAACGTTTAGAAGTAATATTGCTATAAATTTGAAAGTTAATTATTTAGAACAACAAGTAATTTTCTTGATTTTGAAAACTTTTACAAACGGAAAAATTTATTGATAAAAATTACTTCTTTATCACTGGTAAAAATCATGAATGAATTTCTTTCATCACCAACGACACCCAGACATTTAGTGGTAAACTTCGTCTTGTTTGTTACACCTCGCAGGATGCGATTTGAACGCAGCCAGCAAATTCATCTACAAATCGGATTTACGACGCCGTCCCAATACGATGTGACGTAGATGAAAAGTTATCTGGCGTCATGGGTATCTTAAGCCAATGAGAATTGTAATAAAGTGGCTTAATCATGATCTCAGCTGGAACAAAACAAGCAACCACTTTATGATTAACAATAAAATATTAAGCAAATTTCTTTCAAATAGTCTAGTAGATTTTATTTTTCACAAAAATCATTTTCTAATGGTGAATATTTTATTTAAAAGTACACGCGATATTTTTTTAAGGTGGATATTAATCTATTCATTTAATAGGATCTGTACAATGTAATCACACACACACACACAATCCCTTAAAATTAAAGTAATATTCTCGTGTGTAGTAAAATCTATAAATAAGGATCATGTGTTTCTAATTTTCTAAGAAAAAAATTTTTAAGTTTAAAGACGAAAATTGCCTCTATCACCTAACTTTTTTGAAACAAACAGCGTATAAGATATTAATTCACTTTTTTTAGAAATAAAAACAGGTGAATAAATATCATTACAGATATTTCCCATTAATAACAACAAAGGACTCGTGGTATTTTAATCTTCTGATCAAAAATTGAGAAAATGTGCTGATCTTTAATACACCCCTATAAATTGTGTAAAAATATTTCAAAACGTAATTGATGAATTCCGTCATCTTCTAAAGGTTTGGTTTTAATTTCTAATTTTTTTTCTAAGGTTTTTATAAAATCATTATTGATGAATTTGAATGTTTGTCCATCATACTCTACTTTTTTCAGGTAGACAAATCAACCTTTAGAATTTAATTTTTGAAAACCACTACATTTAAAAGCATTTCAGAAATTTTTTGTTTCACTACACAGCTTTCAGAAAGTAAATACGTTTTAAGATTTAAACATTAACTTTAAACAATCTTTTTTGAGGGTTAGTGGTTAATATTTAGAAATCACTTTTGTGACCTCCCTCAGCAGCAGTCATTGCATTGTGAAAGTACGAACAATCATATATTTCCCCTTCTTTAGCTTAAAAGCTTGTAATGAATAAAAAGTAAATAACAGTAAAAAATAGAAGACAAAGGTATCAATTTTTTCCGCGGACAGATGTAAGAAATGAAACGATAACAATGATCATAAATTTGAGAAGGTGTAAAACGTTATATAAAGAAAAACTATCAAACAAAGCGGTGTGGCCACTTAAAACAAAAGTATTATCATAACCTCCTATAGAAAAAGCGTGATCTGAAAATCCTCGCTAGAGGTGCGAACAGCATTATTAAGGTTAATGCAATGTTATTGATGGGCAGTCCATGCTCATTAATGGACTGGTGAAATGCCACTTCGTGAGGTGGAGGTCAATGAATAAGGGGTCTTGAGGTCACCACCCATCGTTGGTGGGCAGAACTTCTCCACTAATATGTGGAAAGAGAGTGGCTCCCTAGTAATAGAAACAGATTTACTTAAATGGATTGTCTGACTTCTGTATTGGTTGATTTCTTAAAGAACTCCATTCATCTTAAGAAAGCAATTTTAAATTCTCGGATGAATTTTTCTCGTATAAGTAATAGCCATTCCTTTTAGTCAGAAAAAAAAAACATTTATAAAAAATAGTTACGATATTGTAACTCTAGAAATAATGAAAAAAGTTGAAACAAAGATAAAACAATAATACCTTACCTTATATCTTACAGTACTTTTGTCACCTTCTATCTTACCGTTTTTGTTGTGAAAATCCAAGAAAACCTTAACTTACCTATTTTCATTTAAAAATCTACCTTTAGCTTAAATGCAATTTTAGATTTTTGTATAAGAATTATATCAATTAATTTTTACAAATGTTTGAAGTGTTAGAGTCTAAAATGGAGGAATAAAATTATTTTAACTGGCTTATGGAAGTTAAATATTAAAAAATTATGATCTCTTAAAACGAGAAGTTTTTTAGTTTAAAATTCTCGGAACTTACAAGGTTTAACTTACCGTTATGATGTGAAAAGTTTTACATTTAATTAAGACATAAATTTCTATAAAATCCAATAGTTTTAACTAAACATTACTCACATCATTTATTTAGAATAGTTACAGTTCAAACATCAAATTAGAGAGAGTATTTATAAATTGCATGAAACCTTACCTTGTGTGGTACAGGAAAAATATGTCTTAGTGGAAAACGAGGGAAACTATGAGTTTATAAAAAGTAATTTATCTGTTAGAAAGCGCTCTAATTGTAAGCATAACTTACTATTAACAATATCAGTTCGTTTTGTTAAGTGTCCTCGAATCAGCTAAACTTTTAATGTTTTATTGTAAAAACGTTAAAAACATTGCAAATACGCTGATAAAACAGTCATTCAAAATTTAAGTAACAGTCTTTAAAGTTTAAGCGAATACAATAATTTTTACGAAAAGAAATTTAGATTTTTGGGTTCATAGTTACAATTCAACAATTTTTTTTATTTATTTAAAAAGTGTAAGTTATTGCAGTGTATACTAGAATAAATCCATTACAAGAAAAAAATCTAAAATTGCAATAATATAAATTAAGGTAAGATACAAGAACAGAGTTTATATATATATATATATATTAGTATAATAAAAACTATATAGGACGCATTTATACATAACAACGAAATGGAGTAAAACGAAGCCTTCTAATAAAAAGTAAAGTGTTCTGATTAAGTTTTTATAAAATTACACATATTTTTTTTCTGTCCTATTATTTAGGATTTGGGTTATAAACAGAAAAATTTTATACACACACACGTATATATATATATATATATATATATATATATATATATATATATATATATATATATATATAAACAGGTTTAATGGCATAAATAGGTCGGTGAATAACAAATTTTCTTTAAGTTAATTTTAATTGAAGAATATTGACGAAAGAAATTTTACTAAAACTATATTCTCGGTAACTTATATTATGTTTTATTATTTTGCGGTCTCAATAATATGTCCTATTTTTCAAATGTAATGGAAAATATTGCATAATATACTAGGAAAACTGCGTGTATTTTTTTAAAATACAATACTATAAGTATTTATTAAAATATACCTCATTCACACACATAAAATTCTGTATTGAAATTAGATTTATGCATTTGTTTTACATAGTACTTTTTTTCCCTTTCTAAAAATTATCTGCAAAATAATTCTCATTTGTTAATGTCAAATTGAAGTTAATTGTTTCTATTCAAAAAATGATTCAGTTATTATTTTCTAATGTATTTCAAACATAGAAATATGAGTACTCTCAATAAAAATATTATCGAAAATATTTCTTAATGAAACATTAAAAATAAAATCTTCGGATTTCTTTAAAAAACATACTTAATAAATTTTTGGTTTTAAACCAATATTTCATTTTTTTGATGATATTTAGAATAAATTATGTGAAAATTTATAACCATATATGATAAAGATATTTTGTGCCTACATTATATATAAATTATATTTCTAACATATTAGTTGTATGTTATTAAACTTTTGTGTGTGTGTTACTAATAAATTAAATATTGAAATAAAATATGAAAGAAATAACTTATCATGATTTCCTTCACTTTGAGCATTGTTATTTAGAAAATAATTATATTTAATATTGAATTTATCAATTTTACAATTTATATACATTTAATTTGATTGAATTGTTGAAAACTGTGATTTTTATAAATATTTATTTTTATTAATTTAATTAATTTTTTTAAGTTTCACACACACACACACACATATATATGTATATATGTATATATATATATATGTATGTATATATATATATATATATATATATATATATATATATATATATATATATATATATATATATATATATATATATATATATATATATATATATATATATATATATTTATATATATATACAATTTAGAAATATTAACTGATCCTCCCATTTTATATATAGTAAAATAAATTTTTATATTTTTAATTTTAAATAAAAACGCGAATGCATAAATTATTAAGATATAATTTAAATAGTTAATCAGTTTCAAACCCACAGTTTTGTAGACTTGAAATCTATTTTTAAGAAATAGTAATTATCTCTAAAATTCAAATGACTTTTTCAATAATATTCAATTTATAGCAAGTTCATCAAGATTATTTTGAAATCAAAAATTCTACATTAAATTCACTTAAATATGTAGTTAATAAATTTAAATAACCAAAATTTATTATAACTAAATGACCGCAATTTCAAAATAACATTTAATTAACTAGATTATAAATATTTTAAGTTTATATTTTTTTTTATTTTTATTCGTAAATTCTATTTAATCAAATGCA
This sequence comes from Latrodectus elegans, assembly GCA_030067965.1. Taxonomy (NCBI): domain Eukaryota; kingdom Metazoa; phylum Arthropoda; class Arachnida; order Araneae; family Theridiidae; genus Latrodectus; species Latrodectus elegans. Next base: position 61,764,646 of record CM057809.1, read on the forward strand.
TTTATTTACGTCTATTCACGTTGCTCAACGATTACGCATTAAATTTGTAAGACAAACCAGAAACTTTCAAGCATTTACCTATAATTGATAATAATAATAATAGTTTCATAGAAAATAACTGTGTTAAATACGTGAAAAACGTTATATCCTAAATAACTAGAAAGTTCAAACAAAGATGAAAATTTATTTTTTCCTGTCATCCATGAAGCCGATTCATATTTAAACTGATATTAGGATGGATTCCAACATTCAATTTTGCATTAAAATTCATTCTTTATAGTAGTAATATTTGATCAAAACCTTGATTATTAGGGTGTTCTCTTAGAGCTATTGGGATAGAATAACAATTTAAATATGAAGACACAAAGATGCTTAATTATTTGAAAATTTTAACTTACCTGAACTCTCGCTTCGGTAAGATCTACCCTCATTGCCAGCTCTTCTCTGAAAGGAAGAAAGAAATATGATAGGAATTCGACTAGATTTAGAACAGAAATATATAATTTTACGTACCTAATAATTGCATTTTAATGGGAAATAATATATTTTCCAATTCATCTCACAAATTCATACTATTCTCAACTAGTTATGTTTAGGAAGTTAGCATACCTACGTATTCGATATAAAAAATCACTTATATTTTCTTTCTTATATCTACTCCTTAAATTAAAAAGCCTATTGCATATAAATATTTTAAAATTTAACATAGAACATATGTACGTAGTGTATAATGGTTTCCTTTTCTTGAATTGTGAAAGTTCATTTTATGTTAAAAATTTTAAATGAAGTACTGTTTGTAAACTGTTCTTAAATCAAAATTTCACTGGATTCAATCCAATATAATATTAAGCTAAATATTTAGAAGGAAAGTACTTTATTCTTCGTCAATAAACTGTTTTCATAAAGTTTTGAATTAAAATGTGTGTGTGTTTGCTGCTTCTTATATAAATTTATAAGATTCGAAATAAAGATTAATAAGCAAATCATTTTTGGAATCAAAATTTGTGAAATATTTCGTTATTTTCTAGTTATATTTATTTGTATTTTAGTTTCATGTATGAAATCTAACAAGTTATTAAGAAGCAAGAGCACATTCATTTGAAATTGAGTATAGCAAATAGGCAATTATATGCTAACAATTCATAAAAATCTTCAAAATTACTTTTTAGAGACTTGTATAATATTGAAAAATTTATCATTGAAAAAATTAGAAATTTAAAAATTATTCTTAAAGTTTTTTTATTCGCTTTTTATCCGTTTAATGCATATGTTATCAAAGTTTTCTACACAAATTTAGCATTCACCTGAGTTTCTAGGATTTATAATATTAAAAAAACGTTCTTTGTATTATAATTCTGCAACACTATAATAAATATCGATATATCAATATAAGCACTGCTATATTATTTAAAAATGAAAAAAATCAAAATTATGAATTTCAGGTTTATAAAAAATTGACCCCCTTCAAACAAGCTATTTTAAATTTTTTATTTGAATAAATTACTTCATAAATAAGAGAGAATTTTTGCACATCAGATTTATGCGACACGTGTATAATTATTTTCCCCACAGTCTGGGTTGTATTGCTTAGGTTAATTAGTGGAGAACAGCGTATTTCCATGAAGACTTTGATAGGGTTAATAAGAAGATTTCTGGCCGACAATCTTCCTGTTGTTTCTAAGGACCCGATGATTAGATTATTTAAGAAAAGAAATAGAAAAACTGAGCAAGGGACAAGATGTTTAGAATCCTTATTTGTTTGTGATAAGAGTTAATTTGTGAAATCACCCCCGATGCTTTTATTTTAAGTGAAATAGTTAACTCCTAAGATAAAAAAATTGCTGTTACTGCTTCATAACGCATTCTTTATAGAGATAATGATTAAAAAAATAACTGACAGAAGTGTAATTTGGGTGTAACGAATTAAAAATAACAACGGCTTATCCTACCAAAACACACACAAAAAATCTTTGGATTAAAACTATTTTTACCATGATGAACTGATAGGATAATATCAAATCGTAGAATAAAGATTGACATGAATCATAATGACAGAGAAAAGTCAAGTGAATTATAATTTCAGGTATTATCTTTCACTTAAAAATCGGGATATAAAATCAACTATGAACAATAGTACCAGCCAAAATTATATATTAATGTCTCTAAGCCATTTCGTGGTATCAAGAGTAGAGTATATCTAAAGAAATCGATTAAACTGTACGTGAGCATACACAGTATGAAAAAAAAATACTAGTACTTAAATTGGTGTAAAAATCACTTTCAATTTTGTGTTAAATTTTTTGTCCACACTTGACAACCATTGAAAATGCGTGACATCTTACAAAAGAGAATTCAAAAATTCACACAATGTGATGGTTATCGAGAACTTAAATGAATTTTAAATAAGTGTGATAACAAATTTATGAAAGAAACTATGATAAATGTGCCTATAGATATATATCTAATCAATTCCTAAGCTCTTATGCTACTAAAAGCATTGAAAATTAAATAGTTCGTTGTATCCATTTTAAGCTACAAAAGATACCTATTTCTTAGTAGCAGCTGAAAATTCAACCAATATATATTTTTTTTATTCTTTTTAATATTACTTTCATTTTAGGGATTTAAAATGGATAATTTATTTCTAACAGAATTATTATAAAAAAACTCTCGTTTTTTATTTCCATTGGTATAAAGGTTCATATAGTCATAAGCAAACGTAATTGCTATGCTTATAAAAGTAAATTAATAAGAAATAGTAAAACAATTATAGTAATCAGCATTCTTAGTTTTATGCATAAACATCAATAAAAAATGAATGTAAAAATTAATATAACATCAATATAAGTTATATACGTTGAAGTTGCAAAATGTATAAACTAAAACTATTTATGTTATTATACTTTTACATCGTATGTCTTTATAAGCCCCTCAGAAAGGAAATAATTTATTGATATTTCATATATGATAAGAGCATGAAAGTTAAAAACTTTAAAACAAATTTAACCTTTACATATATTCTTATACTTGCTCTTCATGCATAAACATGTCGCAAAATAAATGAATTAAGTATTTTAAAACAAACACAAATTTTCAGGTATTTAGTTAACATCAATATTAAATTTAGGAAGGAAATACTAATTTTTCCCATTATAAGCATAAGTTCAAAACTACATAAAGTATTAAAATATTTCTTATATATGAATGACATTTCTGCCCTATTTTTTAAGAAAAATTGAAAATTTTTCTTACTTTTCAGTAACAGATGTTATACAAAAAAAATCTCCTTTTAATTGTTATTTCATGCATGTTATTCTTCAAAAATTGCTGAAAATTAATGTTAATAGTTAAATAAAAATATAGCAAACAATGTTTAATTTTGCCAGCTGAACTCTCAACCAAATATATAAGTTTATTGTAAGCTTATTAAACATCTCTACAATATACATAATTAATTTATAGCAAATATTATTGCGTGTAAGAAATTTGTGTTCTTCTTTAAAATGCTACGTGAGAGATTGAAACTTTCTTACCAAAACCGTAAGTATAAAGCATTACTAAACTCTGAATAAAACTCCTTCTGAATTTAAACAGCTGTCAATATATATTCAACTCGCGCGCAAATTAAGAACACCAGGATTCTGACTCAGACACATGAAACGGCTATGGACTATAAACTTGAAAGAAAAAGGAAATGCCTATGAAATCTGTTCTTTCTAATGGCGACTTTTTAGATTTCACTTAAAGTTCTTAAATATAAATAAATATTAATTCTGAAATAATTAATGAAAATCGAGACTTTTTGCCAATAAAGATATGTACAGCTTATTTTTACTAAAGCAGTTGTTTTAAAACTTTAAGGCATGGTTTTAACTTATTTTTTTAAAAAATATCTAAAATCATGGTAAAATAAAAAGAAAATCTAATTAAACGATAAAATCATTATAATACGTAATTAAATAAAAATATAATATGTAATAAAAACTAATAAACATAAAAATTATACGTAAATATAGGTAATTAAAATATAAAACATGTAAATAAACAATAGTATTAAAAATCTGCGTTAAAATTACGAAAATTATATTTTCTGTGAATTTATTAGGTTTCCTGAGTAAAAGAGGATCCCAGGCAGAAAATTTAGGGGTATTTCATAATATGCTCATGAAATTTGTATTACTAAGTTACAAAATTCAAGTATAAGTGCAAATATAAGTGTTCAATATTTTTAGTATTTTGTATAAACGCTTATATTATTCTATGTTTGGAAACATCTTGACATTTTGTTTGAGATAACCAAATTTAAATTTTCATTTTACGTGTTATATCATTCACATAGATACACTACTAAATCACTATTAAATGTTAATAAATAATGGGATAAATGAAGATATATTTTTATAAATATTACAATAAAAATTTCTGATATGGGGAAAAATTATAACTTGTCGATCTACATTCTTCCCCATCAGAAGAAATATTCATCAGACTAGACTTGTAGAAAACCTCACGCGATTGTAATTTCGCTTCCATGTCATCAAAGAAGTAAAATAATTCCTTTATAGAAATTCTGTCAATTAAACAACACCAGTGACATCATGATACGGTTCCAGTAAATGCTGGGATATAGTTTTGTTGCTTTTTAATTAAATAATGAATACTCTAATACTCCCTTGTTTGCTATTAGCCACAAATTACGCAGTAAAAACATTTGGGAAGTTATGGGGAGGAATTAATTCACTGTATTCTTGAAGGAAGGTTGGCTGCATCAAGTGATAGAAATTAATCAGCGAGGACGAAAATAACAGGTACCCTCCGCTCTCTTAATAACATACTTCTTCCTAAAAGAAGGCGGGAGTTTCCTTCTTGACAGATTGGACATTTTTTTTTTTTTTCAATTGCAACACAGACTGACTATCATTCCCAAATCGCTTTAGAATATTTTCTTTCTTTGCTTCATCATTACTTATTGTTTGAGTCAGCTGCATATTAATAAATGGCATGGTGTGGAAATAAAGGTAATTGTATTCATCAGAAATATTCTTTGTATTTTCTAGCTTGACAGCGAGTACTCTTTTTATTATCTTAATTCTCCTTTTTTCTGATTAGTTTGAGATACTTATTAGGAATCTATAATTTTTCAATCCTTCATTGAGGACATAAATAAGACAGTCAATAAGAGCTCATAAAATAAACATATATTTATGTGGCCATTATAAATGTAGAATATTTATTCTCAATACGGAGTAGTAAGATAATTATTACCTTGATATATATATATATATATATATATATATATATATATATATATATATATATATATATATATATATATATATATATATATATATATATTATTTTTTATTTGAGAATATTTTGTTAGGTTATACATATTTTCATGCCCAATTTCTTTGCTTTTGTACTCAATTTTCTCCCCAATTTTTCTAGGAAGGAAAACTATTTTTTTATTTTGTAATTTCAGCTGCAAATCTTCTGCAGAATTCCAACTAAGAAAAACTAGAATTTTTTTTTTACTACGAAAATTGCAAGTAATAAAGTAGAATGAAAACAGAAAATAAATGTGATGAAAAGCTTTGTAGTTTTAAGCAAAGTATTGCAATTTAGCTGGGTAGAATTTTAGAATTATGAAACCTATGTGACTACATCAGTTCCGACTCATTTTAAACTACAGATCAAAGCATAAAAAATAAATAATAAAGCTATAAAGGAGATTGCTTTAATTATATTTATTTTAATTATATTGATGTGTTGTTTTATGTGTCATATAGAGTCATCGAAATACGAAAGAAAAGAAAACAAGGCGAAAAACGAAGAAAAGAAAACAAAGTTGTGGTGAAAGGTTGGGACGTGATTTGTGAAAATATAGAATAATGTGCACGATGAATATAAGAAACATGCATTATTCTATACTGTAAGACAACATGTTATAACACTATAAGAAACTGAAAATGTGGCTTTTATCATTAACTTTTAGTGTCTAATATTTTTCTCTTTTTATATATATTATTAAATGATCTGGATTTGGAAAATGTAATTTGCAAATAATTAAAAGATTTATTAAGTCAAGTAAAAATAAAGCGACAGCAAGAACAAAAGCAAACACTAATAAATAAAAGAATAAAGTAAAAGAGGAAAAATTATTGACAGTCATTTTGAGATTTTAAAACTGCATGTGACATTCATCATATACAAAATTAATCAGCATAATCCAAAATGATGTAGTTCGTTGAAAATTTACCGCGAGGGTAAACTTTCAAAAAATTGTTTCCAATTTTTTGAAAGTTTATATTAATAATATTATATAATTATTGATAATTATTTCTCTATTTACGAACTGGCAGCGTAGTTAAAAGAAAATACCTAGAGTTGTGTTCGACATAATATAACTTTGCTCTGTAAGCGCACATTATTTGCAACAATAGATAATTTGATTACAACTGTCATAAAAATATTAAAACAGATAATAGAAAAATATTTGTTTTGCAAATGCAACAAAAATCTAAATATTTATGTTTTCAAGATTCATTAAGTGGTAGAAATCAGATTATAATAATTTTAGTTTAATTAATTTATTTTTCCAAATCGAAGCAAAAAAATGAGCTTCAAAATCTTATATTTAAAATAGCTTTGGTATTTCCATGCGTTTTTCATAAATGGAACATAATTACAATCCTACTTGCACGATTAAATAAATAATTCAATGCAGTCCGTGAAATTTTGATTTACAATGGTAATTTTAGTAGATGTTATTTTATCCAGAAAATTTTCAGTGGGCTTGATATAACAATTCTAATAAATTAATCTTTTTGTGATTGAAAGATTAGTTTGGTGGTCAGTCTGCGGCCTCATTTCGCATGCGAAGGCTGATTGGTCTATGATCTTAATGCTCAAATGTATTTTGAACTACTAAAAATATCGAATATTGAAAACATCAACTGTATAGTTAACCCAAAGCGTTAACTATGCAGCTGCTGGCTCAGCTTGTAGGTGAGAGAGCATGCTAACCGACTTTTTCAAAATTTGTAAATCGTGAAGATAATGTTCAATATATGGTGCCTTATAAATACTGAGCCAGTATGGTTTCGTTGGAATGTTAAGATAATCCTCCCTCATATCAAAAAATTTAGTGACTAATATAACTAACTGTATGAAAGAAGGATCACAGAAAATAACTTTTCCTGTTATTAAATATCAAAAATATCCAGTAAATTGACAAACAACTGAGATAACACTGTAGCAAAGGCAGTCCTATGCAGAAGATTAATTTATAAGTGTTGTATTCTAAAATATTTCATTTTTAAAATTTATATATCTTAATTTACAATTCAGAAAAATATTTTAATAGTATTTTGCATTAGTATTTGAAATTTTAAGAGCTGCAAAATTCAGAGTTTAAATACTAAAATGAAATCATGAGAGGAATAAATATAATCATTCAATAAATTCTTACGGGGATAGAAAATAATATTTTTTAAATTTTGAATTAAAATTCAGTCATGTATAAATTTTTTATAAATTATTTGGTATTTTCTTTATTTAATGATCTAAAAAAAATTTCGTTATTTATTTGTAAATATATTTAATTAACATAAATTAAAAAAAACATTTTCAATATATGCTTTTAAAAAAAATCCCTGTAAATTCTTATTAATAACGAAATAAAGGAAATTAAAACGCCTTTTTTTATTGAAAAGTAGAAAAAACAACTTGATATCAATCACTGCTACATGGTTCTTTACGACCTTGATGATTAGAAAGAAAAACTAAGCCTTTATTCACTTTAAAGGAAGGAAAACAAAATACTATACAAACCCTTCTTATTATTAATTAAATCTGACAAATTATGTCTAACTCAAAAGAACTAAACTAATTATTTATCCCTACTTTCATATAAAGAAAGTGTATTTTGATACCGAGTACCACCCCAATTCAGTCTGCTTGAGAATTACGAGACATAACCGCAGAGAAAATGCCATACTGAATGAAGTTAGTGTGATATAGTGACCCTCTCCTTACACAAGTTAAAAACATTTACCCAAAAAATCTGAATGGAGAAATTGCGTGTGTTTATCAGGCCAAGAGGCTCTGCCTTTTTGACACAAGAGGCCTGTTTTCTGAACACTTGATGAGTAAGACCGGTAATTAGCTAGAAAGAATCGCCAGATCGGAACATTTCAATCGGGGGATAAGCAACAATTGCATTAATTTAGTTATAGATTAATTTAAAAATAAGTATTTTTATAAGTGCAAAATTCATTTGTTAGTATTTTATTGTAAGTATAAATGAAAATATTAATTATATTATATATATTTTTTTTTTCATTGGACCCCATGTAATTGTTTTGTGCTCTTTTTATATTAATCCGTACCAATACATGCTGAATGTAGAAATATTTAAATTTTGAAATTTATGCATTTTTAGTTCATTTTTTTTTTTTTTTTTTTTTTTTTTTTTTTTTTTAAGAAATAAAATAAAATTTTAAGAATTTATAAGAATTCGGTAAAAAAAATTTTTTTCTCATAAAAACAATTATACTATAAAGTAACAGAGCATGGAAAAGTAAATATATTTAAGTAAGTTACAGACGGTCTTTTCTATATATATATAACTATTAAAATAAATTACTGACTTTTGAAATCTAAAATTATATTTCTTTTACATAAATTAATTTAATCATTTGCCAGCCAACTTGCCTAGTGGTCAGCGTGCCTGACTACGGATAGGGAGGTCCTGGGTTCGAATCATGGTTCAAGCATGGATGTACTTTCTCTCTCTTCCTATCTATCCTGTCTTTGTCCTTTCCTTGTGTGAATGAGGTGTGAATGGTTGCCTACCCTATAAACGGGACCCTATGGCATGTGTGTATATTGAAGAAGTCGGACTCCACATCAAATACGGTTCAGTTGGAAAATTCAGTTCAGTTCAGCGCACCCCACTTTGCCAGCTTAGTTGGCACACGAGAACAACAATTTAATCATTTTTATTTTAAATTTCTAGCTTTTAGAGTTGGTACAGAGAGGTATACTGGCGCAAAAGCAACATCTGCTGATTTACATTTTTAAAATTAAGTTTTGGACGAAATAACATTTAGGATGATCTACAGACATTTATTTAAACTGAGTTTTGAATTATAACAAGAAATGTAGGTAGGGGAGTACCGTAATGAATATAATTTCATAAAAAATAATACAAAAACAATATGAGCGCGCATTTTTAGATTATCGAACAATCGAATGTAAAGCTTTAAAGGGATGGTAAAAAAACTTTGTGAAAGATAGTAAAAATTAAAATAATAATGTAAAATAATTAATGGTTTATATATAAATTGATTTTGCATTGCTTAATAAAATGAAATCAAAGTGAAATAACTTAACAGTATATATGAGAAAAAAATCAATTAAAATTTATCTTTTTTTTTGCAACTTTCGTAACGCTGACAAGTGTTTTTTGCAATATATAAATGTCCCCCCATACCACGTGCTTGTCCACCCAAAAGAATTGTATGTAACAAGGCATAGCAAGTCATCATGAACAAGGTATCATTCCAGTAGCCAGTGGTACGAAGTGGTGGGTCCCTTTTCTTCTTCCTACAGGGGGTCCCCCTAATGATGAGACTTCCACAGCTGGGTGGTCTGAAACATTTCTTGTCACATCAGATTCAACTGCAATCCCTGTCTTCATATTCATCAAATAACGTCAGTGCCGAGGAAGAAATTTTTTCAGTAAGAACTTGAAATTCTTTTTTGATCTTTAGGGTTTATGTGCTGCTCCTTGTTAATATAAAAGTAATCATACGCGTCAAAACTGCCATTATACAGACGAATTAGGCTGCTGAAGAAACACTTTATTTGAACTGTTGATGTTAGATAAGAGAGACACAGCTAGGCTGAATTAGCTTTAAGCGTGTCTTGAACGTTTCAGAATAGAAATAGATTATTGAGCTTCTAACCGTTTTAACTGTGTGTATTTAAATAACATATTAAGATAAATCTAGCTCAGATTTTTATTTTAAACTGATAGCGATTGCAAAAATATAACAATCAAATTTCTAAAATTTTCATTTTGATTTATATTTTCGATTTATTGATATTTTCGATTTAAGTACATTGTTTAAAATTTAAAAAAGCCATTGCCCAAATTTTTCATAATAAATACTTTACAAAGAGGACGATTCTTAAAGATTTATTTAGTAGGGATGAGAATTTAATTGGGTTAATATATTTGATTAAATGTAAATAAATAGTAAAATAAATTAAAATTTAATGAAAATTCATCCCAATAAATAGGAAAAAATTTAAATCATAGCAATATATTTAATAGTGTATCACATATTAAATAAAAAATTTAAACATCCAAAATAATAAAAAGAAGCATTCCAAATTTCATTTTTTTTTTCAAATCTAAAATAAAATTTACTAAATAATTCTTTTTAAGCAGTTTAACATGATATTTTTAAAGTATTTTCCTTTCCTTTCAGTTATTTAAGCAAATTTAACAGGAAGAAATATATGATTACATAAAAATTTCAAAGATTTGGATTTAACCCAACAAAAAATTATTTATAAATAAAATCGTAAATTAAAAAATAAACTAAATTACTCGTAATTATATACAATGCTATCTTCTTTCCATTAATTTTTAATACTTTAAAAATTAATGGAAAGAAGATAAATACACGTTAAAATTTTCACAATACACGTATTAATTTATTTTTAAAAACAATAAATCATTGTAACAAAAAAATTCTAAGCCATACCTAGTAAACACATCAGGATAATGCGTTCTTGCAAAAGCTTTCTCCAATTCTTCTAATTGATAACTAGTGAAAGTTGTTCTATAGCGTCTGATCTTCCTCTTTGGAAAATCATCACCTTCCATCATTGACTCTGCTGAAGCTGAGCACTTGTTATTATCACCTTCTTCATCAGCCACGCTGATATTTTCATCTCCACTGTCCAAATCATCATTCACTGCTGTGACGGACAAGTCTTCTGCTACAGCTTCTTGCTGGCAGGACTTAAGCTGTTCAGGGCTGGATGCTGGCCTAGGCGATTTGTCACCCACAAGACGAACTACTGATAGTTTGTGATGATGATGAAGTGGGTTATGAATCTGTTGTTGCTGTTGGTCCTTCTGGTGGGCTTCCATGAGGTTAAGGGTGCGGGCGGCTTCGCTGATGCACTCCTGGCGTTCGATCTTGTCTGATATGCCCATAGTATTTTTAATGATATTGGAGTGGTGCTCGGTCAGATCCGGCTCGATGCCACCTTCCGTGGTCTGGATGGGACTTCCGAGAACGGACAACGTGGAGCGTAAGTGTGCTGGACGAGGAACTGTAATTCAAAAAGCACACAAAATGTCAAAATTTTAAAAAATTAAATCCTTAATCGATGTTTTTAAATATACATGCTTTCAAAGATTATTGCTCATAAATTATGAAGTTTTTAAAAAGACTAGAAATTTACTAGAAAAGAAAGAACTCAAAAGTAATTTTAGTGATAGCAGCTATAACTAAAATTACTTTTGAGTAATTTTAGTATTTTTATAGTATTTAAAGATTAAATTAAATGTGTTACGAAATGGTTTGTAATGTAATATTTTAGTGCAACAATTTATAAATTTTAAAAAAAACTTATGCTCTAATCTAAAAATATTGATTAATGTCCATAAACTTTTTTAATACATTCTTAAAAATGTTTCATTAGATGCGCGTCGCTACAGTTTTTCAATTTCCCTCAACATAAGGACATAATATTTTTCTTGTAGGAATATTCTCATTCACAGTTTAGTCAGTTCTAGTCTGTCTTTATTAATCTAAAGCACATTGAAGCCAATCAGTATTAATTTAAATCATTAAGATAATTTAAACCAATTCAAAAGCTAAAGGGAAAAAAAAAAGGATATTCTCTTATGATTATGGTTTTTTTGGGTGTCACTTTACGGTCACTTTTACACCCGAGAGCTAATACAACATGGACCTATAGTTTGAAGTTGATTCTGACCCACTACAGATACTCCCACTCCAAGTAGTAATCCAATCCACTGAGGGTCAGAGACCTAAAACAGCGCACTCAACTGCCATCTTAACTTGACAATGTTGAGATTCGGATATCAAATATCAAAAAGGCAATATAGTTACTATCTTTTGGAATGATTATAACAACTTTGAAAACATTCATACCTCCTATAAAGCTAAAATACACAGGAATACTTTACTTTATTATCATGAACAAATGTTGATAAAGTTTCATTGTAAGTGCATTGTCATTCTCTTTTTTTGGAATAATGGTTAATATTAAATTTTTTCATGTCATCATACTAGTTCAGAATTTTTAAAAAATGTTTGAATATAGGTTAATTTTAATTCTTTTTGATCACATCTAAAATTATATGTGGATCTGTTATCTACTTTGAATCATAGACTGTGATTATTAGGTAGCTATAATAAGAGAGAAAGAAAGAGAAATTAAGGAAAAATCTATTATTTATCTTTATTTAATAGCAAAACTATTTTTAACATTGTAAATATGCTGTACATTTATACTGGTAATTATTGTTAAATGGACATTAATTTTTCAATTACTTATAGATTACAATTTATTTTGAGTTTAAAAATAAAAATATTCAATTGCATAAAAAACATAAAGGTGATACATTTTGAGAATTTTAAATACATCTTAACGGAGATCATAACAACCTTTAAAACTTTCATTAACAAATTTCGTTTAAATATATGAAAGTTCGTGACGCAAATTTAAATTACTGAAATAATTAACTTTTCCTTTGCTAAAAATAAAAGAATATTTTTACACGTCCTAGAATAGAAAAGTTTTCAATTTTAGATTTAAGCAAGCAAATTTAATAATTATTAGTTTCGCATAAAAAAAACATTAAGAAAAAGAAATATAAAATTTTTCCGAGTGTCATTCATTCAGTTCAAGACTTTTCAGTAGCAGTTTAAAAAAAAATAAAGAAATAAAAGATAAAAAAAAATGAGTAAATAAAAATAAAATAAAATAAATAATCACAATAGATTTGTTCGAACATATTCAAGGGTCAGTGACAATGTTTGGTCTTCTAAAGTGAAAAAGGTAGACATTCTCTCAAGCGGAACCCATCAATCAATCATTGATCAGTTTCACTAAGTGACTCTAAACAATTGAAATCGGACAACAACTTGATTACTTCATTTGAATCAAATTAGTGGATGATAGGTTGACAATTCTTTGTTTGAAACTGATGGATGATACTGCAATATAATTAGGTTATGCTAATAAGTATACTGAAAGTAATTGTAAAAGAGTTTCAATTACTAATCGATGTATGCAAATAACGTAATATTTCAACACAGCACTGCCTGCTTAAATATTCTAAGTAAACGCAAACTCAATTTAAATTAAACACCATATTACATCGGCTACTAAAATAAGTTAATGCAATTTATCTTATTTCCAAACAAGAGTAACTTACTATTTTTTTTGGAAAAAAAAAAAGAATTTGAAGCTAAAATAATACAAAAATAATGGCATAGTCACTTTCTTCAACTAAGATAAGGTACATACTTAAAGAAATATAGAACAAATTTAAATTAACTAAATGAAAAAACACGCGTTTTGACTTGGGAACGGGTACTTCTTATCACATAAGCAGTAACAAATGTGGAACAACTTTTCTGAATATAACGTATTATCCAATTATACAGCAGTTTTAGAATTTGTAGATATGATTGATTACGAGAAACTATATTTCAGTTTACCTTGTTTGAAAACTAAAATGAGTTAAGGGGTTAAGATTTTTTCGGCATTTAGAACCTTTTATGTTGTTAAAAAGTAAAAATCAATGCTATTGAAATTGTATACTAAGAGACAAACCAAGCAATGCTATAGAAACTAATGCCTCAATATTTATAAATTCTTTTTTTGTTATTTTTAAATAGAACTAGATTAATAATTGATATTCGTTTATAAACAATAGAAAAATTCCTTTTAATTATTCATTAAATAAAAAATTGTATAAGAACTCTTTCAATAAATTACTGCAAATTTTAAATTAGCTGACTAAATCAGCAGTGCTAAAATCAGCTGACTGAAATCAGATAAATATTTTATCGATATATTCAATAAAAAGTTATTTTATCAAACATTTTACTCATACATACTTTAACTGATATTAACGATTTCTTGTACGTTTTATGCGCTGTTATTAATAAATACATTGATATACCATTCATCCGTCAGAAAAATACTTTCATTGTATTCAAAATTTAGCATTCTTTCCATAACAATAAGACATCAAATATTTTACCAAACATTTAAGTTCAATGTGTGAATGTTAATTAAATATAGCATTATTTCTTTATCAAAAGTGATGATAACAAAAATTTCTTTTAATCTAAACGCAAATAGGCGTGAAGTTTTAGCACTTCAGATGTCCAAATGGAACTAAGGCCTTTCCACGTATCTCTAAGGGATGTCATGTTTAGGGTTTTCACAGATAAAAACACTACCAATTAGAGGCTCAGACGATGTTTGAAACAAAGAGAAAATAAAAGTACAATTTGTTTCTTTCTTATCCTTCAAGATAAGAAATGTCAACTACTTCCGATAACGCAGCGCGAGAATTCGTGAGGTAGATAAATTGGCATCGTTTATACCGGGACAGAAAAAAATGTTGCCTGTTTGGCGATTATAAGCGACATTTTCGAACTAAATAATTGGTTCTAATTTGAGATCAAGTGTTTCAATTAATCATGTATTCATGCATGAAACTTTGATCGTGTGTCATAAGGTTTTTGAAACTTAGCTATATTAAAATTGTTTTGCCTCATTCTAAAAAATATTCTTTTATTTAATGGAATGCATTTTCGTATATATTATAATGAAATACTAAGCGCATAAGGAAAATTTCACATCAAAATTGGTTCTCGTGTCTTAATATCTTAGCTTTTAAGTAAATTATTTCACGTATTTTGACATTATTAGCTTAGTTTTATTTTTACATTTCAGCACCTTATTATTTGTAAATTATAATTATTTTTATTACCTCGTAACGATTTTTATATATATATATATATATATATATATATATATATATATATATATATATATATATAATTTATATAGGATATTAATACAGAGTTTGTAATCTCTGCAATATAAAGGTTTGTCATCATTGAATTCTTTATATTTCTAAGATTACAAATCCTTAGCCTCAGAAATATAAAATAACGATGACACCTTTGCAAAATTATTTTAATTTAATATTATAAAGTATTCTTCCATTTAATCAGGATATGCATTAAGTTTCCATATAAATTTGGCCACATTTTATCAAATGCAAATGTTTATTTACTTCCTTTTTAGGATATTATCGATTAATTCTAAATACATGGTTTTAAATATTTAGCCAAATTATTTTAATTTTATAATTGATTTAAATTACTAGTGCTAGAGTTTCAAAGGCGACTTTTTACTGACAGCTAGAATCTATAAAACTAAATTAATATTTTATTTTAAATAACTGTATATAAGTATTATTCCAAGAAAATGATTATTCATTCTTTTAGAGAATCTGATGAGTAATTGTTAGGAAAATTACTTTGAATGTTGTATTCATTAGCGTAGTCGTTACGGCACCAGTAAAAAGACTACAAACATTTATTTAATCAAAATGTTCAAGCTATACTTTATTTCGACTCAGGTTTTATGCAATTCTTATATATCCTTAAACTAAAATCATAACTTCATAAGTTTTTATGAAAAATGATAAAGATGATTCGGAATTAAGTGTCTTTTAAAATATTTAAGTAAAGTTTTAAATTCCACCTTTACTAACTTACTGCATTTGCATAATCTGAGCTATATAGAAAGGTGATTAACATTCTGTACTGCTCATCCAACTAATATTCTAACTTATACTGACAGATAACTTTAAGAATCGTGACGTTGTGGGGGGCTGTTTGCTATGGTGTTGCCATTATAAAGAAGAATAGGTCTTAGAAAATAGATACTAAGTAAAAGTTATGTTTTTGTGTCTGGTCTTTGCTGTCGTCATAAATCGTCGGCTTGTCACAGAAAAGGAACGAAGAAAATTTGTAAAGCAAATGAACCTAACATTCAAGATCCTCTCATAATTTATTTCTTGTGAGAAAGACAGGCTTTCTGCTTACTTCGTAGTTCATTTTATAACCACTTTAATTATATAATTACCTCTTCATTAAAAGAATTGTTATATGTAAAGTATATATTCTAACAAACAGTTTTCTAGAGAATGTATACAAATGGAAATTCAGAAAACATTTAAGATATTACCTCATACAATTTTAATAATTAACTGATAATTCTAGAAATTAATCTTGGTTTGGACTATTATTATAAAATTTAAAAACAGAGAAATGTCACAAATTATTGATTAAATAATGTGGTAATTATTGATTAAATAATGTGGTAGTTATTGATTAAATTATTTAGAAAGAAATAATGCAATTGTTTTTTATTTTATTAATTTTGAATATAAGAATAAAATACATCATTTGGACAATCCTAATTCATTGCCACATTTTATCATTAGGTACACTGAAGAAAAATTAGAAACCTATAAAAAGATAAATTTACTGGTTACTTTTTAAATTTCTAAAATTCTTCATTCATCGATTATTATTATTTTCTTTTTGTCGCGTGTTCATCTGGTGTGCACATGAGAAAAGACAACAAACAGAAGTAGAGGATACACATTGATGAGGACAATGACTCCAGACAGGAACAAGAGGGTGCGCTGTTTTTTTAAAACGGGGATTCCTTACAGGCAGAATGTCCGACTTCTTTCCCAGTTTTACATCCCAGCCTTAATCGGGATTTGAACCCGAGCCCCTTCGGTGAGAGCCGAGGGTCATAACCATTTTACAGGCTAGGCGGCCTAAAGAATATTTAATCTAATGGTATCCTAAATATTTATATAATCTATAATTGATTATAATATTATTTGCTAAAGCTACAGAATATTTTATATGAAACCAAAGTACAAGGAAATTGAGCTGTTAGAGAGTATTTTTCCAGAGTTCAATAAATAATTTGATTAAAACTATTTTTGAGTTTATTTGAATTTATTAAGTATTATTAATTATTACAAATCTATTTCAGTTGTATACTACATGCTGAAACTCTTAAGGGTCTCTTGCAAATATTGCTTACGATATGAATTAAATGAGTAATTATTTGCAAAATCCTTTAGTCCAAACATTAGAAATAACAGAAATCATAACAAAATTAAAATATATTTTTGCACATACAATGCAAGTATTATTTAAGAGCATCAATATTTCCTGGTGATGAAATTAGCGTGTATTTTAGTAAAATTTAATTTTTATATTTTATTTATTATAAATTTATTTTAAGATAAAACCTAATACCCCACTCAATAAAAAATAAAGTGAAAGATAAATTTTTAGAAAATTATTTTACTCTACCCTTTCTTTAAAAATTAGTTTAAACCATACTTAAAAAGAGAATTGTCATGAAACGTGTTTTTCAAATCCTTTAATTAAAGCTTCATGTGATGATAGTTAGCAATTAATGTGTACTTTTATCTAAAAATTATTATTATAATTATGGATGTAAATTATTTAAAAGAAACATTCAAATAAAAAATTTAAAAAAATAAAACGTTATAAAGTAACAGTTGTAGCATTATCAACTATAAAACAAAGAAATAACTATTATGAACTTTTAAAAATGTCCTAGACATATTTTTAGCTCTGTGAAGTCATTCTTCAAAAGTTAGCGAATAGGCGAAAAATTTGTATCGCCCATAAATAGCCATTTTTTACTACATTATAGGCTCCTACCATATTACAGATAAGAGATTTTCATGTAAATGTAAAGTAATTGCAAAATGGAAACATTCTATAAACTTCAGGTTTAATCGACCATTGCAATGAAATTACCAGGAATATGGAAGAAAGGAAATAGATATATAGTTTTCTTTTGTTTTTTCTTCCATGGTACTTAAGTGCCAACTAAGACGAATAATCAATTTAGTAATAAAAACGTCGGAAGCCAACGAATGGAGGCTATTTCCAGGTTCCGTCCCGCATTTGTGCACTAACTTGCAGTTCGGCTTACGATTTCTGGCTATCAGAAAGTTGTTAATGTGAAGTAATAGCCTAGCAATTACCTATTCTCTTAATTCCGACTTCGCACGCAGACTCCTTGTGGGAGTTGCGGTTACAGCGAAAGATACCAATTCAGTTACCATGAATACTTGGAGACAAATAAGCCAAAATATATCAATATATTTTAGAATAAAAAGTACAGATTGATTTAAATATCGGTAACACTATTCGACTAAATTATCTCAAATATATATACAAGTAAATAAGCTGAAATTTGTCTTTTTACGAGAAATTTTATCCGAAATTTCTTAATGTATTTGAGACATAAAACAACATTTAAAATTTCAACGCAAATTTCTTAAAATCATATACAAATAACTTTTTGCTCATAGATAAGCTTTGTTCTCAATGAAAATTTATTAATCAAAAGCATGTTATATCGAATGATGATCTGAGTTATTTATAGATCAGGAAAAATAATTTTACATAATGAAATTTACATCTGTAATGAAAATTAAAACACATTAATGGTATGGTATACTATTTAAAATTAAGCCAAAAATTTCTTTTATTAAATAAATGATGATACATTTTATTTATGATTTGTTCAAATTTAAAGATGACAGCATGAAATATTAGTCAACATTTTAGTTATTTTAAATATTTTGATAACAATCTAAATTAATTGGAAATAGCTCAGAAATACAATAGCTTGAGAAAGGGTAAAATGTAAAGAATAATAAATGGATTAAAATTATTATGTACAAATAAAAAATGGAATTCACGGATGTTATTAATACATCAAAAATGATTTTTAATATTCTAAGACAGTAGCATTTGTCTGTATTAAAATGAATAAATTTTTTAATGATCTAAAACCATTTTTATTTATGAAGAAGGCGCTGTCATATCAATGAATTCAATAATTCCAAATTAAAATTTAAATTCACAATTAATTCTAAATGTTTGTTATTTAAGGAACAAGAAATGTAATGTTATGCATTATATATATATATGTAATGCATATATTTATTAATTTTATATTTCAATGAAAAAAAATAAGAGTTGAGTATTATTAGAGGAGTTATTTAATTGGAAAATCGTTATTTAGAAATACATATATAAGAGAACATTAGTATCTCTGTACTCAATACCGATTGTCGGATTATTTATAAAGTTTTTAAGTCGAGGAAAATATTTTCTCAAAAATACTATGAATAATCTTTGTCACATCTTAATGTTAATAATATTATTAACTGATTTAAAATAACATCATTTTAAACTAAAAGTATAAATTGTTTTCTTCGAAATTATATGAAAACATTACTCTATTTTCTGGATTTTGTCTCTGTGTGTGTTTTACTTGATATGAGTTTCGAAGCGCAGTACACACAACTCCTAATATATTTAAGAAAGAATCATTATCAAAATGAGCTGAGCCATCAAATGTTCATCAAACAAACTCATCCTCGCCGATTCGCTTAATCATAAATTGCTAAACTTTCCCAGTATGCTAACAACCCTTATGGTTCCATTCTTCGTACCCTTTTATTCCCAAAATTCTAGAACTGAAATAGCAATTTTTCTGCAATTCCGATTTCGCGACTTTGCAAATATGACGATGTCACGAAAGTCGTAAATATGAGACGGTCTGTAATAAATGTTTTCCGTCCGAGCATGTGTGTGACGAAATCCAATAATTCACTAATGTCTGTTGCTTTTAGGACGAGAAGTGTTAAAAGCACCTGATTGAAAATAATGGCTTCTGGAACATTGGGAATCTATTAGAGTGGATATTGAAAAGCCTTTCAGCGGCATAGTTATTTTATTACTCTATTAAACCAGTAAAAATAGAAAATATAATTATTCTTTTATTTACTTGCTTGATTTATCGATATTGTTTCGCACATCTTGTCAGCGGCTATTAAATATGCGTATTTATGTTACATCTACAATAGAAACGATTCAGCTTGGAAGACAATTGCTAGTTTATGCAACTTTAATGCAATAATTAAATCAATGTTTATTACGGAAATTAAAAATTTTATGCATTTTATGCGTCGTAAAATTTATACCAGATATGTAACTTAATGTTGGCAAAGAAAAAGGTTTTACGATGTATATGTATTTTTTATGTTGCTTTTAATTTCACTTCGTTTTCAGGTGTTGAAGAGCATTTCTTTATTATACTTGAATATGCTTTTATTTAGAGTCATTTTGTCATTTGAAACTGGTTAATCTAAGATGAGTCTCCATCAGCTAACATATTATATATTGTGGTGCGATATAATAAATATATTATTATTAGAACCTCTTTAACGTCTTCTTTTCAAAAGACTTGGAAAATTATTTGGTTAAAAATGAAAAACTTTTAAAATTTAACTCCTTAAAAAAATATTTCAAGGGATCTAACCGATTTTCTTATTCAACCCTTTAATGAAATGGAATTGCAGATAAAACATAATTTGACTTGCCTCTTTATGTTTATAGACAAAATATCAAAATTCATTTACTTTATACATGATTTAATATTAAAACATTTAATAAATAATGTTGATTCTAGGGAAAGTTAAAAATATTGCACATATTAAACTGCATATATTTTAGAACTATCTTTTATGCAAATACAAATTTTCAACAAAAAATTCCAAACAAAGTGTTAGACCTTTGTTTTTTATTTTATGATTTTCCCTTTAATTTATATAAAATCACTTAGCGTTAAAAAAATTTACAAAGATTAGAACTTTACAAAAATATAAAATTGCAATTTGCACTCAATAAAATGATAACATTTTAAACCAGAAGAAAACATTAAGAATTAGCTATTATTCGAGACATGTGAAAATATATAAAGAAAATATGAAATATGAGTTAATATATGTGTGACTTTAGGAAATATGAGTTAGTAAATGTGTGGATAATGAAAATTTTTAGTATCATATCTGAAGAAATCAATTATGACACACTAAAAGTTTAGCTACTTAGTGAATGTATTCTCGAATTTGCTAAACATAATATACGTGTGCCCTTAATATTTTTTATTTATTCCAAAATTATGAAAGAAAGTTGAATAAACTATTCAAACATAATTTAAAGAATAAATACTGGACTAAATGAGGAAACGGAAATAAAAAAGGAAGCAAAAATGTGTGGATAATAAAACTTTAAAAATTCTTCAATGTAAATTTAATAGATCATAAAACTTGTTTTGATGGGTATTTTATAACTTTAGATACTCTTATGGAACTTGTGTTATTTTAAGCAAACAGGATTAAATTATAAAAATTCCCCAATTAAACCGACCAAGAACAATAGAACTTGTGTGGAAATGCAAAACCAAATAACTGTCAGTAATAATTTGGTGCTAATAAGAGATATTGCGGAAACTTTTCACACTTCGCCGTAAATGGAGTAGGCTTATGATTGGTCGACACAATGTTACAATGGGGTAACTTTTTGATAAATTCGAAAAGGGTGCTTTCTTAATAGCCTAACAATTACTTATTTTTCCAGCTTTAAGCACGCTGTTGAAACAGAAGGTTAAGACCGATTCTTATCAAACAGGTGTTGGCTAGCAGAACTTTTCTAAGAACTTAGTTATGCATATTTGCATACAAGATATCTGCGAAGTCATTTTAGGTGTGGAATAAAGTTTCCTGTCTACCTCATGCAAGAGGACGAGTTAAATATCAATACAACGGCCAGACATGTTAATTTCTTTAATCAAAAATATATTTTTTAAAAAAAAAAACAAAGTTATTACAAAATTCAAAATTTAAAAGTTTTGACAACTGAAAATAAAAAAGAATTACAAGTACTTGCAATAAAAGGAAAATAAGATAATGCTATAAAAATTAATTTTTTTCAATAATCATATTGATTTTGTCATCCATGTGAGAGAAATCAGTATTTGCACTATTATACAGTATTTATACAGTATTACAGTATTTGTTTTAAGGTAAACTTTTAGAAAAATTTTTGTCTTTGATTTTACAAGATTAAACTTTTATTCATAACTTTCTATCATGTTTATATTTCTTAGTTCATGGTTCTTATTCTCCATCTGGATTTTCCCAAGTATGTAAAGAAAATGTTTTTTGACAGTTTTAATATAAAAATATAATGTGAATATTCCCATAATGTATTACAATATTTATATTTCTACTATTTTAACACTGATTTTTAATCAATATTTTTAATTACAGTTTCTTCGGTGCATTTAAATTTATTTAAACTGATTTCATAAATTATATAAATTATAATTTATATTGTTATTCTTTAATTTTCTCTCTGCGTTTTCCAAATTTGGATAAAAATACTGAAAATTCTAACATTTTTAATTCCTTTCTCCGAATTAGGATAGAAATAAATTCTTTTTCTTATTGTCCTCTAAAGTATTTTTTAATAAGTTTAAATTTATAGCAACGTTTAATAAAAAATAGTGTATATCTCGCATTCTATTTTCGTTTCCTGTAAGTTTATACTTATATAACAATGTAAAACAGATTCTAAATTACTTATTTTATACTAAGGGAGTCATTAAAATTATATTGCAGTGAAAATGGAGCTACATTTTTACGGAAATTGCCATTTATATTTTATTTAAAAGTAGAATTGGCTTTGTTAAAGATCAGTTTGCTATATTTACATATTAAGACTGAAATTTTCCTACCACAAAACCTAACACACCTAAACTTAATCAGACAAGTAACACAGTAAATTAGACCTAATATATGGAAAGGGTGGGTATATATATATATAATCCCTTAGCATATAAACACCATTCAAATATAATAATGGAGTAAAAGCTATTGAATGAATAGATACGGAAAGCCTTAGTTTAATCCAAAAAAAAGTTTAAATTCTAAAAGATTAATCTAAAAAAGTATTATTTTAACTGTTTCTAAGATTTACTATATTGTTGAAAATTATCTCGATAACCACTTAAATCTTAGCATTCACTTATGAAATTGGTAACGTAAATAAGAAAAAAGTTATTTAACAATTTTAAGTTGAAAAATAACTGAAAATCAACTGTTTTAACAAGAATTCTATTGATCATTAAAATAGACTTATTTCATTATCAAATATTTATAAGATGAATTATTTTAGTTCTTATGAAATATATTAATAAAATATTAACTAACTATTACATAAGGTCGTCAACATTTTTTAGTTAATTTTTCATGCTAACGTGACTGATGTGTTTCATTTTGTGCACAATAATATTAAAATGGCAGCATATTTAACGCTGAATATATCAGTTGTTTGAATTCTGTTCACTCGACTGCCAAACGGTAAAAACGCAGTTTTATAAGGCATTTCGTGATGAGATCACAAAAAACATTCCTAATAAAAATGAAGCTTATTTTCATGTCACACATTTGGACCTTTGAATATGTCATTAAAACTTACCTGCCAAGAATGACAAAAGAAAATTATCATTTCATCACCTATTTAGAACCTCAAATTTTTCTCGTATCTAAATAAACTCTTATGCATATCAAAATTCACAAAAAATGGTTAAATTCATACTTTTGTAAAATTTTCATTTGTATAATCATTATTTAATTATAAATAATATAGTTAATAAAGCCTTAAATTTAATTTAACAATTAATAGTTTTTTGTTAAATTTTTAAAGCCATAAATTTCTTTCATTATTAATTAAAACCAATATTAATGAGTCTTAAGAATGAAATCTACCTTCTAAATGTGAAAATAGTCAATGAGTTAGTCGAAAGCATCTTTAAGAAACATTTATAATATTTTCAAAAGGCAAAACTAACTTTTTTTTTAAAGGGTACACATTTAATCAATGTGACTTTTAAATATTGATAAAATATGAATTTATTTCAGAACCACTAAATGGAAAACGAAGCAATTATATTTTGGCGTTCAGAGCAATATAAAATTTAAATAGTGATTTATTATTGGAGTCACAAACAAATTTTTTCTTAAATGACAGAAGATAATTTTGCTGTTCTATGGTAGTGCATAACTATAAGAAACAATTTTAACCCTTCATGAAAAAATTGCATCTGTAAAAGACATCACATTTTTTTATATTCTCAATTTTGGGTTTTAACCTCCAGCTAAAGAAACAGTCTAGAATATCTAGAAATAAAGAACATAGTAGAGATAATTTTTTGCAGCTATAAATTATTGACTGTATTAGTAAAAAGCTTGTATCAATTTTACCTTTTTTGAAAGTCTTAAGTCAGGAAAATATCCAAATTTCGTTATAATTTTAATCTGTCACCATAAAACAACATATGCATAGTCATGGTTTCTTACCTGTAAAATTTAGTATTTATTTCGATTCCTTTATCGATACATTTCAAAGACAAGTTTCGTTTGTTTGATCTTTCTGCTTTTAATCAACAAATTAACATTTTCAAATTCCCATTCTCTGGTTTTTTTGGTATATTCTTGAATCTTGCAAAAATAAATAATATTTTTATAACTGAAGTATTATTCAGGGGGAAAATGCTTTAATAAGTATTAAAGCATTTTTCCCCTGAAATAACATTCCTTTAACATTTCTCTCACCATACCATCGGAATAATTATTTGTATCTTTGCATCGATTTTAAAATTTATTCTAGTGTTAAGCTTGAATACATTTTCCTTGTGATGCACTAAGAAAATAAGGATTTATAAATATTTTCGATAATCCAGGGGTTTACGTTACTTTTCCTCTGTAGCCACTTTATTTGCTAAATGTTGCGGATTTTTTCTTTAAATTTATAATCTCTATCATTATGCAGAAAAGTACTTATGTTATTAAATAAGTAAAGTTTACTGAAGCAGAAAACTCTCTATGAATAAATTTTATTACCTTTATTGAAAGTTTCAGGGGAATTCATGACCTTTCCATAAAACTTTTTTGAAATAAAATGACTTTTACTGCAATAAAAATAATTGTTGCCTTCTTGTCAAAATATGTTTTAAAATACACTTTATTTTAAGTCCGCTTTTTCTCTGCTAGCGAATTAATAGTTATTAATCGTTCCAAATTTTAATTCTTAAATGCAATTGATTTTATTCGGGGGAATTTACTTTATTTTTTCAATACGATTATTTGCACATCATATGTACTAATGTTTGAGTTTAAGCAAAAAATTAAAAATTGCGTTTATTTATACGTTATCGTTTTGGACAATGTTATAAGAAATAGTTTAAACTGTAATTCTAAAAATATTCTGAACAGTAAAATAAACAAAATAAAATATTGAAACATTTTTATACTTAAATTTGAGAGAGTGCAGAAAAATTTAAACAATATATTTACTTTTGAATACAATATTTTGATTTGTAAAAGACTGAATTGTAAGCATTTAAAATTATTAATTCTAGAGGTTTTAATTTGTCTCATGAGAAAGAGTTTTATCATGCATGAGTACGCAATCAAAATCTTAATATTAAATTAGAATTTTGAAATAAATTGAAATTATTTTTTAAACATTTGATAATAAATTTAAGTTATATTGGTGCAATTTAATAGGAAGTTTCAACAACGAAAATAGCTTATATATTTTGTTAAAACAAAACTTAAATAAGATAAAAACAATGTATATACACACACATACAAATGTGTATATTTATATATATTCAGTAGAAATACAATATTAATATTTAAAATTAATTATTAATATAACTGTATCAGTATAGATGTAGTTATATTAATAATTAATTTGACTAAACAAATATTTGAATTTTATTCATAAACTTTTAATTAATGTTTATCAGTTTTATTAATATTTCCTGACCGGACTTCATGGCTGAAAATAAATTTGAGTTTAAACAAGATGCGGAAATTATAATTTGTGGTAATGGGAAATGAAATATATGGAAATTTAACTTAATTTCAACAGCTTTTCCATAGTGAGTGGGTGTATTTTTCTTAATACCCACAAACTGATATGATTCTGCTTGAAGAGCAATATGTGATCAAATAAAGATTTTGGAATCATTTAAAGTAAACAACATTGCTATACTAAAATGGGTAATTTATTTTAAGTAGGAAAATATGTATTAGTAAGATTATCAAAACCATAATAAAAGGGCACTTTTGAATGTGATTAGTTAGATTTTAGTCATATATTCTATAATACATATTGGTGGAGTGATAGATAAATTCGAAATATTTGGAAAAATATACATTATTTATGGCCACTTTTTATGCATGAATAATTCAACGAGGTTTTATATTTTTAACTGGATTCCGAACCATAATAAATATTTACATTAGACTTGGTAATTGAACCACAAACAACTGTATTTCTACATCAAGTCCTAAGTATTCACATCAAAATCTACATAAGATCAAGCCATTGTAACAATAAGAGTGTAATTTTTTTAAGAGTAAAAATATTCCAAGTAATAGCAAGAACAAAAAAAGAAATTGTGTAATGGTCTTATTAATTTCATCCATGGTAGGAAGAGTGTGTACATATCATAGTTTCAACGCTCATCAAAATAATTTTTTTTTTTTTTTTACTTCCTCTATTTTGCATGTCAAACGGATATCCCCTCGGATCCTCTTATATCATGTATTATTTTAACATCGTCACACTTTCTGAATTCGTATTCAAACATGCAAATTTTACGCATTATCCCACTTACTCTCAAACTGGTAATTTCCGTATAAACCTGAAAAGAAACTATTTCGTCGTATATGCGGAGCGTCCAAAATGGATCTCATTGTTAGTAAGCTCAAATTTATTTGATGCAGAAAAAGAAATGAAAGTGCCAAATGTATTTTTATAAGTGTTTCCTTTCATAAATGTTATACTATAATTATATAAAGCAATGTACTTTTAAACTCCATTGCAGAGGATGATATGTTTGTTCCGAAAAATGTTGTCACTTCATAACAATAACCGTAAAAGGAATTCTTTAACAGAAACTCGAAATCCGTTTTCTTTTTTAATAG
Organism: Latrodectus elegans; assembly: GCA_030067965.1. Classification (NCBI taxonomy): domain Eukaryota; kingdom Metazoa; phylum Arthropoda; class Arachnida; order Araneae; family Theridiidae; genus Latrodectus; species Latrodectus elegans. The sequence goes on from CM057809.1 coordinate 61,791,713, forward strand.
TTAATGAATATTAAATATTTTGTAAAACTATTCCTGAAATATAGTTCGAGAATATATAAATTAATTTTCGTTATAAAAAGTTTTTTTGAAGCTTTTTTAACGGTGATATCACATTTAAAAATTTCATTGATTTGCTGCTATAATTACTAATGTATTCTTTCAAGTGAGAAAGTTTTCACAAGGCTTAAACATGTTACACAGTAAATAAAGCTTTTATTTTCCTAGGAAAGATTAAGATTTTTTTTCAGAAATATAATTTTTTTTATTTTATAATCATTAATTTTTTTTTAAATTTGTTTTTCGTATTGATGTCCTCCTAAATTTTCTTTCCAAATAAATTAAAATAAGCTTAAATGGAAGGATGGAGAGACTATTTTAGAGTTTTCAAACAATTCGCACCATAAAAGAGCTAATTCTTCTGCTTCAAATATTTACTTTGATAAATGAAAAATTAAACTCGGATAAATATGCAAATTAACCAAATTAACCTATGAAAATATTGTGATATTGTAAATATGTGTTGACAATCATTTGTCAAAATGCCTTTTCATTTTATTTTTCACAGTTCAATTTTTTTAAGGTTAAGAGAGCGAGCTTTAACAACATATTCCACTTCAGGTTATTTTAAACCCTCATTTATCAAGATTCTTCATTTAATTTCATATAAGCGCAATATATTTCAATATTTTATGTGTTTAATTGTTGTTAAAAAAATTGATAAAATTCTTACCGATGAAAAGTTATTTTTAATTTTGTGCACTTTTTTTTGTGGTATCTACGTAATTCAACTAATTTGAAGAAACATTGAACAATTTCCTGCAAAATCAAGGAGAGAAATTCTTATTGAATTCTATAGAAACGTTTGTCATGTTTGAACGATAAGTGCTTTATAAATAGTCCACTTTATTTGAAGAACTAACACTACAAGATGATTTGCTGCCACTTTTTCAAAACATTTCTTCAAAAATTTTTATCACATACTAAATCATCTAATGAGATAAGTTTATTATTTTGCAAACTATTTCAGTTGATTTATTGAAGATTTTAGTGTGTACACAAACACAGTTGAAAACATCAGTTTATGATATGGTCACGTGATACACTCTTCCTTTGCGTGTTTGCATTGTAATTCTTTGTAATAAATGAATATGCTTGAAATTAATATTAGACTTTATGCAGAATTAAATGGACATTTTGTGAAAAAAATAGAACATTTTTATAACTTAATTAAAAAAAAAAACAGTGTTTTTTCAAGAAATTCCTGAAATGTCAGACTAATTTTATAGAACACTTTAAATCATGCAGCTTACAAGCTCTCTCAGAAAAGAGTAATTCTTGTAAGAAAAAAATATATATATATATATATATATATATATATATATATATATATATATATATATATATATATATATATATATAAGATATGTAATGTATGAAGGAAAAAATAAATATATATTTTTGAACAGTTTAATTATCTTCTACAACTAAGGTTACTTGTACCAATTCTTACTGTAAGAATATCACTAGTTCAGTTGTAAAATTCTGATGTTGTTCCCTACTAACTAAATATCATTCTAACTCGTCCCACAAATGCTCTATTGGCTTACATCGGAACTCTAAGCGGACCAGGAATGATGTTGTACATCAATATCCTGTGCTATCGTTTCAACAATTTTCGAAGGGTATATATTCCAGTATACCTTTCGTAAATTGTTGAAATGATAGCATGACACACCAATAAAATAATCTTTATCACTTGATGTGATGTTAGAAACATCAAGGGATAAAGATTATTTTATGATCTTTATTAAGGGATAAAGATGATGTGATGTTAGAAACATCAAGGAATAAAGATTATTTTATTGTTGTGGTGTTGCTTTCTTTGTGTGCGAGCAACACATTGTTTGATAATGAGAGTACGCTACTACGAAGATTCATCGTAATTCAGAACTTCTGAATTTGGTTGAAATTTATATGGCATAATTTGGGAGTGTCTCTTGCAATTCTCACGAACCTTATGCTTCAGAACATGCCGTCTATTTCGGTCAGTTCAAGAGGAGATTAATACGAGTCGATTTAACTTCTGTAGTCGGTGACTTCTTCCTGAAATCTCCAACAGTTGACGATATCTGTGATAAATCTTACACAATTACACGAATAGATCCACTGTTATAAAAGCGTCGTGACGTGACACCCAACTACAACAACTCTTTCAAAGTCCTTATTCTACTCGTAGTCACATTTCTCTAATAACTAAAACTATTCCCACTTCCAATATTATTCATAATTCACATGAAAGTACTGAATTGGCAACAAAAAACCCACATACAGAAACATTTTGTGAAAATCCTGTGGCTTTCGGTCCATTATTATAGAAAAGTTTGTATGTGTGAAGATATATATGGATATATTTCTAAAATTTTAAACTGTGTTCTTTGAAATTAAAAGGAAAATTCATGGAAAACGTACTTTTGTGAGAAAAGTGTAGCTTAGAATTATATAAAAATAAAGAAAATGATCTCTTAAAATCATATGAAATAATTAAAATAATATTAAAACGTGACTTACATCTCTCAATCACACCGTGTGGGATGGAAAAAATTCTAAATAGAATGTTAAAAATTTGAAAATAGTATCTTGCTGAGCTTTCAAATACTCTTCACATAACTGCATTTTAAGTTTACAATTATATGTAGAAATCAAATAATTTATAACTTTAACGAAAATATAACAGATTTATATTTTCATTAACGCATTCAATATATTACAATAGTTACTATCATTAAGTAATTTAATTGTTGTACCCGCGAATATTAACTCTTAATGAATCATTATCTTATATTTTAATGAAAATTATATATATATATATATATATATATATATATATATATATATATATATATATATATATATATATATATATATATATATATATATATATATATTATTCTGAATTTAAGTGAAGTAAAAATTAAGCAAATATTCTCTGCAATTTACTACTAGAAATTTTTGAATAAAATGAGAAAAATATAAAGCAATTAAATAAGCACAAAACTAAAAAGATTTTAAATATGGGAAAAGTTTTTAAGTCTGAGCAATGCATATTGCTTAAAATGTAAAGAAAAACATTTGAATACAAAAAGAATGAACTTAAAATTGAAATTTAAAAAAAGAAAAAAATAGTGAGTAGAGTAGGAAAAATATTTGTCCCTTACGAAGTAATAGAGAGACAAGGAAAGAAGTATCGGGGAGAATTTATTTTCATAAGGATTTATACGAATTATAAACAAAAGCATGTATTATTAAATTTTACATACTTACTAAATTGATTTCGCAAAACAGTTTTAAATTTTTCATCATTAATAAACCTTTGATTTTTTTTATAAATAATAAGTAATGAAACAGTTTGAATAATTCAGTTTTAATAATGAGTAGTTATTGGATTTAATAAAATAGTTAAATAATGAAGTTAAAAAGAAATATACTTTATTTTAATTTCATAAGCTCCATATAATCAGGAAGTTGAATTTTATTAAAAAATCATTGAACTCTCTTTTTATTGAGAATTATGTATTAACTTTCTTGCTAAGAAAATTTCAATCTTTTTCTTTTCACGTTGAAAATTTAATTACAGATTTTTTTCAATAATAATAATAATAATTTTTATGAAAAAAAGCTTACACGAAAAAAAAACTTTTATCTTCAAATTGCATTGTATAGAAGTATATAGTGTCAATCTCAACAAATAAAATATGAATAAATCTCATTTTTAAATTACGGAAATGCATATTATTTCAGTATGTCTTAAGGAACAATATGTAATATTTTTCTAATAGATTTGTATTATAATTATCAAAATTTTCCTATTTTATCCGCGAAAATCAATAAAGTGTATACGTACATAATTATATTTGTGTTCAGTTAATTGATTATTAATTCTTTTAAATGTGCAAAATTATAAGAACCTAATGCGTAAGTGAAACTTTATTCAAAAATTAAGGAAGAAAACACATTATCTTTATAATTAACATAATCCATAATTTTTTGATGACTTTTGCTTTGAAGTTGCTAAAGTTGTCATTTACTCTTAATAAAAAGAACAAAAAAATTAATTACATAAATTTTCGACATTATACTACATACATCTAACATACATGTGCTATCTGTTCTTTATCTCAAAAAAATATTAACAATAATAATCATAAACGATTGCAAAAAATGATGTTTCTAACTATACGATAACAAACGCATGTCACAGTTTTGCATCGAAATCATCGATATACATACACGCTCCTGTTTGAAAAAAGAAATATCTCCGCAGACCTTGGCCGCAAACAGCCCGTGTCAGAAATCCGTCGACGTCGCAGCCGCCACTCAAGATCAGGAATAAAATGAGATGCAGTTATTTAATTTATAAAATTCAAATTTATATTTGCCCTTTTCATATAAATGCTGGTTTCTTTGGGAGAACTTTTATTCCTTAGATATTATTGCTAATTTAGCAAATTTAAGTGATTCAAGAGTGTCTCCAAGAACCTGTAGATTTCTATTTCTTCGTCCGCACACTCATTCTGTATTCCTTGCCTCAAAACACTTATCAACATACTGTGATTTCATGAGCATAATTTAATAAAATAAGTATTAAATTTCAATGAATTAAATATTCATTCTTTTGTCATCAATGAATTTTCGATATAATAGATTGAGAATTGTACTCTTGTAAAGTATCAAACAGTTTTTATAGATAAAAATTGTTATTCCTTTCTACTCATGGTGATTTAATTCTTAAATTTCAGTAAGAATTTATCTCACAAGTATTATTTTTATTTTGTTCAGAAATATGTTTGATAAACTTTATAAGACAATAAGAGTAATTGATGAAATCGAAATTCATAAGATATAAAAAAAATTCTAAGTTAGATTATTTATTCATTTTTGCATTGAATCATTAACTTTTCAGCGTGATTTTGTTGTTTAATATCAAAGACTTTTGTGTGGAAATAAAAAATAAAAAAATCTCACGACATTTTTTTACAAATTGTTTCAATTTTTCTTAAGTAATGTGATATTAGATATTTTAATCTTATTATAGTTTTTGTTCCTCAAATGCAACAATTAAATGTTATTTGCATGAAATAATTTACAAAAAAATAATTGAATATTGCAATAAATCATCAGTATTTTGAGATCTTATAAATTTTACTAATAAAACTTTCATTAAAAATCGAATAGCAGGTAATCACAAAAGGTAATAATAATAATAATAATATTCTAATTAACAAAAATTATGATTATGTTTGTTATATTAAAATGTGATTGACAATTTGTATGTGGTTAACATCTTTCTTAAGTTAAACTTCTTGATCAAAGTACAGTATATAATTCAAATTCAGAAATTATGGTAAAAGCTTAGTAATACCTCACTTACGTTTAATATATAATAGTATTTTTAATAGCAAAATGGAAAAGAATTGATGATTTTACAAAAAATCCCGAAAAATATATATAAGTTAGTTGCTTATTTCCCATAGTGGTATTTTGGTAACTCATTTATATTTGCTTTTCGTCTTCTTCCATATCACATTCAAACATCTTGATTAAAGTAGTCTATAATTCAACAAATACAAGGAGAAAACTGACAAATTTTTATTATTATAACATTATTTTGTGGTATAACAGGAAGACATATAGCACAAAGTTTTCAATAGCTCCTTTAATGTTAAAAAATCCTATTAGTTATGTAGTTTATTAGTCTATGCATGCATAGATAATATACAGGAATTTTACCTACTACTTTATAATCTGAAGTATTTAAAAAACTGTAAAATTTGAATGACCATTTAATATAAGCATTGAACTAATGACCATTTAATTTTTTCAAGAATGTTAAATGTATATCGTCAACATATAACATTTTTGATCAGTATTAGAAATTTGGTCTTCTAATATTGACTCATAAAATTTTATTATTTTATTCTTAACTAAGAATTTATTCTTGACTAAGAATAAAAATAGTGCATAGTTCTTTTGATTAAATTTATTATTAATGTAAAGTGTATTCAACATAAAGAAATATGAAATAAAAAGAAAGATAATGTAAAAATCAATTTAAAATATTTTTATGTTTTGAATTGAAAAATACTTTAATAAAAACCGGTAATTTTTTTAGGCATAAACATTAGTAATTTATTTTATTTCACAGCTTACAATTGAATTAAAACGAAATTATCTATTTAATTTTCAACTGTTGTCTCAAAACATTTTTCAGCAATAAATAAATATACAAAGTAAAAAAGTATTTATCCAGCTAAGTTTTTCATTATTATTTTTATGATAAAATTTAGAAAAATAATTTGATAGCTTAATTTTTATTACTAGAGCTAGCAAAATGTATACATACATTAAATGTTATAATACATATATTTTTAATTTTTGGAATGTTTTATAAAAGTTTATATAAAAAATGTCAATTTAATTTTTTAAGGTGCAGTTCCAAAAAAAACAGTTTATTTTGCATTATCATCTGTTTCCATTTCAATATTTAGCCAAATAAAATTAAAAATATTATCCAATAAATCAAATTTCTTTAGAAAAGAAAAAAGTGGACTTACTGAATAAGGCAATGGCACTCTTTTTTTGTTGAAAGGCACATCAAAAACGGGATGTAAACCCCAAAACCAAATCGGACTACATTAAAGGAATATTATTTTATCTATAAAAATTAAAATCATCTTTTAAATGAGCAAATACAACAAAATGTTAACGGAACACTACATCACAGACTCTGAACCGGGAACGGAAGCAGTACGTTCGGTGTTTGAAGAGAGGAAGTTTATCACTATACTGAGCCGTCGTTGGTTGCAGCCTTCGTAAGTTATCAGGGTTGCCACAAGTGATAAGGCACGTGTTCGCCAATCCCACAGGTAAATAGCGCCAACTTTTTCCCCCTTATTCAAAATATTAGTTTGTTTTCTGGTGGGCAGATTCTTTCTTTTTTCGACGCACACTCTTCATAAAATACAATTTCTTTTCTTCATACTCTATTTAGTTATTTTACTCTGTTAAATTCCCGTTATTTTTTGTTTAACAGTTTTTAATTCATTAAGAAATTTTTTCATTACCATGAGAAAAAAAAAAATTAAACAAATATTAAACTGAAAAAAATAATATCATGTTGAATGAAAAATTTTGATTTGTAATTTAAGCTCAGTTTTTTTAAAAAGTAAATTAAAACTTTTTTTTTTAAAAAAAAATATATAGATATATACTATCTGAAATTTAAAGAAAAAGTTTTTCTCAGGTATTAAGCTTTTCTTTAGCTTAGTAAAATTGCAGAACAGTCTAGAATAATTTTACAAAATAGTCTATGAGGATAAATTCTTTGCAAATATTTGTTTAAATTTTCAAGGGTAGAGAAAGAAAAAGTACTTTTTGCTAGCAGTCTCTTCAAATTTTATAGTTATTATCTTTAATTATAATTAATATCTTAATTATAATTAATTATAATCTCTTAACATTAAGATCATGAATAGTCATAGCATTTTATTGTATATATTCTTGCGGTTTCATATGACAGTTATTCATTCATAGTTGTTTTCAACATAATTTTTTTTCTTCTATCGAACGAAAGAAAATAGTTTGTATCGAATGATTAGTTAACAATTTTTATTAAAAATGTTTAATTTATTAAACGTACTCTTCTTAACATTATTCAAATTAGATATAAAAAATACAAGAACAAATCTAAATAATCATATTTGCGCAGTACAAATTTTCAGTTCATTTTCTGTAAAATGATTAATTAGTCACGATTAGAGGACAATTAAAGTAATTAAATCTGAATTGAATGAATTCATTCATCCAGAGAAATCGATTAGTTAAATTTATCACGAAACCTATAATAATGCGTGTACTTTAATTTTTATGTTCTCTTTATAATGTATTTTCTAACCGATTAAACTATATAGAAATTTATCAATACATAAAATATTTTTAAGCAATATTAGTTATTTTACAATTAAAAAATTTACCCCTAAAATACAGTATAGAGATTCCTAATATATACCTATAATCCATTACTACTATAATACTTTCATTCAGTTTTGTTATGAAATACAATTTTTCTTTGAGAACTTGTATTTTAGCAATGTAATATTATAAGTATGAAGCTAAAACTACTGAAGCAGTAGTTATGTGGGTTATCAAGAACGTAAATTATCAACAACAATTAAATATAGACTGAAACAACAGCTGAATTAATTAATTAAATTCCTTGAATAATTAAAATATATTTAAGTACTAAAATTTCCCTTTATATAATTTAATTTAATAATGTCACTGCATTTTTAGAATCAAATCATCTTAAACACATACTCCTTGTACTTGCGAATGTGATTTCATATTTAACGGTTATTTACTTAATCAGCATCTGATATTATACATTTTATTTCAGTGAGTAAAGTCTTTTTCTGGAAAATAAAAACGTTAAATAAAAATGAGTCATAGCTTTTTACGCCCTTAATAAATAAAAATACTTTATCTGAAAATGTAGCATAATAGCCACATCATTGGTATTAACGCAGAAACATTACTTTATCTAAAGTGAAATTTGTATCTATCATTCCTATATATGATTCCTTTTTCTTTTTTGTATATTTTTAGTATCATATTTTATATATGTATTAAAAAATAAAGGATAGGTTTGGTAAAAATGATTTATAGCTTTTTACGCCCTTAATAAATAAAAATACTTTATCTGAAAATGTAGCATAATAGCCACATCATTGGTATAAACTCAGAAACATTACTTTACCTAAAGTGAAATTTGTATCTATCATTCCTATATATGATTCCCTTTTCTTTTTCGTATATTTTTACTATCATATTTTAAATATGTATTAAAAAACAAAGGATAGGTTTGGTAAAAATGATTTATAGCTTTTTACGACCTTAATAAATAAAAATACTTTATCTGAAAATGTAGCATAATAACCACATCATTGGTATTAACTCAGAAACATTACTTTATCTAAAGTGAAATTTGTATCCATCATTCCTATATATGATTCTATATTCTTTTTCGTATATTTTTATTATCATATTTTAAATATGTATTAAAAAAACAAAGGATAGGTTTGGTTTTGTCTGATTTTGGTTATGCAGCTATACATCGATATCTGATTGAGCTGAAAATTGCTCCGCCATTGATAAGCAGATTTTTGATGTGTGTGGTTTTCATGTTCTCATTAAATTTCTTATTTACTCTGGTGAGAAGGATTATTTACATAATTATCGGTAGTGTTATTTACTATCACAATAAAATTATCATTCCTTTCTTAATTATAAACCCCAAAGCTATTCTGGTATTATATATAATAAGAGCAGTTTTTAATTCCTTTATAATAAAAAATTTCGCCAAATTTTTACTATATAACGTTTTCCGAAAAAGTAAATTTCTGAAAATATAAATGAAAATTTTAAGGATACCTATTTTCTTTTATTATTCGGCATTATCAATTTGAATGAAAATAAAATTTTAATTTTAGAGAATTTTAATTTACAATATTATTTAGCTTGTTGTAATTTACAGCATAGCATAAAATACTTTATATTTTTATTTAAGAATAAATAGCTTACTGTAAGTAAGTGAAAATTAATTTTTAGGACAAATTTACATCATTTTCGCAGAATTCTTAAGTGTAGCAACACTAATCAGTTATTTGGTACTTACATTTTACCAATAAGAATGGTATTAGAGTAAAAGATAGATATTAGACTATAGAGTATTTGAAATATGATTCCAAAAAGGAACTAAAAAATCCTTCAAATTAAATTAAAAGTATGTCTTCCTGACAGATTTAAAGAATCATAACCACTAAATCTTATAAATCCGTCACACAAAATGTCATGGCAAACATTTAGCAGTCATATTTGATTACATATTTGTATAGGTAGATTTAACTATAAAAAGAGTTTGTAACAGAATTTTCTCCAATTTTCCATGACAGCTTTACAAATTTCGATTCAAAAAACATAAGGCACCATATTTACCGAGATTTCATTTTTCACTTCAAGTTACCAAGCAAAAAATCACTCGCTGTAATCAATCAAATTTTAGTCAGGTTAAACATCTAGATAACAGTAATTTGTCTTCTGCCATAATCTATTACATTGCAGGGATTCTTTCAAGGAGGACGTGCAGTGCGAATCTTAATTTTAACTGTTAATACTTTTCATCTTATTTGCTCAGCAACTCCTCAATAAGTTTTATAATAAGAAACGCACGCGTCTCGTGCTATTCATTTGAATAATCTTAGATATTTGGAGTATAAAGTAGCTATTTGTGAGAATCAGTACTTAATCATTATTAACTTTTGAACCAAGAATATTTATTCAGATACATTTCAGATTCTTTGATAGTTATATATAAAATATTATGCATTACATTCAACTACAAAATAGGAAAGAAGAAACTGTATGGCTTTGATGGCACAAGTTAATCTAAGGCAGATATTATTTTAAACGGTATTTAAGTCTTAAGTCATTTTATCAATTGTTACTTGGCAGGAAACAATGTGTATTATTATATTTCATATTAAAAACAGAAGTTATTGTAAGGAAATGTGGTTATATTTTTGTTGAGTACAGTAGGTTTTCTAAAGTTCAAAATTATCATTAATTTAAATACATATATTATGAGAAAATTGTTTTTTTTTATATTTATCTTAAGTAGAAAATTTTTTGATTAATTAATTAATCAATTTATCAAACTTAAAGTAATAAACTTATAATTTTTTTCTATGTTCATGCAGCGAATGGAATTCGTTATTTTTCAAAAGGCTATGTGGTTCTTATAAAAAATGAGGAGTAGTGTTAATAAATTTAATTTGCTCAAACTGAATAAATAAGCAAATCTAAATATAATATTTATAGGTGTTTTAATAAATATTTCTTCGAAATTTAACACCTTAATATATATATATATATATATATATATATATATATATATATATATATATATATATATATATATATTATTTATTCTAAATATCTCACTTAGCTGAACCCTGAAAATATTCAAGTAGTGGAAAAGTTTAAATGATATTTGAAAATATATCAACACTTAAAAATAATGGTTTATTATACGTTTATTTATTAAAAATAATAAATTATTAAAATAATAAAATAATTATTTATCTATTAAAATAATTATTCTCAAGCATTGAAAAAATACATATGCACTTAATACTGTTTTAAGTACTTCTTAAAAATAAAAAATACGGATTTAAAATTATCTCATTAACATAAATCATATTCCAAAATTTCAACTTTTTTAAACAAGCGGTGGTATCCTTTTTTTTTTTTTTTTTGGATCAAAGGAATAAACGTTTATTAACACATTAAGAATGTGAAATAACCTAAAGAAAATCTGACAACTTTTGATATAATAGTACACGACGATAATACTGCAATATAAAATCTGTATATGGCACCAAATTAGCATTAGACAGTTAAGCAACAAATAAACGCTGTAAATTATTCTCTGTGCAGAAATTAATTTCATTATGTTAACTGAAAGTATCTTCAAACATATAATTGTATACAAACAATGGCCCTTGTGTAATTTTCACCTTGAGTGACTTTTACAGTATGTATTGAAATAAAAATCCATAAAACATGTGAAAGAGGACACACTAATTACATTAATAAATATACTCATATAAAAAAGCACTGATTACTATTTAAGGATAAAATTGGCAATAAACTAAATTTGCACAAATAATAATTACAATCTCTAAGGTTATCAGATTTTGTAGCTCTTATAAGTACTAAAATGAAACTTACAAGTGAAATTAAATTTATTTATAATATCTTGAATATTGAATACAATTAGAAAAATAACTGTCCGTTTCTTACATTCTAAGTTAACATAGCATAATGGAGAATTTTCATTAATCTTTATTAATTTCTTGAATTTCTGCACTAATATCTCCTCTATTTTAAATCAAATGTTATTTACATGAAAGTGCAAAAGAAAAGGAAGGCGCATATTTTTCTGCTAAATTCTATATAAGCCTCAGAAAAAACTTTAGATAATTCTGTTGCCCCACACGAGGAACTTCGTCCAATAAATATCACAAAAATATTTTAAGAATCACAAAACCCGTATTTATGTGAAAACTAACTCATACAATTAACAGGATTTCGCAAAGTTTAAGCGGCTTTTGAGAACTGGGATTGCTTAAGTTGTTCAGCACGATTTTCTATTCTAAAAAAAAAATGTATATATATTTACTTAAGTCACCTACATTTTTTTGGAAACTAAGTTCAACCTGATTTTTCAAAAGCACTTCATGCGATGGAGTTAAAATAAAAAAAAAAGTTTCGAATTAAATACTTCTTAATATCTATATTAGTTTTTTTATTCTATTTTTTACTTGTAGTATATATTTATTATTTGTATATACTATTCGATATGTGGATTTATACAATACATTTATAATATTTAACGTTATTCATTTCATGAAGCCCTTGCGTAAAGTATTTTAACTTTTTTTATGGAGTGATATAAAAGGGAATATAAATCTGACAATGAAAGCAACTGATTTTTTTCCTTTAACCTAATTATAACTGGAATACGAAGTAATTTAAAGACAAGTCAAAAATAAGTGAAAATGAATAATATTATTTCATTCGAAATGCCTGTGAGTCCATTAATATTATTAATAAGAATAAAACAACGAAAATTTTCACGATGGACGAGCAAGACAGCTTTAACACAGCTTATAGTTTCTAAATGCTTAAAGTGACAGTAAATTTCAAACTTTATAAAGGGTATAAATCATGATTTTTTTTTTTAATAAAGAGAATAGATACAAATTCTTGTTATTGATTCAGCAATTATAAAGAATTTATCTTACATTTCGTATTTCATTTTACACCTTTTAAAATTGGATTTGCGTAAAAAAAAAAAAAAAAAAAAAAAAAATTCGGGTGCAAGTTCAATTAGTTGCTTACACCCAAATAAAATGATCATTAAATTTTGTGTCAATGGATTTTTAATAAATTTTATATAAAACATAATTTTTAAATATATTTTAAATTTATCTCAATGTATATTTTATCAAAGACAATATTTATTGATTTTTTGCAAAAAATATTATGCAAAAAAAAAGAAAGAAAAAAAGAAGAAGAAATATTTTGGTACAGTTTAAAATTTTCATAAACCTGCAGCGCGTGAAAAGTTTATAAATGAGCAAATTTTATTCGAAACCTACAAATATTTGCATGGAAATTTATTTTTAACATTTTTATGTGATTAAATTTTAATTTTTACCTCTTGATTTCGATCATATCATATAATATAACAAATTTATTACTATTTTATCCTACTAATAAGAAAAAATAATTTTTACATACCATTCTTCACAGCATCAAAAGATAATTGGGAGAATTTGTGCATTTAATTATCCTTTCATTTTTTCAACATTTCATTACTTCATGGAATAAAATATTAAAAAAAGCAACCTTTATGTAATAGACACATCTGGATATTTAATTTAAAGTACATTGTTTGCACCAGTTAGCTCAAATTTTACTAAAATTGATAGTATATTTTATGCCAAAACAAAGAGTCAACCTCTCTTAATACAAAATCTTGAAACAGAAAATACAATTTTCAAGAGCTACCTTAGAAGCGATAAAGTGCCAAATATAGCGAAAGTTCTAAAACTCGTTGGTACGTTTTCATTGGATATTTGGCGCTCCGCCCAGGTTCGTCCCCAGTGGACGAACGTGTGTGGACGAAGAGGTGTTTGACATAGATTAATGGTTTTAATTATATTAATTGATCTTCTGTCATATCGCATTCAATGAAGGGCAATTACAAATACTTGAAACAAGTTCTAATTTGATTCGAGAGTATTTTTAAGATATCAACAGAGGATAGAAGAATAATTTCAAATCTTTTTTAATTAAAATAATCAATTAAAGTATAAGATGTATTTAGCATCTATAGAAGTGTGAGTAAAATATTATGCTATTTTGTTGTAGTATAGTAGTAAAAGATATGGAAATGCTCTTAAATTAAAATTGAAAATTTTATTGCAATAGTTGATTGAGAGTATTCAGTTTCAATATCATAATTTAATGCTAAACGATAAGAACATTTATGTTTTTTCAATACTGACAACAGATTTTATTGTAGTTGAAGATATGGATCTCAATATTGATATAAAGAGCTTATGTTAATTTATTAAAAAAATTCTACATTATTTTTTCGGTAACAAAAATTTCATTCACTATAAACAATTAAATTAAATAATTAAAAATGAAATAGAGAGAGAGAAAAAAAAAAGCAAAACGAATTTTGTTAGTCTTTTTTATTTTTTAAGCAACAGGTTAAAAAAATTCAAACATAGCTGATATACTTTATTAATAATTAACTTAAAAAAATAATTTATTTTTATTGTTTATTTATGAATTAAAATGAATCAATGAAATAAATTATCTATGAATCAGTTAAAAATATATAACACACTATACTTGAGCTGCGTTAGCTTTCTGAAAACTTGTTCTTTTCTGACACAGAAAGACAAATGTATTTAACACAAAATGTTGCATAATTAGCAAAATTATTAAAAAACAGACCATGTAAGGTACCACAATAATTAAACTTTTCTTATTAGCAATTAAAAAAATCTGTCTAATCTAAATCAAGTAATTCCAAATTAAATTAATTTTTATTTTTAAATTTATCTAGTAAATTCATATATAAATATAGTTATTTGATTATAACCAAATGAATACACACATTCATTCATATGATTTTTAAAAAAAAATGGATATTTATAATCAAACTAAGGAATTCCTTAATTTGAAAAACTTAAAAAATAATGCAATAGAAAATAATTCGTTTCACAAACGTATGTTATACGAATTCATATTTTCTAGGCTCCACCTATTTCAACTTTAAAATCACAACACAATAAACAATAACAAAGTTAAACTTAGAAGAAAAGAAAAAAACATTTTGAGAAAAAAAATTCAAACATCCAATCAGAGATTCAAAAAAGCATGACCAGCGATGCGTTTTTTGAATTCGCCCTATTGGCTGGAATAGGGCATCAAGTCATGCAATCAGGTATGCGCCTTCTGCTTATTTGGGAAAATAAGTACTTTCGTTCTCCATAATTGACTTTAAAATGAGTGAAATATCTGCAAATAGATTTGAGTGTTTGTATATTCTTCCTGCTGCCCCACCTTCTTTCTTACGTTAAATCGCAATGGAGGCTACATTCTGAGTCATTATTAAATCGTGGTTCCTAGCTGTTGGGTTTTGGTTTTCATTTCCATTAAGCAATCAGTAAATTCTTCCTCCTCTGAAATAATCTAAAAATCGATAGTATCATTTTCACAAAATGTTAAAATATTGACATTGGTAACAGAAGTGTGTCATTTAATTTATCTTAAGCGATTATCAGTTGAATTCAGCTGGGAATGGAAACTGTATTTTATTACCAACTTTTTATTTAGGCTATTTATATAGCCATTAAAATTATATGACTGTCATTATCGTTTTTAGACATTTTTTAAAACTACCCCGCCCTCTTTTTTTTTTTTATCCAACTATTCTAATTTTAAGTCCCATATTTTATTTTCCTCATGACACCATTTTTATTTTCCAAACTTATTACATATACAAAACAGACATGCAGATAAATATAAATAAAAGTAGAAAATGCATTTGATCTCCTCATTAAATTGTTACACAACTGAGTCACGAATTGAGCTTTCTGATTGAAAAATAGTGTGACAGGCATGGACAGAACAAACTGCTTACGCTTCTTTGAATTATTTTAAAATTAAATTTTGTGAATGTGTAAGAATGTATTAAATCATTGTCAATCACATTACAAAGAAAGTATTGGTCTATACTATTAAAAAAAATGAAAGGTTCAAGTTAATATAAATGAAATTATCAGGATAACTCTAACATTATAAGTGATACAAAAAAGTGATGAAAAATCACTTTTTTGTATCACTTATAATGTCAGAGTTATCCTGATAATTTAGAAATCCGGATCGATTTTGTCCATTAGGAATTATTTCACCACTAAAGTTAATTAAATTTAAAATGGTAAGTCACCTTTTATCAACTCCAATTTTCTAGTTAATAATTTTTCAAATAATTTGAAAGCCAAAATGGATGCCAGACAAAAAAAGAGAATTTGTAAATTTGTAAACAAAAAAAAAAAAAAAAAAAAAAAAAAAAACTTAATAAAATGGCTGGGGATTTCAATAAATTTTTGAGAGCACGAGAAACAAACCAAACGGAAAGAGTTATTTGAAGAAGTGAGAAGGCGATGCAAGAATCTATTTATAAGAGTTAACACAGCTGAAGCAGGGACACAAAAAAGTATATATCAAACATGAGTTAAGTCAAAAATAGGTCTCAAATTTTGATAAACTATTCAAAAAAAAAAAAAAAAAAAATTGCGCAGAAACATAACTGAGCATTCAAACCAAAAAAGTAAGCCATTAAAAATAATTAAATCCTTATTTGACAATATATTTAAAATTAATAAATTCGATAATATTATATTGAACAATATTTGGAAAAAATATTATACTAAACAAATGGTAATTACATGAATGGATTTATATTTTGTTGTCTTTTACCACTGTTTCTCTTTTTCTATCTCTTTATGTGAATAAGATTTCTACACTGCCCTAGTTTGATGATCAACCCAAAAAATAGTCACAATGAAGTGCAATCCTTAAAACTATGAATTTACATCATTCAAATTTTCTAGTTGTAGTAGGGAAAAGAAATGATTAAGAAACTGTAAAAATTTTGAAATTAAGTCAATCAAAGAGCACTTAACGTAAAAAATTGAAAATACAAAAACGATGGAATATAATAGAGATACCTCCCTTTTTCGCTACTTTAGAGTTATTAATAATGCAATTTAAATGTAAAACTTTTTAACTTATTGCTTTCATTTTACAATTAGTGAAAAATAAGCTGAACTGAAATTATGTCAATATTATTTAGAGAGCATAAAACTAAACGTAATCTAAACAAATATTTTACGGACTCATAACAAAATATTTCATAAGAAATGTCTATATTAAAATGAAATTTCAGTACGTTCATTAAATTTGTAAATCTCTTTCCAATTTGAAAACATGTTTCGGATTAATCCACTGCCCTATTGTGGCCTATAATTACAGTCCGATTTACACTTTTTCTTCTATCACCCAGAGAAGAGACAATTAAAAAAAAGTTATTCCAAATAGTCTAATAACTATTTTTCAATATTTTGAACCCCATACAGTTTTTTTTTAAAAAAAAATGATCATGCAAAACTAATCAGAAATAATTTTCAAGTTGTATTCAAGCACGGATTCGGCAAAATGTATATGCTATTTTATTTTACATAAAGCTTAGAATTCCCTTTCTTTTAAGAAAATGAAAATTACGTTGTTTCTATACTTAATATCAGTTCTATCTTGAGTATAAAAGTGTGTTTTATTATTAAGACAGAATCTGCAGTATCAGTACTGAATATTGAGTTATTGGGGATGATGGCAATCTCCCTAGAATACACTCTTAGACACAAATTCTGTATTAATCAACATTTATATCTTTCACCAGGGATTTGAGTCCATGTCCACTTAGGAGCACCCCCCCCCCCCCCACAATAAGAACATCTGTGATTATACTGAATATCTCTCTCAGATAATCAACTGAAAAGAATATTACCAGTGAGAACAAATTATTAAAAAGACACATAGGCTACAACACGCGAAATTTCAACTGATTCTTTCATTTTTTTATATATGTTATATATATATATATATATATATATATATATATATATATATATATATATATATATATATATATATATATATATATATATATATATATATATATATATATATATAAGGGTGAATTATTTTAATTATCTTAAAATATGTGTTTTTTTAATAAATTAATAGGCCGACCAATGGCTGAGTGGTTAGCGTTCCTGACTAGGCGGGGGTACCGGGTCCGAAACCCGGCTTTCTTACTGTGTGTGAAAGTGGATGTTACTTTCTTTCTCTGTTCTCTCTGTATTTCTCAGTCCTTTCTTCTGTCATGATGCATGAATGTAACCCATCCTATAAACAGGTTTGTGGTGGTATGGCGGGGGTAAAGTTATTCGCCTCTGTGACTTGGTTCACAGGTGCCCGCTGGGTAACGATAAATGAATAGCAGTTTCTGGCCTTGTTGTATTAACATAGGCTTGTTATTAAAGCATTTTTTTTACTAATATTAAGGTATATTAACAGTAAGGTTTAAAATTTGTGACATTTTTAATAACATAGATAATATTTTCTATCAATATAAAAATTTTATTCGTTGATTAGCTTGATATTACACATTGAATTAACACAATTCTTACATTTATACTTTTCTTGATTTAAACTTAATATATTGTAGCGAAATTGAATGTCATGTTTTCATTACAAGATCTTGCACATAAAGTAGAAACTCAATTTTATGTGCAATATCTTATGATTAAAACATGCATTTAAATAGATTTGTCCAGCTCATAGCGTTTTGGAATTTTTGTAAACGCTATGGTTTTCAAAGTAAGAGTTCAGCTTCTTTATTACTGCATAAATGAACAATATTTTCCTTCATTTCTCATCATATTATTTAGTTGTTAACAGAAATTGAGTTTTCAGTTTATTTTTAAAGTGTGTGTATTTGTAGTTCCTCTTTCTCTTTCAATGTCCTAAATTTTTCTTCTACTACCCATCATCACCTTAGGCGAACGCAATGTAAATATGATTATGAATTTCATCCACATAATACCAATATAACTGTATTCCTGAAATTCGCAAACACAAGCTCTAGGTTTGAAATTACTTGAAACAAAGAATTCTAAAAGAAATCGACTTCAAAATTCTTATCTGGAAATGTATCACAAAAAATTGCTCGTGTCATTTTGATATCTTTTGAAAGAAATACACATAGAATTTTACATTAGTCGTGCTAAAAAATTCGAAGTTCTGATGTAAAGAGGAATTCAATGTTTCTTTTCTGATTTACAATACATAAAATGTTTTGAAAAGTATATGAAACGCTTCTGTATGAAATAACTAATTGCTTTTAAAATAAAAAGACACAAGTTATATTTCAAAATTAATTTAACATACAATCAATTTGAAATATATCTAGTATTAATAAAAATTAAATTAAAATGAAACCAATGCAAACTTACAGATATAAAAACTAAAAAATATAACGGAATTATAATATATGAATACATAAAAATAATGAGAGTATATTTAATTATAAAATAAAATAGTTATTCATACAAATACATATATAAAATTTTTAAAATAGTTATTTTATTCATTTTCCGTTAAAATGACTGGAATAATATGTAACAAATTTATGTTTTTTTTTTTCCATAAAACTGTACATATTCTCTCTCACAAACGATACATTAATATTATTAATATTTAAGGTAGAAATTAAATTTCGTTTAATTTTAAAATGCCTATTTTTTGCTAACGGCAAAATTTTTATTTTTTACATTTTAAAATGTGAATCTAATTTTGAGCATACAAATATAAAAATCTTGATTCATTTCTTTGCTATTAAATGAAAAAAAAAAAAACAAAAAAAAAAAAAAAAAAAAACAATAAAATCTCAAAATCGTAATTACTGAAGAATAAATTGAATTAACTCAGAAAAAGATTTTTTAAGCTGTTCTTATAATTTAGTTTCCGAATGATTTTCAAATTATGTTATTTGAAGTCAGTAGAGAACACAACCTAATACTGAATGTATTCCAATGGGTTACTTTGGCATCAATTAAATGTAACAAATAAATAACATGCCATGAACATTAAGTGACTAAATTCATTCTTACTTTTGGACTATATAAAGAGGAAAAGGATCATAGTATGGTTTTCTCAGAAAATATTAAAGAAGCTTAAAATTTCAGAATTTAATTTTTTTAGTGGGAAGTCTATTTTTCTATAATTTTAATTATTTCAACAACCATGGTATCCAATTAATATTACTAATCAAGATCTGATTATCAAATTATTTCTTAAGGTCAGATCCTATAGTAAAGAAATTCTGCGATCCTTAAAAAAATATCATGATTCTTTCGCATCTTCTTATGTTTAATTTTACAAAAAAATCAAAAATTTCAAATGGAGAATAAAGGATTCCCAATAAAAAAAGTATTTTTAATCCATTAGTCACAGTTTTGAAATAATCATAAGGATTTTATCTAAATCTGTGTTATATATTTTATTGCATTTGCATAGAATCTAATGTGAGCTTTAACATCCTTCCGCCACTTTCTTTATTTTAACTTACGGATCACTGAACAAATTTTATTTTTATACAAACTGCTTGTGAATGTTAACTGAATTTGATTACTTTTTGGCTAAACTGGTCTTTTATCTATACGAAATCCCCAACTTGAAATTTTATTTTTTAAATTCATTTTGCTATTTACTTCGAATAAGAAAATGTTTGTACTAGATAATGATGAAATGATAACTGTCCTGTAAAATAAAAATACAAATCAGTACGCCTACGAACAGTTATTTTTGCAGAAGAATTATTGATTCGCAGTTTTTATTGTTAATGGTCTCTTCAACGAATACGTTCTTTCAAATTTTCCATAGTTTCACCTTTTGATACTGCAATGCGGAAGACTAGGAGCTGTTGAAGACTTTTTTAACCCCTTAACCGGCTATCCCGAGTTACCTAGGGCAAAAAATTCTGTGCGTTTTCAGGCTATCCCGAGCCCCTTAGTAGGGCAACTGGCTTCACTGCAGTGCTATAAATTCACCCCCTAAAATTGACTGATTAACCGTGAAATCGTAGCTGGGGAACATGTTTACTGAACGGTTACGGTTGATTTAACTAATGCGCTCGAGAATCGAAAGTGTTTCAAGGAAGCAATAGCAAATTACGTTTTACTTTTCTGTATTTATTTGCATTTATATTTCATAGTTACTGGTTCTCTAACTATTAGAATTTATAAGCAACGTATATAATACTAATTTTCCATTTTTTTTAAAGTTTTTAAATAATTAAAATTTTTAGTTCTTTTGCTTTATATATATAAATTTTTGCTTAGTTGTAAACCTGATAGTATGAGAATATGTGACTTTGCAACAAGATTATAATATAAGAAATCTTCATTACTTAACTTGTTCAAAAATATGAAATTTTTAAATGCTAAAATTTTGCTTAAATTAGAAAAATTAAAATAAATACTAAATTTGATGCTATTTTTTTAAAACTTTTTAATGAATTTAGTATTTTAAGCAATTTTGCAATGGATTTTGTACGTCGTTCTTTCACTTTTTATAGATACATTTTATTAAAATTAGATCAAAAGTTTTGTTCTGCGAATAATTAATCTTAGTGATATCTCATGTTTTAATTAATTTCACAATGTACCTAATTTTAGTTTATAAATTGAATAGCTTGGTACTAGAATTATCATTTTAAATGCTTATATGATTTATAAAAGATTGACAAAAATGGAAACTGCTGAACTTGTGACTCGGTACCAATTACAAGCACCAGAAAGATCATCGAATTCACAGTCCGTGTCCGAAGAGTTATCTTCATCATAAAAATAAAATTCTCCTTCACTGTTTGATGTTCGTAAACGGTAATACTTTCACATATACTACTTGAATAACTTATGAGAGTGAAACAGCACTCATATATATATATATATATATATATATATATATATATATATATATATATATATATATATATATATATATATATACAAACAAGAATAGTGAGGTGACAATATGGCATTTCAATAATTTGTTCTGGCCAACTGAAGACGATTTATTGACACGCTCACCTGGACTATATCATTAGACAGATGTTTCCAAGATAACTTGATTGGAAATCTGCATCCACTATATTAATGCTATATTTGGTTTAAATTTACATTTATCGTTTTCCAACGGAATTTTAAAATTCCCGAATTCCCTTGTTAGGAATTTGTCAACGCTGTCAATCCTGATGTCAAATTGATTTAATCAGAAACACCAATCAATATTTCTGTATGTATTTATTTCATGTTAATAATTTAAAGTTAACTACATGTGGATTAATTTCCTGTTTATTCCATAATTCGACTAAACGTGTTTTGAAATTTTTCATATTGTTGATAGCTTCATACTACTCACAAATTTTCGGTACACATATTTCAACCATTGTTTAAAATACCAAGATCAAGGTAATTAAAAAAATGAAGGAATAAATCCTATTACATAAGTATTTTCAAATTTTAGAATTTGAATTCTGTTACTCTTTATTTCTCCACATAAATTTATATTATTTTGTTATGATTAAAATCTATAACTATACAAGGATATTATTTTAAGCGAGAAAATATTTTAATTTTTACTCAAACTTTCCCTAAAATTACATTTCGGTATAGGAATGGCAAATGATATTGAAATACATCAAGAAAAGTGCTAATTTCAGAAAAATTACTAAAAATATTCCCTTAAATATTTAGGGAATGCATATCTGTTTCAGAGACACTGTACTACGATTTATCTATAAGCTAATGATCAAATTTAAATATTTAAAAAATGATTGAATGTAGTAATCATAAACATTTTTCAGTACAAAGAAAATATCGGAGAACATGTTAAATTATTTAATGTCTTTATTGTGAGATTCAAAATAATTTAAATAAGTTTGTTTTGAAAAATTAAGGATTTTTTAAACTAACATTTCTTAAAAATAATTTAAAATCATTGAATAAAAGTTGAAATTGTTTATAAATTCCGGAAAACATGAAATTTCTTGTATCATGCAAAAGAGGTATTTTCCTTAATTAATTTAATGATAACATTTTAAGTATTACGCTTCGTTTCTCATATACTTCAATATCTGACAGCATTGTACTAAAAATTATACTTTTACCCTTTTGAAATAGAATACTTCAAATAAGCACTATGTCATGGCTTTTTATATTCCTTTCATGTGTTTTCAAAAACAAAACTCAGTGACTAAATTCTAATATTAAGCTAAATAATTCGACCTTCAATAAGATGTTTCTAACATAAGAAATAAATTTTATCTTTGTGGTAAATTTATAAATTATGATACGGGTTAGCTTTAATGCAAAATTAATACTGTTGAAAGTGGATAAAGAATATATATATATATATATATATATATATATATATATATATATATATATATATATATATATATATATATATATATATATATATATATATATATATATATATATATATATATATATATATTAATATAATATATATATATATAATATATTTTTAAATTTTCTAATAATAATTCTGATTAGTGAATTTACGCTTACAAAAATTAATTTTGTGATTTACTTCTTTATCAAAACAATTTAAAAATAAAAAAAATGATTAATGAAATGAAAAGTAGTTAAATTTTTTTAATTATAATCATCAAAAGAAGAATTAAGTTAAATCATTATTATTACTAAAATTCTTTTTTTCAAAAAAATATTTCTCTAAATTTACCATTTTTAATAATTTGCATGTCAAAATAGTTACAGTTCTGAGAAGAAAAAATATTAAATCTAGAAGTAATATGAATATGTGAAAAAATGCGATATTGACATAATCTATACTTATTTTCTTGTTTTTATGTTTTTGCTTTTATTCTCCTTTTGAAAAACAAATTTTCAAGCGAGAGATACATTCCTTTTAATATTTGTGCAAATCAATTTAAGAAATACTGAAAGATATATAACAATACGGATTCTTGTATAGAGTGATAATTTTACATAATTAAAAACGGAAATTTTTCGCTTTGAGGAATTTAATATGAAAAATTTATATTCAAAATGTTTCACAAAAATTTCAACTAAAGTTAGTAGCTTACTATATACTCTGAAGTCTATTGTCAGACAATTATAAGTTAGCTTTTTATTTCTTAAAATTATTAAAAAATACAACTTTAACAAAATTCTTCAATTTGTATGTATTAAAGCAAGAAAAACGTCTCTGTAGCACTTATCTGGTTTAATAGGAACAAAGAAATAAGTTCCTTAAATAGCTCAAAATAATTTATTACAATTAAGGGTACAATTTGAGCACAACACAGATACATATACTACAAATAAAACAAAATTACATCTAAACACATAAAGTTAAAGGGAATAGGGTAAACATGAGAGTCATATGGATATACGTCTCATTCCTACGGTTGCTGGAGAGGGACTGACTTCCTTGGTGATGACGTCATGGGTGGTGCTGAAGATATGGGGCGCTACATCTCTTTTTATGAGCTTGAAAATTATTTGATGGTTTTAAAAATATAGTATTGTTATGGAAAGTATCTGCAATTATTAAAACCTATTAATAATAAAACAGAAAATTAGGTACTTATTACAGCTATTTAAAATGATTACATTTTTTACTATCTGGTAAATTAAAAAAAATGTCTGATTTGTATTAAACAGAAATGATTATATATATATATATATATATATATATATATATATATATATATATATATATAAAGGCAAAATAATATTTTAAAATCATAATAATATGATATTCATCGTCACTGCTTAAAATTAATTTAAATTTTCTAATAATAATTTGCAAAATAATTAAATAAAATTCATATTTGGTGTAATAAAATATTAACACATAGGGACTTCCAAAATATTTTCGAGCAGAATATTCACTAAGTAAACTACTAGCATATTTTGGTTTCTTCAGCTGACAGCGATTGATGGACTTCCCCGTTGATAGTCATTAGAATGTGATTGTTGTCAGGTGGTCCAGGGTAAAACGGAAATGCGTCTCATCAAGAATTAGGGGCTTTTGTATTCTTGACAAGTTCTAAAGGGGGGGAAAACTTGCAATGCAGTGAAAGCCAAAACTATGTTGCCACCACGAAGCAAAAATGGAGCACTTTCTTCACAGAACCCCTGACGGTTAAGGGGTTAAACATTCACTCTGTAGTTACTTTACGAGAGGTCTTTTCTCAGGCAGTGCGATGTATTGATGTGTCGTCAGGAAAGAAAACCGGATGACTCCCAAGCACACTCCGACAGATGTACATGCAGAAACAGAAGCGCAACATTAATCTCATATTGTTTAATAGTGGTTGGGATTGAACTTGAAACCCTCCATTCTGAGGAGCGCGGTGTGATGCTTGGGTCATGGTAAGCCCATATTTGAGCCTGAGTTTTCATATTTGTGATATCGAATACTGATAAATAACTTTTAACAAAGTTTATTTTAAATTAACAATGTCACAGACAAATATACCTGTGCTTGAATTATTTGGCTTAGATATCTCGAATAAAATGCAATATAAGGAAACTTTGAAAGAAATCTAGAAATTTTTATATGAGGAGCGTTTATAAGTGAGGAAATAAATGGTAAACATAAGTTAAATAATTAAACTCTGAAAGGGGTGCCATAAAGGTGAACTGAATTTTTTATGCCTATATTAAATTGAAAATAATATCTTGACTTCAAAATTTGTTATTTAAGCATGAAAGAAATTTTTGCAGCATATATCTGAAGTGGGATTCTCAAAATAAAAGCAAACATCAATTAAATGATTTAATCGAGCTAAAAAACTAAAGTTTTACTAATTATACATACTTATGTTTATTTCTTAACAAAATTGTCAAATACTTTAAACATAAATGCTGATTTAATTGGTGAATATATTGCTGGCGATTAAAGTAGTTTAATCAATGCTAAGTAATAAATACTTGTAGTATATAATAAAAAAAATTTTTGTAAAAATTAATAGATAGTAATAGATTCAAAAGCATTTTGAACAACAATAACTGCTTATTTAAGTCACAAACATTTATATTTGGAAGATATGAACACAGTAAATTATTTAATTCTTAAATAATTTGAATTTCGGAGATTTTTTTGTATATTTTTATTGATAAACTTATATTTAACTTTAAAAAATGTTGTTGGGGCAATACGTATATTAAAATCGAATATAACAAAATGTCTGTTTCACTTGAGCCAATACAATTCTTTCAGCATCTTAATTTCGATTTTTTCGCCGTAAGAACTGCTTTGTATAAAATAATAAACTAACACAAAGTAAAAATAAGCAAGTTATACCTGTGAAAGAAATAGGATGCCCCACAGAAGTTTGAGGGAAAAAAAGTGCTGGCCAGTGGTCCATCCAGATGGAGCCATCTTGATAGTATGTGCCTCTTCTGTTGACAGAAAAGATTACGGTAATCAAGTAAGAGAGGTGTTACCGAAACTTGCCCTACCTGCACATTACCTCACTAGTGTAAGGAAGGGAATGCCACCAAGAGAGTACCTGACGTAAGAATGGGACTCAGAAGGTTATTTAGCATGCACTCATGCTTGAATATCCAATTACTGGAAATCCTGGAGACTAACAAGGCCTTCAAAGTGCTTGCGCCTTACCTGTCGCATGCAGTGTAGAATTTTATGAAAAGATAAATTTAGCAAATATTTCTTGACTTAACTATGAGTTTTATCAAATAATTGAAAGGTTAGGGGTTGGATCAATTGTCAAAAAGAAAAAAAAACAAAACGATTCCAACTTTTTTTTTCTTTTAAAAAGTTGATTTAAATCAGACATAAAAAAGATACTACAACAGGACTGAAGTTTGTGTGAGATAAGTAAGGGAAGTTAAACAGACACATATTTTTAAAATGTATAATCTGAATTTAAATATAGCATATTTTAAAGCTTTGCCAAGGAATTAATTTTAATGGGAAATTATTAGAAAATGTATTAATTTATTAAAACATCGAGTCTCAATCAATAAAAAATAAATTATAATAATTTTAAAAAGTCACAAATGATATTCATTAAAATGGACACATAAATGCATATTTTATTTTCTAAAGAAAAATGTAATTTTAGAAAATGTTAAGGGGAGGAGGTTATTAATACATTTCCATTAATCAAATATGTATAAACAATTTTTATATGGTCACGCATTAGCATAAATTCACTTTTTCTAACGGAATCTTAGGTCTGAATGCATATCTTGAATTTTGATGAACACATTCTTTTATTTCATAGTTTTTAAATGTAATTATAAGTAACGTACAATTTAATATCATTTTGATTAAAAATTGCCTCTAATTAAGCTTTTAACATAATAATAGAGTATTGCAGTATTGCATTATCTTTTACACTTATTCAAATACAATGAATTCTTGTATTACAATCACCAATTTATAAACCAGAAAGGAATGATTATTAAATAAACCACATAAAATCTTTTATTACATCGGAAATTAAAAATTCAATCTTTTGATCTTACCGAAAGTAGAAGCTCAATATATATTTACACTGTTTCTTCAAAAAATAAAGAAAAATAGTGTATTCAGGAAATAGACTAATTGAAGGGTTTCCTTAAACCCTAAATCCATACCAGTAGTTATTCAGACGGATAAGCTCTACTCTGTAATTGAAAGCACTTTTGCCGTTACTAAGAATTCTCTTGAAAAGGGCATGTAGGTTTAAGTTCTACCCCTTCTTCCGCTTTCCATTCCGCCCCAAAAAATGCGTGTTTCCAATAGTTCAATATAGGCACATTTTATCTTTAACTTTTATTTTAACACATATATATCTCTATGTGTATATATACAACTTTTTTTAGTGATATGAATTCTATTTCTTAAGAAATAACAGTGCTGTACTAAAAACGCTCGCATGAACTTTGTCTTTTCACATTAAGTTTTGCATACGCCTAATGCAGAAGCCTCACTTATTAACTGATCTCTAACAATGAAACTGCAATTCATTTAACAATATTTCCAAGATTCGTCAACTTCAATTTTTTTAAGTCTCTTTGCTGAGAAAAACACATATACTTAGGTATTAAATTTCATAAATATCTTAATTTTAAATGGATAATGCCGAGAAACGTAGCGCAAAGCTTATGCTTAGTTCTCTAAGGGAGTAATAGAAAGTTATAGAGACACTTCAAACGTTTATATATTGATTACCTAAATCAGCTTCTTCTTCGACATATTCTGTTGCATTTAATTTTCTAGCGATGTGGAGTTGGAAATTAAAATAATTAGGTAAGTAAAAATAAAACAAAATGAAGCAATTTTATTAAGAACGTATAATAATCAAAAACACACACAAACTCACATAAACGTATACTTACTTAGTAATAATAGTAATTTGTATATAGAATACATCTTAAATTATTGATATTAAGCAAATTTTAAGCAAAAAACAAATTTAATAATTTGAATTTCTTAAAAATATTGTAATTATTGCATACTTAACATCAATATCATTTTTTGTCATCACGTTTGCAGCAAGAATTAAATTAATTCAATTTTAGAATTGAATAAATAGAATTTTTTCACATTAAATATGAATGAAATTGATTTTTTACAACAATTTGTTTTGTTTTTGCTTGTGTGAAGATGTGTGGAGTATAAACGCAGTACAATTAAGTACTTGCACGTAGAAATTCTTCTTCTAAAAGGAATTTAACTCACACTCATTTCATGCTGGGAAATAACATTTTAAATTTAAAACTAGACAAAATACATAACAATAGCAGTTAACTCAGCCGTTTACCTGCCACACACAGAATCATCCTGGTAAGTATACCTTTTATAATTAGGTTTTACTTGATCACGTTTGCAGTTAAATTCAGTACTTATTATTAATATATATATATGACCCTTACATTAAAATAAGTGACCGAAGCTTACTCAATTGCCACCTGTTTGTTGTTTTGTTTAAAGTGATGAAAGAATGGGATGACCATAAGTTTTAAAAACTGGCCGTTTAGTGCGTACTAGAAGAATGCGAGAATGAAATCCATTATGACCTTAAGCAATGATACCGGGTGCAGTACTAATATGACTACGCACAATGCAATACTGTTCAGCAATCTCTCACCACGATGTCTCCTGACTTGAATTCGATCATCATGGTGTTGCAGTCAGAAGCGGGATTCGCCAGTAAAAATAATATCGTTCTATACCATTGTCCACGTCAGCCATTCACTGCACCATTGGCGACACGAACTTCAGATGTTTTGAGTCAAGAATGAATTAAGCAATGAACATTGTTCATACATTCCATTCAATTACAAAAGTGATCCAATGTGGTACGAGCAAATACCATATGATGTGTAACACGCTGAATCTGTTGTGCTACAGTTTGTGATGTGGTTGAGCGATACACCAGATGACAAGCATATTATGTACGCAGTTTTCTTGTCATCACACATGCGCAGTGGTGCAATGAGGTGAGTGTGATTGGTCCAGTCAGTCCGCCGTTCCTCTCTGAATCCAGTGATTACAGATCCACATTACAGTTGCTTGGTTTCATTCAACATTAGCGATTTCTTAAAGGAATAATCCGTGAAATCTATAGACACTATTATTCCTCGATCAAAGTCAAAAACATACTCGTAAGACGCTTTATGTTTTTTACGAGGCAAAGTTAACCGAAAAAAGCAATTGCTATGCTTTAAACCAGTAATAAGCAAAGAAAAAAAAAAGAAAAAAAAAGAGAGATTGAAAAGTTATTTAGTGATAGCTATGTATTGGCTTAAACTATAAATACAAGTGCAATAGAAGTCAGTATAATAAAAAAAATTTAAAAAAGTTTGCAATGATAGAACATGAAGACATTTCAGGGCAACAATTTAGCTACCAATAACAAGCTTTTTGTAAATGATGCCAAATATTCAATGCGATAGTTGGCCTTTTGAATAACTAATTTTGCTGAATACCTATTTTACATGCATGAGATGAGTTTGTCCATGAAACTTGCTAGATAAAATAAAAATTTTTGTTTAACACCAGAAAAAAATGTAAACTACCATGATACTAATAGTAAAAAGAAAAAAAAAAACTTTTGTTTCAAATATATTGAGTATTTTCCAATATATTTGGAACGAAAACGCTCATCAAATATAAGTCAAGAGAGAATATTGATTCTTCTATACAAATAGACCTTTGTTAATATTTGCTATTGGTGATGCGTTTGGTGGAGCAATGCTTGCTCATAAAGCAGACAAAGAAGGGGAAATTATTCAACTTAAAGACCCGATTTCAAAATTTTATGAAAAACCTCTATTCTTTATCTTAAGTCATACCTTAATCATTTTCGCCAATTTCAGTCATGTACGCACATAAGACGAGGAACAAAAAGTTTGGCATTTTCATGAATTAAAAAAAAGGAATAATTTAAGATTGTGAAACTTAAGGTGCAACAAAAGATTTCAGAATTTTGTTTGCTTATTTTAGGCTGTTAAATTGCCATTGTAAATAAAATGGAGGTTTTTACGTCTTCCTAAGCTGATTTCATTTAGTACCATCAAAACATCAAGTTATTATTGTGATCTTTCCCGGAAGACTATGTATGTCTTTCGAGTATTCCTTTCGTATTATACTAAAATACGTCTAATGTTACACTTCAAGTTATCAGAACCTTTCGACCACTTTATTTCTAATATCGAAGCTCATCACTCAACATTCTTTGTTGAATTTGGTCTTTTGAAATCAATAGAATACACACTTATGACCGACTTACAAAGATACTATCCTGTTGAAGCATAGATCAGATTTGGTTTAGATTGAGATCCTTCGTCCTGTATCTCTCTCCACAAAAAGCCTGTCTTTGTAAATTAATAGATGTTTCCGCAAACTCTATTATACAAAGACAACGCATGTCTCACTGTGTGTTTTAAAAATAAATAGCAAAATACTGATATGGTACGTCTTGGCTATTAAATTCAACTTGAAAGCATATAAGTCGTTTTATTTGTCTTAAAATTTCGATTACTTTAGGATATATTTTAAAATTCTTTTCATTATTTAATTAAATAACAATTGATATATTGATTAAAAATATAATAATTGAAAAAAGTGTGTAGATTTTTATAGTTGTGCGTGAACATTATTTTTATAATTTCGAGTTATACATGTTTTTATGGTGTAAGTTGCTTCTTTTTGCTAAGTGTGCACACAAATAACAGTATTAAATAACAAAAATATCAAATTTCATGATATTCTGTGTAATTATATATATATATATATATATATATATCCTTAAGCATATGTCCCTAAGCTATATTTTATCTATTTGTTGGATCGATAAAACTGAGTACCATGCATGCTTGGGAACTAAACACTGGCGTGTTTGCGTTAGGCTGACCATTAAACGGGGACATGTGCTTCTTACACCAAGGCCTCGATCATGAAAAAAAGATATAGGCACTGTAGGACTTGGTTCCCCATATGGGCTGTCATGCCGCTGAGTTTAGTTTTTATAAATAATTTTATAAATAGTTATACTTTCAACTAATATATTATCAGCACAGAAAATTTACTGCACAAACTTTTGGTCAGTTTTTCCTAATTTTTTATTAATGTCTTTTAATGTTTTATAACAAAACTCGTTCAATAACTCTGACATAGGCACTACAATGGTTTCAAATCTTTTATAGCAAAGAGGATATTTAAATTACATACAGAGAGATAAACTTTTGATTTTTTGATAGATTGCTTTTATTTTTGATTAGAGCGGAGTTTTGGATCTGAGTAATTCAAAAACATAATATTCAAAAAAGAAATAAATCGGGAGTTGAAAACTTGTTTTAAAAGCATGGAAAAATCAACTCAAATTTTACATAGTTGTGATTTGGAGGTAATGGCCTATAAACAGGGACAGAGATAAGAAATGGCTAAAAAAAGGTGTTTACATGAAATATTTGAGCAGTCCTTAAAACAAAGAAACAGAACAAAAAAATTACGCATTCAAATTAGTAATATTTTTTTAAAAAAAAGAAATATGGACTTTCAGGAATAATTTGAACAATTCCCGTACTTTTGATATTCATGTGCGTGGCAATATTCCGAAGTCCAAATTTTAATTCACACAATAAATACTTATAATATATAATACGTATTATGTACTTCTTTCTTATTTATTTTGAGATCTTCTAGAGTTCTTTAGAGATTGGCTTAAACGAATTTGAAAACAATTTAATCTGTTATACTTAGCTTCACCATAGCTTAGGGGTAAGACTGCTATCTTCCGAGTAGAAGTTGACTCCGATATCAACTACTGCTAAACACACAACAGGATATGGATATTACGTCTCAGATTCCAACAAATATGCCTATCAGCTGGGTAGTAGAGAATATCCCTTAATACATGCATGAATGTAATACACGATCTACAAAAAATCTTTCTTGAAATTAATAATACGTGGTTGTAAATAGTGTTAAAATGTCTTCGGCTTTAGACTGTTCATGAAGCAGTGACAGAAATTTTATTTTTTATTGAAAGATATCTGTAGTGAGAGTTTTTAACATTTTACGAAAAATTTGCAAAAACGATTATGATATTTTAGTACGATTAAATGATGAAGGTAGTTTTTGTAAGATCTTTAAAGAAGGAAAAAAATAATTTTCTGTCATTCTAAGGAAGCACATTGTGCAATGTGTGAATGAGGGTAAGTGCCATGGCGGCTCATTGATTCAGGGTGACAGTAAACAAGATCAAACTGCCCTTACACAGTTCCTTAGTGGTCATTTGTCCTCAATGACTTTTGTTGGTGGTAATAAACACTTCAAAATTTGCACTTAATTTTCTTCTGCACAGGCCTCCCCTGGCTACATTTTATTTTGTCTGGGGCTCACCAGGCAGGATCTTGTTCAAGATCACCTATTGGTATTGGACTTCTTCAGGGTAAATGGGCTCATGGATCTGATCTATCTCTGTTGTTCAAAGGAATGAGAAACAACAACATAATCCGTCATGGAAGAACTTCATACATAATAAACAATAAATTTATACATAATAAACAATCTTTCAATCTAATCCTTAAATCCTACCGATCTTTCAAATTTTATATTTTTTTAAGCATTCTTAATAAGAATACAGTCTGTAAGAAAAGATTCAAACTTAAATAAAATAAAATATCTTAGTAAAATTATTATTTGAAAGTTGTGGCACATGGAAAATGAATATAATTTACCAAAGTATTTCATTAGAAATTTCAAAAATTAAATATTTGTTCGAATTAATTAAAATTTAATTTTATATAAATTTTCCGCAAGAATAGGAGGATTGAACTAAGGTTAACAAGTTCAGTAAAATTTTTAATGTTATGATTATTATTAATACTTCCCATTGCTCTTCTTTTATTCGCAAGAGAAATTTTTAAATTCCAAAGAGTAGCGATGACTATGTCCTATAAAAGAGATATTCATTGCCTTTTTTTTAAAGTTTACTAAAAGTTCAAGTGTTCAGGTACTACCAGAAAAACATTGACTGTTTTGCATTCTTTCGCGCGATATGGATAATATTGTAGTAAATTATACATCCAAATTTGGACTTGTAAAAATAATGTATGTGAGATAAGCGTACGTGAAATTACACTTACGAAACGAGAAATAAGTAAGCAAATAAATAAAAACCACAGTAAATTAAACTTTGATTGAAATTTGATCAATACAATATTTGCATTCATAAAGATATATTAAATAAGCAATATAATATATACTGATTTTTAAATGTGAATTTCAATTTATAAGTAGCTGGAAAACTTTGATAAAGCCCTCTTGATAAAGGGATGTATCTTTTAAAATTTCAATCAAGTTAATAAAAATTTAGGAAATTGAAGAAATAGGAATAACAATCTCCAATTTCATTTATTTTAGAGAAAAAGATCAAATAGAATATATAATAAATAACACAAAAATAGAAAAAATAGTTTTATAAAATATCATATTTAATATCGTCGTGCATTTACGAAAAACACTTGTTTAAGTGCTTATTAATATGAAACCATACCTACCTATTTATAAATCTAAGCACGCTTATCTTTTATAATAAGTCATATTCATATTCAATAAATTATGTTTAATATATGAACTCTATTTGAATATTTAATAGATATTGATACCAAAGAAATTTATTATAACTCTGTTAAACTAAGAAAGCAAAAAATTAAAAAATATCAGAAAGTGATGATACGATTAAATTAATATTATCAATGAAAATTAAAATAGATTTATTTTGTTACAGGTTTTAATGAGTAAAATACTTATCAAATTAATTAATGTTTCCTTGCACATAATTGCATATTGAATACAAATTTAAAGACGATTTTTAAAAGCTGTATATTAAAGTGATTAAAATATTAATTCGTAATTCTTTTCAAACTATTTTTTATGACGCTGCTCATATCTTTACAAAGTGACGTGTATTGTTTAGTAAACATAAAGGGAACAAATCATTTCTCTGTTACTATACAAAATTTATTGTTTGATAAATAAATTTTTAAATTCTTTCAAGGAAAGGAAACACTTTTAATCTTATTTAATGAAAGAAAGAAAAGTCTTCATTATAAGTGCTTTACTAACTCTTAAGTTATTTTTCTAATACTGCAAAACTGAAACGAAATAATATGATAAGTGAAAAATAATAATAAAGCAAATTCCTCACAGGCTCAAAATATAAATCATCTAAGAAAAACGACGCGGCACAAATTATTCCAAATTACATCAAGTACGGAGATAAACCAACAAGAGAGAGGAGTTGATCGTGTCTCAAACTAGACCAATTACACTCCTTCACCATCCCTTAAAATTTAGTGGATAGTTCTTTTTAAAGCTTTCTTTTCATTCCTTGCTTAAAACGATTTTCATTATCACAACAATCGACTTCTATGGCAATTGCAGGCTTTTAAAATACCACGTCCACAAGTTTTCCTACTCTTCTATTATTATTTTTTCTTTCGGATTAAGACTGATAACTAAGAACCAATCATGTGCAGAATAATTTAGTTGCCAGAATAGGGCCCATTGAATACGTGAGTTCATTCGAAAAAATCAGTAATTGCTTTAAGAGTGTTTCTTAAATGTATTTAAAATATATATTGACTTTATTTGTGTATTTTTTCACTTCGATTACTATAATTTGCATCTTTTTGCTGAATAAGAAATAGTTTTCACTGTAGCTCTCGGTGTCTTTTTCATTACACTATTATCATTATCTACGCAACTTTGATTGCTTATCATAGCTTCATAAAATGCTTATATTCGTACGTGTATGATATCTATGGATACAGTGTACCCACAAAATTTCAAAAGTGATTTTAGAATTAGTTTACCAAATGATAAATCTCTTACGATTTATATGTATTGCTCTGACATTTTAACTCTTTTGGGGAAAATATGATCAGTTAGGCGTAGAACTTTATATGCAATGAATCGCTTACTTGAACCTTGTCAACTTGGCCCAGTATCAATGAAATACTTTTTGCAGACTTGCATATACATATGTGTGTGTGAAGCAGTTTTAACAAAGAAAAGTAGTAATTTATGTTAATTAATGCAAATTTCCGTCTTAAAACTTATTTGAATGTTCTACGAATAAAAATAAAAGCTTTATTGAAATGAGTAAAACCCACAAAGAATGTTAAATGGTGTGTTTTTTTAATATTTTGGGTTACCTTGATTATTTTAATCTTAAAACTTTACATTTTAAATAATCATTCTTAATTTTAATTTAGAAGTGTTTTTTGTGTTACAAGTAGCTAAAGATTGTACACTGCTTTAGATTTCTCTCAAAGACAAGAAAAAAAAATGAAATCACAGCAGTTAAAAAATATTGGATGACGACAAAGAAATAATATTTTCTGTCAACAAATGATGTAACTCGATATAATTTCTTTTTTTCTTTAAAAATAGAGGAAATTAAGTCTAATAATTTTTCAGTGGAAAATGAAACTTTTTAAACGAAAAAATTTTGTAATCAAATGGTTTTGTATTATTTTGGAAATTTTCATTCATTTTTCAATGGGCGTAAACAAAATATTGTTAAAATATTTCTGGTATAAATACTTTAAAAAAGGGAGCAATTTAAATAATACGATATTTTTTTGTAATATAAATTATTTTTTAAACATCTCATTTTTTCTTGAAAAAAGTACTTAAATAACAATTTACTACATATTATTGCTTTCCTTTACCATTTTTAAAGTCCCATTTCAAAAAACTTATATCTAAAAATTTATTTTTTTTATAAAATTTCCATATTAGCATTTTATTAGATATTTTTTTCACAAATAAAACCGAGTTAATAAAAAGAATTCGATTTGAAGAGGATAATTTTAAATCAACTTTTAAGTATAAATCTGGTATTATTTAAGAAAGATATTTATTTACTTAAGCAAAATTATTGAATATTATTATATGGAGTTTGAAATTTAACCATAAAATGAATAACGAGAATGAGATTTGCAGTTTCTTATAATTTATAATCATTATAATAAAAAATTATATAAATATTTAAAAATATTATTTATTTGATTTTATAATTGTTTCATGAAAATCAAATGCCTACAACATTTTAAAAATACTCTTCTCTGGTTTATAAAAATGTACTCCATGCACAAAAAAGATTTAAAATTAATGAATAAAATTAAATATTTATTAAAAAAAAGGCCCAATTATATTATCTCCCAATTTTCCAGTTTAAAAATCGTCTACTTGGGTACAAACATTTCGATAAACATTACTTACTTTTTGTAAATGAGCATTCAATGTACAAAAAAAGAAATATTTTCGGTACACTTTCTACATGCCTCATACAACACTCATGTACATACAAGCGTTTTCATTTAGAGCAATTATATGTATGTTTTATCAAAAACTTAACAAAATTATATATTTTCTGTAAGAATTAACTTAAATACCTGTGTGTTTTATAACAGGAAAGCCTTCAGCCAACATTCGAGAATCTCAGTGGATTTAAATTTCATTTTTATTAATAAATACATTTTAAATTCAAATCCACTAATTATGACAAATGCAGAACAATATACACCTTACAGAGATAAGAAGAAAATTAAATTTGTGGAGAAATATAAGTATTTTAAATTTGAACTTGGATATTCTTCTCGAGTTATTCAATTGTCTAATGCAAATAAGTTTTGAAAGGCTGATTTAATTGAGGAAACAAGGCAATTTCCATCACCCCCTTGTCTCCCCACGCTCCATGCGATTCTACTTATAAACCAAGATCTGAAAACGATGCAAAACCTCCAGCGTATTCAAGTATCGGGGGTTAATTGAGAAAATGCCCGTCTAACATTTCGGCCAGCACGGCATTTAAATTGTCACGTTGTTTAGACAGAAAATGCCGTTCCACCCCTCTAATTGCGGACTCTTACTTCCTGATCCATTGCGTTGATAAGTAATCACGAAAATTAGAGTAAATGACGGCAAAGGGGAGATACTTAGGTTAGAAGTCACGATTCAAAGCTACGTAATCGCTTGTCGTTACTATAAGTTAAAGTTCTGTGTGGTGATGCTTATCCACACTTTGAGGCGAAGCTAAATTAAAGGTAAACTCTTCCCTCTCTGGTAACTCCTCTGCGGCTTGGAGTGGCTCATACTTTATTCGCAAGATTCCAGATTGAGTTATTTCTTAATCTAAGACCCATTCAGAGAATAATATCTTCATTTCTGATCGAGCCTTGATTCCGATATACAAATGGGAAGCTGAGTGAAGTACAGTTTAAATAGAAATGTTAAGGATAGATCTCGTTGTTGGTGGGATTCAGAAACCAGCCCCACGAGAGATATGATATCCATTAACCTCCAGCGAATGTACTTCCAGTAATTCTCTATCTTATTTATGCTTAGTTTTTAGAATGTTCTTTTAGGTAATAGAGAAGACATATGATTTTCGATATGTTAATTAGTCAGTTTGTAATATTATAGTTAAGGTAAAGATCTGTTACAATGTTTTTGGAAAGTTATCATTATATATACGTGAAACAAAAACATATTAATTTGTCATACAACTTAGAAATTGTTTATTCCCTTAGTGCCACAAATTACAGTTAAAATATAAGAGTTTAATGATTCTCAACACTAATGAATGTCTCAATGAATACTTAATGGTTTGCTAATGAACGTTAATGGTATTATAATATGAATATTTTCACTATCCACCTAATAAAATATTCAACAACTTTTCATGAAACAAATTTCTAATCTGAAATTTATTTACTGATTATACATTAAAATTAGATTTTTATTTATGCAAAAACTAAAAATTACTGAGAAGGAAAATTACACACATTAAGTCCAACTTTTGCAATGAGAAGAAATTAAAATAGACGCCTTATACTAATATATTTAGATATTAATTCAGAAAAAAGATTAATATATTCTTTATCGTGTTATCTTCTTAATTAAGATAATCCGTAAAATGATGTAATAAATTAGATATGATTAAATACTGATTAATTTGGTAGATAAAGATTTCACTCTTGTGGTAAATATTTGGGAATTTGATCATTGAAAAACTTTAAATATTTCGTCGTATGATCAAATGTGGAAGTATTAACTCATCGGGACTTACTGTTATTTTTCTTACGAGC
The DNA here is from genome assembly GCA_030067965.1 of Latrodectus elegans. Classification (NCBI taxonomy): domain Eukaryota; kingdom Metazoa; phylum Arthropoda; class Arachnida; order Araneae; family Theridiidae; genus Latrodectus; species Latrodectus elegans. The sequence continues at coordinate 61,830,211 of CM057809.1, forward strand.
TATGAAATTTATAAAAGACACCGACTTAAACTTCACATGAGTTTTCTGACTTTTAACTCATTTATTATGAAGGTTTTAAGAATAACATATGATGTCACCACTAATAGTTTAAAATGTATTAATTCAATTTAAAAACATGAATAGAAGTAAAGAGTCTTTGTTATTTAATTTTTTATTATCTTGAGTACATTTACAGCTTATTCTGAACACCCAGAGAAAAATATTCATCTGAGAATGAAAAAATAAAATTAGGATTTTGAATATATAACTTTTAAAAAGCCCCTAAAGATTCTAAAAATTTGTTTTGGTACTAAATAGTATATAAATAAGTATAATAAAGTAATTTTGAAATAAATCTTCTAAATTGATGAGTTAAAGTGTGTAAAAGCATAACTCAGAATTTCTCCTTAATTAATCAAGTTTTGCATTATCTAGCCTTATTGATTACAAGATGATGAAAAATCTCTTAATAATGCATTAAAATTTCTCGAAGAATTACATCCTCTAAAATTACACTCTCATAAAAATGCATCAATATGAGAGATCAATAAAATATGAGAGTTTGTGATACACATACAGATCATATTGCGATAATTTTGCTTCTAATAATGTAAATCCAGATCATTTAAAAGTATTTAATCATATTGTATATATATTAGGTTGGGGGGAATCAGCTCGTAGCGTTTTTACCAAAGACTTTTATTTAAACAAAAAGGAATAATTATATCCTTTTAAAAAGGAACTTAATATTCCTTTATAATTAATATTAAGGATATATTAATTATAAAGGAATATTAAGTTAATCACACACACACACAATTATATATTCGCCGTTGCTGTTTACAACCTCCCACCTCTCAACCAATTTGTTGATGCTATTCCGCCAAAAATCACCTGGTCTGGTGTCAAAGAAATTTTTGAGCCAATTTTTAAGGACCTCTTTGTTATCGAAAGTAACACCCTTCATATGGTTTGGCAAGGAGCGGAAAAGATGGTAATCTGTTGGTGCAAAGTCCGGAGAATACGGCGAATGTTGAAGGACTTCCCATTCGAGCTCTTGAAGTGCGTCTTTGACGACTTGTGCAACATTGGGCCTGGCGTAGTCGTGAAGGACTATGGTTTGACCATGTCGATCAGGTCTTTTTAGTCGAATAGCCTCATTCACGAGGTGTAACTGGGCAATGTAGAGTTCCTTGTTCACTGTGGCATTCTTTTCAAGCATTTCCCAGTGCACCAAGAGGTCCTTAAAAACTGGCTCAACAACTTCTTTGACACCAGACCAGGCGATTTTTGGCGGAACGGCATCAACAAATTGGTCAAGAAGTGGGAAGAGGCTGTAAATAGCAATGGCGAATATATAATTGATCAACTTATTGATATAATTATTGTTTTTGTTTAAATAAAAGTCTTTGGGGTAAAAACGCGACGAACTTATTCCCCAGCCTAATACATAAAAATGGTATTCTGAAAAGGGATATTTTTACTTTTTAACATTCTGAGATTGTTGGAATTAACAGGAAACACATGAGCATAAAAATTCAATTTTGAATGCTTTTTCATTCTGATTTTCTTCTTAAATGAAGATTTGATCAGCTAAAAAATCAATAAATTTAAATATTTTTCAATAAACAGAAATGTAGAATTTAACTGTTATAAAGAGGATCATTCAAAACCAAAAATTCTCTTGATTCATCAGATATTTTTAGAAATTCATTATATTCTATCTTCTATAATATAAAAAGCAATTTTTAAACTAAAATTTAATAAGAAAATGTTAAATTACTCAATCTAATAATTCTCTTTATCACGTATGAACTATGAATTGACTTTCCTAATTTAATTTTCCTGGTATTAATTGGCTAAAATAATAGAGAAATAAATAGAACTTTTTTAAATAATATTTTTCTGCCAATAGTTGAAATATTTATTTAAATAGAATGGAAAAATAGCTTTATTATACATTGTTTGAGAGAGAGATTCTAAGTCCCATTTTTTAATAACTTTAGGTAATATTTTTGAAAACTACTAATTTTTTTACTGTCTTTGCATGAACTAGTTTATAAATTTCTCTCTTAAATTGACAATATTTAAAATATTAAATAAATGCTACCTTTAACTCTTGTTATTTTTAGATAAAAAATTTGAAAATTAAAAATTTCAAGAAATTAATGCTTTAAATGCAGATTGGAATTAAACTTTAGTATGAGATCCATATCTTCAGGTACTTTTATAAATATCACTTTTCAAATTTTGAAATTGAAGATAAAAGTAAGATTAGTCTTTGCAGACTTTTAATATAGCTTATTATTTCTTAAATTTTCTGAAATGAAATTCTATTTTATATCATATATGAAAAAGCATTTTTTACCATCACCAATTTTAGGTCTTTAATGATATGCTTAAATATAATATAAATAAAAAATTTAGTGAGTTAATTTACTCTATTTACTTTCATGCACAAATTTTATAATTGCTCCAAATAAGAGTCTTAATTTTTAATGAAAAATATTAGATAATAAAGAATAATTACAATTGTCACTATGTATATTTCCATTTTGTTTCCATTAAGTAAATATCAAATATATTTGACATTTTTATACATTTGAAGTTGAGCGAACGTCACATTAGGAAATAATTTATCCATAATATTTGAAGAACTCTCTATACTATTTCCTTCAATCTATTGAGCTTTAAAAACTAGTACGTACTTTACGTAATGCATGTAATAATAGAATACACACTTAAAATTAATATGATACAATATTTTAAGCAAAATTTATCAATCATTATTTAAAATATCAAAACTATTTGGGAATAGTCAAAAAGTTTCTTACTGACCAAGAAAATTTAAAAATATATTTAAATTTTAAATGTAAAATGTAAAAATTATTTTTGCATTTTCTTCATATCCTTTCAAAATCTGAAACTAGCAATTTGATAATTTTATTTATAAATACTCACTTTGAAAAAAAAAAAGTATTTACATAAAAAAAAGATAATATTGTTATGTTACACCCATATAATATATTTAATAACAATTGTTGCTTTCTTTTTAATCAAGTTTAATCTCTTATATATATAAAAAAATTTGTAACTTTGAAGAATGAAAATTTGTAATAATATAATACGAAGTTTTATTTAATAAAAAAATTTCCCGCAACAACCAAAGACTGAATAATTTATTAACTTGTATTTGCTTAATAAAATTGTAATAAAGTTTATCACTTGCTAATATAAAAGCCCAACTAGCAATAAGGAAATTCCGAATTCATAAATATTCTTCGCTGTAATGAATGTTTTTAATTTTCCCAAGAAAATTCGCATGTTTATGTGACGTTCGTTACCCTTTCAATGCATTGGTAGCAAGTACATCACCGGCGCATAAAAGTACTGATTGCTGAAGTAATTACATACGCATTGTAATGTCTCTTTATTTAACTTTTAATAGACGTGTAGAGCCACGGAGTAAAAGTTGCTCAACAGGCCTCCCCTAAAGGCTTTCCAATGAAATTCAGTCCCTTTCACAGACCTCCCGCTCTGTTGGCGTTATCAGATCAGGCAGATAAAACGTCTGGGTTAGCCTTGCGCATTTTGCAAGTTAACTTCCCTCCAATCATCATCAGAAAGAAAAAAAAAAACATGACATCCACCACAGCAGATCCTGATTTCAAGATTGTTAATGCAATGTTTTGTCGGATTAAAATTGAAGTAATTAATGAAATAAGTGGTGTATCGTGGATTTAATTAAGATACATTTCCAATGGGTGTACCATTACAATTCATTTTCCACCCATCATCCCAACCAGCTCCACTGATGACAAATGGAGAAACGGAGTAACGTCGATACCGGATTTTAGAAGTAGTTCATTGACAGTATACGAAAAAAATAATTTTCTTCGTATTTATTTATTGTTATCCATTCATAAAATAAGAATTATTACTAAGGAAAGGGAATGAGAAGAAACGAACTGGACTAGAATTGGTTTCATTTGTTATACGATGAAGAATGGAGTTTAATTTTCCTTTGGGTATATTTATATAAATAAATATAGAAAAGATATAATAAAGAGTAATTTTTTTTAGATTTTGGCTCAGTTCTCCAAAACTATTGAAGTAACTTTTTTGATGAGTGAAAACTTTACACATTCAAAGAATTAATGGAAACGAGAAATTTCAAATTGCATACTCTTAAATAATGAGTTGTCAAAAATGACAAAATGGTTAGAATAGATTAGATTCATATGGTATGTGTCTGATTGCCTATTTTTGCCATTTGAAGAGCTAAATGTCGCTAACTACTTCCTAATTTTGGTCACAAGACAAAATGAGATACATTTTGTAAACTTAACTCATACTCAGTGATAAACTTAATTCCTAAATTTTAAGTTCATTAAAAGAAATCCTAAGCATTCTACACTCAAGCTCGGATGAAGTTTTCATTCTGAAAGAAAGTAAATGTGACTGAATGCACAAAACAAAATGTTAAGAAATAGAAGTTCAACACTTAGCAAAATATTTTTAAATACACGTTAAGATACCGCACTTTACAAATATTCATTATGTACCAATAAATGTAAATGAATAACTTTGTTTGTAGCAACTTACGATTTAAGTAAAAGTAAATCAACAGTAAGAAATGCTCTTTTTTATTTACATTCCTCGACATAGACATAGATGAGTTCGCATATAGTAAGTTGAGAATGTTTTTATTTCCTTTCCAGATGAGAATCCTTTCTATTCCATGACACTTAAAGTAGATTAAACATAAAAAACTCATACAGTGATAATTATAACATCATTTCTACTGCATTTTTAAAGAATGCTTTTAATGAGAATAATTAGAGTCTAGAAGCCATCGCTATCAAGCTCTGAAACGTTCCTATGTTATTAAAAGGAAAGGTGAACTCCAAATCAATATTTCAGAGATGACAGTGGTATGTCAATGTTTTCAATTTCAATTTTCTGAAAATTTATTCAGCGAATATACGTCATTATTTTTGTAAAACTACTTTTAATCTGAAACATGAAGGGAGATTCTCAACCTTATTCACAATTTAAGAGCTATGATGAACCTAAAATTATTGAAATTATCCCGAGCAAATATAACCGGGCAAATTTGAATATCAATTTAAAACTGTTTCTTTTACGAAATGCTACAGAATACCTTAAAGTTTCGGCTTGGTTTTGTATTTTATGGTCAATTTTAAGTTTGATTTTTTTCTTTTTCTATAGTAACAGTTAACGCATGAAGATTAGTTCAATAAAATGATCCAATTTAAACCTGAATTCATACCACTGTAGCTATCCATTCCTAAATAAAAATGGATCTCAAGAATTGAACGGAAAATTATAGCGTTGACTATTCATCTATCTGAATAACTATCAAGTGTAAGAACACTTTTAAAAAATATTATTACTAAGAATATTGTATGATATTTATTCTTATAATGAAAACCCATACTTGATTAAATTAACGCATGTTCCATGGAGTTTTATTTCCCATTTAAGAGTAATAATAATATCTCAATAGTTAGTAATAATATATCTTTTATTCCACAATTATATAATACTAGAATATCACTTAAAATGTTTACCACAAATACGTATAACAAAGGTATATTATTAGCATTCAACATTCATTACATTAGGGTTTAAAAGATATTAAAAAATCACTTAAATTAAAAATAATAGATAATTTAATATTTATATATAGCAGAGTTATTCCTTACATTAAAGTAGAATGAGAAATATAACTTTTGAATGTTAGAAAGAAACCAGTTTATAGCAAATTACTTAAGGTACCTTTGAGAGATGTGAAGAGAACGGTTTTTAATACAACCAAAATGCATCTTTTATGAAACTAAATTTTTATAATAAAAAAACACGCATCGCGCGCGCGCGGTATAGTGGTGTCAATATCATCACTTGTGATTATAATTCAAAATTACGATTTGTTGTATTTAGCTTCTTCAAGTAATCAAAAATCAATCATAAACATATTGCAAAAGAAATTTAAATTTACTCTGTATAAATTTTATTGGTAAATAATTTTAAATAAAGTCAAATAAGATAGTTAAATTAAGTTTAATAGAATTGTCACGCCATTTTTTCTAATGGATGTTTATGTATTCTATTTTGTAGTGTGCTAAATATCAAAACAAAATCGTTTGAAATACTTAGTGAAATAAATATATAGAAAGGCTGTTCTCCAGTGAATAAATAAAAACGTTTTGAATGTTCTAACGTATTAAATATTTTAAACAGAAAAAGAGAATAAATAAATATTAAATAATCTAATTTTATAAAAACATTAACCATTTCTCTTAGTAGCAATCACATTGTTCCAGTAGCATTCATAGCTTGTTTAAAGAATATTTTTATTTAATGATTTTTAACGACTGAACTGAATTGATTTAAAAATAATCCACCTATATATATATATATATATATATATATATATATATATATATATATATATATATATATATATATATATATATATATATATATATATATATATATATATATATATATGTATATGTGTATGTATATATATTATATATACAAGAAATCCAGTTATTTAATATGATATGTCCAAGATAGGTAATCATTTATTAGGGTGAAAATCATAATGATCCAAATGTTACTATTCTGCTATGAACGAAAGGATTGCAATGTTCTGAAAGGACTTTATAGCTTTTAATTTTCTATGTAATAACAAATTGCTTATTTAGACTCTCAGCAGGATTAATTTTAAAAAATACTAATGCTTTTGATTGTTTCTAATAGATTTTTCAGTAAATTTAAAAGTTTGAGGAAATCTATCCATTCTTTGTGAAAATGCGTTGATTTTCTTTTTCATAGACTCTCGAAAAAGAACTGAGATGGAAAAAGCTTTTTTTTTTTTTTTTTTTTTTTTTTTTAACTTTATTTATTAAAGGACTAAGAAAAAATATCAATCACTTTTATTTATTTTAAGTGTTTCATAGGAGTGAACAATTGATTCTTTTTTTTTTATTATTTATATTCTTTAAATTTTAGGTTATCAGTGTACTTTATATAGAAAAAATTTTCAAATAGTACTTTGACTAGATAGGCAACATTTATGAAATAGATAGATAAAAATATTCATGCAAATTTTCTTCAAGAATTAAGTAAACATTTTATTTCTCTCTCTTATGAACTGAAAAAGCTCAAGAAACCTGAATGAAAGTAGCACATTTACTTATCTAATTTAGAGTTTGATTTCATGCTAATTTGATTTAAAACTCATAAAAGTTTTATTATAATTACTGAAAACATAAAATGCTGTGTCTCAGTATCTACTAACATTGAAAACATATTTCATGAAAAGCTTTTTAGGCTTAAATTTATCAGCAATGAAAACTCATTTCACGAAAAATCTTAATTAAAATACCTTGTTTTTGTTTTATATATTAAATTTAAGCAATGTTTTACTGAAAATATAAGTTTACTGTTTTAAATCAGTATGGTGCAATTTTTAATTGATTCATTATCAACATTTGTAGTAATTTTTTGTATATTCTTCAGTGCCTTTTGAAATATATTACAGAAACAGTTTTTCTTTGTTATAATGTTAAAACTCAAAAATAAACAATTATTTAAGAATTTTCAAGAAACAAAATTTTGAGCTTATAGTTTCTTGTTGCTTATCTTTTTCGTGGGACAAAATTGACTGCCGTGATGACATTGTTAATTTCATAATAATATCAGTTTTAGCACTAACCTTTTAAACAAAAATTATTATTCGGAGATATTATTTATGAGAATACATTTTTATAACACATTGTCCCATTCTGTTATCTATGATATAAAGTAAATATAACAATACTCAACTAACCTCAAACAAAATGAAACCACTCTAACATCTCACGAAATTGACACAGTGATGTCACACAATTACACCTTTTTTGCACATACAACAGAAACTTCAATCCGTTTACCATCTGGAACAGATACAGTTATCTGTACAAAATGTAGAGAGAAAGAAAAAAAGCTCATATAGAAGATATTCGACTTTTATACCGTTTCAAAACACAAATTACGTAGACACCACCTGTCAACGTAACTGAGTGGGCGTCACATCAAGGGATAATATGAGGATACATATCCTAGCCCTGACATCTTGTCCGGTTATGATTGACAAAGGACTCCTTCTTATCTATAATTTGAGCTTGACGGTTAATACTGATTTAAAATGTTTTGAAAAGATTGGCAACATAATAAATCCAGTGAAGAAAGATTTCATGATCGCATTTTTATATACTTTTGCGTGTTAATTTGTGTTGTGTAAACATCGGTGTCCTTATTAATGATTCATGTAGAATTATAAAACTATCAATTTCGGAGGGAATTTCAATTAAAATATTAATAACCGGAAGTAAGACTTAAATATATGTCTTTAATTTAATTCTGTGTTTCGTAGTGAATTTCATAGTTTCGGTTAAACTTAGTGGTTTAAAAAGCAAAGAAATATATTTCTAGCGACACGAGAAAACCATGTTTTGTGGAAATTCGCGTACAGCATGATGCATATATTTTTTCTTTTGTGTGTTTATAAGATATATATAAAAAATAAATAATTTAACTTTTAAGAAAAATATTACTTTTTTAAATTATATTTAATAAGAAATAACATTTTGCAGCTATTAAAAATTATTTTGTGCTCGTGTGTATTTACTACAATTATATATTATCGATTAGTTAATTAAGACATGAGATTAAATCTTGATAAGATATTTTAAGATGCTTCTAAACTTGTAAGAGAATTTAACATTTTACGCAATGACCTGATATTAAATCCAAGATTATTTGACAAGGAAGCTATTTATTATGCTGAATCGATGATTTTGCATAAAAAAGTTAATTAAATATTTAGAATTTCAGTTTATTTTACTTCAAACGATAGTAGCAAACATAAAATAATATGCATGCTAATTTATTTACTTTTTAAAGAGACCATTCGAAGAGCTAAAATATTTCATCACAAGAATTGATTAGAATAGAAAAAAAAATAAATAAATAAAATAATTTGCTTCATTTGACGCTAATTTAATTAATATATAAATTTAAAGTAAATGCACTTTTAACTGAACCATTTAAAATGGAACATTATTGTTCGATACTTTTCAAAAATACTAACTAGATATCCTTTATACAATTTACATTATTTCCCGCTGAAAGAGATCCTATTCAGTACATTTCTTTTTCATTGTTATTTGAGCTACTTTTGTAAACCCAACAACATAAAAATTGGCCAAGTGATAAAATAAATCATTCGCGGGTCATAATTTAGACATGATAAAATTTATCTCTCTTTAATAATATACGTTTTGTCTGACAACAGTGCTCATGTTTATGTATCTAAAACTAAAGATAATGTTTCAGGAAATTAGCCATTAAAACTAAATATTTAATTTAACGAATGTAAAAATTTCACTTGAAAGCAATTTTTTCGTGGCTAGTGAAATTCCTCTGAAACTGTCATTACCACAGTTATATTAACTCCTTGAGAGTTCTCACACACAGACCTCACAAGCAGAGGCCAATTTTTCACCACCAAGAAGCCCTCGACTTGAAACCTATAAAATCGTTGTGAGTCTTGAATAATTAACCTATGTACAATGGGCCACACACCCACACAAGCTGGTTGTATAAAGACATATGAATCCAAATGGTCGGTGGTCTGTGCTTTAGCTGATGATATATGAATGACCACTTATTTTACTGCTTCTCGTGCTCGGCTTGGTATTTAAAGAAAAATAAGAAAGAAAAAGATGTAGATTGATGTAAGTTCGGGTATTTCTAGAAATGCAAAAAGCAAATTAGTGGTCTACAGGAACAGAATAATTACTTGAGGTTAATCAGAATACCAGTAAGAAATATTAAAAATGACAGAGAGGAAATTTATGATGATTTCTCTAAAATTAATTAATGGTATTCAGAAGTAAATATTCATAGAAAAACGTAATGTTTTTAAGGTATTTTTTTTACTTATATTATCTGCAATGACTGCTCTGATAGATAGTGAGAAAGATTGTTGATGAATGAATTCTATGATTCCATCCTTTTAATGTAATCATGTAAATCACGAGTGATTGATGATTATCAATTAATTACTTAATTGATTACTACATACATATAAATTCGATATAGTTTGCACATGCATAGTCACCAATAAGGAAAAACTTGTTTCATAATATTTTATGCAAATATATATCACATGCGTTTAATGCCGAACCAACTGTTAAATATATTTATTGAAATATAACTAAATATAATTACTATAAATATGAGTTCTAAAAACTGTTAATAAAGAATTGAGAATTTTTGAAAGTTTTCTTGTTAAGATGTTTCTTTCTGTTAAGATGCCTTAAACATAAACTTAAGATTTAAAACAATACTGCACATACTGTATATTAATAACTAAAATTAGTATCTCACTAAAGGAGAGTTTTTATTTCAAATATATCTAAGAATTCTTTATTTGATAATATGTAGATAATCAATGGATTCATATAGAAGGTGTTTTTATGGTACACCTTATATTTGTTTATTTTTGTATTTACACAATTAAAATATAAAATGTTATAAATTTTTAAAATGTTATATGAATGAAATAAACTCTTTTTTATTTGCAAAACATATTTATATTATATTTTCTATATTATTTTTGTTTCATAGAAATGGTTATAAAACAACAAAATCTTCAAAATTACATAAATGAGACAGATTTTATATATTTTCCCATTCTGACATTGACTAGAACAATGCTTTCATAAATAGAATTTTTTAAAATTATTATTCTCTCATGCAATGCAAAAAACAAATTCCTGATTGAGATTCATAAGTAGTATTTCTTTTAAAAATCTATAAAAATATAAATGAGATATCTTTCTGAAATTATGAAAATGCTGTTTATTTTAATTCTGTTGAATCTAAATATTTGTTTAAAGTAAATAATCTAAAGATTTGAACTAAAATCTTTCTAACAATATTCTAACAAAGGGAAAAAACTTTAGTGGTATTCAGCAAAAAATGTTTTAATAAGATACAATAAATACTTGAAATTTTGAATTTTATATTATACATTGACAGAATGTCACAAAAAATTGAATATTAACATATCCACTTTCTCAAGAATTATTATAGAATTGTTTTACTTCAGAGAGGGAGAGAAGGTATAATTATTTTACTCTAAAATGCTTAAATATTTGTTTTGTAATTTGTTTCATCAAGTAGCTTATTTTGGTTTTAAAAGCATGTTTAAATCATTAAAATGTTGAATGTATCTTGAGATAAATTATAAGAGGTACCTAATAAGAATCGATATTATGAAATTATTGAGAAACTATAAAGAACTGAATTGATTTTTATTTGCAAATTTATTTGTGAGTATGAAAAAATTATACTCTTTTTCCTGAATACAATTTAGTATAAAATAATAAATTTATAAAAGTATTTTATAAAATGTATTACTTCTGTGTGAGTGATAAAATTATTTGATGAAGCATTTAATTAATAAATAATACATTTTTACACTTTCAAAAAGATGTCATTATTAAACCTGTATTTGAATTTAAATAATAATTTATATCATTACAAATATATAAGATTACTTTTAAAATATATCAATACTAAAAATTTTTAAAAAGTATGCAAAATACATTGCATTAAATATTGTAAGTTTTCTAAGATTTAATGGATTTATTATTGCATTTTTATAATATTTAATGTGAAGTTAAAATAATTTTCATTAGATTTAAATAATATCGAATATAATAAAACATATTAATTACACGTTTCTTTTTTGAAAATTGCTTATTAGAAACCAAAAACAAAATTAATTTTGACTATATTAATGGTAATTCGAAATTTTATTTTATAAATATTTACTTAAACAGTCTTTATTCTTTAAAATAAAATATTTTTGATTCCATATACTATGTCTAATAACAAAATATAAGTATGGTTTGGATTTATTCTGAACTCTTAATAGATTTAAATACATCTATTATATGCATAATTGATAGTGCCTTATAAAAGTTTTGTATCAGTCTTAAAATGTTGCTATATATATGCGATATACTGTTAATAGTGACCTATTATCAAATTGATAAAATTGAGAGTTGCATTAAAAATCCTACTTTATAGTAAATTTGGATACCTTTACATTCAAAATGTTTATTTTAGAGTTGCAATTCTTAAGTTGTGATTAGATATAAAAATTAAAGAGCATGTAAAATAAATATAATTATTGTTAATACAGTGATAATCTAAAGTAAAATAATATTTAAATAGAATGTTTTTGACACTGGATTCAACAGAAGTAGTTTTAAATAATACCAAATCAAATAAGGCGCATTAATTGAGAGAAATATTTTAAAATAATGAAAAAATTGCTTAAACTGTCTTTATTCATCAAAATAAAATATTTTTAATTCCTATTTCATGTTTAATATAAAAATTAAACTTTTACTAATATGAAATATTTCTTAAGAACATAATGCAATTCGAATTGTATAAACTGTTTTAAGGGTTTTTAACTCTTACTTTAGTTAAGGAGCAAATGAGCAATTAAATCAAGAAAAATAAAGGTTAATGATATATTTAGTTCAAACATTTAAAAACAATACATTTTTTAAATGAAAACGAGCATTCATTTATAGTTTAATATGAAAGAATTTGAATTAAGAGAAAGTATAATGCTTTTTCACAAATATTTAAATTAATTCATAGTTAAGTATCAATCTGTCACAAACCCAAAAAAAAAAAAATTTATGTCTAATGTCATACCTTATTATTATGTTTTAAATGCAGTTAAGTAGATGAATTATCGCTCGATTATAGTGACAAATTAACATAATAACCTTTGCTCTTTTTGCATATAACTACTCAGCTTTTTTTTTTTTTTTAAATAAATAAATGATTGCAAAAATAATAAAGTTATTTATTTACTTTTAAATTCAGATTGTTTTTATTTACATTACACTAATTGCTTCATTATCAGGCAAATTTCAGTATAAAAATCTACCTAATAGTTGAATACTAAATGGTCATCCCCGTCTTGACCATCTAAATACTAGTTTTATTATTTCCTAAAAAAAATTCTTTCAGTGATAAGATCAATGATGCATTTTGAATTATCGTGACAATTACATATCTTTTTAATTAATTAACTTTTGTCAAATATAAAAAAATACTTCGAGTTTTCTTTTGTGTTTCTCATGCTTATAATAAAAGATCACGTAAACTATGAAAGATTTTTATCCGAGATTATATATCACGACATGGATTACCAATAGCCATTTCTCATCACGATTATTTCATCTGCTGTAATTTCAATTCAAAGACCTTGATACTTCTTCTATGGAGAAAAAATAATTAACATGCACATTCATTGTTAAAACTGTTTCTTCAATATGTTGAAGTTTCATGTTTTGTTTTTGAATTTATCTTCCGGGAAGCAAAATCTTTATCACAGCAATTTATTTTCTGTAACTGATGACTGCAGAGTTTTAAGTACAATTATCACATTTTTAATAAGATACTTCATTTAGAAGTTTCTATTTATTGATTATATATATATATATATATATATATATATATATATATATATATATATATATATATATATATATATATATATATATATATATATATATATATATATATATATATATATATGTTATATATGTATATGTATGTATATATATATATAATGCACAGCACCATTCTAGGTTACCATATCTCAGGTGATTCCAGAAGCATTAAGACTATTCAAATGATTTTATTAAAGTATCATCATTCAAAATTGAAATTTGTTATAACATTTGTACCAATTTATTGGTACGTAAAATTCCATCTCGAAATGATACCATATAAAGATAACTAATTTTATCAAAATGGCAAACGCATTGTTAAAATTAGTGAGTATTTGCAAATATGTTTAATTCCATTGTTATATCCATATAAGATCTTAAAATGCAGAAAATGTTTAAAACATTTTCAAAGCTACTTAAATAATTACAAACTGGTGGTAAATATAATCTTTTATTTAATATATAAGCGATATAAACATAATTTACTTAAGTAATGGCATACATAGATAGTTTATACCACAAGAAAAAAATCACGAATACTGATATGAAATCTTTTAAGAAAATGCTTATTCAGGTTTTTGTTACCTAACATGATACATGAAGAAGCTTTGAAGAAAATTTTACGTATTATCTTAATACAGTTTCACCAATATAATTAATGATAAAAAGGAAATTTAGATAAAAAAAAAGTGTAATTTTTCTGTCTTTCTCAATTATTTTTTCAATAAAAGTGTCATAACTGAACATTTAATTTACCAAAGGAAATGCCAAATTTAGAAACGTGATTTTCAAATGGAGTGTAGCATTATCTTGCTAAACTGTCCTTAAGTCTGTAAGAATGTTCAATGAACATGAAAGGTTGTAAGTGGTCCGACAGAGTGCTTACATATGTGTCGCTTGCCAGATTTTTCTACAGACGTATCAGGGGCTGTATATCACACCAACTGCACACAGATAACAATATCCGATTTGACATGTCGGCTACCCAATCATGATGTTTTTCCTTTTTCATCATTCGTCTAATTGAAAACCAGACTTATAAGACCAAATTACATGTTTCCAATCATCAATAAGCCAATGACAGTGCTGAAGGAATCAGGCGAGGCTAGAGATTCGACCGATAAAGTCAACAACGAAACAAGTGTGGTCTTTCAGCTCCAAAAGTTCACATCAACATGAATTTGAACAGCTTATACACTGACACTTGCTGATACCTCAGTGATAAAATTTAAAACAATTGCATATTGTATATTTATCTTTTTCAAAAATTTCGTCAGTCGTCGATGATTACGTTCTTTCAAGTTAATTTTCTAGTCACACTGCGGTCTTAAATTTGAGGTTTTTCCGAGAAATCAATATTCGCGATATACTTGGGAATTGGAGTTCAGCCACAATTCAAATGTAATATCTACCATAGAGATGAGATATCCGATTTCTCGTGCGTTGATTATAACATCACGTTTAAAGTAACTTCAATCTTAAAAACCTGTTATACACTACTGGCCTTTAAAATTACTACACCAGGAAGAAATGCAGATAACAAAATGATATTTATTGGACAAATATATTATACTAGAAATAACAAGTGATTAAAGTTTCAAAACATTTGACTGGATAGATCCTGAGAAATCAGTACCCAGAACAACCACCTCTGGCAGTAATAACAGCAGTTATACGCCTGAGCATTGAGTCAAACAGAGATTGGATTGCATGTCCGGCTGCTAGTGCATCTTAAACACGATGCCACAGTTCATCAACCGTAGTGACTGGCGTTTGGTGACGAGCCAGTCGCTCGGCAACCATTGACCAGACGTTTCCTATTGGCGAAAGATCTGGAGAACGTGCTGGCCAGGGCAACAGCCGAACATGATCCGTATCAAGGAAGGTCCGTACAATACCGGCAACTTGCGGTCGGGCATTATCCTGCTGAAACGTAGGGTTTCGCAGGGCTCGAATAAAGGATGGAGCCACGGATCGTAACACACCAGAAATGTAACGTGCACTGTTCAAAGCACCGTCAATGCGAATAAGAGGTGACCGAGACGTGTATCCAATGGCACCCCATACCATCACGCCAGGTGATGGGCCAGTATGACGATGACGAATGCACGCTGCCGCCAAACACGGATGCGACCATCATGATGCTGTACACAGAACCTGCATTCATCTGAAAAGATGACGTCTCGCCATTCGTGCGCCCAGGTTCGTCGTTGATCACACCATTGAAGGTGCTCTTGTCTATGACGCAGCTTCAAGGGAAGCCGCAGCCATGGTCTCCGAGCTGAGAGTCCATGCTGCTGCAAACGTCGTCGAACTGTTCGTGCAGACACTTGTTGTCTTCCAAACGACCCCGTTTCTTGAACCATGGCTCGTGACGTGGTTGCACGATCCATAACGGCCATGCGGATAATATGCCTGTCTTCTCGGCTACTAGTCATAGGTGGCCGTTGAGATCCCGCATGGTGTTCCGTATTACCGTCCTGAGCCCATCGATTCCATATTCTGTTAACAGTAATTGGATCTCGACCGACGCGAGCAGCAATACTCCGATAAGATAAACCGCAATCCCGGTACGCTACAATTCGGCCTTTATCAAAGTCAGAAACGTGCTGGTACGCATTTCTCCTTCTTACATGAGGCATCACAACAACTTTTCACCAGGCAACAACGTTCAAATGCAATTTGTGTGTGAGGAACCGGCTGAACAATTTCCTCATTTAAACACAATGTAGGTGTCGTTACTGGCGCCTGCTTTGTCTAAATGCGCTGAAAAGCTAATCATTTGCATATCACAGCACCTTCTTCCTTTCGTATAAATTTCACGTCTGTAGCATGTCGCCTTCTTGGTGTAGCAATTTTAATGGCCAGTAGTGTATTATAGTAGCACTTTTATGAATCTAACATCCAGATACTTGTTATCTTATATTGGCACTTGTCTATCGCATCACATCATTAATTAGTTTCGTTGATTCACTGTTTGGATATAGACGAGTATACAAGCCTTCTCTCACTTGTGTGAACTTTCAAGCAATTTTATTACCATTCAAAAGTCAAATTATTAAGTCAATAAAATATGGGCTTTTATTTTCTTATCTATTTTTGCCAGCAATTAAACTAATATACATAACTTCTGTTTTCACGTATTATAATATGAAAACTTTCATTCATTCTCAAAAACTTTCTGTCAAGTGAAGCATAAGTTTTACTAGCTTATCTCTATCAATAAAACTTTAAATTACTCATTTTACTGTTAAACTAATATTATAAATCAATTTTGTTGAAAGCATTTGAAACCGGAATCACGCAGTTAATCGAAATAAAGATCCCATCCCTCATTCCTCCTGGACACAAGTGAGCTGAATAATTTTTGCAGGGATTCATTTGGAAAAATGGGATGAGCATGCTCGATTCTATACGTGAGAGCTATGTTTATGAGTAATGTTCGTCATAATCCCATAATCTACCGCTGATTTTCACCAAGTTTTCTGTAATTGTGTTTCCTGATTGGTTCTCAATCTCATTTGGCAGTAATGTCTTATGCCATGTTCAAGAAACAGTATCAAATCATTTTGTTTCTCTAATAGTAACTTTAGTGTTGACAGTACATTTACTTGCGGAAGCCAAAGACAGTGGCAAGTAATTACGTGGGTGTCATAAATAGCCAACAGATGTCTCCGACGTACGCGGGACTGATGCGATCGCTTAAGAAAATAGTATACACGCCTCTTCCATCAAAATAAAAAATGAATGACAGGATCGAAAAAGAGCTTTCACAAATTATTGCCTTTTATTCGGAAGTCTTTAGGAAGTTTATCTTAAATTTTTATTTTTTTTTTCTTGTAGATTTCTCATCGTCGTACTTAATTCGCAGTGTGATAGTTACAGTATATCATTTAATGTGAGCGTTCGTTGATAAAGGGAAATGGAAGCATTTTTTTAATGCATATCCGGCGATTGTGCGGATTTTCTCAACCTGGATAAGGTGTGGCAAAAATTTGAAAGGTCCTGCTCTATGTGATCAACCCTTAATAGACCTTCCTAAACGCTACTTGCTTATAGTACGGCAAATGCTGCAAGTTCTTATACCTGAATTGAAGAATAAAATAGGGTACTTATTAAACTAAAAATAAATGCTTTTTCATTATGAAGTAGAAACTGACTGTGAATAGCTATTTGGACTCAGTTACAGTAGCTCCTTTCACGATGAAACAACATATATCTAAAATGAAAATCCATTATTAAATATTTTGTTACCTATATAAAATTAGTTCATGCCCATTTTGAGAACAACTAAAACGGAATAAAATATTAAGAAAGCTATAAATATAGTTTGTGTTTTAAAGTTTTAAGCGTTTAATTTTCAATAATACGCGCGCGCGTCTCAGTAATATTTATTTGTAATTATTATATTTTGTCAAAATATATGTCAATCATAAAAATAAACATTAACTACAATTTCATAATGGAAATTATATTCTGCAACGGCACACAAAAATACTATTTCCAACACAATTCTAATAATATTGTGATAAAAAAATATTTTAAGCAATAAGAAATTATCTGTTATAATTGCACAATATTCTTTTAATTTACTTTCAAATTTATTACCAAGAAATTATTTTTTTAAAAATAAAGCAATGTACAGGGAAGTTAAGAAAGATTATTTTTATAAGCTGTTAAGATCAGACATAACCCTTTTATTACATATTTTTTAAAATTAAAAACATGTTTTTATTTAGGATTTTATGCCACAAACATTAATAAAAATTTTAAAATATATAAACATTCTAATTTATTCAATGCTGAAAAAATTTAAAAGATCTAATTATTTAATATAATGATTAGTATTATTAGCTCAAACAAATAAATTGCATACTTTTTTCAATTTCCCACTTGATTGAAGCTGGTCAGTCGCTCAGTGAGTACTTTTCGTAAACAAGGACTAATTCGACCGAGACTTGGACTTAAGTTTTGTCAACTCCGGATACCATTGTAGTGGTTTTGAATCAAGCAGACAAACTGGTTTTTAATAAAAATGCGGTTTTTGAAACATTTATATACACGACATATAAGCGCAGTACAAAATTAATTATAAAACAACACTTAAATATCTTGCGATTCCTATTTTAGGAAAAGTCGAAGTTTTACGTATTCATTCTCAATATGAATTCACAATTTATTTTTTTTTTAAATCTATATTTACTACTAATATTTAATATTCAGATTTTATTCTTAAAAATTAGAAACAACTGCTTTTTATTTAAAGAAAAAATGTTTACTATAATATTTGGAAACCGTTAACAAACTTTTTGAAAGTCACGATAATTTTTTTAAAAATTTAAAATGGAAACTAACTTTCTTTAAACATTTTTGTCAGGAAACTTTCTACGAGTATCATTACTTTTTATTAAAAATATTTTACATTGTATTTCAAAAAAAATGAAAAGCAGTACAACAATCATAGCTTAATTTAAATTACTAAAGCTTATAGACTATGTTACGATTTCTTTTAACTAAGCCGTACCGAATTTCAACAGTATACTAGGTAAATAATTTATACACTAAGAACTTTGTAAATGAACACTATTGTTTAAAACATAATATCACTTATATTTGCTCAATATATTAGAAAAATGTTAACGTTTGATTTTTTTTGTGATCTTCGGGTATAATTGCAATTAAGATCGCAAGACTGCAATCGGAAGTCTAAATTTATCGCTTTGCGTCAAGAATACCACAACCTTTGAAATATTGCAACTTCATTATTTTCTAGTATAATAATATGCATCACATGAATAATTAAACTAAGGGATTCATTAAGCTAAATAGATCCTTATAATTTATTAACATAAGAAAATATAAAATTCTATAATGAATTAATTTATTAACTTTTTGAATAAAAATATGTTGGTATATGCATTAAGCAAATCTGAAACACATTTAATAAAATTTAATTATAATATACCCAGCAAAAGATTTTAATTTCAGCTGAATTTATTCAGTTTTTATTACTTTTGTCCACATATTTATATTTTTTTAATATCTTTTGCTATGAAATTTCTATACTTATATTGATCATGTTTTTTTTCACTTAAGAAATTAATGATGCATCATCATTGAAATCGAGAAATATTGATGACAGGCAGATTATTTAGGTACTTACTTCTGAATATAAAAAAATAGATTTTTAAGAAAATTGGCATTGCTTATATTTCATAAAAATAAAGAGTTGAAATAATTACTGCTAGAAGAAAAGCACATATAAAGATAATTGTCTGGAATAACTTTATTTATTTCAAAGCTGGACTCTTTCATCAAGTGTGGGCGGATCTCAGAAACAATTATCTCTCTACGGTTGCTGCCGCTTCTGAATCTTACCATTGGCTGTAAAAACCATTATGCTAATGTAGATTTAAATAAAACTGTGATGCCGATGGTTGTGGTTGGGGGGAGGTGAAAAGGAGTACTCAATAGTAATGAAAAAATCAGTATAAAATGGGAAATGCACAATAGGGAATAAAATGACGCCTCTCTATGAATAACGAAATATAAGATCTCCTGTACTATAATGACAAAACTCATTTTTGATAATCCAACCGAAAAGGGATCATTAAAATCCAATCAAAACACGTGTCCTTTTCACAATTTTTCCACCATTTATATTTTAACTTTCAAACATTGCTGTGCTTTTAAGTCAACGTGCATGATAGAGATAATGTTTTAGCAAACGGATGCAGATCCATTTTGATTCGTCCCTTTCAATTTCGCATTTCCTGTCATTAGTGAAAAATAGTTAGAAAATAGACTTTAAATAATGGTCTGCAGAGAATAAAGGAATATTGGATATTTTCCTGGAAGCGTAATTTGATCTGTCACAAATGCTCTTTCCACCTATTGTTTAATCATCGATTGTGACAGCAGAGAAAATGATTCCTCAAAGAAATTGAATTTGGCAGCCCTGTAAGAGTATTGGGATCTTGTTTGCTGTCAATAATGATAGATTATAAAAAAATATGATATTCACTTTTACTGATTGACAAATTAGAGAACATAAAAAATATTGATTGGCTGCCGATTGTTAAAAGAATGTATATCATGACTCAATTTACTAAATAACTAGCTGTCAATATAGGGAATATATATTTCAAGCCATTATCAACGTAAATTGTACAGATTTCTAATTACTTAGAGCAATACATGTGGATTTAATAGATTAAGAAAACATTAAACTTTAATAGCAAACATTTAAACGAATTATATTATTTCTTTTTTAAAAAAATTTATTATATGATTAATACAATTTTATCAGAGAGATATATATGCAGTATTCTAATGGAACTACAAATTATTAAAACTGATTTAAAATAGTAAAATAAATAATTTTTATTTAGTATATAAAAAATTTTTGTATACCAGAAAAAAGTAAGTTAGTAAATCAATAAATTCAATTTATCATCTTCTGTTAAAGAGCCATGCAACAAGTAATGCTTAAAATAAATATTTATAAGTTGAAGACCATAATTTTGGGTATTTAAATCTTCTATTCAAAAATGTTTGGGTTACAAAGAGTTTCAGATAAATCATATCTGTAAAATCAAATATTTCTCAAAAAGAAATTCTACTGTCTTATTTGCTGAATTCAAACCATCATATGAAACTCAAGTTATTTATTATATATATATATATATATATATATATATATATATATATATATATATATATATATATATATATATATATATATATATATATATATATATATATATAAAACTTATCTATTCTTTCCTTTTTTTTATTGGAAAAATAAATTTGCGCTCAATATTGTATAACTGCAAAGAATATTGATTGGAAAGTTAAGTAATTATGCATTTTTTTAATCTTTAAAATCCTTGAAAAAAAGAAAAGCATTAATCTTAAATATAATATAAACAATTATTTCTTTTTATAACAACTGTTTTAAAAAATGAATTTCAATATAAGAGCTTTTTTCTGCATATGTAGTCATCATATAATATCTCGCGAAATTCACAATCAATGATATCAGAACAATGTTGGAAATAACTAAAGTTTTAGTTGCTAATGAAGAAGTAATTCTTATATTGAAATATATATAATGTAGGAATGATGAGAAAGAATATCAAAAGAACTACATTTATTCATCAAAATTATAATTTATCATTAGAATTGATATATAAGTATATTAGAGAACTAATAAATGCATATAATTATTATTACATTTTATTCAAAGGATTCTATGAATATATGAAATCAAATAATTCTCATGAATTTTGTAATTCATATTACCATCATATGTGAAATTATATTTATTTCAGTCAAATCAATAACATCTTTTCTGAATAAATTGCTGGCTCTTCTTTAAGTTAAGTTTATTTTAAGTTCAGAAGCTCTTTCAATTGGTTACAGATAAATAAGTTATAAAAGTAATTTGGATTGATTTTATTAGCTACAGAATTATAAGGGAGTTCTTGGTCTGTTTCTTAAGAATTCTTTTCCTATATGATTTGTTAAACAGAAGGATGTTTTGAAGAGAATTTTTGGGAAATATGAAAGAAAAAAAAAAGCCTATATTGGAGGAAAACTTGGTAAACAATACTGTTTCAAACATCAAGATAAGCCGATTAAACTGAGAGTTCACAAGAAAATTCATTTTTAATTAAATTAATTGTTATTAATTTATAAGACCTATAAAGTCAATATAAAATGAAGATGAAATAAAATTCAGAGTTTACACACAATATAATATCTCCAAAATTAATAAATAGTAAAGTACAATTTTCAGGGAATGATAAAACTTGTTTTATATCTGATGAATTATATTTAGAATTCTACATGCAAATATGAAAAAAAAAAAATTTTTTTTTATATAAAGCATCAGAAAATGTTTCCTTCAGAATCTAACAACATATAAAAGAATACATTTTTGTTTATTTTTTTAACCTTATCTGGTATCTGCTGTATAAAATCTATCGAAATCATCATTCTGTGAAAATAAAATTTACGCTCTTTAATTTTAAATGATGTTTTTGAGCATAAAAGTGGGCATGTATACATTTGTGCACGCAAGTATACTTTCACCCCATTTCCCTATAAATTATTTTTTATTTTTTTTCTCGTTATGCATTTTCTTAACTCATGTACCAAATACAAAACGTCGGACAACATTTTAAGATATTCATAGCAATGTCCTTCGTAGCTTATCATTCTGCGGTGTTATAGAATACGAGTTAAGAAAAACGCATAAAGAGTAAACATAAACTAAAAAAGAAATTATGGATGGAAAACGTAAAAACATTTGTGATTACGAATTTATAATATTTACTCATTAAAAGAAGCTCATAAGCATAGTATTATGCCATGTTGCAAAGAACATTCAAATTACATGATATTAAATTAAATACAAAAAAATAAATGTTTTTATTTGATGAAAAAAATAGCTATAGAAAACTACGCAATGTGTGTATAAAGTTTACAAAATGGTCTTCTTCATCAAAAGAATAAAATTTGTAGTATCGACAACATACCTCCCCCTCTCCCGGCATTTTGTAAACACAAACCACAGTAAAATACTTTTTTTATTTTTTCGAATGCACTTAAAAGGCTCACTGGAACAAAGCCGCTCAGCTAAAAATTAAACTCACCAAAATGATTCTCTGGAAATTGAGGAATATATATCTTTCAATCTTTTCGGAAAAAATTTCATAAAATTAAAAAAAAATATCCGAAAATTTTTAAAAATGTATGCAATTCGTTTTTGTAAATATACATTTAAAATTTACTTATACTGTCTTATCATGTATTTCGATATTAATTGGATAAAAATGATAAAAATAAATGAAATTAATTTATTTTAATGAATTAGTAAAAACTTATTAATCTTTTATTAGTGAAAAACAAGTAAATTCCTGATCATAATGATTCTTTTCGCTATGGGATTTATCATTAAAATTATTTTCAAGAATTTTGTGAGTACTCAAAAAAAGACATGTATGTACATCATCTGTGAGACATTAAATGTTTAAAAATTTATTTTAGATTTAAGCATCAAATGTATCTTTATTTTTTATTTTTTAATTTATTAATGACAAGATAATTAAATTCGTATAGTTTATTAAAATAAAAAAAAGAATACATTTTTATTTTGTAACGTCTGAAATGAGTTTAAGAATATAATATATTTGGATGAAATTTTCATTCTGACTTTTTTTTAGAATTGAATACAGCGAAGTAAAAATATATGATAATTAAAATTTCATTCGTGAGAGAAGATGAATCAATATTTTTGAATTCAATTTATAACATCAATATTTTTGAATAAAATAATATAAAATGCAATAGATAATTTAACGCTTATTTGAAGCTATAGATGCTGTATTAATCAATAATTTAATTCACTAGAAAACACATTTAAAAACAGACAAGAGACAAAGTATTATAATGAAATCATTCCAATCGCCGACGAATGAGTTTGAGTAGTCGTAGAACTTCAAACATAATTTTGTGAAGGCAACTTCTTCAGTCAATAGACATTGACTTAAATTACCTAATTATATAACGTCTGATTGCTTGCAACCTGTTTAAATAATGCAGACATGCTGTTGAATCTAATGACACTAATGAATTGGTGGTACAGCTTAAGATGGTGATAACATCGCCGCACGATTTTTTGGGCCGAATGCCAAGCTCGATATTTGAAACGAAATTATTCTTGTGTGATTAAAGAAAAATATATCATCAAACAGATGAATACAAGTCTGCAACGAATTCTAAGTAGAGTAGGGTTAGTGTGCGTTTCATATCTGGAATCTGGCACATTCTTTATGTTTTCATATTTTCTTTAATAATTAAACAGTAAAAATATTTTTAAAGAGTAATAATAAAATGAACTTCTATATGGATGGAACAAATTAAAACTGTCAAAAATAATCATTGCAAAAATTATTTTCTATGGTTTTGATAAATTATTCAAGTTTAATTTAGTTGCATATAGACATGTGATGCATAGGATCATTTTGTGATAAAAACATCAAAACAGTTATCAATTTTGAAGATTAATTATTCAGCTATTATTTTATAGTTTAAAAACTCCTTTGGTTCGAAAACTGAGAAGTCTATTTGAAAGATAAGTTAAAATTTGTTTATGTGCAGTAAATTATTGGAACGCTTCCAGCAAAGAATCTTCCCCTAAAAGAAATTGATTGTATATATATGCGGAAATAAGTGTCTGATATATTTTATAAATTATTTATTTCAGTTTTACTATTTTTAACTATTTGTTACATCTCACACATATTCTAACATTCAACTAATATGGTGAGTATTTCTTTATAAAATATTGTTTGATAATTTCAGAGAATCGAAAGTTTTTTTTTTTTTACCTACAAATTATTAAGAATTCTTAATGTATATATAACAAATAAATATAAAGCCAAACTTTAAAAAATGCTATTAGTATATCAAATTAAAGCAAATGAGGTCCAAACAATTAAAAAAATTAAACTAAATATGAATGATTTAAAAAAAAGATGTCACATTAGTTTCAAATTCTAAATAACAATAATTAAAAAAAAGCATGTTTTTAAACAGTCTCTGAATACTTGAGAATAATTTACGAGAAAGAGATTTATGACTTCTCTATTGATAATTTTATTTTGATTTGTAATATTTTAGTTTATACAATCAATTATGCTATCACGTTTATTGCAATATTTTGAATTTAATAGTAAAATTTTGTACATAAAAGTATGAAGTATTTTTTCAATATTTCTACCCGTCTAAGTAAAATTATTTTAACATATGCGCTTAAATTTCTTAAGAATTTACAATTTTGACATGCATACTTTAAATAAAAATGATAAGGAAATTTTTAAATTAAAATAATATAACTCAAGCTAAGTAAATTATTATAAATTTAATACAAACATTGAAAAAATAAATGTTTTTTTGATTTTATTTACACCATATCTTGTTTCTTCCTAATAATGCCCGGCTACCCTTAAGCCTTCGTCCGATTCAGCTCTATAATAGGCAAAGTGATGGCATCTCATAGAGTGGGGCATCCAGTGGATATGCCAACTTACATCTGATAAAAGAAGTTATAAAGAAAGACAAGTACATAGGGAGAAAGAAACATCCAAGCCCGAACCAAGATTCGAGCCCAGAACCTACTGCTTCGAATTTAAGGATGCTAATTTCTTTGCCATAGGTCAATTTCATATCATATCTTTTGGGATTGAAATTATTATAAAATACTTCTATTTTTTTTTCAGAAATTCTGTATTATATTTTAATTAACACATTCATTTTTTCACAATATATAAATACCAAATTTTCTTGCCATATATTTCTCCGAGATCGCGATTCTTCAGGCTGTTTCTAAAGTTTTCCACCAATAGCTCATTATAGATTTGGAACAAAAGCTAAAGTTATAAAAATGAAAATACTAAAATTGAGATGTTGGTCACCCTACAATAAATTTTTGTACAGGAAACGCATTCAGTTAGAGTTTTAAATTCCCTCAAAATTTAAGTTTTGCCACAAAAGTGAACATACTGCGTCATTTTTACATTTTTATCTGTGATATAAAAAATATATAAAAATAGCAAAAATATTTATCTGATATGAATAAATATTTTATACAAAATTAACTATAGTTTGTAAGGATATCAAAAATTAAAACAGTTAATTTTAATACTGAAATAATGCATAATATTTTGCTTCCTATAGTTTTTAAATACATATTAACATAGTTCAAGCCCAGCTATTAGATAAATAGTTAGCGCTCTGACCTTCGGTTCAATAGTTTCTGGGTTCAATTCCCATTTTAGGCTTAGATTTGTTCGGAATTCACATTAAAGTGAAGGCTCTGATCTTATTAGTCGTCGTGTTCAAAAACTTACTATTGAGCGATAACCAAGTCGAAATCATATGGTTCAAGTTTGAAAAGTTTAATTCCTGGTGTATCTTTCTTTTTGACTATTTCTTGTAGAGATTTCATCATTGAAATGATGATTTTTTAGTTACTTCTTCCTACTCCTTAAGTCATCCTCCCTCATCATTTAGTCTTTAATTACTAAATCAGATGCATAACTTTTTCTTCAGAAACTGGTAACTTAATGTTAGTTTAGGTAAGTTTATTGTAGTAGGGGATCTATATATATATCCTTCTTATAATATTGAGAAGAAACCACTCTTTGCAAAATATTTGAAGACATTTTAGTAATGTATAGGGTAACTTTTCAAAAACCTTTAATTACGTAGTATATAATAGCATTTAACATTTCAGTTTTCTTAAATTGCAAGATACACATTTGTGCATTCATCTTATCATCAATAAACTTAAGTTTGCTATCATCATTGGCAAACCTACAACCATCCATCTCTTCAACTGAATATCCATCAGATTTTGCAGTAGATTAAAAGTGTTTAGATAAGAAGAGTAATGGCTGTTCTTTCGATCATTTTCATGATATTTTACTTCAAAATGCATTGAACATGTATTCATACTGAAAAGTTAGTGATCTTTAAAAGTTGGATTGTGTATGTTCTTGCATTTTATTGCAAAAGTAAAGCATTTATCATGTTTATGAATTAATATATTATGCTTCTTTATGAGCAATAACAGTCTTTCAGCCATTTTTTTCAAATAATTATAAATTTCTATTTTGAACATCAATACCGTTATATGCTCACATATCCATAAAGTAAGAATAATGCTGAAACCGGCAACTAAAGGTGCTGAAACAAAATAAGCGTGATTTATTCATCAAACCCATGTATTAAACAAATGAGAAGGAACAAAAAAGGATGGTATATTTATGATACCAGGCATACAAACCATGATTTTAGCTCTCTAGAGCATTCACATAACATATTATTCGTACAACAAATGAACAGCACATTATTGGTACGGTTGTTGATATATTGTATGTCTCCCAAATGAAAAACACAGTGCGCACAGCTTACTGACAATTATATTATCGAGCTGCATTTGAGGCAGAGAACTCCACTCAGCAAACAATGCTCTTACAGACATAAGGACAAGTATAGGAGGTGGTTGACGAGCCTCAATTCATTAGCCAAGCACGACGCATACATGCTCTATCGGATTCCATATCGGTAAGAAGTCTGTCCATTCCATATTGGTGACATCCACCAATTGAAGACAGTCGTAGACGATGTTTGAATGCTGAGGACTGATGTGATTGATGTGATCTATAAACACAAATTCATCTCACACGGCATCAATGATGATATGTTGCTCTAGAAAGATGTCTCGTTAAATTTAGCCTGTCATCGTTCCGATTTGAGCAGATCTATTCTGGATCCCAGTATAACTTCTTCTCAAACGAAAACTCCTTCACCACCGTAACGTTGGTAATCAGTGATGTCTTAGAGGTACTGAGTACCTGGCTTTCTCCATGTGAATGTCTAACATGAATCAGACTGCAATCTAACTACAACTGGTCGGAAAACATAACACAATCCCACTGTGACTATGTCCACATTGGGGATGTTCTATATTCCAGGCTAATAACTGGTGACATTGCGCTGCCGCGTGCGCAATACATCTGACAAGCCTACAAATCAGATACTTTTCCAAACGTCTTTACACAATTTGTCTTGCATCGGTCGTACACATGGCTGAAAATAGATCTGCTACTGTGCTCCATCAGTTTTTTTTTTATTTTTTTTTTTTTTTTTTTTTGGTGCTTACTATTAAATACCAGTCATCATTCAGCATTGTAATTAGGGGGTGACCTGTACTGTAACGTCTACTGACATTTCATTCATCTCAGAAACGTTGCCACAGCCTAGAGTGACACTTTGGGTGATTCCCTCGTCTGCAGCCATCTGCATTCAACTGCACTCCTCGATGTCAATAATTCTACCACGTAAAACATCATTCATTTTGCCATACCTATGCAATCACTGAACGCTATATGAACCAGATGTGAACATGCTTCCTTCTTTGCTACAGATCCATATATACTACTATCTTACGCTCTTGTCATTGTGACGTACACTCTGCGTCATCAGATAGCTATGTGTGTGATATTTCTACAAGTGACATTATCCCTTTCCCATTCGATTTCCGTGTTCTTCTAGATTATCCTTAATTTAGGGGTACTAGTGTGTATGAGCCTATTCGTTATTACTTAAATTTGAATTTCCAAAAATTGTTCGCATAATTTCCCTTATAGAATTGTACTCTTATGTTTAAAAATTTAAGCGTTCCACTTCCATCTTAAGTAATTATGTTTGCGGTTCAAAATCAAACTTATAAGTAATAAAAACCATTTGAATTAATCCTAATGGGGAAAAAAAGAAGAAGAAAAAAAGAGAAAAAAAACAAAAAACCTATCGCAAAATGGTAAACAAATCGATCTGATGATTTTCCTTCGTTCTTTTGTTTTAATCTTATTTATATTTTTCTCTGTCTGTTTCTTTGTCTGTCTGTAACATTTTCATATGACATTGTCTATACTAATGTATAACACTACATTCTACACTGTTCACTGGACAATATTAAGTTTTGAAATAATTTTAAATATTCAAAATACAATGATATAGTTAGCGAGTGTTACTAGTTTAATTCATAAAAATGAAGTATCAATATTCTATGTTACATTAGCAGTATTTAAATTTATGGGAAATTAGAAAATGTTATTTTGATCCAGCGCTGAATATATTAAACATTCATTGCTTTTGGTTTTATATATTTAGTTAATCGTAAAAACAGTATTTTAATTTTTGAGGTATATTACAAATCCAGAAATTACAATCAATAAGAACTGTAATTAAACATTTATACACTATTGAGACAGTATATTTTTATATAGTACTCTGATACCATGATTCCACGAATCTTTTCCACGTTTTTTGTTTTTAAATTAATTTTATTTTTTATTTTATGAAAAGGAATGTATAATGAATTCGTTAAATGAAGATAAATCTTTTCACTTAATACTTCTGATTTAACAAATTAGTTCATGACGACAAAATTTTTATGATTTATTTGCATAATATTGTATTTGAATTCCTTTTATTATTCTTTGAAAGGTATCCCATGAACTTTCTGATATGGATATTGGTTCAACTGCTTCTAAAACAGGAAAATGTTTAAGAATTGATTTGAAAAAAAATTGAAAGTTGTTCAATATTTTAAAAGAATTACCAAAGATTAATCTTACATAAAAATATCTTATTAATAATCCAGATAAAGGCAATAATTGGAAGAAAATATTGATATATAATGGAATAATGTGTGTGAGAGAGTCTCTTTAAAATAACTAATAATTCATAAAAAATTATATATTCTGATCCTAGTATATTCTAGTAAAACCTAAGAAATTAATAAACTAAGTTTCTAAAAATTTTTGAAACGAGGCTACACGTTTTTTTTTAAATTAAAAATATTTTTAATTAGTATTTAAATGAAAGAAATGGATTATATTTTCGGACTGCACAGGGGATATTTTTCTTCTTTAGTACTGAGCTTGTGTTTTGTGCTTACCATACATTAGTACTTTCATCCCTATTTTTTTCTATTTTCTCTAAGCAGTGAGTTGAAATAATACTTTACCAATAGAGATAAATCGAATAAAATAAGAATAATTTTTTAACTCCAATTCCTAATTTGAAAATCAAGCAAAGAGAATTTCCGATAAATCGAAAAATTTCCCCTGAGATTTAAATTTTCTCTGTAAGAGTAAAACTTGATAACATAATTACTGCAGCCAAATCACGTTATTCATTCATTATATTCATATAAATAAAAATTAAATAGATCATAACTTCCGTATTAAACATTGATGCAGTTGGGATTGCAAAATTTCTAAGCCAGCTGCATAAAGAAAAACAACATATGATTTAACCACATATTAACAACTCATTAGTACTAATAACATTTGAAAATAGCCAGATTGATTGTGTGCATTAGTAACATATGTTTTCTTACTTCGTCTGTATGGAAAGCAATTTTTGCCAAACACGCACACATTTAAGTTATATATTTTCCTCGTTATACGCTCAAGCATCGATAAGTCTAGACAATTAGTAACCGAGATTCTTAGAGCCACATGAAACTAATTTGTGTTTTACACCGCTTCAAAAGATAAAAAGTGTTTCATATGTGACACTTTAAACCTAACAGGTCACAGTTTCTATAAATTGACTTAATTTCCATTTTTACCGTTTGCCATATATTATATTTTTGCACAATAGAGGGATAGGTTTTTAAAAAAGTGACCCATATTTTACAGAAAATGGTAACAAAAATAAAATCTGTAGCAGCTTTCCACGGGAATATTTTTAATATTCGTGACTACATGAATAATATGCAGACATATGCAACGAACGTTCCATGCCAAAGATACGGAATTTATTTTGAAATGTTACACTTTTTTAAATTGTCTAACACTCAATTCCTTTAAAAATGTACGACATTAGTTTTAGCATTTAAATCAACCAATTCTGAGAGCAATATATCATTTATAATGTAGTTTTTTTATAATGATTTAGAAATACTGGAGATTTCTCTTAACGGAAGAAAAATCCTTTCAAATAGCTTAAAATATATTTTATAATGAAACCTTTTCAGGATTTTCAGAAACAATGTTGAGAGACATTAAATATTTCCGCTGCTATTATAATTTTAAACTTTACATCAAGTTACAAAATTCAAATATTTATTGACAGATAATTGTAATATAAAAAATGTAAAGTTTTAAGAAGGTTAGAGACATTTTTGTTATTAGATGAAAATTTTATTTATCAATTCAAAACTTCGGTTAAAAAAATATCAGATGATGCATTTCTAAATAGTAAAAAGTTTCGATTAAACAGTTGTTTTAGAAACATTTCAGTATTTCGAAATATAACGGACAATTGAGAGTGGTGATGAACTCTTGAAAATATATATAATATCCATAAAATATTAATCTCTAAAATTATTTCTTACATAACATAGCAAAAAAAAAATTAATGGTAAAAGTTAATGCTAATGATGTAATAATTATGGCTTTATTCATTATTTAAAGCAACTAAATAAAGTATAACGAATCATAACGCCCCAATTATGAATTGAATGACTGATTTTGATTGGTAGTTTACGGTCACTTTGTGCACATGTCATTTCAACCGGAACCTATGTTTTAATGAGTAGTCGAATTCAGTGAATGAATCATGAAATGAGCATTCATGCCTGATGTAGCTGAAATGGAATATGTAGAATAACATATAAAAAGAAATATACTGTAGGATAACATATGAGGACCACTTTTCTATAAGGGTTGAATACTAGAGGTATCAATCCTTTTCGCTTTACTACTTCAGCTATTAAATCAAAGTTTAAATGAATAAGAATTTTGTAGTATAGTATTCGGCTTAGATATGAAAAATTAGGGACCAAGAATGTTTTGAATAGTAATTTATAGAATAATTTGAAATGTGAATTTTTGTGATGGTTACCAGATTGTTAGTTCTGAGACTGTAAAGAGAATATAATTTTGGACATTCCCTTAAGATTTAAAAGGATATGGTCAAGTTTAGCCTTCAAGTGGAACTAATTTCCGAATCGTTCTGCTTTTACCTTGAGCTCAAAGTAGTTAAGAAACTGTCTTCATCTAATTTAATATTGAAGAAGAAGTTATCTTCATTATTTGATAAATTTTAAGAGAATGAATTTGTTTTAAGAGATATAAACGTCATGCCAAACTTGTTCTTATTTTAATAGAAATTCCTTATGACTTAAGAAAAACAACAATGTTCGTTTAAATATATGATTACTAACACAAAAAGAAAACTTAAAAAACCCAGAAATAAATCTAAACTTGACGAAAATTGCAATTGAGGAAAACAAGTTTCAGAATTGTATTAAAGACAGCTAAAAAAAAAAAGGAATATATTCTTCAAGTAATATGCGGAAAACCAATATGAAATTAAATTTTCTGCTTCTAGAAAAACATAAAAATGTCAAAATATGATGCGATAAAATTCCCTTTCAACTCGCCTTATTTCCTTTTCAATCATTTTCGTAAACAGATTAAGTCTTTAACTATTTCTGTTTTTAACCATTTTTTGCCAACTCGCGCGGGAAGTCTCTAAATTCAAATAACCAACTCATTGCTTTTAGCTATAATCAAGTGGTGGGACTGATTTTCTAGTTACTAATTTCTTATTTTAATACACCAAATAATTTAATAATTTTAAGCACTAATTAGTTAACCACCATATATCCTATAATCAAAAAGGTCTTCAACTAAGTAAGCAGTGAACTCACAACTTTCTAACTATGTTCAATGTTAAATCGTATTAAAAATATTGTGCCCGACGAAGGAATAGACAAATCATTATGAAATTTGGTGAGCATTTAATGTAATATAAAGTTAAGCAACTAGTAGTGTGACTATATATATATATATATATATATATATATATATATATATATAAAGAACTGTGCAAGTATTCATGCCATCAGAATACGTGGAAGAAGATAAACCACTGTCATTAAATAAAGTGGGACGGATTTTATTAGGTATTATATTTGCTCAGTGAAAAATTTCTAAGTCTTAACGAGGCATTTAAGGCACGTAAGACTTTTTAAGCTTATAATGGGATTTGAGTGAAGACACATTTTTGGATTAAGAAAACGGCTGGATATAATGACAAGTTCCTCACTAACTTGGCTTTTCTAACCAAGCTGTAAGAAGATTTCGGTTGTAAGAAGATCCAATATGAATAATTTCAAGATACCTATAAACTAAACAACAATAAATCTCAAATGCTTTCTTTGAAAGAAACATGATTTCACTCCAGACAATGTCTACACGATTATTTTGGGAGTTTTATCTTCATGAAACCTGCTACAAATGTTACTTTTGACTGGTGAACAATGTCACCTTCATTAGTAACGTTGTTGGGAGAGTCAAATTTAAATACGCAGGAAATGGAATCATTTTTAGAGATAAATCTAGATTATCTTTAAGTAATCAAGTCTGATGTCTCATTGGTTAGCTTTCATATCCGGTTTATTTTGTAGTAAAACATGCGGACTAAACTACAACTGGTGTCATGGTGTGTAGAACCATCATATATGACAGTCAGTCGTCTGTAGTTTTGAGAACAGAATTTCAAAGTATCATTGATATGCTTAAACGATACTCATGGCAAGGAACTCAATCTTTATTATCCAAGAACTAAATGAATACAGGTTCAATTGCAATAAATATGATCAAATTTTCCTTGAGCCACTATATAAAATATGTGCGTTTCATTGACGGACCGTGTGGCTTCAATATTCGCACAGCAGGTGGAATAACAGATTATTCATGCAATTATATTAATATAATTTTCTACACAATAAGAATTTTTTTCCTTTGTTATCATCTATATACATCATAATTATAATCATATGCACAAAATGTTATCGCATTTCAACGCTTAATTCATGGGGAAATATTTCTTTGAACCTGATGTAATGCTGTAAGATGACATAACGAAGTAGAATGATTAGCAAGAATACAATGATCAAACTTGAAAGGATCTCTAAGGAATAATAATTAATTTATAAAAATAATAAAATTAACTGTTTATATATATATATATATATATATATATATATATATATATATATATATATATATATATATATATATATATATATATATATATATATATATAAATAACTGAATATACAAACCAATTTACCGGATAATTCTTGAATGTTTTTTCATGAAGAATAGGAGCATGAAATAAGGTATGTAACCATGAAATTTTCCTCTGTGTATAAACTTCTAATTTATTACTTTCACTTCTACTCATTATTCTTTATTGCCACTGTAAACTCAAGTTTCTAAAAGTTACTCTTGTGAATGAAAGTTAATTTTTGATTCTCTGATTTTTAATTTTTATGTTGGTTATGATGTTTTATTCATTGTTGTTCCTATTCCAATTTCGTTCAATTTTCATCCATATTGATGAACCTGCTAATTTTATTGGATATCAAATTAATAGGTTTATCTTCCCGTGGTCGTGTAGTTTAGACAAAAGGGTTGATTTATGATTCATTCTTATAGCGGTTGAAGGACAAGCGGTTCACTTTCACTTAACAGGTGATTTTGGATTCAACTTTGGTGTTAAGCAATTAGCATTTTTAATCAATTCAGTAACATATGAAAAATTTCTCTGAATGTTTTCTTAAGATTTCACTTTAAGCTATCGCCAGTAGCCCATTCTGCAGTTCTAGTACAATTTTAATATACAGTTAACTATAAATTGTTCGATTAACACCCTTCCCACTTAACTAAAACATGTTTCCTTGTTGTTGAGATTATTTTCAATTCGTTTTAAGTTAGTTTTCAATAATTAAAGGTGGTTATAAAATCTATAACGACATTTTTTGTAACCAACATCCTGCAGTTAAAGATTAAAATTCATTTAAAAGTAATGTTATTAATTAGCAAATATTTAGCAATACTTTTTGCAAATAAATTTTTACGAAGTAATTTATTAATTACTTCATTACACTTCATATTTTGCTGCATGAAAAAACAACTATAGGGATTATTTTCTATTTATCCCTACATTTTTTCAATAGAATTGAAAGATTTTTCCATGGGTAGACTTCCACTATTGCAAAACTTGGTATTATGGCATAAGTTCCAATGGGAGACTTTAAATACAAAGTTAAAAATTGTTTTTTGTTAAAGTACGCAGAAGAAAACCTCTACTTTTTGTAAATCTTCTAAATACTTTAGTCTGGAAGTTCATCTTTGAAGTTTTTTAATATTGCTATTCTCGTCTTAATTGACTTTACGAGATACACTTTTGATCAAAATGAATTTTATATTAAATCAAATATAACAAAAAAGTGGAAAAACTTCATAACTGTAAATGCAACAAAAAGAGAGAAATAAAGAACTGAGAAAGAATAATCATGAAGAAAATATTTCAAGAATTAGATTTGTGTGTGTGTGTGTTTTATGAAAAGTTATGATGAAATACTTCTCAACTGTATTTTTCATGTTAGAATATTTTAAAATTAACTATACAATAACTTAAATTTCATTTTTGGTTATCAATCATAGAATAAATAATAGAACCCAGCTTTAAGCAATCAAACCATTTATATATATCATAAAAGCCCCATTTAGAAATCTCGCATATCATAACTAAAACTGATGAATGTAAATTACAATAATCTTGGATTTATATCTTGTTGATTTGCAATGCCTTATGAGTTACACTTTGAATTTTTAACAAACAGAAATCACTTTTATAATGAACAAGCATGTACTATCTTTATATATGATTTTATATATATATCTAGTTTTCGCAGCATTTTTGGTTCGATGTGATATTGTTCATTTGCTTCACTCTCCTTTTGATTTTCGTTACTATCATTTTTTTCAAAATTTTAATTCTCATTTAGGTGACATACATGGTTTTATAATATTTTCATTTAATCTTGAAAACATTTGAAGGAAATTATCGCTCTACATCAAGTTTCGAAAGAAGCTCAGATTTAATTGATTAGTATTCTTCGTTCGCGTTTAAATGCTTAACACACATTATAAATGATTGTTAATTTTTTATTTAAAAAAAATGATATAGCTTTATAGCAAAAACTCTAAAATTTCAGTAATGAATAACATCAAAAATGATCTTTAAGAAATTTTTTGAGGCTTTGTTTTACGACGTCTAATAAACACAACATGTTTAAAATGAATTAAAATTTTCTTTTAATGTATCTTTCAAATTTTGATTAATATTTTCTTTTTTTGTTGAAAATAACTTGATTATTCCTCAATATTGAACAATATTAATCTTATAAGAATTGTTATTTCTGTGATTAAAAGAGACAATAATCTTTTATTTACTACTTTCATCTAAAGACAATTTACTTATTAAATAAATGATTTTGATGAATAAAATGGATTTTATCATTATAGAAAAGATACAAAAAATAACTTATATATTTAATTGTAAAATTTATGCAATTTTATATTTTTAATAAAGGTACCATTTTATAAACTTTCATTTTTATTTACCCATAAAATTCCCAATAATTCCTTTGCATAAAATTTTATATATTCACACAAGTAAAAGACATACTTATTATATTAAAATTTAAAATATGTAACATTTTACAAATTTCTCAATTTGAAATTATGCATTTCAAAAATGTAACTAAAATAAATTTCGTTTATGTAATAAACTATTTAATCAAAAGACATGAGAATATTTTATCATATATGGGACCAATAAATTTATTTTCTTTAATTTAAATAAAATATGTGACTTCATAAGATATTTTTGCCAATTGACAATGGTACTCTTTTTATGTAAGTTCAAGTAAATGAAGAACTTCTGCTTAAGGCAGACTTCGAAATCTGTATACCTAAAAAAATGTACTAAAATTTCGTCGACGGTTCAGAAAATATTTTAGATTGAAGGGAAACATTGCCTCTAAATTTTACATCGTACTCAATAAGCGAGGACAACTTCAGAATGATAACTTCTCCAAATTTTTCCGTTCCATGTCAGCAGAAGATTTGTCTACATTAATTGATTCTGACAACACAAAGATCTCTGACAGAATAAAGGATAAAATACACAATTTTTTCCCTTTTTCGTCGGAAGTTATTCTTTGCATCTAGTTAATATTAAATTTCATCGATTTAATGTCATTGTCACATCGTACTTGATGCCATACTGTGAGAAGAATGGCAAGAATTCTGCTCTTCATTTCGATTATTTTGGGGATTCGATTCGCTCCGTGGACATGGATGTTTGTAATGATCTAAGATCAAATTTGAACAGTAAGTCTCTGTCAAATAAATTTTTTTAGGCGAAAAAGATTGTAGTGCGCGTAAGAAACAGTTGTACTCGATAGTATGAATTTAACATAAATTTTATATTTTCATTGGGAGGACAGGCTGAATAAGTATTCCAAACTAATAAAAGTTATTCTTATAAAAAGGACCTTAAGTAGTTTGAAATTTTCTCGGTTAATTTCAAATTTTTATCTTTATAAATGTTCATGAATGAAATATTTTTAATTACAAAATTGATTTTACATTTATCGAGAACTATATAGCTCTTATATCAAACTATCTATTGAATTATGGTGCACTATTCAACTTATATTTTGATTCCCATTTAAATTGATTTTTACTTTATTTAATTGTGTACATATATATATATATATATATATATATATATATATATATATATATATATATATATATATATATATATATATATATATATATATATATATATATATATATATTATATATATATATATATATATATATATATATATATATATATATATATATATACATTTTTATATTTATATACTTTATAAATAAAATGAGTAGGCTTATAGAAATTTTTTAATTCTTCTAGAGCAATATAATATGGTATACAATACAGCAGTCGTATGGTGCGGAGTCCACTTTAAGCATTTTCATACCAATTATGACAGAAGAAGCAAATTTAATATGCTATGACACATAATTTTTCTTTCAACCCTTTATCAGTAAATTACATAGAACGCTGCAGCATGTAATTCTACCATCCTAAGAAACCAAAATCGCATTAAAATATCATGTTCCAAGAAAATCAATCAGGAACGGTGCATCGTGAACTGGGTAAGACACACGTTGAGCTTTTGTTCTATAATCTCCCAGCTGGTATGGTGGGATAGAAAATCTCTTTCTATTATTCCCATGTAATAAAAGGATTCTGCGGAAGCCTCTCAAACAAGTGAAGTATTCCAGCAAACTTGTTCAGCTACTATTCCCCACTGGTTTACAAATGGTAAGTGATTCAACGATCCCCACTGGTAAACAAACGATCTAACAATCGTTCACGATTTGTCATAGGTGTCTGCCAGGGGAGTACGTTCTCATACCTTTATGTCAAAGTCCATAAAACATCAGTACGCAGCTCTAAAGATGTAAAAAATTTTAGCAATAAATCGCTTATGAACTTGTATTATAAAGCATAAAAAAGCAATATATCATTCATTATTTAAGTGCATTTTAACAAATGCAAATGCATGTAGCATTGCCAATGATAGAATGTTTTTTAGCTGGATATGAAAACTCACAATTAACTTTCTTTTTATTCATTAATTAAAACACCTTTATTTTTAAATTTATCGATATTCATGAGCTCGGGAAAATACTTCATGGGTGTAAATTGAATTATAATTTCATAATGCCATTACCAAATAACAAAATATACAATTTTGTTGATAGATTGTAACATAAATGTAAAAATTTGTTTTAACTTTATTTTTATATATTTAAATACATTTATGCACCCAGGAATTCAATTTTCATTATTAAAGTGCATTTTAACAAATTATTTCCTAAATATATAAACAATAAGCCTTTTTAAAATCTAAATGAAAGTACTTTCTTTGAAATAATCAGATGTTTGTAGATGAATTTCGAGAATTTCTGAGCAATGACTTATTTAATAATCTAGATAATTGTGTGATGTACTTTTGATTATAACAGTATTTAATTTTAAAACACTTATAAAAAATGTATTGCAATCGTATGAGATATATTCAAATAATAATTTGAAAAAATATATAATGAAATTAGGTTACTATAAATGCCTGTGCAATGCGTAATTGAAGAGGAGTAGTATTTGATTTTTATCTGAACTGATATATATATAGATATATATATTTCGTAAATTTAAATTTAAAAAACAAGACTAAGAAAACTGAAATAAAAATAAGTTATATCCCAAATTTGATTTGTGAATCATTTGTATAACAATTAATTTATTATGATTGTTATTACAGATATATGAATGTGTTTCATGTATCATTCATAATATAATATCGTGAAAACTGATTTATGAAAAAACATTTTATGAAATATAACGCAGCTTGAATCTTTGAACAATATAAAATTTAATAACTCATGGATTCTGTGTTATATTTTACTTTAACGCATATTTTATTTTTACTTTCCGACAATTTAAATTAGTTTTAAATGTATTCCAGTTCACTTTTCCACTCACAATCGCATAATCACTAGTTTTAATGCATTTTTTAAAAAATTTTAAGCATGTTTTTCTACTCTTTTCTAACAGGAAAAGAATATTTCAGACCATTCCCAAATTTGATGTCTTACTAATTTATACATCAACACCGTATTTGCTCTGCAGAGTGGGTTATAGGTGGTGATCTGGAATTAAGTTCTAAGAAAACACCTGGAGAAAATGCTCGGCCATGCTCGACTTCAGGATTATCCAATTGGAAAGCGAAACGTGCACCACTATATGCATGACTGGTTTTCAATTTAATGTAAATAAAATTCTTAAATTTGTTTTTAAATTAGGATGGGTAAAGCAATTAGCACTTACATTGATAACTGGTTTTCACTTTTACATTTTTTTCAAATATATGATAATATTTCAATATATTTTATAAATATCTAACATTTATGCACACAATTTAAACTTAATTAAAATATCCATAAATATGACCCCATTTTTAACTAAAAATTAGAAGGTAGGCTCTATAAATTTGCAATGCAAAAAATTGTTTATTTTATTTAATACAATACAATTTTTGCATCATACAAAGATATTTGTTTAAAATTTGACTCAGAAATAATGACAGACAGTTTGCAATCACGAGTAAAATGCAATCAATTCTTACCGTTTGTTTCAAACTTCTATTTGACACTAATATAATAGTAATATAGTCTATTTGACACTAATAAAATAGTAAAATAGTAATACATAATATTCAATCAAATGTAATATGTAAGGTAAGGTACATTTGTATTTTTATACTTACGTAACACTAAATTTAAACCATAAGCCGTTAGAGACAGTCTTGAATATATTTTAAGTTGTATTTTAAAATAATAATTCATAATTTTGATTTATACTCAAATGATAAAATGGATATTTGAGTTAGTACCATCATCTTAAAATCTTTTGGTACGTTTAATGTGTGTATATTAGCAAAGTGTCTTTATCAAAATGTGTATCCATTCCACAAATTCATCGTCACGAGAGCGAGAACGTTACCAGTTTGTACAGTAACCCAGGAAAATCGATTATCCGAAAGAAAAAAAAATTGATGTATTCAACTTTTGATAGAGAAATAACATTTTCCTTAATTAAACTATCACAGTTACAATTGGAAAATTGCGTACATTAGATAAGCAAACAAAGTTGTTATTAGATCTTGCGAACTTTATTTTATTCATTGCGTTTCACTCAATCTATTTCTGACAATTTGAAGAGACCAAATCCAATGACCTCTTCATGACACTAAATCACGCAAGTGACGACAATTTGTAGAAAATCCTCCTCTCCAAAATTCTTTGTTCTATCTATGAAGGGGAACATTAAATCGCGACTTGTTATTGCCTTTAAACTTTATCGGCACAGCTGACTGGTTTTTAAACAGGATCGAGTCGTTAAAAATTCTTTTTTTTTTTTCAGCTGATGCCCCAATATATTTTCGGTAAATCCAGTAAATTTTTATTAAATGGATCAAAAAAATTTGAGATATTGCTTTTCTTTTTATATAAAAAAGAGTCATTTTAAAATCTCCAAAGCTTAGTCATCATTGGTTTTTACACCGAATCTTTATTAGCGAGACACATTAAAATACATATAAACAAATTACTAAAAATAAATTTACTTTTATTTCATTATTGACGAAATAGAAAGGCTAAATAAGATAAGTAAACATTAAATGTGCTGTTAGTAAACATTAAATATCTTAAATGCAGCGTTCCAATAAGATAAGCTTGAGCAATAGGGCGTGAATGAAAGATAAGAAGAATAAAGATGGTGAGAGAAAGATATTTCTTACTGCATTCCAATCTTTCTGTTGGTTGTTATTATTGAAATATTTTGTGTTTGCATTTATTTGTAATATATATAATTTGTAGGTATGAGCACTTCATTATTTTATACGTAGCGAATAGATTTACTTTAACGCAATATTTTTTATAATACTTGTGACAACGTGTATTTAGCTTGAATAAAACCCTTTACCGAATATTATATAAAATATTTTTTATGAAAACCTAAAATATTAAGCAGTATTTACGGTGAATTTTTAGAGCTTTATTTCGACCTAACTTCAGTTATAAATAACTTTTTTCTGTATTTTATATTTTATAGCTCTATTAAGAGAATAAAATTTTGTTAAAAAAATTTTTTTTCAGTAAAAAAATTATGATTTTCTTTTATATATTTGAAAAAGCTGGAGATATGCATTTGAAATCTACCATGAAAAAAGTTATTATTGCAGATTATTTCATATACCTATTCTCATAGAAAGCAACAAATATGTATTTCGTTTACTTAATTTTTCCCTTTAATTTAAAATCTGCTCTCTTTGGGAAATTGAAGTATTCAGTTAATAATTTAGAATACAGTATCCCAATAATAAAGAGCTTCAAGTCTCGGTACCAGAATGTAGCGAGTTTGATTCAGACTTCGCTAAATATTGACATTTAGAAGATTGGTTTATTTGTCGCTTAACGGTTATTTTTGGCACACGTGGACTAATTAGACGGAGATCTTGAAATTTAAGTCTAATCCGAACCGCAACAAACCTCTAAAATTAAGGCGGGATTCGAACCTACGAAATGTTGAGCCAAATGTTATAGAGCTCATTGTTCGACTGTCATTTGAAGAACATTTATCATATCTGGGGTGACAAAGGTTAGATATATACGCTCAAGTAACTCCTGTTAGATTTCCATGACAGAAAATTATGAGGCCATATCTCTAGAGATGTTTTAGTATGTATCTTTCCCCAAAGTAATATAACAAATTTTGTCACTTTGATATGATCTTCATAGGCAAATTCTAATGAAAGATTTAATTCCGTTAAAACTGCTTAGTAGAATACTAGTTTAAAAGTTTCTAGGGAAACTTTAAAAAAAATTTAAGGGAACAAATTGTAGAGGTATGATTATAATAACTACATTGCTACAAATATACTACATAACTATAATAACTACATAACTACAAATATATATATGGCTACGCATGGCTTGAATACGACAAGGACCACTAAAAATAGAAAATTAGTTACATCAGTAGATTTTCAAGTATACAAATAAAACTCAAATTTACAAGTAAAGCAATTTTTTTATGGTCCCTTAAAATAAAATAATAGAACATTAAATGAAGAAATGCATTAATTATTATTAAAATATGTATACTGTATGTACTAAAATTTTATTAGCACTTGAAATATATTGATAGTATTTCTTTTTTAGTACATATATAGTAATGTTATATTTATGTCTGTACGTGTGGATATATTTAGCCCCTTTACTTAATAGAGAAATGTGTGACTCATTGTTAGTGCCATTTATTTTCAATTTCAATCACAACATTCACCGAAAGGGAACCAATTAAAAATTCTTTCTTAATTATCAATATATTTCAAAGGGCTTATAAGTTGATTTTAAGCAGATATTATTTTTTATGTTGGAAGTATACTTGATCTTGGTACTTAAAAAAACAGAAATTCATTATTTTAAAAATCATGAAAATCTTGGATAAAAGATCTTATACCGTTTTACAAAAGAGACCGAAAAATTATTAATTTCAAGTAAAATATCTGTTATAAAAATTAAGTTCTTGATGAAGTCCAGTGTTTTTCATATCTTACTCAATTCTGAATAAAACTTAAATTAATTTTGTATATTTTCTTCATACTGATTAACTTTTATATGAAACAGTGAAATATTTGCTATCAGGGAAAAATCTACTTTGAAAAGTTATGCAAAAATATTTTCCAATAAAAACATTTAAAATTTATAAAATTTTCCACTGTTTTATTCATTTAAAATATTGCATA
Organism: Latrodectus elegans; assembly: GCA_030067965.1. Classification (NCBI taxonomy): domain Eukaryota; kingdom Metazoa; phylum Arthropoda; class Arachnida; order Araneae; family Theridiidae; genus Latrodectus; species Latrodectus elegans. The sequence continues at coordinate 61,873,729 of CM057809.1, forward strand.
TTTTTAATCTTCATTTATTTTTGCAAATAAAATTATTTAAGTTACTATAAAAATTTTAACAAAATTGTATTAAAAAACTGGAAGAGTTTGAAAACTCATTATTTTCAATAGTGAAAATTAAAAACTAATTAATACCTCAGTTTCTATTTAAGATTTATAGTATTTCTCATTAAGGGTTTTACTGGTTCATGTCAAAGTATTTTCACGAAGAAAATCTCGAATGAAATAAGAAAATAAAGGGAGTACATGAATAATAAAGTAGAAATTGCACATTGATTGAATAGTAAATTGAGAAATAATGAAGTAGTACAGTAACACTTTTGACATCACCACACGTATAAAAATTAAGAATTCGTATTAGGAATACCCGCTGATTTCATTAGCACTGCCCAGGTATATTTATGTATTCGTTTATTTTGTTAAATGAAAAAATGAATTGAATGTATGTATAATACCGTTGCTCAGGTATATTTATGTAATATTTTCTTTTCTTAAACGGAAAGATAAATTGAATGCATGTATAATATAAAGCTAAAATATTTTGTTTACATAATTAGTAGTAAAATTATGAGTAAGATTATTGAATTATAAAATAAATTACTTTACATACTCTGACTATGAAACAAAAGTTGAAGATTGCATATGGATTTAAAACTACATTATTAATAGTTATATTTATTTTAGTAATTATAAAAATTTGAATACGTACCGTGAAGTTTGAAATTAATATACACTTTTGGATACTTATAAATACCTATCTTTCTTGAAGGGGTGCTAGAGTTTAATATTTTTATTTGATTAAACATGAATTTAGATGTTAACATCTGTGTATGTGTCACCCATCCTCAAACAGTCAAATTCATGACAAATATCAGTTTATTTTTTAAATTTCATTTTAAGCAGTGGAGACTAAATTTGAATCTAAATGATTGTTTTTGTCCGCACCTCAAAAACTGTAAATATGACTCTAATCTTTTGATTATTTTAAGCATTTTGTTTTATGTACCACTTTGAACTCATCCTTATATCAGTGAGACTAAACTAGAACCTAAGTAAAAACAAAAGTTTTGACTAATAATAACAACAGGAATGCGATTATAACTTATCGAAAATTTTATGGATGTGACTTTAATATGAGTCGTATTCGAATATGTGTATATCTTCTCTAGCTTCAATATATGAATTAGACACAATAATGAAAAATTGCATCCAACTCACAAAATATTTTTAATAGCAAGCCGCGTGAGTATCAATACTACATTTGATATAAATTGTATTAGACAATGCTATGACATATATATATATATATATATATATATATATATATATATATATATATATATATATATATATATATATATATATATATATATATATATATATATATATATATATATATATATATATATATATATATATATATATACATATATATATATATATATATATATATATATATATATATATATATATATATATATATATATATATATATATATATATATATATATATATATATATATATATATATATATATATATATATATATATATATATATATATATATATATATATATATATATATATATATATATATATATATATATGTATATATATATATGTATATATATATATATATATATATATATATATATATATATATATATATATATATATATATATATATATATATATATATATATATATATATATATATATATATATATATATATATATATATATATATATATATATATATATATATATATATATATATATATATACTTATGCAATGAAAAATTCTCTTTTTTAAAATACTTTTAGAGTATAATTTAAAATTATCAACACATTTAAAATTTGATTAACAGAATTAAATTTGTTATTTATCTTGGTAAATATCCAAAGCAACCTTTTTAGCGGATAAAGTTTTTCTATGGTCAGGAAATTCTAAAAAAAAACACCTCATTTATCCGATTTAAGCCTGATTTAACATTTGAAAACAAATCTTTAGACGACACGGCAAGTGAACTGAAAACACTTATTATAACTGAATAGTACATCAGAAGACATTTTACAAAGAAAAAAATCTTTTCAGGTACTTCCGATAACTTGAGTCGTAGAGCATATATATTCTATTAATCACTAAATTACAAAAACGCGTATTTTATCTATAGTAATTTTTATCTAACAAATCACTTTTATTTTATAGTTCAAATTACTTCAGCTGTTTGAATGATATTACAGCAAATATTATTTAGAAGCTTTTTATCGTGAAGTATTAAAATAATATAGATCCAGCTCTATTTGAATGAAAGTCTTAGGCATCCAATCACTTTTATTCTAACTAAATTAGTTCATTTTATGCATATTATGTCTTTAAAGTTATCACAATGGGGCATTTAATTTTAATCACAGTATGCATTATATCGGTCTCTTTTTATTGTAATAAGAAATTTAACGAAATCTCTAACAATAATTTCGTTATGTAACTGTTTATGAATTCCTGCTTTTAAATGTGCGTATTTAAACAGCATAAAAAGAAAATATTTTGTAAGAATTTAATATATATTCTGTACTTTTTTCTTATGTATATATCAGAATTTAAATTTATGGTATAAAAGTTATAAAGTAATATTTTTTTCTTTATAACTTTTATACCGTGTATAAGTACTTGAACTATATTTCTTAAATCGTCAAATTAATGCTTAATAAATTAATGAAATTTTATAAAATATGAACATCAAATATAAATTTTCATAATTGGCAGTTGTTGAAAATTACGTTTATGATTTATCATTTCGGATAAAATCCACGACATAATTTCAGTTTTATTATTGTTGCTAGAAGCGTTATTTCATATAACTTATTATAGAATCCTTTTTTTTTTTTTCATCATAAAAAATACATGTGCATGAACATAAAATTGATGTTTATTTTAAGAGTTTAATATTTTATAAGAACGCAAAAATTTGAATTGTAAAAGTATGTGAGTTTCAACCTTACGCTTTTGCTATTTGTTCTTTGTCCAAAAGTCCAAAAATTATAGATCCAGAGAGAAATGGGATCTCAAATTCTAACACAAGATATTCACGCAATCTCTAATAAATATCATGAAAAGTAGAATATAAGAGATATTTTCTAAATATCTCCATTAAAATGCGGCTGATTTTATTCTAGAATTAAAGGTACGTGTAACTGAATTCTTATAAAAATTTACCATAAAAACAATTATAGAAGAGAGTATGACTATAATTGTAAGTGATGAACTACAGTTATTTAGTTTGCTGACAATACATTTCCAGGTGCCTATTTTAGCCGATTGAAACTCCGCTAAACATAGCTAAACGCTTCTTCACGGTGAAGTGATGAAGCGAATCATGATAAAGTGACGACGTCGACGCCTTAGCTGGCACCCTTCCCTCCACGCAATGCCACACCAGTTACAGAACCTTAAATCCACGACTTATTTTACGTGCCCCAGTCACCATTAGGGAACGCAATGGTTCTTCGGCAGTATCAAGTATAAAGCTCCTACTTCCTGGTCATGAGAATGATGCCCAAACAGGTTATCACAGTTGTTAGTGAATGTTACAAAAATAAGAGGTGATGTCAGACTCAGAAGATGAAGCCGCTTCCCATAACCATAAATGAGGAGTGATACATTTGCATGCTACGCACTGTCATGCGACATCTCCCCCTTGCTACACATTTAACCTTTGTGTTAATATCTGTGGTATCATATCAGTGATAGCACCAATATTCGTGTTTTGGAATTAATAATGTTTCAAACATTAACAACTGAGTATAGATAAAAGGATATCACGACTTAAGTTAATGTTTGAAGAATACGGTGACAAAAAGAATGTGATCTCTCTATATAAATTTTTATATTACCTTGTTAGGTTTCGCTTACTTAGTTTGTCTCTCAACAGTCATTTTTTGCACAAGAGGGCTAACTTGACCGGAATCTACAGTTTAAAGTAGATTCCGAGCTACCTAAGCATCCAAGCCGAGGTGGGATTCAAACATATTAAATGGAGGGAAAAATGCTTACTAGTCAACTACCACTTCGACATTACCTTGTTAGAAAAGGACCTCAGAATGGAACTTCATTAAGAAAAAGACGACAACAAGAAATGCGACAACAATGTGTGATTGCCATATCTTGGGGTTGCTGTGATTTGCGAGTTGGGACAATCTATTGCCGTGTATAAGAGAATCCAGTACCAACAATTTGGTTTGGTTTGGTTTGTTTTGTCACTAAACGGTAATTTTTGCGCACGTAAGATAATTGCGTCAGGACGTAAAGTGGATTCTGAACACCTACAATTATTCATACCGATGATGGGAATTGAACCCTGGAGCTATTAAACCGAAGACTAAAGCGATAACCATTTATCTGCAGGTTCGAAACAACAAATTGGAGACATAGGTATCTAATGCCATTTAACAAAGGCAAAGTGATGCCACTGACTCTGAAACATTCACTAACACATGTTATAATTTCTATGACAGAATTGGGATTGTTATTGAAAACTATGCTCTACACAGAGTTTGCTGTATAGACAATTACGGAAAACTATGCATCAACACAGTCTTTTTAAGTCAAAGGTGGACGAAAAGCTATTTAGAACTTAGTCTGAATTTCTCCCAAATGATTTCATATGGTAAACGGTGTAAGAGTAAAGTGTCACTCTATAGCTCATTTGAGAACCGGCCTATTACACCATTGGTTTATTAGGTCTGTCATAATGCCCACCTTTCATGTTTTGTTAACGTGACTCTTATTTACTATAATTTTCACTCTGAAGATGAGTTGCTTCATCTATTGTTGCAAATGTTATTGCTCAACCCCATCTGAATGATAAAAGTAGAAATCATTCTTTCTATTTTTATCATCTCTATTTTTACTCTTTCTACTTTCATTTTGCGAGATTATTATACTTCACTTAGATTAACGATAAATATAGTTTAACTCATTGTACTTATAGCTGTCATACAAGTCATTCGTATGGGAATGGCTTGTAATAATATATATATATATATATATATATATATATATATATATATATATATATATATATATATATATATATATATATATATATATATATATATATATATATATATATATATATATATATATATAATATAATATAATATAATATATATATATATTCCTTGTATTCATATTTTTAAATCGTAGACATATAATTAATTTGATCTAACTACCCTGCTTAAAATTCTTGTTAATATAGGTTGAAAATCTTAATATACAGCAGCAGTACACATTAAAATTTCTTATCCTGTTTTAACTAAGAAATGGCTATTAATATTATAACTTTTTCACTGCATATTTACAACTCTCACTCAATTGATGTAGAAAGAAATTTATGAGTAAAAAAAAATTTAAATCTGATGGCTTAAAATGTGATCTACTTCAAAAATAACTCTTTTTACCACGTGAAAATAGTACCGCATTAAAATTCGTTGGTTTATTATGCGCGTGATAACATTTTTACTTCAATCATTTCAAATTTCTCTGAGTCATTTTTTAAAATTACTTTTATAAGGGAAAACGGGTTTCGAACTGAAATTTTTTTCGAATTTAGAAGTTTTATTAGAATTAATTTTTTTTTTTTTTATTCCTGCTTACTTATATATGAGAACATTTCAAAGTTATAAATTCCATTCTCCTATCTAAATACATTAAAGAATTCGAGGAAAATGTCTTTTCAATAAAATTAAAAAAGATACGTTCATATGCTCAAATATAAAAGCCAAAATATTTCTTGGAAAAGTAATAATTGTTTTTAGAGATTTATAATACAAAAGAAAAAATTAATATACCCCAAAATTTACTTTAAGTACCATAGTCTAAACCACTTTTAACGACGGTTGTTAAGCCAGGGGGCGTGGCCTTTGCCATCGCGCTAACCATCCAGCCAAACCCGATGATGAACAATTATTTAGTCTTCTGACGATGGCAGCAGTCACGCTTGGCTTGCGACACTAATGCCATCTCGCGCTCGCTAACAAGACTATCCAAAAGCAGATTGTCAGACATATGGCGCCAGATCTCGGCCTATTTTTCAATCTCCGTTGCTCCCTTGCCTCCACCCTTCGAATCATTTTTTTGCACAATTTCTCAGTGCAAGTTTAATGAGGGGGTTCTGATGATCTGTGATTCTGTCATGCGTCAAAATCTTTTTCTGAATTCTAGCATTCGAAGACGATTAGAAAAAAAAAGAAAAGAAAAAAAAAATTTTGAGGGGGTGAGACAAGAGAAAATCAAGTGCGTAAAACAAACGACGTGTTTATTTTCAGGGTAAAGTGTGTGATGAATGATGAATACTACTTTTAAGTTCCCCATTTCATAAGGATTGACCAGCCCCTTATTCTCTTATTTTGAAATAAAGAACATTTGTCATGCACGGGGGAACACGGCTTTTAAATTGGCATAAGAAAAATAAATAAATATGATAAGTCTCCATTTCGAGTGGATATATACGATTTGTCAGTTCCTTCGTTTATGCCAGTAGTGAAATTAGAAGTTTGATTCTTGAATTAATTTCCATTTTATTTTTTCTTTAGGAGTATATTGAATAATGCTTACAGAAAATTTGTTGAAAGAAATTCTTCTTGCAAATTGAAATTTTAATCCATTTTGCATATAAATTTAGTTCTTCATTTCTCTTTTAATTACCAATGAATAGTTTAAAAAATTTATGTGTGTCTGTATTACATATTGTGACTTTTAAGATTTTATATCTAATTATAGTTCATCTGATAACATTTCAAAGAAAAATTTAATTGTAACTTTCTGTGGACTTAATTTTGCCTACCGAGAGATATATTAGCGGCTTATTTTATTAATATTTTTACTTAGTGGAATAAGTCTTTATTTTACCTGTGGCTCATTTACTTAGGATCAATAAATCAAACATCACAGTAGTTTCTAATTAGCACCTGTTATGGTACATTCATGATGAATTACATATATTCATCCACAAGATGTTTATTTTTTACAACTCGGAATTTAATATGTTGAAAATTTCCGCAGTTTTAATGTAAATGACGTGAGTAAATGGATAGTTTCAAATTAAAATTTAGTCCTTTCCCTTGTATACGATCAAAACTTAAAATAATAGATGAAAATATTTTATCAGTGATAATATTTTTGATATAATTTTAATGAATTAAGAAACAATATTATAAGCAATGGAGCAATGTTTCTTTTTATAGATGATATTTTTTGAGAAATAGTTATAAACTCTTTTTCTCTCTCTCTCTCTCTCCTTTAGGATAATCACAAAATACTTAACATGCACTTGAAAAAAAATAAAGTTAAAATCTTTAACATGTCTATATAAATGAATGAATTTAGATTGAGGCAGGATTATAATGCCAACAAACAGATTTTAAAAGAAGGCTCTGCAATTTCTTGGGATTACCCAAAAATTATATTTATATTAACCTTCAAATTATATAGTTAACGTACCCGCGCGCGCGCTCGAGCGAAAACGCCATGAGTTTCTTGAATTCATTTATTTCAGTTGCTTTGCACTACTAATTGCCTTTAGTTATTTTTTTTGTCTTGTGCCAGCTAAGCTGACAATATAGGGTGCGCTGCCATATTGGTATGGAGTTCGACTGCTTCGGTACACACATGCGATAGGGACCCTTTTATAGGGTAGGCAACCATTCACACCTCATTCATGCACAGAAAGGATAGATAGAGAGAGAAAATACGTCCATGCCCGAACCGGGATTCGAACCCAGGACCTCCCTAACCACAGTCAGGCACTCTGACCATTAGACAGGGTGGTCGGCGCCTTTAGTTTTCATTATCATGTAAGAACACGCAATGATAAATAATAGGAAATTAAGGAATTCTTCTATAAGAGAACACAAGATCATAAATAATAGGAAATTAAGGAATTCTTCTATAAGAAAACACACAAGATCATAAATAATAGGAAATTAAGGAATTCTTCTATAAGAGAACAAGATCATAAATAATAGGAAATTAAGGAATTCTTTTATAAAGTCTACTACTTTTACATTCCTTAAAAAATTTTAATGTACTCCAAATAAAAACAGTTTTTAAGAAAATGTATACCAGAAGAGTTAATTTATTGTATAAAGTTTTTTGTTCCTTTTTAAAAAGAGCTTATAAAACTAATCAATGACTTTTTCAAAAAAAAAAAAGAATTAAAAATTTTCTGATTTTAAAATTTTTAAATGATATTTTTTACTTAAAGAACCTTTAAATATTTGTATATGTTAGCTTTGAATCTTTAAAGGGATCTTTTTACACACACCTCGGTATATAATTAAACATATATAACTTGAAAGCTTTCGAAGAGGGTATTGTGTATATTACTTTGCTATAAATTTACTAAGACACAAAATAAAATTTAGCTTTTCCAGCGTCTTAAATTTTTATTCTCAGATTTATATTTCTTAGCAGACATATTAAAAACTGGAATTGTGTGTGATATCTACTTATGAAAATTTTCACCATATTTTTTACCTTACATAGTAAATTACAATCAACTGTTTGCTTAAAGTAGTCTGGAGCTCGAGTAATTAGTACAAGTAGTTTGAAAAGCTACTTCTATCTTATGACATTAATTCTTCATCACGAAGCTGAAATAAGAGTTCAACTACCTCAATATTGGATTCAGCTCATATTGTAGTTTAGCAGCAATGTGGCATCATGGGCTGATGAGTTGGTTGTCACATTGCACTATCATGCATGGTTTTGAAGAGCAATTGATAAGTAAAATGTGTATCTATTAATAATACACAGTGACAACAAATAGCTAGAGATAAAAATGTATTTTCAAAGTACCAAATAAGAGAATTCTTCTACAAGTGTATAAGACCAAATAAATTATTTTTAATTACAATAAGCGTACGATAATGAATTTCTGGCAATGAATTGAAATTTCTCTCACAAGATGATTTACAGAATGTCTTCTGAAAGTATATAATCCATGATTATTATTTCCTTTCAAATGCGTAAGAATGATTTGGTATTGCAGAATCAGACTGATTGCCTTAAAGTTATGCATATTATTGGTACAAAACAGACATTGTACTTCTGGTAATTTTATAGTGGTTATTTTGTCTCGATATTTCCAAAAAAAAAATAAATAAAATAAAATAAAATAAAAATAAAAAAATAAATAAAGATAACTACAATGTCTTATGCTCAGATTCATTTATTCCCATTTCTGAAGTTGTTACCTGGTTTAATCCCCTAAAATATCTTTAGCATGTTGTATAATAGATAGTCACTTATATGAATACCAAATATGAAAAGTCCTTTTAATACAATCATTATTTTATAAGCATACTTGCTAACCTTGGAGGAAAAAAAAGTCAGTAGATTCTACTGATTTTGCGGGAAAAATTCAGGAGATACTAAATAGCGCCATTTTTTCTTGAAACAGAATGTTTAAACCGTAATACTGCAAAAAGACAATCTTACTCTTTAGATTATAATTTCTGAGAATGATTTATGTTGAACATATTTTGTGTCAATCTTAATATTTTAATAAAATATTCATCAACCTCATAAAGGAACTATGAAAATTAAAAGTATGCTACATATAAAAAATAAACATCAATGTGTTTATGTCCTAATATTTATTTGATACGGCAACTTTTACAACACTAATCCAATTTATAAATATTAAGCTTATAAAATTATATATAAACATAAAACTATAATACATTACTAAATAAATTTAATTCAATGACAAATACTTCTAAGAGTATAGAAATCATCAAACACTTTGTCCATGAAAATATTAATTTACTGTTCAATTAATTTTCTCTTGAGTTAAATTAAATAATATAACAGATTTATTATTAAACACTACATATTAACTAACAGATTTATAGCTACATATTAACTAATAGTTTTAGAATTGGATTAAACTTAAATTGGAGGTATGTACATTCCGCACGAGAGCTTCATCAGATCAACTGTTTAAGCTACTAAAACAACTCGATAGATTTTTTTTCCGGTAAAATTTCTGCTGTTAAGTTTTTCACTGAAATTTCTAAAAATTAGTAGATTTTCAATACTATCGGAAATCGGGAGAAATGATGAAAAAGATGGAATTTTCTGATAAAATCAGTAGAGATAGAAGCTATGTATCAGATATCACGAAGTTCACGTTGAAAGTTTTTATATTTATAATATAAAGATGTAAATAAAAAAATATGTTTCAATTTCCTGTTCTGATATCAAGAAATATTTTACTACTTAGTCTAACTCCAGTTAAGCGTTTCTTTCAGTACAATTCCTTAATACTAAGTGAACAGGTTCACGAATGGCTTTTAGTATCGATATTTTTCATTATTTTCCAAAAAGAAAAAAAAATGTTTTTTATCTTTAAAAACAGATATTCACTCACTATTCAGTGATAGTGAATTTGTAGTGATATATATTTTTACTTTCTTAGTCATCAAAATATTAAAATCTTCGAATACATCATTAATATAAATTTTGTGCTTTATCATTGACATTATCAGGGCAATATAAAATAATTAAAATATTTGGTATCCCTTGTTATATTTGTACAGCTTAGCATTTTTAAAAGTTATGTAAACTACTCCTATGATATTCACTGAATGTTTTTCAATTTCATGTCGACACATTAAAAAAATATTAATTAGTGTTACATTTCTAATGCACTTATACTGAAAAAGTGGATTTTATATGATGATAATATATTTTTAAATAGAATTATATGCACATTTTTTGTTCGTTAATTTCTTGCAAAAATGATTTAATATTTTTATCTGGTAAACTGAAATAATTTTCACTCTAGATCACACATTAAAACGCTATTATTTATAAGATTAATATCCGATATATTATAGGAAATTTCTTTGAATTTGTACTAAAATATATAAACTTTGTGTTAAAAAAATGGAAAAAGAAATCACCATTGCTTACATTTTAGGACATGAAAATATATTAAAGAAAATTTTTTCTTTAAAAACAGCAACTGACTCATCTCCATGTAGAAAAATTACTAGACATGCGGCTATTTTTATTACTCCAATCTGATGCAGGTTTACACAGTAGCTAGTTATCATTCAAAAAAAAAAATAATAATAATAATAACAACAATAGACGTGTGAGGGGAAGATAAAGCAACTTCCGATGACTTTTTAACACCGACACATACACCCACTAAATGGCATTGTGGTGTCCCACATTCCTCCCATACGGTATAAGTACTTGATTTTGACTTAATGAATACATTGCCGCGGAGGAAAAAAGCAATAAATAGATGCAGCTCCAAATACGTATAAGTGAATATTATGTTGCACGTGTGGTAAAACGATGAGGGTGGCGAATGCTTCTTTGCGAACCTTTTTCTTTTGAGTATGAGTCAACAAGGGATTCTGGATTTTTTTTTTATCATCAACCATTTAATGACAGGAAGCTGTGAAACTTGTCTGCGAACTTAATCATTGTTAAGTATAGAGAAAGCCCTGCTGGGTTTCATCAAAGTGAAGTAAATCTTTGCTGAAATCTGTCTGGTTTGGTTATAGGCTTATCTATTAAACTAGATGATATGTGTTCTTTATATACTTGTCTTCCCATCATTTCTACTTTAAGTACAGTTTCTTCGAAAGTAATATGAGTTTTTTTTACCCAATTCTCGCCCTTGTAAGCAACGCGTGGCACAAATAAATGCTTTTTGATGTCTTTTCAAGAGATAAGGGAATACATTGTAAAGAAGAAGTATATTATTTTAGAAGCAATCTTAAGATGCATTGCAGATAAGCAAATATGATTTACCCAGTTAGTATGAAATGTCTTATTCAATTTTTCGATATTTTTCTTTCAGCAATGAAAATCATATTATTTTCAATAAGTTTAATTGTAGAGAATAAAACGTGATTCTTCTGCCACAAATGCTCTCTAAAGTTTTTAAAGGAAAAATAGTAGTTCTCTTAAAATGGTAGTTTAAAGTAAAATGTAGGATTCTAATTAGTATTGCACTGTTTAGAAAATTCATTAGCAGATCGCATAAGCAGAGGCTTACACTGCCCATAGTTGTTTTCTTGGCACTGTTTTGAGTACTATGTAAATCGTCTTTATTGTAAGGGGAACAAATATCAGAAACATTTAACTTAAGAGAAAAAATCTTTCTTTATTTAAGAGTTACTTTTAATTAATTATTAATTAAGAATAACACATTAGAGTTTCCTCCTCTTACTTACTCATAACAGTGAGTAAAACAGATGTGATTAAATTTTTTTATTTCATTTACTCATTTTCTTTGTTTCTTATGACTATTCTTAATAACATGAGCTAGCAATTTAAAAATTATTGTAAAATGTCATGCTTCAAAAATTAACGAACACGAAGACAGTCACTATAAATCAGAATTTATATCCATATTTTTGCACAACTTAGTACGTACTAAAATTCTTTTTAGTATTCGTGACAATCAGGGATGAAATTCAAGATATTTACATTCATTTTGACAATGATGTCATTTCGATTCTTTCCTAATCAATGTCCTTAGCTCACTTTTGGTCTTAATTTCTTTTCTGACCTAAGATTTGTTTCTTCAAGCATGTTAAATTAATTTTATATTGGACAAATGATGATAGTTTTTCTTAAATGCTGGTACAGTTATAAAACACCAATAATTCTTTCCAAAAGTTGCTAACTTTGGTGCTCTTCATTCAGATTAAAAATGAGAAATTTGGATCTGAGAATGAAATTAATGATTTTGATATAAAATGTCAAGATAATATATCAAAATAAGATTATTTTATATTCATAACTCCTAATAATCATTTTTATGGACATTTTTCTGATGTTCATTTACACCTGTTCACCTTGATGTTGTCATTACACGACATTAATTTATATGCTATGCGATAAATTTTCTCCTCCTTATCGGCGAATAATTATGTGATCATCAGAACCAAATGTCTTAAAACTCATATCATTTGACTCATAATACAATGCGAATATTATGCAAGATTATTAATAATAATATAAGATTATCATATAAGATTTGTAGAAACATTTAGAAATTTTTTTTGTTCTTTCAAAATATCCTCTTCAGGAACATTGTCTTATCTAGGTAATCTGAAAAATATCATTTTCAGCTGAAATCCTGAATAAGCCTATATTGTTGAATTCTTACACTTAAGAAAATGTTCTCATCAGAGTCCCATGTTTTTATGTAATACATGAAAATAAATCCATTTAATATTTTTCATTAATAAATTTATCTACTAGCTGTATGAGTTGAAATTATAAAACATTCACTTCTTTTATCCTTTTATTTATACAACTTACTTCAAAATGCTTTAAAAAATAATAAATTATTTAATAGGATTACTATAACTTTACTATAAACTTGAGCGGATTTTCTACTGGTTCTCATTTTGATTTTACTAATTAAATATGATTTGAACTGACTTACACAAAGCCTGTTTAGTTACAAATAATCGATTCCCAAATTAAATTATTAGATTTCGAATACTCAATAATATTTTTAAATAATAAAGGAAATATTTATGGATTTAAAAAATGGTGGTGAAAACCCGACATTTTTAATGTCACCATAATGTAAAAGTATTAAATTTATTAAAAAAAAAAAAGTCTTTGATAAATTTGTTTAAAAATATTTTAGGGATGCCTTTTTTGCGTACTTAATTCCTTTTCGTTTTTACATAAAAATAAATCAACATTTGAAATAAATTATACTAGATGTCTTACAGAATAAAATCAAGCTATGAAGATATTTTTAGACATTATTTTAGAGTTCATCCTCAGTCATAAAGCTTTTGTTGCAAATCACTCAATGAATTTTGATTTGTTTGCCGTATGGTGATGTTTGTTTGTCTCTAAAGAATCACTTTTGCAAACCAGGGCTAATTCCACAAAGATCTAGAACTGTACTAGTATACAGTTTTATGCACAAGACCTAATTCTACCACGATCGACAGCTTAAATGAGCATTTTTGTGAAATACTATGTTTGTGGTATAAATAGACATTTTTGACTTTGCTTACTTAGAGTATTCATGAGAAATTTTTAGGAAAAATTATGCAGAAATTCAATTAAATAAATAAACTAAAATGTATTTTTTAAAAGTCAAAAGTTGTTGAAAACTTTTAATATCATTCCGAAAATTTAGAAAATATAACTTTACAATTGTTCCTATATGAAAGATTCAATTAACCACAAATTTCTTAAAATCTAAGTAAGTATCCAGAAAATATTTATATATCTCTCATGTTTCCAATCTTGACATCTTTACTATTCTTTATCTATTTATAGTTCTTTATATCTTCAAAAATCTTTGTGTCTTTATAATTCTCTCTCTATCTTTACAAATCTTTATCCTATAAGTTCTACAAAATTTGTTTCTTTATTTTTAAAGATTCAAACTACTTGTTTCGTGGATTTTCAGTACTTGCAATTCTCTAAAGATTCACACATCTTTTGAAAATAATAGAAAATAAAAGTAACTCACACATATGTGGTGGATTAAGATAGCTCATTTCAATGTGCTCATCAGAAAATTTACCAATTTAGAATGTTGTTAACTTGTTTATGAGAAAAATACTCTAAATTGAGTGAAAAAAATTTAAATAGTAATTGTATTTTCTACAAATAAAATTTCAATTTATAAATTGTAGCTAAAATAAACTTATGGATAAAAAGATTTTATTATTCAAAAAGTAGTGAGTATTTTTATGATAAATAATTTTGTCTTTAATTTTATGTGTTTTCAGTTGATATGAAAAGAATTTATTCAAAAATATATTATATTTTATAAGGAAATTTAATTAATCTAGATTCCTCTAAATATTTATGAATTTTCATTAGCAGAAAAACAGGTATAGAATATTACTTTTAAGACTATGCACTTTTCTAATTATGATATTATTTCGTATTAATTATTAATCATTCGTGTTCATTATTAATCCCCTATAGATGTTGATCACTATTGAATTTGTCGAGAGTAATTATGAATAACTAAGAAATTTCTCATTACAATTTTTAGTTCAATTTATTTCGCAATATAAGTTTATAATTAATGTTCAAAGAAATTTCAAAAATGTCATCCTTTTCTTGATAGCGTAGGTAGAATACGGCAAATCTTTCAACCTATAACAGATGACATAAATTTAACTGAACTTGATAAAAAAAAAATATTTTTTTAAACTTTTTGTCAACCTCTAAAAATGTTTAAATCTATGTGAGAAATATCTTTCTGAAAAATGCAAAAATGCAGTTTCTTGTAAATGAAGTTTGAAATAGATCAATTTCTTATATATATATATATATATATATTATATATATATATATATATATACATATATATATATATATATATATATATATATATATATATATATATATATATATATATATATATATATATATATATATATATATATATATATATATATATATATATATATATATATATATATATATATATATATATATATATATATATATACAGATATAGATATATAGATATAAATATATATATATATATACTTACTCACATATACATCCGTGTACACATATATACAATCAAGCATCAATACGATGCAGAACACTTATTTCAAAATTTTGAGGGAAAAAAAACATTATCCCTGAGGTTGGTTTCTTATCGCTCTTTCTCTCTCGTTGCATATTTTATTTTTTCTCCAGAGTCTTCACAGCTGGATAATTTTGTTTTAATTGGTTTGGAATGCGCCATCTGAATTGATAAAAGCGATTAACTATTTACAAAAGTTTGAAAATTACACCAAAGAATCATTTCAAAATGTCATGTCCTGAAGCAGATATTTAATTAAAAAATTAAGCTCTTAAAAGAATGGTAGTTTAAAGTAAAAGTGAAAATTTCTTGGAAATAACTGCATGCAAAAAAAATTAAGGTTTTATTATTTAATTAAAGAAATAAGTGATGCTGCTTTTTTATTCATTATATTTGTGTTATACTTATGCTTTAATAATAGAAAAGTAGACAAAGTTTAAGGATTGTGTTACCACATATATAAAAATGTATCATGCAATAATTTCATATATCATTCTTGGTTACGGTGGTTCAGCTTTGGAGGAGAAGTGAAAATTTTCTCCGATTTAACATTTGAATAAATCCCATTCCTTTAAGAAAAAGCCAAGCAAACAATGATTAGTCTTTCAAATGTGACTTAACACTTTTTTGGGAAGTCCATCTGAATGACTTGTTAAAAAATAACATGAGAGAAACTATTCAGAACTAATATAAGAAAATATCTAAGGGATCCTATTGAATAAAGATTCAAAGATTTTTAAGTCACCTGAAATTTCACTCGAATGTTTTTCCAATTCATTTTCTGTGTTTCAGTTGATGATACTCCTAGAAATGCTCTTAAATGGTGTACATTGACTCACAAAATTCTCCTCTATACAAATTTTTTAAAAAAATTTATACATTCTTTATTTCTTATAAAAATCTTCCTCTGAATTTTTATACTTAATGCAAAAATTATGCTATCATTTTGCTGCACGTATTGAAATCTGTATATGTGTGTGTGAGTATGTTAAATTTTATACTAGTACCATTTCCTATTCTCAATCTAAATAAACTAAAGTTAAGAAATGAATTGATAGATTAACACTTATCTCTCATGAGATTGTCAATAACTACATTTAAACCCAACGTATCAAAAAATTTTTTCAAGGAAATTTGAACCCATCCTTCACATACTTAATGCAATACGTTCTTCAATTCTTCTTATTTATATGTTAGAGAGAGAGAGAGAGAGAGATTTTCAATTTTTATATAAATTCTTATCTTCTCATTGAAATGATATGCGGGTGTTTCGATTAATCGGCCAGGAATCTCTAAAAGTTTTTATTTCTAACATCAATATCTAATTCTCAAATATTCAAGATTTATTAAATTAAAGTATTTTGTTAAATTAATTTATTAAATAATGTATATAATTATTTTAGTATGAATTAAGATGAGAATATATAAATTTAACGAGCTTTTTTAAATATATATAGTATGTGGATTTCTTTAATAACTTTATTATTCGAAATATTTTTATTTCTGTAGCACTAGAGTTCAATTCTGATGTGAGACATTTGTTTAGCTACAAAATTTTATTTTGTATCTATCTCAGTACTTTGAAAGAGAAAAAAAATATTTATATTTCTTTTTATAAGTTTTGTTTTTATAAATTAATTTTTAAATAGGAAATGGGGGAGGGGAGATAAATGGTAATAATAAACTGATTTTTAAATCTGTATGCTTTTAATGACAATTTAATTCCAAAAGTAGTAAATCTTAAGTAAATTAAAACTCCTTAATGAACTATAAATGTAGCCATAATATACACTGCTCGACATAGAAAATGCAACACCAAGATGGAGTAGCTAGAAAGTGACGAAACTCGGTAAACAGAGAAAGACAGCAACGAACAATAACTGATCTGTATTTCTAAATGATATGCATAATACAGAGCGAGAACAAGGTCGAGTCAGAAAGTTGTAGGAACACCGTGGACGGAGATACTCGAAGTAACACTTAAGGCACAGAGTCAATGAGAATAATGATGGCGTCCTGAGGAATGACCTATCCATTACCTGTCAACTATTTACCAAAATGCGTCTTCTGAAGGAAGTAGTGGCAAGGTCTGCCAGTGGTGTTAAATCATATACCAAACGTGTTTGATTGATAAGAGATCTGGCTAGTACGGTAGCAAGGGAAGCAGCTGTACACCTTGTAGGGCATGTTGGCTGAGAGGAGCAATGTGCGGTCAGGTGTTACCCGGCTGTTAAAGGTCTCCGAGAACCTCCTGAAGTTAGGAGAAGGTCATCGGCTGCAGCACTACATCCACGTAACGATGGGCTGTCACAATACTGTGAATACGAAATGGAAGTGACCTGGAATTGTACGCAATGTCGCCCTAAGCCACAATGCCGCGATTTCGCGTAGTGCAGCATTCTACAATTGTTGCAGATTTGAACCTGTCTCCACATCGACACCACAGTCGTACGTGGTGACTATCACTGAAGAAATGAAAGCGTAACTCATCTGAGGAGACGATCCTGTGCCACTCAGTCGTCCACATATCTGTAATACAATACCATTTCAGAAGTTGGCGTCTCTTCTATAGGGTTTTTAGCAGTATCTTAACGGGCGCCATTAGCTAGGGCCACTAGCAACCAATCAACAGCTAATGGTCTTGCTGGATATGGGAGCATCCAGACTGTCTTGCACATGTTGCAAAATTTCGATAAACGTGCTTTGCGGTACTGTCATTACCTCCCATCAAACGCGTCTATCCACACGTTCTGACGTCACTCTGGCTGCACCGGCATCCCACAAACGTTTCACAGTTCCATGTTCCAAACATCTTCACCCCAGCCGGTGCACCACTGTGGACGCGTTTAGGTATCTGTCAGTCAACGAGGAAATCTAATGAAATCATATCTGATTATCTAGATGGTCAAAGAATTGGTTTTCCATGATTAATTTATCATGGCCACTAACGAGCAAGGAAATTCTGAATTTAATATGAAGAGTATAAAGGATGACTTATCGCGTTAAAAATGATTTCCCGATGAGATAAAGGAGTTACATCAAGTAACCTTGGTGGATATTGTTGAAAAACTTCAAATTGTTTCACTCCTCAAATTACTCTGGAACACATGTAAAAGAATATCAAGTGATTAGCAATCACTCCATGCCAAATATTTAAACTGAATCGCACTTAAAATTATGAATTCCTCGTTACAACTTGAGAAAAATAGTGCCATTTAGATAAATATAAAATCCCAAGTAATACGAGTCCTCATAATCGTTTTCGAGAGATGATATGCTCTCCTGAATAGCCCTCAGCCAGTAACAAATTATTATACTCTTCTAGTGTTCTGAGCACCACTGTTCATGTACTTGTATCAAATGTAGTGAATGGTACTGTTTTGGTCTTATTTAGAAGCTTGGAGTTCACTTTAAACTATAGGGCTCGCTTCAGTTTATCTGAAAGACTACATATACAAAACCGATGCTAAAAATGGCTGACAGATGTACAGATAATACGAGTATTTGCCAGATATTGTTCATTCAAATCAGGCTAACTCTTTGAGAGAAGAGATTTGTTAATTTTCTAGAATTGATTTCAATATGACACAAAAAGATTACAATTATGTGTTACACTGGCCTGTATATCCTGCTCATCTATACCCTATATTATTTCAAAATCAAAAGAACAGAGCGTTACTTCAAGTATCGACTTATCAACGTTAAGTCTAACTTGCCTGT
Source organism: Latrodectus elegans (assembly GCA_030067965.1). Taxonomy (NCBI): domain Eukaryota; kingdom Metazoa; phylum Arthropoda; class Arachnida; order Araneae; family Theridiidae; genus Latrodectus; species Latrodectus elegans. The sequence goes on from CM057809.1 coordinate 61,893,066, forward strand.
TTGTAAAGATTTAATGATAGCAAGAGATACCGTTTACTTAAACAGTTTTCCTTAAACTGTTGTCTCAACGATCATTTCGATGATTGTTTTTGGCAACTTACTGCATACAATAACTCCAGAAATGTTGCTACGGAAATATTCATGATCAGACTACATGATATTCAATTCCATTCATGTTATCTTCAATAATGAATTCTGCATAGGAACTGGTAGTTGACGCCTAAATCTTCTTATGTTACTGGAAGTTACATAATCATGACATTTGTTGCAAAACTTAAAAAAGTGATTGATATTGGAATGGCCGGTTACCCTTAATCGTTCTTTCTCTCCAACCCTCTGCTTAAAAAGATGCTCTTATCCTTTGCACGTAAGTCTGGGATATCTTACTGCAAATGGTATCACCTATGACTCTTGACGAGATTTTAAATCAGAATCAGTTTGCATAAACTACAGGGATGATTTTACAACATATTGTTAAACATAAACTTGGTAGCATTAATTGAAAATGGGTGTTTTGTTAAACTATTATGATCAACTTAACCAATGTATGTGTCGAGTTGATTAGCTATCATTTTTTATGGCGAGCTTCGAAAAATTCTATCATTTTTATCTAAGTGAACTGGTCTCTAAATGTTAAGAAACAGCATGTTTTTCGAAGCTCACCATAAAAAATGATACTAATAATAAAATTTATAGTTTATATAAAATAAAAATGAATTGATGTAAATTTATGCAGAAATGCTAGTTGCCGCTTTTTTGATATACAAGAACGGGTATATATGAGTGATTAAACAATATGGAAATATCAGGTTTTTTTAATTACGGGTGTAATTTTTGTTGATTTTCAGCTTTTTTTAACAACTTCCTAGACTAAAGTTAGTGAAGCTCCTTTATTTTTGAGAGAAGCCGTTTGCTTGGTTCGTTAAGATGGTGGACTGTTAGATGGATTAAAATAGGTATGCTACAGGTTGATGCTGCTAGGCGCCTTAATGTGTCTTGTAGTGGGGTCCATCGTCTCTGGAATCAATATCAAACTGAATCTTCTGTGTCCAAAAGACATGTTCCAGAATGACCACGAGCTACAACACCTGTAGAAGACCATTTTATAGTTCTTTCGTCCCAAAAGAGAATAAGTATTTCTGTGTCGCAATTTATTACAGACCACTCTGTAGCATCGAGAAGAAGAATATCCGTTGAACGTAGAAGTACGGTGGGAAAGTGCCTTCACCTTGCAGCTCTCTATGTATGGCGACCAGTAGTGTGTGTCCCCCCTCAACTACACAGAAGGGCCCACTTATTTAGGGTAAGAGAGCATGTTAACTAGAACTGATAGCAATGGGTTTCTGTGCTTTTTACACACGAGTCTAGACGGGAGAGTGGTTCATGACACGTTGTGACCTCAAGGGACCAAAACATCAGATACTACCAATTCAACACTATGGAAAGGTGCAGTTTTCGTGATGGAGGAATAATGGTTTGGGCAGGGTTCTCACTCGGTGGTAACACTGACATGAATTTGTTCCAGATAGGGACTGTGACTGATGTGAGATATTGGGATGAAATTTTGATCCATATGGCTCCCCATATGACTGGGGAATTAGCAATGATTTCATTTAGATGGATGTTAATGCACAACCTCACAAATCTGTAGTTGTTGAGGAATACCTTGAGATTCTTGGTTTGAAGGGAATATGATGACCAGAGCTTGATCTCCAAAACCTGAATTCCATAGAGTCTCTCATGGATAATCTTGGAAGACCGGTTACTTCTTTAAGTTCTCTTTCAAAGTCTGTAGGAGATCTGGAAAACTGCTTACTCCGTGTCTGATCCTTGTTTTTCATATCGGTAACGGACAACTTAATAAATAACAGGGAAAACCGATGCCGCCAATGTATTCAATCTAGGGGTGAGTATATCCCTTATTAATATATATTTTTGTTATGTTATTGTGACAATTTTTTACCCCATAAAATTGTTATTATTCTTTTTTCCAAGAACGAACTTTTCTAGCAATATGGTTTTCTTTTTTGTAAATTACATATGCGTTTTTTTATGTGAACTTCTGTGTTGTAGTTAATACATACCTGTTTTGTCTGAATTTAATCCAAATTTGTTGTTTCTACATTCATTTATCTGTAAATTAGTCGCAAAAATCTCATTGTTTCTAAATTTTTGAGGGCCAGTGTATGTTTTCTCAACAGAATTTAGTGCACAGCAATAAATTTGAAATCTAACCTGTTTTTCTATGTGGGCCAAAAGCAATTTCAAATTATTCATTGTCCCCTGTCTACATTCTTTTATCCTTTTACGTGCTTCTTAATTCTTTAAGAAATGTATCATTTTTTTTATTTCTTACATTTCTTATTAGAAATTAATCACTTTCTACACATTATGGAGATTCGATATGAATCGATGAAAATTATGAATTAACACAATTTAATTACAAATCTTACTGAAAACATTTTTATTAATATTATATTTTATTGTCATTTTTCCTCCATTTAAAAAAATATTTGCATTAATTAACTATTTTAATGCTTTTTGTCAATTTATAACACCCACACAATTTTTATTTTCATTGAAATCGCATTTTAACATTTTTATTTTCCTTTTTCCAATTTTTAGGGACCTTTCGAATGATTCCCATGTTTAATTTCTTTTGAAAATGAAATTAACAAAATGTAAAATATCATCTTCAATAACAAATATTAACAAGTACAAAGTGTTAATTGAAATATTAAATTAGGATACTCTATTTTACTTTTTTATAAAAAAGTAAAATAGAGTATCCTAATTAAAATTTTGTATTAGCAGTGTATGCATGTTGATTTATTCTTTTCTTGTAATTATGCATTAAATACATAGAAGAGGGTATATGTGGTTCTCGTAAAATTTACATAACTGAAAGCGGTGATATGCTAGCTGAGCTTTTCAACTCATTAGTAAAAAATACTCGGCTACGGTAGTGACATCTACAATGTGTTTAAATGATAAAATTATGTAATCAAATTGGTTTCTTAAATACAAATTGCCTATGAATATTGTTGCCTGATAAAAAGTTGTGATTCTTCATGTTAGGAGGAAAAATGCTTATCTATTTGTAGCTGGTTTTGATAGATACTAGACTGTAGCCTATTTGGTTAAGGGTTTATTGTACCACTGTATTGCTGTTATTATTTGTCGAAATTCCATGAAGGCCAGCAGAATTGGAATATGTGTTCCAGACGCGCGTGGTCATATGGAACTCCATAATAGGTCTCAGCCCCAACTATAACTAAAACCCAAGACTGACATGTTATTCATATGGTTTTAAGGGATCCTTCAGCCACTTCACGAGATATGATTCAAGAAATGACATTGTTTGCAAGACAATGTTTGCATGGTGATTTACAATTATGCTTACCGCAGTATGAGCTATGAGCTTGGTAACCATAGATAACCATATACAAAAGCTAAAAATATGAGAAATGAAATGGAAATTTGCTTATAAAATTATACCAATATGGTTGTGTGTGGGACTCTTTCTACATAAATATTTTTAAATTTACAAATGTATAATTTAAAATATTTTCTTTTGTAGATAACTTAACATTCAAATTTATTTTGCAAACAACTTAATATTGTGATCATTTTTGCTTACAAATAAACTACATAAATGAGTATACACAAGTTTTCATAAATTTCATCTGAAAGATAAATAGCATTCCTAAATGAAATACATTTTTAGTTGCTTAGATATTTTATTTATGAATTTAATTCGTAAAATAACATTGAATCATTAAAAGTACATATTTAGGTTTTTAAAACTCCTGTATGAAATTTTAAACAAACTAGTTTTCATACATTTTTAAAATTTGATATTTTTATTTTGAAGTGAGATTATCTTTTCTTGATATTTAAAGCAATAAATACAAGATTCCTGCAACAAATTGTTAATACAACAGGTTTAAAATGTATGTGATCTTGAATAGCATTTATGTAGAATTTAATCAATTATATGAAATAACAAATAAGCAACGTGTAAAATAAATAAACTATGTTAATTTTTAAATAAAAGAAATATAAACTTAGAGATGTACTACTTTTATGTTAAGCAATTTTTTAATCATCTTTTGTTTAAAGCGCACATTTTTTGAAAAGAATTAATTTCTAGTTTTTTTTTTTTCCTTAGTATTCTACTGTCATTAAGATAAACTCATTACTATAGAAAGATGATACTATCTACCTGCATTTCATCCGAATATTATATTATGAAAACTTGATTTGTCTGATGCATCCATAATTCCTTTTGCGCCGTAGAAAAGTAGAGCGTAATTTAGGATCCTTGAACTAGTCAGAAAAACTGCGTGGGAACTTTCGGATCACGGTGCTAGTTTATCTCATATCTTTGAAAGATCTTCGTGAATACTAATTATATACCATTTATTATAAAAGATTCTATTTCAGATATATCAATCTTAAATAATTAAACCTTCCACTGAAATTTGCTTAGTTTCAAATGATATGTTCAGATTATGTAAACACGTTGCTCTAGATAGAGGTATTTCAATTCTTTAACTTGTGCAACAAAAAATTATTTGAATTTGAATATAGACATTTATTTACTGAAAATCTGTTGTTCAGTAAAAACACAGAATTATTGCATTTCTTAGCGTTAAGTGAATTGGTCAATTAATTTATTAGTTTCCCAATCTTTTCACAAGAAGTACTGTAATATGCTACTGGCCATTAAAGTGGCTTCAACAGGAAGAAATGAAAATAACGAAATAAAAATTATATGATAAATATTACATTGAAAATAACCAGTGATTAAAGTTTTAAAAATTTGGAAGCATGACGCCTGAAAAACCAGAACCTAAAACAACCTGATCGCAATATTTATACGACTAAACATAAATATTAAATCAAACATTTATTGGACGGAATGTACAAATACAGCTGACCATATAAGCTTTAACACCATGGCACAAATCTGAGTAGCGATAGATTATGATGATGAAATATTTGCTCGAAAACCATACACCAGATATTTTCTATTATTGAGAGATCTGAAAAACATGCCGATTAGAGCAACAGTCGAACGTTTTCTGTATCAAGGAAGGTGCATAAAATAGCATGAACATCGTGAATTATCCAATTGAAACTTTTCATTATATTCGAATAAAAGATAAAGTCACAAAATACGACAGAAATATATTGCGCACAACTTAAAGACTGTCAATGCCAACAACAAGTAACTATGGTGACCAATGGCAACTTAGTCATTCCAAGTGATGATGCTAAATGCAGACTGACAATGCGGGTTCTCTATGCCACTAAATACAGGCCGAGCTGCAGCCGAATGGTTAGCGCTCTTGCCTTCGGTTCAACAGTTCGTGGGTTCGAATCCCACCTTGGGCATGGATGCTTGTAGTGGTACGGATTCCACTTCAAACCGTAGGTCCCAGTCTAATTAGCCCTCGTGTGCAAAAAATGACCGTTGAGCGACAAACAAACCAGCCACTAAATACAGAGGCGTCGATCACGGTACTGTAAACCGAACCAGGATTCCTTTGAAATCAGATCGTCCCATATTTGTGTATACACATTCTTACTCCCATATTTGTTATTGATTACACTATTAAAAACCTTCCAGTCCGTGATGCAAAGTCTAGATAGCTGTCTTAAAAATACCCATGCACAAAAGGTATATACCTAAATATAGAAATTTTTGTATTTATAGCATAAAATTATTTTTAGTCTACTTATAAATCGCTATTCATGATTTAACTAAAGTAAACATTAGGAAATAAAATTGTGAGCCTTTCAAAAATTATCAAGCAAAATAACGTTTACAACAGATAAATCATTAGTTGAAATAATTATATACAATTACAAAAACTTGAAAATTTATGAAAAAAAAATGAGTAATTATATTTTCTTTCTTACGAGAAAATTTTATCCGAATAATTATGAGCTTATTAATAATTTGCACAAAAATATATTCAAAATAATACTTTAACTGAGATGCATGAAGATGTAAGTTGATTGAAATGTTTTATTTTAATACAGATTGAAATAAATATTGTAATAATTTAAATGCAAGAACTAGAAATTCTTTAAATTGTGTGACACTTCAAAAAATCTTAATTTGCACTGTAAGATGTGAATTTTTGGGGTATCTAGAGAAGAAATAAGCTTATATTAATATTGAAATAAGAGACTTTTTAAAAAATACTATTGATACAGATAAAATTAGGTTTTAATTAGTATACTGATTTCACTTATTGATTGTATATAAAGAATCAAATTTCTGTTAAGGAAATCTAATCATTAAATTATAGGCTGTTCTCAAAAAAAAAAAAAAAAAATCCTAAATTGTAAAATCGAAAAATACTTTTTTTTTGTATTTCTTAAAAAAAATAATAAATAAAGTGACGCGTATCTGAATGTTTAGAAGTCTTTGAGTCTTCAAGATTGTATATGGTTTGATGAGATTTGTTTGTGAATCACGGGTCATTTTTTGCATGAGAGCAATAAGACTAAGACATGGTTTAAAGTAGATTCTGAACCAATAGAAACATAAATTCCCGAAATGAGAATCGATGAATTATTGAAACTTAGACCAGAGTGCTAACTATTCTGTCAGCTCGTCTCAAGACTATATGATCCCACATTCCCCATATTCATTTTAAATTTAAGTATTTGTTTGTTAAGTCATACTCTAACACACACATTGCATATTTGCTACATTTGAAAATACAAACGTTTCCTCTCACTTATCGCACAAAAATAATTCTTTCAAAATATTAAAATTTTGCTTTTCAATTACAAGTAGATGAGATAAGATTTTATCTGTGAATACCTAAAAGAACATTTTTTTTAATGATTGATTACGCTGTGATTTTTTTATAATGTTTAAAATTTTTCATTTTTTTCTCGGAATTGAATATTTAATTTAATATCTATATCATCGGTATTTATAAAAAAAATACCACTAAACTGCAATGTATCTATAACCATGAATTTTAGTAGTGAAATGCATTCCGCTTGCCAATATGAAATTAGAATGATATGTATTTTCAAGAATCAGCAGAAAATCAAAGAACTTTATCTACGTTACACATTTTATTCAGTTTTATCTAAAAATTGTTAACTGAAAAAAATGCTAAGCGCTTGTTAATCATGAATAATTAGAAATTGAACATATTTTTTTTCTTTTTCCTGATTTAAAATATGTTTAGTAAAGAGTTTAATATGTGTGTGTTATCCTGATTAGGATTAAGCAATTTTGCTTCTAATTTAGTTATTACAAGTAATTATCAGTCATCTTTATTTTATTGTAATATTTAGTCATTAATTCGAATAAACTGTAGATGAATTATTTTCTGAGATAATTAGAAAAATATTAATTGAATTTTCTCCAAGTTCCTGAAAATGCATTTTGAACATATTTCTAACATTATATTTCAAGGAAACTATATGCTTCTATTACTTCATTGAGTAATATACTTACTTTCTTAAATAAAATGTTCATTAAGAAATCATGAATTAACTTCTATAATATAGCTTTTCACTGTTATTTTCTTAGTTATTTCTATTCTTATTTTTGTTCAAAGAAACGCTTCCTAAATAAGTATTTCTATTTAATATTTACACATTCAGCATTACTTGAGGAATTTTTTCAATATTATAAATTTTTCAAGCAATTTCTTTAAGAAAAAATTATAGGCATCATTTCTTTTGAAAATGAATTTTGTCCATGCCATTTCTGCTAGGAAATATGAAAAACTCTGATAATCATTAGTGAATTCTAGTTTAGCTGTAGAGTTGAAATGTACACATTAAAAATTATCATACAATTTATGAATGAATAAATCTCATAGGAAAGACACACATGAGATTCAATACTTTATTTTAAGAGGGTTGCATTTGAAAATTGTGTACATCAGAAAATATACCGATAAATCATTCTGGACGAATGAAAATCGCACAAATTTAAGCCAGAATTGATTGAGTTAATCCTCGAGATTTTTCAATAAGCGTTGAGAAAAAATTTTTTAATGATGGTTTAGTAGGAGCTATGTAAAGTCCTATTGAAAATGGTCTCTTAGATGAACATCCTATGCAACCGTTTCTATATAATTTTTGCTTCACGAATTTTCCTTTCTAGACAAAGCACTTTAATGTGAATAATCCTCATTTATGATGAACACGTATCAGTCCCATTTTTGGTGTGGTAAAGATTTAACACTACTTATTACTTTCGAGATTGAGGATTTTTCCATTCAGATTATTGCTGCCTTCAACAATAAAAAATTACCATTTCTATACCTTTAAATGTATTAAATGTTCATTCTTTTAATTATGAAAGCGTACATTTAAATTTAAAGAATAAAATCCTTTTTTATTAATGAGGTGTTATTTAGTTTTATCCATAATATTCTATAATTATAATAAAGCTGAAATTTTTTAAGCAGCGTAACAAAACTATTGTAAATGCAGGATTTTTTTTTTTTTTTTTAAAAAAAAGTTTATTAAATATTGCGAAAATCTGTAAAGTAACTGTCAACACATTTCAGTTTATAAAAACTTAAATATATTAAATTTTACATACTAGAGAATAATAAAATGTTGAAAACACACATCCCAACTTAAAATATTAAAAATAAAATCACGAAAAATGTCTCTCATAAGGGAAAAGAAATAAACGCTTCAAAACCTTAAAGAACTAAGAGGACACACTACTTATAAAAATACATAAATTAACAAAATTCTTTAAAATTAGATAATTGAAGTTCAGTTAAATGTAAGAAATTGATTTTGATAAGAATGTAAAATAAGACACATCAAACTAAAACTTGATACAATCAAAAAATTTTATCGTAGATTATCAAAATGAAAAAGTAGTGAGAAATGATTTAACAACAGACACTAATAACTGATTGTAACGCAAAAAATTAGCAACTTAATTTAACACGAAATTTATTTATTTGTTTGTTAATTGGTTATACGTTTCTGGCTACCTATTTCTATTTCGTTTCTGGCTACCTATGTGTGTGAAAACCACCTAAAAGTAACAAATCCCCTCGTAATTTTGAATCACGGTCAAGTGAAGAATTCTATACTTCAGCTAACCCCCTCCTAAACGCCTCGCTGCACCAAATTATTTGTTTGTTTGCAAATACGTTTTCAGCTGGCCATTTTTGCCGATTGAGAAACCACTTAATACTGCCAAGCAATTTGTAATTTTGAACTGCAGCCACATAACGTGTGAAACTGACACTTAAGCTTACGCTCTATGCTAAACAACTTGAAGCATTCAGAAAAACATTAGTTTTTGTCCTTAATATGCGATTTTATCGATAATATATATCTCATATATATATTTTTATTTTGTATTTAATATTTTTCTTAACATATATACTGATATATAAGAATAGAAATAATTATATCTACAGATAATATTAGAGTTCAAATCAGTCTAGGAAAAATCTATTGAGTAAATGCTAAAAAATAGTTGTTTACTTAATAACAATTAAATTAGCACGCTATCACGATTAAAAAAAAAAACAAGTTTGTTTATGAGCAAAGTTATATATCAACATATAATCTACGTTTATGCTCGATGATGTTAATTTATTATAGAAAAGTGGATTAAAATACATTTGTAATGATATATATGTATGAAAAAATTTTCTAAATAAAAACTATTCAAACCCGTGCAAAAACTTAACTTAGTCTGATAGAAAGCTTAATTTTTATTATTTATTGAATACTTTGAGATTCCATTTAACGTATTCTTCAAAAATTTAATTTCGTTTTCCCCAATACATAATAGTTTTTATACTTGCTGAGAAATGATGTTGATTTCATATGATATATAATTAGAGTATTCAAATTTAAGAGATTTTTCAGATTTGGTCAATTATTTCCAGAACTATTAAATAAATTTTAATGGCATTTTGTTTTAAACATAGATTGATATGGTACTAAATAATAGGACTGTTAAACATTTTCACTATATATACATAATTATGCATAGTACTCATTGGGCTCAAAAATGTGTAAAATCTTCGGCAAAATCAAAACAAAAAGTAATTACGAATATGTTCCATTCATAAGATATATTAACTACATACAAACAAATTGCAACTTTTGCTGATAATAAGGTATCTTATAACTTATTGGGTCAAATGTTTAACGCTTTTTGAAGCTTTTATGGTTGGGCCGTGTTGGCCTGATTGGTTAGCGCTTAGCTTCGTTATTGGAAAGTAGTAAGTTCAAATCCGTGCTTATCTGAAGATCCACTAAAGGCGGCTGTAGCCCATTAAATAGGATCTTCCTTAAGTGAAATGATATCTCTGGAGGTGGCAGGTCAAGTATTTAGGAGGTCTTCTGTTTGAATCCTGCTTCTAAATTACGAATTACATACTGCTTTCACCTAATTTCTAGAGCAAAACTCTAGATCAGGCCCAGGAAAATATGCTGACATAACAATAAGCTGTAAGGGCTATAAGAGAATGGTTATGTGTTGAAATTACCTTCCTCAAAGAATTAAGTTTTATAGGACTGACTTCCGAAGAATTGGTTGGCCAATCTAATGTCATTTATTGAAATTAAATCATGGACAGCCATCCCCTGAAAGGATTAACATAGTGTTCTGCAGGTCTCATCTATATACATCGAACCCGGTCACTGCGTCTCTTTCAAAGACATGGAAGAATATGTGTTGTACAATACTCCTCTTCGAGCTATATTCAAAAAATTCAACCACCGGAACAGGCATCCAATAGAATGTCAGCTCAGATGGATTACCAATCCTTTGTTTCTATAATAATCTATTTCTTGAACATAATTGGTAATGTCCTTAGTTTTCTCCATTTGAAAGTACATTGGTTGAACTGAAAATCACTGGTAAAATAAACAATTTCTTATCGCTCAGTAGTTTATGTTCTCTGCACCATACAAAGCGAACTGATCTGTTCGCAGAATTGAGAGGGACGCAAACAAGTATTCGAGCAAACAGTCTTTTTATGAAGTCTGGGAAAACAGCCAATAAAATGTGGGATCTTGTGGGCGAATCAGGGAAGGTCTGGGAAACTATCACATATGTTTCACATGTTTGTAATGAACCAATATCCATCTTCTGTTAATATTATGGCTCTTTAAGGGCCTTGTTCATTGCTTTCCCTCGATGAATCTGATATATTGTTAGTATTTTCACTAATTGGATACTTCGAGGTGTTATTTTTAATTCTGTACAAATATGGATTGCAAACTGGCTTGCATATAAGAGATTCCCACAATTCAAAACTTCATTCTGTCATGATAGCATGTATCGTTAATTAAGATATTTACTGAGTTAAACAAGCGAAGGAAGTGTTGATTTTGCCACCTACACTTGTTATTTTATTAGCACCATCCTCACATTCCTATATGCTTACATGTTTAAGAGACAAGATTGGCGTATTCGTTTGGGAAATGTACTAGAGACGTATGAAAAGCAAATTACACTCTAATAATTTAATTCATAAAAACACTTTACTGGGAAATGCGCTATAATACAATATGACACACTTACAGCACACTATTTCTCTACATAATCTCTCAATCACTGCAGACATTTGTGAGAACGTAGTAAAATTGCTCGATGCCCTGAAGATAGAAAATCGCTCCTTGATCATTGAAGCAGCTTAAAACAGCTGTCTGAAGCTGTTCATCGTCAGAGAATTGTTTTCCACCAAAATGTTCTTTAAGCTTGTTGAACAGATGAAAGTTGAAGGGTGGCAGATCGGGTTAAATGGTAGATGCATCAAGACCTCTCATCCAAAATTGCGAAGCAAATCCTCTGTTGCGCATTCCCTGTGAGGTCTTGCATGTGTTGCAGGAGGACAACAACTTTATTTAACTTTCCTCGTCACTTATTTTTCACAGCTTTGCGCAAACTTCTTCGTGTTGTAGTAGGACTCAACATTAATGGTTGTGCCCTTCCACATTAACTCAGTGTAAACAACTCCTTCACAGTCGGAAAAAAAATAATAGCCTCTACTTTATCCGCTGATTGGAGAACTTGGATTTTGTTCTCACAGCCGATGTGTGTCTTAATTCCAGTGACACTAGTTTCATTTCTTGAGTGAAGTGATGCATCTATGTCTCTTCACTTGTAATGATGCGGTTTAAGAAATCATTGCCTTCTGCAGAACAACGTTAAAAGAATTCCAGGGACGCTTTAAACTTTGCTTCTTTGTGTTCGGAACTCAAAGAATAAGGAACCTATCGTGAAAACAATTTGTGATAATCCAGTAGGTAATGGATGATGAAATGAGAAACTGTCAACAGACATTTCCAACTGCTGCACAATGTATGAGATGCTCACTCTGCGATTAGTGAAAATAATGCCTCTTACCTGCTACACCATGTCCAATGTGTTTATCGTTGCTGGCTTTCTTTACCCTTTCACATCGGTTAAATCTGTGGAACGTCTTCGAACTATAGGCGCCATTTCACAATGGTTGGACGTGACATGGCACGAGGCCCATACGCTGCTACGATGAATATTCTTACTCGTTAACCATTTTGTCCTCAAAAAACGTACTGTTCCGCAGACATCAACGTTAGAGTTAGTTTCTAGTTGACGCGCCATTTTTTTTTCTCGTTCTACGCAACAACAGTATAAACAATCCGAATGAAATTGCTTCAGCTGGAAGCTGTAAAGGACAATTATCGTCTGAGTAAGCTTGGCTCTTCTTTCGCAATGATGCTATCATGGTGAGACAAGGGTAACTTACTTTCTGAAATCCCAATGTATTTTACGTTTCGTTTATCCTTCATTACACGCAACAATTTCATTATTACGTATGATATTAATAAAGAAAATATTTTGTCTGCACTATATTTAATAATTATTTAAATAATAGCAATTTTATGATAAAGTTAATGAAGCACAAATTGTGAATTATATATGAACTAAGCACATCAGTATCAGCTCTCTTTAACATAGATGATGGATCTTTTCTAACTGATCTTTGCTATATTAATATGACTAACAGTTCAGCTGCTGCAGCTTCAGATAAAATAATATGGCTACTTTGATTTTTAAAAATTATTTGAGTTTCATTCAAGCAAAAATTAATATTAAATGTGTTCAACTATATAAATAACATACTCTGTTTATAATTCTTGAACAAGCTGTCATTCAATGCTTCATAAATAATATCTTCGTACATAAAAACAAAAGCACGATTAAATAATAACTCTAAATTCAAATTCCTCATGTGAATAGTTATTTGTTTTGAAATCATTTAGAGTCTTTTTTGATACAACACTGTTTACAAATTTAGAGAAAGAAAAAATCAGCCACAATAAAATTTAAGAAAGCCTAATGATAGTTGACAAATCTTATAAAACATATCGGAGTAGAACCGATATAGGATTATAGTTTCAATGGAAAAAAATAATACATACCGCATTGAAAAATATAAATAAGATTTTATACATTCATTTGAGCCAATTATAGTTGCTCACGTGAATGTGCTCAAAGTTAGTCAAAACTACAAAGAATTAAGAATTCTGTTATTAAATACAAAATGGGATGTAAATTATAAGCATTTTTGTTTACTTTATTCATTATTTAAAAAAATATTCTCCTAGAAAAATGAAGACAATTAAAATACTGATAATTTAACTCATGAGAGAGAGAGAGAGAGAGATTAAATAAAATTTTAAAATAATCTATTTAATATTCTTTGATTAATATTAATTTGCAAACATATCTTTTTGTATAAACTTGTACTTTGTATTTTTATATTACAACTTATTGCATTAAAATATGAAATTTTACATTGAAAATTTGTCTTACTAAATTTTAATTGGTGATTGTCTAATTATTTAGGAACTTCTCTCGAGTTCTTTAATAGATATTTAATCACCAGAGGTATAAAATTTAACTACTATGAAGAAATTTTGCTTTATTTTGAAATGAAGAAAACTATTTAAATAAAATACTTTTAGTAAAACAATTTAGTTTCCCCATTGTCATGATAGTTTTACATTAAGCGGCAATGTCTCAATTGTATAATTTAATTGAACATGTTATAGGTTATTACGTTAAAGTATAGAATTTATTTTATTAAATGAAGTTCAATTATTTTACAAGAAACACATTTGAATTTCAATTATACTTTTACTTTCAAATGAATTTTTTAAGCATATGGAAATGCCTTAATTCCAAAATATTTTAACTCAAATTATTATATAATGAAATTGGGGTATCAATGTAATTTGAAGGTGAAGATGATGGAAATTCATTAGCAGAAATTCAAGCAATTTATATAAATTTAAGCTTCTATATATGTAAAAATTTAATAAACCACTGATACATGTATCATTGCTGACTTAGTTCCAATATCATAATACTGACTCTTAAAGTACACTTGTGTCCGAAATCAAGCTTACAAATATAAAAAATTACAAAAGAATTGGCATAATGTATAAAAATTCGGTTTATTAATACGTAGAAAACTGTAACAAAAATCTTTGCAGAAGAGTTAGTGTAAGTTGATATCTAAATGAGAGCAAGATTGGCTAAAAAAGGATACGTTATATGTTACATTTTTTATTATTTTGATTATTTCATCAAATAAAAAAATATGTGTACTATGAATATTCGACACAATGAGCACTCATACTGTTAATAAAGCTAATGCTTCCCTATTGTGACAATATTTCCCATTTTTCTAAAAAGCTTACATTTTTACGTCTGGAAGGTATGGGGATGGTTTGTGTCCATGCAGTGGCTCCTTTTCCCATGCGCTCCATGGAATTGCAGACTAGAGACTTGAGCTGTTCACCAAAAATAACACCAGAAGTATATAATATTACTTTTGATAAGAAAGAATTTACCATTAAGTCAGTGTGATGTGATTAATCATTATCATCCATTAAATTCCATAGTTATTTTCAAAAGTAACACATAAGGCTCAAGAATCTCGTTTCTATAGCATGCTATTGTTACTTTACGAATAGAAAATATAAGGTATAGTGCGTATCTCAATCAAACATGATCCCTCTCCAGGCAAGGATGCCAGTGCCACCAAAGATTTCCCTTTCTCTATTGTTTGTAAGATGACAGCATTGACCAGGTTCTCTCCAGATGAAAACTTGCCGAAAATGTCTTTTTCCCGTGAATCTCGTTTCGTTAGGGAAAAAAAAAGCTTAACTTGCTTAAGAGTGGTGTTCATGGCTCACAAATAAATGGGGTTTCCGGAAGAACTGAATTAGGAGAAAACTTACCATTGCTTTTTGGGGTAAGGTCCTATGCAACTAGTTATCTAGTCAGAGTTTGTCTCAGTTTCATGGTTCCACAGTAGAGAGGTCTTTAAACATATAGCAGTCACATCTCTTTGGTACAGTGCATTTAAAACAAACGATGCTTTGAAGCATAGAGACTTTTGCAGGACTCCAAGTGATTGTAACCGATTTCCTCAAACTGTCACCATAATCTTTACACCACCACACTTATAACTAATGGGTTATAATTTGCTAATGACTCTCCAGCGCAATTTATTGTTTAAGAGATTCAGAATAGTCATTTTAATTGCAATCTATTCAGCTGAGGTTTTCTCTGAGAAACTAATTATAACTAAAATGGATTACAAGGAATTTCATAAACTAATTTGATAACTTAAGAAAACTTTTATATATGTCAACTTCTACTTCTGTTTTTTTTAATTACTTTTTTTACTAAACAATCACTAGAAATATAAATTGAAATCATTTTGTTTCATAAATTACATTACATAAAATTTAAAATTAAAATATGTTTGATAGCATTTTTATTATCAACTATTTCAACTTTATATAATTTCAGTTTATTTAACTTAAGTTTATAAGATATGTAATCTATAGCAAATCTTTTAAGAAACTAGCATATAAATATAAAAAGCATCATAATATTTTTTTCAAAGAATATATATATATATATATATATATATATATATATATATATATATATATATATATATATATATATATATATATATATATATATATATATATATATATATATATATATATATATATATATATATATATATTAATAATTACTTAATATTTTGTAACAATAAAAGTCTGAAAATATGTATTCTTCCTTTACACCTCCGATTAGATTGTGAACCCTTTCCCTCAATATTATTTTTATATATAATCATTTTTACTATAATAATTAGATAAAGGAATGTTTATTTAAATATTACATTAATCTTTATCCTGGATATTCACGTAATTGTTATGATGTACATTAATATAATCCATTCCATGGAGCAGAAAACTTTATCATACAGTTTACACGGTTTCTTGGGCATACTTAAAAAGCATAAAAACTTTTTGGAAACGAGCCCCTACGTAAACTAGTTTATATTCCCCTCTTTTATTTCATTATAAAATAAATTTTCATCTGTTTTGCTATATTTCCTTTTTAAATTAAACATAGCAACATTTTATACACGCTTGTTTGTAAACATTCCATGGTAGGTCAAATGACTGATTTTGCTATGTTTAATGGAAAATCGAAAATAAACAAACAGAAAGTGAAATATGGTTAGCATGGTAGCTTTTAATTTTTTTAGACTCGCAGCACGGGAGGTTCGATTTTAATTCTTTTCTTGATTCACTGACCCCAGTTCTATAACAATTATGTAATATAACAAAAAATTCAAATTAAAAACAAACCAAACACGCTTATTCCATATTCTCGCATCAACAAGCAAGAATATGCAGTATTAGTCTACAAAATGCAATTGGTTCACTAAACACATTCAAATATTTTGACTTAACAAATTTTAATTTTTTTTCTCATAAATAATTTTATTTTTCGTGATAGTGTGTTTTTAATGCACATTAAGTAGTTTCAGGTTAAAGAAGTTCAGATTATATAACACATTTCGCACACAAAAGATTTCAACGTTTCGATATTTTAAGGAACCTTGTAACTTTATTTAGTTTTTTCTATGTTTTAAATGTGCACTGCTATTCTTTTAGAAAAAAATTTCTTAATTTTCGCTAAAAATACAGATAAATTGATTAGCTTCAATATCATACAATATTTACTTTAACCGTATTTCTAAACAATTTATAGTTTTATACAAATCATGCATTAGAATAGAAATAAAATCTCTTTATTATCGATAAACTTATTTCTTTTAAAAAGCAAAAGATTTAAAAAAAAAAGTACAGGTGCTGGGATAATACTTTGTGTTTTGCTGAATTTTTTTCTAGTTGAGTTTGAAGTTTCAGTTTATGTACCGAACTTCGGGTACCAATTACAAAGCAAACACTTTATACCCAAATTAAAACACCATTTTATGAAGTACTTATAGAAATTAAACAAATAAGTAAAAATTTAATTCAATTTAAAACAATTTGTAAAACATGAAATTAATTTTAACTGTTACCATTCTGAAATATAAAGTTATATAGAGAATGTTTTTCAAAAAAATAATACAAATCTTTAAGATTTTAGTCCTAGTAGAAAATAACACTTCTAAATAAAGTTTAATGAGTCATTTCAGATTCATGTTCACCAATGAAATTCTGAGAAATAACTCGTTTTCAAAGCACATTCATACACAATTACACATTAGAAAAAAAACGCAAGAAAAGACCATTGTGAATTAAATAAGTACTCATGACTTCTCAGGATATAGTAATGTACATTTAAGGCATCTACTTAATGCATTCAGAAAATTCACATATTATTTTCAATTATATATGAATTTACCGAATCCTACCCGAAATATCCTTTCTGGCTGAATGATTTAAAAAATGAAACCTTGATCAATGAATACATACATACATTTATATATATCTGTAGCTCACCGCAAATAGTAAGTAGTGATGTTTTGGAAAGAAATGCTCAAGTTTCTTCCCCAACAGCAAGCTACTTTAAGTTTATATTCAAGATCAAATTATAGATCTTATTGATCCTACATACCAAAATTTCCGAAACACTGACTAAGATGAAGGTGGGAATCTCTTTTAATAAAATTCTTACTCTTTTTCAGACAAATGGCAACCAGAAAATCAATTCAGGATATGTTTGATTCGCTTTTATTTATTCCTTGTTTGACATCATCGTCTCTTCCTTCACAATATAAATAAAATATAATAAATCGATATTTTAAAACCTCGCAGAAATTTTCTGAAGCTGTAAATTTAAAGACAATTTTAATAGTTTTTTAATCATTTTAACATACATCCATAGAAATTAAAATTTGTGCAAATAGATATGAAAGACTAATCACTACATTGAAAAAAATAAGAAATATTATTTACACTAAATAACGCCAAAATAAAAAGGAAATAAATTATATTTTTAAAAATTTCGTTTTATCTTTAAACAAACATTTTTCTTAGTTTCAAGGTATACTTTTATTATTTCTAGGAATAAAGTTTATTTTCGTAATGTATTAAATTTTTTTTTAAAATAAGTTTACTTCTGATACTAGCGAAATCCTATTAAAAAACAAAAGTATCTTCTTTCTTGGTATGCTTTCCTACTAGAGCAGTATTCGTCATTTTCTTTGCCGTAAATGTTTTCAAGTTAAAATATTTAAATTTAGTGAATTCTTTTAATTTGTGGATATTTTCAGACCATGGCTTTAGTAGAAAATGAAAATTTTTGAAATATATACAAGAATATAAGTTTTTTATATATATATATATATATATATATATATATATATATATATATATATATATATATATATATATATATATATATATATATATATATATATATATATATATATATATATATATATATATATATATATATATATATATATATATATATATATATATATATATATATATATATATATATATATATATATATATATATATATATATATATATATTATATATATATACATATATATATATGTATATATATATATATATATATATATATATATATAGACCTAAAAACAACATTGTTACTGCCGCCTACCCTGTCTAGTGGTCAGATTGCGGATAGGAAGGCCATGGGTTTGAATCCCAGTTCGAGCAGGGATGTACTTTCTCTCTCTGTCTTTCCTATCTTTGTCCTTTCTTTGTATGTATGGGTTGTGAATGGTTGCCTATCCTATAAACGGGTCCCTATGGCATGTGTGTACCGAGGAAGTCGGACTCCACACTAAAAATATGGTTCAGTAGTTGGAAAAGTGGAGTAGTGCAGCCTATTGCCAGCCTAGCTGGAACATGACAACAACAAAATTGTTGCTAGTATTGCATAATATATATATATATATATATATATATATATATATATATATATATATATATATATATATATATATATATATATGTATATATATATATTTATATATATTCACATATATGGTATGAAATAGAATATCTTTAATGGTATACATCTATGTTGTAAATTAATATAACTGGCTCAAATTTTAAGGAATAACAACGACTTTAGTAGTAACAGTCAAATAATGAAGTATTATTTATAATTTAACGTTTAATTTATAATTTATAAGTATTTAACGTGTTTAATTTATTAGTATTTTCATAGCAGAATATTTTATGCGAAACACATCACAGATTTAAATTATTTAAAAAAATTTAAAATATATTAAATAGAATAAACAGATGATTATTTTTTATTTTAAGGGGAAGCTACGTTTCTTTTTCTAATTTCAAATCTGATGATTTTAACTTTAAGTATAAAATTGTCATAAATATCTACTCACAAATTTAAGCCTTTATATCCAAATATTTAACAAAATCAAAAATGAGTGTGTTAAACATTAGTTTATATATAAAATTTTGCAAACTTTCTTTCTTGTTTTACGAGAAAAAATTTTGGTTCTAACATACTTTAATAAAATGAATACTTAAACATTGTTTATTATTCAAGCTTAAGCACTTACAGATGAAATCATGATTTCATATTACAATAATTATACAATAATTTTTAAATGTCTATTTTTTTAATTTTATGTTTTTTATAGAAAATTATAACATTTTATTAATTTTACATAAAAACTTTTTACCCGATATTAATTTTTACGTAAAATACTTACTTTAATATTTAACTTGTGATACAATTTAATTATTTGAGTTACATGGTTAACATATCGTATAATCAACGGATTTAAATAATCTAATATTCAATTCATTTACAGCATTGAAAACTTTTTCCGAATTCTTTTGAAAAACTTAGTAAAATTGCTTTTAAATTCTTCGATAAAAAATATTAAAACAAATTTACCAACAGATGCCTGTCGAAGCCATACAATAAAATACTTTATGGTACATTGTGAAACTAATACACCAGTGATAAGGTTTTTCACCATTTTGATATAATAAGAAAAGGTATTTTTTTTTTTTTGTATATTCCTGACGATGCTTAATCTTTAATTTGTTATTCGCAATTTTTTCAAGAAATGAGTTAAGAAATTATCATATTTTAAGTCTTTATTCCTGTAACTCTGAAGCAAACATGATTATCTTAAGAAAAATAATGATACAGTAATATATTTTTTATTATTAATAACTACATCAATCTATTTTTATTTATTTGAATACATTTATATATGAGTTAAAATTATTTTAACTTATGTTAGGGTCCACAATGAAAAATTTCATTGCTCTTTGAATCATTTCATCGTAGTATGATTGAATTTATTTCTTGATATTATTGGGTTTCATTTTAAACATTTTTTAATATCGGTACTTCCTTACAATATTATTAATTTACAGGCTAGTTTTTATAGTAATATTTTTGATAATATGATAGAATTTTTACCCTTTTAAATATTAAGTTATTATTAAGTTAAAATTAAAAGCACGTTATCGCGTGCAATGAGGAATTACATTCACATCAATGTACCGAAATAAAATTTATATACATATTTGTTTATGGACAATATACCGTTCATGCACTAGAAGTAATGAGTTTTTTTCAGCATTATTTATTTTTTAATAATTTTAGTTTTCATTCGGTATGAAATTTTATATTGCTAAAATGAATTTCTAACTCATACATATCGTTATTTATTTAAGTTTTATTAATGAGCTTCATTCATTTTTTTAGAAAATTTTTTTAATTAAATGTTATCTATGACATTCTCTTCAAAATATAATTATTTGTTATGATTCGATAAAAGGTAAAAGTCAAAACAAAATGCATGCAACACGTAGAAACCGCTAGGGAGAAGAAACTCAACTTAACTTACCCTGATACCCTAACGTTACATAGCCAGATATACTGCCCGATGATCTCATTTGCTGTTCCATTACGCAAGTGACCCTTGTCCACTCATCCGCATGATCAATGGTCAGTTGTTTGTATATATTTTTTGGTTTCCATTTCAAATATTCCCCGCATGCCGGTCTACAAAGCGATCGCAGCGCCATCTCCCTTAATGAGAATGCCCCTCCTACACCATCAACATCCTATAATTTCTGTCTCGTTGCCTTTTCTTTCTAAAAAACGAGATTCTCTTATAGGAGGAGATTACAGCATTCAAACTCGCTAACGCAATCAGATTAGGTAGGAAACACACTCACAAAGTTAAATGCAGTCTTATTTGTTTTTACTTTTATCTCAAAGTTTTCCTGCACAAAATGTGAATGGAAAAATAACTCATTGTTTAGTTATTTTATTGGAATCATTAGAAAGGAATAAAAATATATTTAAAATCAGATCAACATAACCTACACATTTGCATTTAAGAATCCATCGCATAAAAATAAGATTTCCATAAAAATAAAGAAAGAATTTTCTTACATATTTTAATGCAACATTAATATCATCGACGAAAAATTGTCCGCTTGATTAAATATTAGATTTTTTTCACAGTCGTTTGAGAAAAATAACTATATATTTGTGACCAAATCAATGCAATCAAATTTGCGTACCTAAAATGTTTTACAACAGAATTTTTTAAAAGGGCTTTTCCCCCAAAAAATTTTAATTTCTTAAACTGCATTAAAAAAGGATTAAACTCTTTTGTAAATATAAATGGGATGTTATAGTTTTTAATCGTGTTGTTGAAATCGTATTGCTCTTATGAGAGAGGAAAATTAGTAATCCCAAGTGTACCTGAGGGGAAAGAAGAAAGGAAATCAAGAGAAAAAAAAATCAGAAAGTAGGTAGGGAAAACAAGCAAAACAAATTTTGTGAATTAGTTTGTAGTAACGGTATCTTTTGGGTAACCATTGTCAAATAAAATCTTGTAAAGAAAACCTTCAAGTATTTCAGTTTTATTACTCTATTCCAATGCTTTATATTTTTTATTTAACGTTGTTATATTTCGCATAAGTTATATGAGAGAGATTTCTCAAATTAATTTTGATACCTGCTTTGGTAATTTTATAAAATATTTTTCTTTATTTCTATTGACATCTTATACTACAGACAGTATGGGAAATTGCTGATAAATTTGTGAACTAAAAACTTTGAAAGAAAATTGCATAAAGTTTTGAAAATATCATTATAGTTTTCTCTAACTTTAAATGAAATATAAAAAAGAAAATTTTTTTGTATTGGTAACTTGAAAAGAGTAGACTTTTCCAAATATTGTGTGTTTAATTTTAAAAAAAACTTTCGGTATAATTAATAATAGTGAGCAATTTTATATCAATTCATGCAGCCAATAATCATAGTGGATTTATTCCATTCGTCTATTTAGTTGGCCTTAATTCGAACTTAACTTCGTTGAAACGAGTTGAAAGATTTGACTTTTCTATCATAAATATCTAAATTGTTTCTTATATTATGTTCTTGGTATTTCCTAAGTTGCTGTCATTAGACATAAGGCATGGCTCTAATATTGTCTGTCAGGAAATTAAAATGAAATGTACATCAATCTGGAACCCAAAACAATGCGTTTTATACCTATAATTGCACTACAAATATTCAACAATATCTTTAATAAATTTCTTCATTAAAGTTTACAGATGAAATGATTGTCATCCATAATTATACTCATAACATATTATAATTTTTTTCAAAATAACAATCTTTATTTCGCATCCTCTACACTTGAATTTTACTTTTCAAATCAATTATGAATACAATGGTATTAATTAATGACAGTAAAATTAAATTAGATTATTCTAGTATCTTTTCTTTTGCTTATTTCTGCCATTCGAAGCCTACCACCTTGCAATTTTGAATTACAATCAAATAACGAGGTCGACAGCTGAGCTGGCATTCTCTTCAACAAACCAGAGAATAGACATTGGAGTTTAAAAATGATTAATGTCCACTGGCCGTCTCAGCAAGATGCGCTATGGTTAGATTACGTATCGAAACAATTACCTTGAAGAGCAAGGACACTGCTGCTTTTCTGTGGGACTATAGCTATGTATTTAATAGACAATCTAGCATGAATTATTTCCTTCACTGTGGTTTAATCACTTCATCTAATCGCGTCACATAAATGTGAATTTACCCTTCGTGCATATTTGAAACAAAATCTTTTAACTACTATTTTTAATTTAAATTTCAAATCCTTGATATATATATATATATTTATGTACGGAAAAATCACATTTTTTGAGCAAAAACTACCCATAAAACATTAATATCATTTACAAAATATGTGTTATAAATGTTGTTACTATATATTTTTAATCACATCCAAAATATTTTAATCATTCTTTTCAAACTGTAAAAAAATTTCTATAATATTTTAATATAATTCCAATAAATAAATAAATTCAAAATCACAATAATTAAGTAGAAAACTTGTATTCTGCTATTTTAGTAAATGATTTTTTGTACATAAGTATTTGTTCACAGTAACCAAAAAAATTTCATCATTGAATTATTATAGAAATTAACATTTTATGAAATCAAATATTAGTATTATATTAGATGTCCATCACCTTAGCATCTTAATGAGGTAAACTAAAAGCTTTTAATTCCACTGTAGATTCAACGATCCAAGAGTACAAGATCCAATTCAGAATTAATTTTTCTTCTTTAATTTTCGTATTTAATTTTTTATTAAATAAAAGTTTGAAACCATTTGATTAGTAACTGATGATTACAGTTACTTAATTTCTTATTCATTTCATTAGAATTTATTGAAAGCATTTAAATATTTAGAAATGAAAGACTTCTATTAAAATTACTTGACTTTAAAGATTATCCCACAATGTGTTTGAAAAATTAACATAATATAGAAATATCTTATCTTAAAACACTTATTAGTTTAAAGTTTGTACGTTAAATTGTTAGTGTGGAAGTAATAAAAATAGTGTTATAATATTCAATAAACTTTCTCAGAGAAGTTAGCCTTCAAATTAAAATAACAGCATCAATAGTAATTCATTTGGAAAATGTAAGAAATAAATACTGTCGTAAAACATTTTAATATTTAAATTTGTGTTTTGATCTATGATGGTTTATTTGTAAGAGTAAATATGAAGAATGTAAGAAATAAATACTGTCGTAAAACATTTTAATATTTAAATTTGTGTTTTGATCTATAATGGTTTATTTGTAAGAATAAATATGAAGAATGTAAGAAATAAATACTGTCGTAAAACATTTTAATATTTAAATTTGTGTTTTGATCTATGATGGTTTATTTGTAAGAATAAATATGAAGAATGTAAGAAATCAATACTGTCGTAAAACATTTAAATATTTAAATTTGTGTTTTGATCTATGATGGTTTATTTTAACAGAAACACATTCGCTTGATTTTCGTAAGTTCTGTTAATATTCTTAAATTTGTAATTTTAAAGCAACTACTAAAAACAATGTTTTTGGTATTATTTGATGTTTCCTCAACAAGATCCTTAAATTTTCAATGCAAATTTATTTTCTAAGAATTTTTGAATTTCTTGTCTTTAAGAATTTTTGAATTAATATGTCATTAGTCAGTAGTCATTCTTATGTTAAGATTTTGCATTTTATATTTTTTTTTCTGTTTTCATAAGCAGTTTATTCCTGGATTTACTGCTAAATGCAGTTGTATTTCTTTTTTATAAGGTATATTTTTAATGCTATATTAGTTTCCAATTGATTAATAAGGGAATGTTTATTCTAAATTGTTTATCACAAAAATGCTCCAGTTGTACAAAACGCTTAAGAGGATTGACAGACAACCCTAAAGTCAATATATATATATATATATATATATATATATATATATATATATATATATATATATATATATATATTTGTATGTATATGTACTACAATGAAAAATGTAACACAAGTCAATTAAACCTGCTTAAAGTTGAAACTTCAATGATGATCAAATTGTGCTATAAAATATTTCGATGATTTTATTAACGTTTGAAGGAAAGCACAATGCATTGAAAAAAAAAGAGCATTTATTATTAGCTTTCATAAATGAAAAAATATTGAAAAAGAAATACAGTGTCTCACAAAAGTGATGGGACACTTGTGCTTTACGAAGGAAAACTGTAATAAAATTAATTGAAAATACATGTACAAATTTTTTGTGGGTGTGTTTCATATTTTAAATTTAGTAACAATTACTACAAAACATACATTTTGTTGGAATATTAAAATATTAATTTAATAAAAATATAATTGCTTAGAACGGAGCTAAGAATAGCTCCCACAAGTGATGGGACACCATTAGATATGCAACAAAAATCGATTGAAATAAGTAATAAAAATAATTTTTGGGTGTTTTATTTTTACTCAAAAGCAATTGGCAATGATTTATAAAATCGTCTGCAGTATTGCTCTCCAGATTGTTTTGGAATTTTTGTGTTTTTTAGCTGTGTTCGTTCATGAATGCTACACGAAAAGAAACTTCACCTAAAATTCGAAAATTAGTTATTAATTGGCATATTGAAAGTGGAAAATCTATTAGAAAAACTACTGAAACAATTAACTTGAGTCATTCAACAGTTTTTACTATCATTAAACGATATAAAAAGATTCATGTGTTTCAGAATAAAATAATTCATGGCCGACCATCAAAGCTATCCAATGGAATAAAGCGAATTGTCTTTCGAATTATTAAAAAAAAAATCCAAGAACGAGTGCTCCTAAAGTTGCTGCTGATTTACAAGCATTATATGGAGTAATTGTTAATCCTGAGACTATTAGAAGTGTAATTCGATCTGTGCTGGATATCACGGTAGAGTATCCAGGAAAAACTCAAACTGACTTTCACAAAATCCAACATAAATATAAATTCTGATTACTGGAATAAAGTTACACTTGCTGAAGAGAGTAAATTTAATATATTATGTTTTTACTTTAGACTCTTGGTGTGGAGAAAACCGAGATAAGAATTTCGTAAACAGAACTTGGTGCCAACAGTAAAACATGGTAGAGGAGTTATGGTGTAGGGGTGTATGTCTTCCGCTGGAAGATGTATATTGTATTGTATATAGTATGTGGGCTTACCACACATTTTTCTTATTGACAATAAAATGGATCAGTACAAGTATATTGACATTCTAAAACAAAATTTGAAATCTTCACAAAAATTAAACCTTAATAATGATTTTAACTCTACTAGGACCATAACCCCAAGCACACTGCTTTGAACGTTAGACTCTGGCTGCTGTATAGCTGCCCTGAAATAATAAAAGCATTACCACTATCTCTAGACTTAAATCCCATTGAGAATATTTGGCAAGAATTGGAATCAAGAATTCGCAAACACATCTTCAAAACAACAATTAAAATCGGTGTTTCAAGAAGAATGGGGTAAATTACTCCAGAAATCCCCCCAAAAAAATAGTCAAATCCATCCCAAGAAGATTAAATCATGTTTAAAAAGTAAAAGAAAATCCAACAAAATATTAAAAACTTTTAAAAAGTAAAATTTTTGGATAAATATTTAATGGAAAAATAAGTGTTCCATCACTTATATGAGGTTTTTTTTTTTTTTTTTTTTTTTTTTTTTTTTGCTCCGTTCTAAACAAATGTATTTTTATTTAATTAATATTTTGACAAAATGTATGTTATGTAATAATTGCCACTAACTTTAAATATGAAACACGCCCACAGAAAATTTCTCCATGTATTTTTAATTAATTTTATTACAGTTTCCTTTTTTTAAAGCACAAGTGTCCCATCACTTCTGTGAGACACTGCATCTGCTCTAAAAATAAAAATTAAAATATCTAGGGAAATAAATTTTTTTTCATACTTCATTTTTCCGAAAGCTCTTAAAATGTATCCTTAATGAAAGTATTTTCACATTATAAAGAAGGCTATAGTGAGAAAGTTGAAAATTTCATAGCTTAATCACTGTTAAATTATGAAACACTTTAAATTTTTGTTAGAACATCAATGTATTCTTTGAAGGAAATTTTAATTAAAGCGGATTAAAATCACAAAAATGTGCAAAACTTTTTTCATTTTATGTATAATTCCTTGGCAGAGAAATATATTTATTTTAACAATTTTTAATATAATATGCATTTTAAATACTTGTGTGTCCATGCATTTTAAATACTTGTGTGTCCATGCATTTTAAATACTTGTGTGTCCATGCATTTTAAATACTTGTGTGTCCATGCTACTGTGATAAAATACCTGAGAGTTCTTCCATCACACATAGTTTAAAGGTTTACTTGGAATAGCAAGTTTGATATCTTATACATTTGCTGATCACGGTTTATTTGTATATGCAAGTGTCTGAATTTCATTAGGCATTAAAGCCCATATTGCATTAAAAACAACGAAGTAAAACCTCGGAGTTGTTATATCATATGGGAGTGTTTCAACAAAAAGTGCTATTTTTTGTCCGTAGTTTCAATACATACTGATACCGAGGGTACCAAAAATCAGATGGGAATATTTAGGAATTTTTTACATATTCTTCTGATGTTGAAATTTTTGTGTTATGAGCTCACAGCGTAGTTACACATAAATCAAAAATGTACCCATTAAATTACACAAATGGATTCATTTTCAGTATAGAGATTTAATCAGAAAAATATTTCATCTAACTCATTTATTCTAACTATAATATTTCATCTAACTAAATTTAATAAACTTCTTATTTAAAAAAAAAAGGATTAACTGGATATTTTTAAAGAGTAAGATATACATAGTCCTTGTAACATGACAAGTAAACTATTAGACTTTAAAACTGTCCAAAAATAAGCTATACTTAAATCTATTAAATATATTTTTAGCCAAAGAAAAAATAACATTATAAAAATTGTTACTTTTAAAATAAGATGAAAAAAATTTATAAAAATGCTATTTTTCTCATGTGTAGAAGAAATATCTAAATTCATATTTATAATTAATTCCGTAAGCCTTTTTTATTTATAAAAAAGCTTTCCATTTAAATAAATGTGTTAGTAATACTAAAAAAAAAGATTGAGATTTTATAATTTTCTTTATCTCAATGATGTGATTA
This sequence comes from Latrodectus elegans, assembly GCA_030067965.1. NCBI lineage: Eukaryota > Metazoa > Arthropoda > Arachnida > Araneae > Theridiidae > Latrodectus > Latrodectus elegans. Next base: position 61,921,445 of record CM057809.1, read on the forward strand.
AAATAATTTATTCCTGAAATCAAACTTCATTTTAAACTTTACTTTAATCTCATTTTTAAAATTGATTCAAGTTAAAATTAATTTTAAAAAGCATTTAAGTATTTTCAGTCCATTTTATAACAAAAAATATGTGCATGATTTCTTATTTAAATTTCCATATCACTTATACTTTTCCATTATTTCACAAACTCTATTCATTTCAGATGAAAAGATCCGAAATGTTAAATCTGTCGTCGATGTCCTGAAATGATTGGCTGCATCCTTTACCAAGAAGACCAGAGCGGTCCTGATTGATCCCAGTAGTAGGTTTTCCGTCGCGGCACTGTATTGTTCAGTGACCTTCAATTTTAAAAAGCTTCCTCACTTGGGAGCCAAGCTAATTCCTCCAAGAAGCGAGCCGCGTATCAGGTGGGGACAGCTAAAGAAATACTTTGTTCGTGAGAATAAAAGGATACTTCCCCATGTCTTTCATGTGGAAATAGAAAATAGGATTCGAAAATTCTGTTGATTAAAAAGAGCAAATCTTTTCCAATTCCTGATAAAGTAGACCATGGAGTTTTTCAAACTTGCCAACCTTGAGCTTAAGATGCATTGATACAACGTAAATTGGGCGTGTGACAGTTTAAAAATCGTGTTAGCAGATTAGTCCCAATAGAAGGGGATGGGTAGGTTAAAATTCGAAGAACAGCACGTTCTGACTCACAAACAAGTTTAGAGGATTGTAATACCAGTCCAGATATTGATCGGTACCAAGCTATTTGATACTGTTTCTTAAATAAATTTAAATTCTAGAAAAGAAAATAAGTTATAGATATGAAGATAAATTGTGTGGTTGATTGAATTAAGAGAAATATATTCGTTTCACAGTTTTAATTCAATCTATTAATTGTAGTAGAAAACATAAGAAAAAATTAAATTAAAGTGAATAATATTATATTATTAATCATAAAATATTTTTCGTATTTCTTCATACAACACGTTGATATATGACATACATATGTGCGATTTTATTTCACTTAAAAATATTTATTCATGAATCATTATTTTATTTGTTATAAATTACGTATAAAAATTTTTTTATTTGTAATTCATAAATTTAAATATTAAAACAAATAAAATTTATAATCCTGTAATAAGGAATTTTTTTTCAAGGTAAATATGTTTGAATGAAACTCGGAAATAAATGATATACTTTGAATGCAATAGCCTATGCGTGAAAAACATTAATTAATATTAATCAATGATTACTGTTTGGTTATAAATCAGAGAAAATAAATGAGAAAGCTTTTTCGATTACAAAATACATAAAAATAATTATGCTTAAAACCATTTAAAGTATTGTTTTAAAAATGTGTCTGAATTAAAATACAGAGCTCAAGCAATTATAAATACAGAAATTGATCGAATTGGATGACAAGTGAATAATATTTTAAAAGAAGAATTTTTTATTAAAACAAAATATTCTATCAAAATATTTGAATATCTTCCTGAAAATATCTGCGATAATTATTTTAAAAAATAATTACGTGAGCAAGTAAAATAAAACCATTAAATATATTTTGCTTAACCTTTAAACAATAAAATTCTGCATATGAGGAGTTTATTATTCAAAATCATTAAATTTTTACTACTCACAATACAATCATAGAGAATATTTATATAAAATGTAACTTTGTACTTGTTGCTAATCTCGAGAAAAGTAAGAAAAAGGATAATCAACAGGAGGCGATGTCGACGGGGAAGTACAATTTATCATAAACTTTTAATTAATGGTCTTTCCTTTTTCTTGAGTACACACTACAGTTTGCTTTTTGCACGTACTGTAATATGATTCCTACTGAATAATTTATCACCAATTAAGATTCATAATAGACACTAAAACCACTCCCTTAAACTGATTTTCAAAATTATTTTGCCTGGAAAGATTTAATTCTGAAGCTTCACTTCAAAATCTTTGTAGGTCAACTTATTAATTTGATATTATTACATTTAGGTTACTCAAATAAGCTTTTAAATAAAAAAATAATTTAAGAATATTTTCCGAAAAATTCAGAATTATTGGAAAAGTCGAAATTTTATCACTTTGAACTCAAAATAACTGAATATAAATTTTTAATAATTGCACTCATTTAACGAAAAGAGTTATTGTAATTTTGTACACTTTGTTAAAATATGCCATTACTCAATATTCATTAAAAATTTAATTCACAGTTTTATCTTCAGATATTCAAAATTTAAACTTATTCTATAATTCTGTGATTGGGGAATGTTCTGTATTATATTGTTCATGTTAACCGAGAATTACATAAAATTATCGCTGTCAAAATATTCGCTATTAAAAGAGTTTGGCAAATAGTGCACTATTATGTATTCCAATACATGGAGGTTAAGACTCGCGAAACTAACTTGTCAAATGAGCTGCACTTAAAATTCTTAAGCTAAATAAAAATTAAAAACATAATAACCATTTTTTTATTTAATAATAGCATTTCTATAGCTTTAAAAAAATGAAAAATATAATTTAAAACTCTTGAGAATTCAGCATAGAAAGCACGATCATTTAAAGCAGTTTTCACCTTATGTTTCATTTTAAATTTTAGACTCAAATTAGCACAAATATAAATATTTTAAAAGGAATTTGTGTATTACTTATTTCCTTTGTTTTAGCGTATAAATTTAGATTTGTCAAATAAGTCTTTCTTTGAAAGCAAATTTTCAAATAGATAAATATTTTACTCTCTACATTTGAGTATGAAAAAAAATTCAAAATCGTAGATTAATCTTACTAATTTATAGCAAAATATATTTATGTGTTAATAAATAAATATTGCAATCTTATAAATGAGAAAGCTTCTAGGAGGTACATTTTTTCTTACTAACAAAATTTTCATTTGATTATATTATTTTCTCATAATGAATTTAAATAATTTTAGTGAAATAATTGATGACTATTCAAAAATATATAATCATTTACCAAATCATTTATCAAAATCTTACATAATATAGATATTGAAATTATTATACCCAGAGCATACGCTCGATATTTAATGCAAATTCAGTATGATGAATCTTTTTCAACAAATATGGAGTATACAATTTCTGTGTTTTATAAATGAATATCGTATAGAAATAATGTATACTTTTTTCAGAGTTAAAAACAGGAATATCTATAAAATAGCTTCTCCTCAATAAACTAGAAAAATTAATTATTTTTAATGCAGAAAATACGTAACGTACACTACTGTAGTTAATGCGATTCAATGTTTTATTGCTTTTATTAGAAGCGTTTGATTTATTACTCATTATAAGCCTACTGATTAGCTCCTTTAACTAAATGGGATGGTACGAGGAAGAATTTTAAATCCTTCATTTAAATACTTCAGTATGATATCAGCGTCTTGTCTCCCCGCCAATCTGTCTGGCTTAGTTCATAGCCAGCTAAACCCTAACAGATTAATAGGGACTTAATAGATTTGGGCATGGTTATATAATCCCAATGGAAAAACGTATCCTTATTTCATTTATTTTGATTGCGCTAAGAAACATTATCTAACATTTGTATATCTATCTTGTGGTAAATATGCAACATGCAAATAATTTTAATATTGATAAGAGTAAATTTTCGTTGATTTTTCAACCATCTGAATGATAATTTTCAAGATTAGTTAAACATGCAACTGATATGTTCCTTGATTAGCTTTAATGAGTTTGATTAGCTGGTTTTTAAATAACTGAAAGGAAAAAAAAAACTTTGACTGGTATTTTATTCCTATTTATATTACAGAAACATTACCTAATATTTGAGAGCAAACTATTAATTCCTGAAATAATGGTATACTATAATTTACTCATTAACTTTTGGAACATTGTACTTCTTTTGAAATGAAGATCATTTGTGATAAGTTTCTAAATATTATTTAAAAAGTATGTAGAGAAATAGGATTAATATTTATGGAAATATTCAAACTTCGTGAACTATTCTATTTGAAATAGATAGTTTTCCTTTACATTTTCATTTCTGGAGAGAAAAAGGATATTATGTTTACATATACGACTTCATATAACAATGTGAATATATATATACAAGTATAGTTCTTGTAGTTATGTTTATTTTTAGTTTTAAATACTTATTTATTTTTTAAATTATTAAAAAATAAGTGCTAATTAATCATAATATTTCTTAAATTAACATCGCAATATGAATCCTAAAAATAAACAAAAATAATATACTTTCACAACATTTAAGCATAAAATTACACCCAAAGAGTTTCTGTTTTATTTAATTAACAATTCAAATTTAACAATAGTCTTACGTGGAAGCAAAAGCTTCAAATTTGTATTTTTTTTTGCGTAACCTATTTATAATGACAGAAAACGAGTTTTCCTTCCACACCGTTTAACACAATAACTGATTCATTAGTAACTTACATTATTCGAAAGAAAATTATTCCTGTTTTTCTGTTATTCAGGATGCGAGGAGTATTCCTTACATTTCTTTCATAAGCTCTAATAATATAATTGTACCTTTCGTAAGACGAATGACTTTAATCTGGTTTTAGAAATAACCTAATCAACATGTAAGGAATGTCAATGGGCCGACACATACCGGTGGCGGAAAATTATCGATGTAATCATGAAATCCTTAAATATAGTAGGCTTATCAGAAATCATTGTTACTATTGGATATTATAGGGTAGATTTTCTTTAATAATAACTTATGAATTTTAAGTTATGATATAATATTATGCACTTTTAATCACGAGACGAATGAAAGAAATCTTCCCTGAAAATTTGAGAATATTTTGCAACATTCTCGGCAAAACAGCTTATATAATTACGAATATAGAAATTTAAGCTTTTAAAATATTTTCATTATCATGAGAGCTCACACACACATAATTAAACTCAAATTAATTCTATTCAAATGCAATCCCGACTAAATTTTCGTAATTTTCGATAATAGTTTCACAATATTTAATATTCTTTAATAAAAACGTTGAAGACTTCTGCATTTCCATATGAAACTTCCAAAATAGGTAAATAAAGATTTTAATAATTTACAACTTTTTTTTTTTAATTAAGTGAGAAAATAAAAAACATTTAATAAAAGCATTACTTTTAGCAATATATTTAACGAGAACTAGCTTATTTATTCAATAAAATAAGTACTTCAGATGTATTTAAGTGTTTTATTATTAATATTAATAAATTTCTGGTAAAATATACATGGCATTTTTATAAACTTTGTTCTATATTATCATTTTTTTACTTATTCTTATCCTTAAATCTTGCTTTAATTAAATACGTATAAATTGTAAGTCCTATCTTTTATTATTTTTTCTTTCCTGAAAAATTTACCACACTAAAAAAAAGTTTAAAATTTACATTCTGGAAAATATTGATTGAATTTCATTGTTTTTATATATTGAAAAATATATATATAAATCTACTTTTTGAATGAAATCTTATTCCTCTTACTTAAGCTACTTGCATAAGCAGCGCCCTCTTTTGGGCGTCATACAAACAACAGATAACAGGGAAATATTTATTTTCAAACGTTTAAATTAACAAAATATCAAATAAAACATAAAAAGTTTATTTAATTGAACGTCCAATACATTTTATTTTTAAAGTTATAAGGAACTTAATTCTTTCTGATAGGAAAAGTATTTAAAATGGATTAGTTATGGCATTTCTTCTTTTCAGAACTCCCTAAACCATAAAAATGAACTGCTACAGAATGAATTACTTTTAAATTAAATGAAAAATACATACACTCATATAAAAATTTAGCCAACTAGTATATCTACATTATATTTAAAAAAAATAGTTTTCAAATCTGATCCCTGATTCAATTCTAGAGTTGATTTTGACTTTAATTTAGTTCTAGAGTACAGTTAACAAATTTACATTAATTATTTAATAAATTATGACTATACAATCTATTTAAGGTTACACCAAAATAACGTTTAATTTCTATAATCTAACTGAGTATTTATTTTTTAAAATACCTTCAAATTTTATGAAAACTTTATGTAAAAATATTTCAATTCTTGTATCAATCTAAAACAATATATTGTTATTAGATATTTTAATTGAAGTAAATTAATATTGCATTTTAAAAATTGTTATTTTTGTCAAAGATTGATTAGATTTATGGGGAAGGGATTCCATTTTTTTCATCATAATGAAAAAAGCTATTTCAATGTTATTTTAATATCAATTTTCTTTAAAATGTGTCACACTTTTCTTAAAATATTAAAAATTTTGAAATATTTCAAAAAATAATAAAAATAAAAATTAAGACTTTAGGATTTTTTTTCCATCATCAAGGCATATTCCCCAGTTTTCCTGTGTTCTTAGACATAAATAATGTTCATTAGAATGGTACAATAAAATTTAAATGTAAATGTAAACATATAGCTTAAAAATTGTTTCAGTTTTGTAATTGAGGGAGAGAGAGAGAATTAACTTCATTTATTTGAACCAGAACAAATAAAATATAAAATTTGGATTTGAGAATTTCAAGAGAATACGAGTTCCATTATTCAAAAAGCTCCATAAAATTTTTTAAATATCATATAAGAATCAAAGAGTATCCTATAGGAATAAAATAGATAAGAGATTTGAATTTTACGAAATGTAATAATTTCTTACATGTTAATAATAATAATAATCTCCTAATTAGAAAATTAGTAAAATAAAATTTTATTGGACCATATTATGTGTTACTAGACAATGAGCAAAAATCAAGCTGAATGTAAAGTCATTCAAAGATTGGTTTGCAGAACAAACATATTTGCATAATAACTTCTGAGTCTGAAAATTTCTCTTTGGGGATTTATAAGTAGATATTATATTTAGCGATACATATAATACCTACTTATATTTTTATCAATCAAATATTAGGGGTTAACTATAATATTTTTTTCAAGTTTAAAATTGGATCTCTCACTTAATAGTATATAACGTTGACTAAATGAAAAATTTTATTTAAATTAAGTATTTTAAATAATTAAAATGCTTATTGTCCTCATTAATTGTAAACATAAATATAATTATGTATAGCAAGATTTACTTATCGATATATAAATTAATTCTTTACTGTAGTTATTCCTTTATATCAATCATATAATGTAAAATTAAAATGAACCATCAATTAAAATATTTGATCATTGAATAAATATAACATATATGTTATTCTTGTAAATCTGCATTTAAAAATTTTCTCCATGTAATCAAAGGAAATAAATATTAATAGGTTCCAAAATCTGTCGATAGCAAAAAAATTATCTGTTGAAATTTTTTATATTGATAAATTTAGACAATATAAATAAGTTAATGGGTACATTAATGATATGAAAATAATATTAATAAATTAATCAAAAATCATTTAAGACGAATACTTTAAATTCTAATTTTAAGCAGAATTTTTTTTCCATATTTTTTTTCTCTCAAAACGATTGATATCTCAAAATTTAAATGAAAAACTTTAAATAAAATTTATTTCGTAATAGAATCAATTTTATTGATTACAAAACAGCTAAATTATAAGATCGATTATAAATTAAATAAACACAAAAAATTTCGGAATTACCAATAATTATAAATAACATGACAAATTTTAAATTATTGAAGTTTAATAATTTTATTTCACATTAATTTTTAAATTAATCGTAATGTCACTGAGCAATTTGTACAAGTTACATTCTATGTAACTTATATTTCGTAATCCATGTTTATTAATTGAATGATCGTTGGAAATAAAATTACTATTGAAATGAGCAAATATTATCTAGATATATAGATGTATATGTCGATTTTTTTTAAGACACTTAAAATTTTTAATTGCTTATTTCAAAATAATTCAGTTTTCTAAATGCTAAATTTAGATTTTCTTTATATTAATAGAAAAAAGTACATGCATAAGAATTATACAGAATTCTACACACTACTAAATTTACAAATAAGTCTCTTTAAATTTACTTATCAGCATGATCCATTTTTTAAATATTTTGTATTCGAAGATAAATATACACTACTGGCCATTAAAATTGCTACACTAGGAAGAAATGCAGATAACAAAATGATATTTATTGGACATATATATTATACTAGAAATAACAAGTAATTAAATTTTCAAAAAATTTGGCTGGATAGATCCTGAGAAATCAGTACCCAGAACAACCACCTCTGGCAGTAATAACAGCAGTTATACGCCTGGGCATTGAGTCAAACAGAGATTGGATTGCATGTACAGGTACAGATGCCCATGCAGCTTCAACACGATGCCACAGTTCATCAACCGTAGTGACTGGCGTTTGGTGAAGAGCCAGTCGCTCGGCAACCATTGACCAGACGTTTTCTATTGGTGAAAGATCTGGAGAACGTGCTGGCAAGGGCAACAGACGAACATGTTCCGTATCAAGGAAGATCCGTACAATACCGGCAATATGCGGTCGGGAATTATCCTGCTGAAACGTAGGGTTTCGCAGGGCTCGAATAAAGGGCAGAGCCACGGGTCGTAACACATCAGAAATGTACCGTGCACTGTTCAAAGCACCGTCAATGCGAACATGAGGTGACCGAGACGTGTATCCAATGGCACCCCATACCATCACGCCAGGTGACGGGCCAGTATGACGATGACGAATGCACGCTGCCGCCAAACACGGATGCGACCATCATGATGCTGTACACAGAACCTGGATTCATCTGAAAAGATGACGTCTCACCATTCGTGGCCCCAGGTTCGTCGTTGATCACACCATTGAAGGCGCTCTTGTCTATGACGCAGCGTCAAGGGAATCCGCAGCCATGATCTCCGAGCAGAGAATCCATGCTGCTGCAAACGTCGTCGAACTGTTCGTGCAAACTCTTGTTGTCTTCCAAACGACCCCGTTTCTTGACCCACGGCTCGTGACGTGGTTGCACAATCCATTACGGCCATGCGGATAATATGCCTGTCTTCTCGGCTCCTAATGATAGGTGGCCGTTGAGATCCCACATGGCGTTCCGTATTACCGTCCTGAACCCATCGATTCCATATTCTGCTAACAGTCATTGGATCTCGACCGACGCGAGCAGCAATACTGCGATAAGATAAACCGCAATCCCGGTACGCTACAATTCGACCATTATCAAAGTCAGAAACGTGCTGGTACGCATTTCTCCTTCTTACACGAGGCATCACAACAACTTTTCACCAGGCAACAACGTTCAAATGCAATTTGTGTATGAGGAACCGGCTGAACAATTTCCTCATTTAAACACAATATAGGTGTCGCTACTGGCGCCTGCTTTGTCTGAATGCGCTGAAAAGCTAATCATTGGCATATCACAGCACCTTCTTCATTTCGTATAAATTTCACGTCTGTAGCATGTCGCCTTCTTGGTGTAGCAATTTTAATAGCCAGTACTGTATATAGTTTGGAAAAGAATGTATTTTCTTAAGATTAATATTTTATATCATCGAATCAAACCAATCACAAAAGTTTAACTATTTCAATTTCGTAAGAAAGCTTTTTCACATTTTGAACTGACTCGGGAATAATTTTATTGAAATTACTTGTGAAACTGATAACATTACATACAGCAGTAGCATTACAAATGCAGTTCACTTTTTAACGCTTTACATTCGTTAAGTCTGAGAACACCTGAGGGATTGACATCTATATAATTTAGACCCTAAGTTTAAATTTTGTAGGGGTCAGTAGTAGGTGAAAATGTATTCTGTAAATGTCAAGCAAAAATATTAGTCGGAAATCCATTGAAGAAAAGTCAGAAACGTTAAAATAGTATCAAATTTTAGGCAATCAAAGAGCTCCTTTTACTTTATACAAAAAAATTCAAAAAATTTTAAAATGCTTCTACGTTTATGAGGATTCCCATCTGAATCAGATGTTTTGATTCATGCTAAAGTTTAAATATCAAAATTTATATAACCCTTATTTTGTAATTTAGATTAACAAAAAAAAAGTATATATTTTCTTCAAAATTTCAAAAAAAATAAAAAATGAAGAAGAAGTCAGATCAGAAGAAGATAAAATGTTAGTAAACTCTTGTATTTATATGGTTGATTTTTTTTTAAAACTAAATGAGTCAAAAATACTTATTTACGACTGCTGTTGTGAATTTATTATCAATATATATAGACATAATAAAATATTTTCTAGAGATATTTGACTTGAGTCATTTTAATGACTCTAAATGATAGTCAGACATATCATCATATCATAATTAACTGAACTCACATTAACTATTGGCTAGCCTGTTTAAATAAAGCATTTCCTTGCCTTAAAATAAAGTTCAGATAAACATAATGACTACGGATTGCAGAAAAAGAATATTCCATACATGCAGCAGTTTTTTATGAAGCAAAAATTTTCACATTTTAAAATTTTCAAAGAGAATTTAGGAAATAACTACGAAAAATTCTAAGAAAATTATGTAAGTATAACTTACCAAAACAAGTAATTATAAAATATCACTTTATATAACGTTAGACCTTATAATTTTAACTTTTAGAAGATAAAATATTTATCTAGAAGCCATAGACATATTTTATTTCCATACAATTCTTTTCTAACAATTTTTTATATAATTTTTATAAACTTTCTTTTACAGCGCATTTTTTTAATCAGCATTTATGTATCGCTGTATTTTATAAGATATCGGTTGATAATAAATATTCTTAGTGAATGAAAAATTACTTGTTTTAAAAATGAATATTTTATATAAAAGTATAATTCATTTTTTAAGTGTTTTTTAAATATATTTAAATTTAGCAATTTCACTCATAAATAGATTTTTCTCCAAAATATTGAATGGATAACAACTTTATAGCTACATTGAGCGACTTATATACATAAGCAAAATTAGCATTTTCATTTCTTTCGTATTAAATTTCCTACAAGCATCATCTTGAAAATAAGTATTGCTAAATACTTTGTATCATATAAATTAAATAATAATTATAGAACTTAAATTAATTCGAAAGTTACTTTCTGTTAAAATAGTTTTTTATTAAATAAAGTTTTTTATTTATATAATCAAATTAACATAAGTATAATTTATAAAAAAATATAATCATCTTAAGCAAATTATTGGATTTAAACTAAGGATTTTAATATAACAACTAAATAATTGAGTAATGAAACAATTAAGTGTCAATAAAAAATTAATAAGTTAAAGTATGTATCTATATTCTGATGATTTTAAATTTGCTGTTTCTTTTTATCTTTCGGAAATATATTTTTATGAAAAAACTTTAAAAGAAAAATAAATGGCTTCCTAACAAAATAAAATGACTGTGCAATAACTGGAAAATCAAATATTATCAAAACAAACTGATCCAAATTAATTGAAGAGGATTCTTCTCAATTCAATAACTTTATGACAATCATTTTAAATACTTCTTTTGCTCTAAGCTACGTTAAGAGTTTTATCAATTTAAATATTCTACTGGTTGAATATTTTCTCTGCTTTTTTTTATTTATTTATTTTTATTTTATTTATTTATTTTTTTTAATTTATTATTATTTTTTTTAAATTTATGTAGCATATATACAGACCAAAAATTGCAGCTTAGACCAGTTTAAGAAAATTTCATTGATTTGGATTAAAGTTCCATTTCTTCATTATATAAGCGTGAATTTCCAAGGCAAATTTTAAACATTTAAATTGTTCATCTACATGGGACAAATGAACTATTTCATGTTATGCAACTAAAATTGAAGAGTATGCTACTTTTTAACGTAAGAAAACGAATTCAAACCTTTTATGTTACAATTGAAATACATAAAAAATTTAATTGGATTATGAAATTAGTTTATAAAATAAAATATTTCTAAGAGTATTGCTTTTTTACAGTATATAGTAGCTTTTTACAGTATTATGATTTTCCATTTAAAATTCCCGGTGTAGCCAAGTAATAATTATTTTTCAATTATTCAGCTGAGACATATGAGAGAGGTTCGATAACGGTAATAACAACAACTAATAATGTGAATGTCATTTCATATATGAGAAATAAATACTTAAAAAAGAATGCACATAACTTTAATGAATTGATAGATTTAAGTATTATTATCAAATTACTTTACTTATAAACATATATTTTATATTATTAAGTCAAATATTTCTTCACTTGGAAAAAATGTAGCGAATCTTCATTAACTCCAAAAAATTAAGTGCAAAAAAGGACATTTAAAACTTTAATCAAAAAATATTTCAGAGCTTTTAATAATTTTTTATCAAAAAAAAAACTTTTATTTTCCATTTTCTGCAAGTTATCCGTTTGTTGTTTTACCTTCATTTCAATAACAAATCCAGAATACTGAAATAAAGGACTCGACGATTCTGATGAGCGAGGAATTGTATTTGATTTATAAAAAAAATTAATTTCCAAATTATTTTAACCAAATTACTTCTTTTTTAGAAAGTTTTTTTTTTTGTAGCTTCTTGTTCATGTACTCTAAGCTATACACGTTTCGAACGTTTTAACTAATCTATTCTAGTTAAATGATAATCTAATTTCGTAATGTACTCTGTCACTCGATAATCGCACTTTGTTTGAAGTGTGATTCACTCACAGTGTGTATTTAAACACATATAAGCAGCTTCAAAAACTATCAGGAATGATTGATTCAACCTTAAGAAATTCGAAATATCATTCTTTAACTTCAACCCCAAATGGAACTGTAAAATTAATTTTCCAAAAGCTTGCACTGTGAATTACCTCAGCGGGTTGACGCGGGAAGAAATATTGATAAATATAAAGATAATTACTACTGTTGTCTGTGCAATAAAAATAATGAAAGAAATGTCTCTCACACCTTTAGAAGGCTATAATTTCTAGTGAACCTCAGATTCACTTCCCTCGACTAATCAATGCTTCTGTTTTTGCCACTCCCTGCCTGAACGGCTGGATGGAAATAACACTTCTCACATTCGAAAAGGAACAGAACCTGAAAACGCAGTCGTCGTTAATTTTCAATTGACGTTTAAATAAATCGATGCTTTCTAAAGGTGAGGGATGAGTCAAAAATGTATCTACATTTAGGAATCTATTCTATTTATAGATCTCTCTCCATATTAGGTAGACAAATTTTATTTCTAAAATTACATATTTTTGATTTCGTACTGTGATCTACTCAGCAGAAGCATTCAATTAGTTACAAACATAAACTCAAATTGGTTTATTTAAGAGATAAAGAAGTTGTTAGGGATAAAGTGTGAAAAAGAAACAGAAATTAAAAAATTATAGAATTTGAATTCTAAAATGAATTCTGCTTATTGAAACAGCTGTTATGATAACTGTATATTTAACATGCGTTTTATGTATGAAGGAAAATCAAATAGAAGCGAACGAATGTCGAAAAATTCATTCACTAAAAAACAAAAAAAAAAGTGTAAACTAGTTTTTTTTTAAAACTAAAACAAGATAAGTGAGAGTATCAAAGAAATTTATTTAACACTTTTTTATTTATTTTTGTTTTACTTTATTTTTGTAATATGATATATATATGAGTTTTAAGAATTGAATTAACTGAAGACAGTTTAAGAAGATCTATAAATGTGTATAGATACACAAAATGTCATGAAGCCCTTTTAAAGAGTGCTCCTCAAATTCATTTATTTATTTGCTCTCCGTTTAGACACATTAATTTATTAATCTGCTGCAAGATTATTAATAAAATGTATAAATGATAAGCTATTTTTCTTATATAAATAGCCTTTGTGTATGATATTTTTTATAATGGAGATTTATAAGTTGTAAATTGTAAAAAGAGTAATTAATTTGTCAGTTATAAGATTTGAACTTAAGATTACAGGTATTCATTTTTCCTTTTTAAAACATGCAGGAAAATGCATGAAATTGTTATTTTATACGTATATATATGCATATAAAAGAATAAATTTTGAAACCACACTAGCTAGATATTCATACAGTTGAATCCGTAATACATTTATGGTATGACGATACTTATGGAAAGATATAGAAAAATTGAGATTGACCTTCATTTATCAAAATTTTAATTCATGTATTAAAATGCAACTAGATATGTTTACTTGATTTAAAAAAAATTTAATAACAAATAGCAGTTTTATATTTGTTTATAATTTTCAATATAGAGATACTTTGGGTAAATTTCTTTTAGCATCAATATTGAATAAATAAAAAAAGAAAATACGATAACCAAGCTAACAGAATAAATTCAATAGTATTAAAACCTTATTATATTCAATATATTTTTAATTTTATTCAAGCTTTCCTATTGTTTATGTAACTGCAACATTATGATAAATATATAAGTCTTCAACTGATTCATAGATTTAATATAGCTGTAATAATTTTTGGGGTATACAATTGTACAAACATAAATAATTATTTACGTATAAATATGTACACGCATAATTTTTACAGTTGATTTTTAATCAACAATATTTGCGGTATTTAGCAGGTGCTGCTTTTAATATTTATTTGTTCCCTTATGGGGCGAATTTTTCCTATCCCCTGAATTCGCAGAGGAATTCAAAGAGACAAAATGATGTTTAAATGAGCGATGGATTTGTCCTATACGATTCGGCTTAATCCAATTACGCAATAAATCTAAGAGTCGCTCCCATTTCATGCCAATCCTGAAATAAATCTATAAAGGAAAATAATAACACAGCACACACTGTGTGTGTAAGGGTTTTTGTTCTTCAAAATTATCTCTTTTTTTGGCGACCATTCATCAATATTTAGCAAAATTTACTTGTGTTTTAATTAAATTTTTTAAATAAATTTCTTATCGAAAAAACATTTTGAATTTATCCATACTAACAATTGAAATTAACAGATAAATATACACATGAAATAAAATATAAAATATAATTACAGATATATTTGAATTATTCTTGAAAGAAAAAAATATTATAGTTTTTATATTTATAATATTCCTTTATATTTTTACTTAATCAAATAAAAAGTAATAATTTTGTGAAGTACAAGACATTATACATTTGTTTAAATCAAAAAAAAGAAAATTTTTATTTTGAAAATATATTTCAATTAAAAATGTCTCAATAGTCAAATTTGTTATGCCTAATAATCGTAATTAAGAAATTGATGTTTTAGAAAAATTATATGATTCATATTAAATGATGAAAAAAAAAGGATTGGATAATTATATGTCTATTATATTGATTATTAGAATTAGAATAATTTCACAGAGATTATTATTAGAATAATTTCCTTATTATTATTAGAATAATTTCATAGAGGGCAACACACTTTTACACAAATTAAATATAAAAAAAAATTATAGTAACAATAAAATTGGAGCAAGTGTCTTGTATTATAATATTTTAAATGCTGATATGTGAATTTTGTAAAATATTTATTGTAGTTATAAGAGCATTTAAGTTCACTATGCTATCACATAATTTTATATAATAGTGATTCTTATTGTTTACCTTATCTCAATCATTCAATACAAGCAAGAAAATACTGCAACAAAATTTATTAAGCCATTTCAAATAACCCGTTGTACTTCCAGTTATTTATTTACAATTGTTCGTGTTCATTTGAATTAAACAGCATTATATACTGTTGATGTGCCATGCAGTAAAATGTATTAATAAGAAGTACTTTACATTTTTTCAAAACAATGATTAATAACAATTTATTCACTCGTAGGAGAGAATATTCTGCACTTTTTACTGGGCCAAACTTTTTTTCTCTAAGTTGATTGCTGATATTTTATATAAATTTTATGTTTACACAAATTAATAACGAATCTAATATTCATCATACAGAAATTTTAGAAAGGAAATTTCATCAGCAGTATATTTCTATTATTTAAGTTTCATTATATCAAGCAATCAAGTATATATTGCATTTAATCATATTACTTGAAATATGTTCCCGTTGTGCTTTCGATTTTCATAATTACTTAATTAAGTCTACTGTATTTATAAATTTCCAAACGCCTATAGTCTTTTAACTCAAATAAGAAATTCAGGTTAAAAAAAAAATATTCCTTTAGAAATAATGATAAAAAATTGTTTTAGAGTATTATGTTAGTAAAATTAGTGATTAAAAAGCATATATATATATATATATATATATATATATATATATATATATATATATATATATATATATATATATATATATATATATATATATATATATATATATATATATATATATATATATATATATATATATATATATATATATATATATATATATATATATATATATAAATGTTTTATAATATAAGAATGCTTAGAAATTTTTTTTTATTTATAATGCTATTTTCTGCCAAAATTGAATTTATTATAAATTAATAGCAAATTAGAAAGAATGCATTTTTAAATTCTTTTATTTTCGAAACTGCGTAAATATGGCAATGGAAAAATTTTGAAATTTCTCATTGGTTTAAATATTTAATGTATATTATAGAAATATTATTCAATATTTCTATAATATATACATATTGTACTGAATTAAAAGTGCGATTAATATCAAATACAGTTAACTAATGAAAAAGAAAACATTTTCTGAAAAATAATTCGAAGCTTTTTAATTTAAATATTAATACAATATAAAGCAAATATTAGTCTTCAGAATAAACTTAAGAATATGTATGTTATTTTATTTATTAAAATATTTGAACCACTATTTTTGATTCGGTTATTGCTAAGTGAAAACTTTCGTAGATAAAACGAAAAGGAATTATTTGTATCAAAATTTACTATTAATTTGTATAATATTTTAGAATTCTTAACTAAAAATTTTGTAGATACAAATATAATTTATATTCGAATTTTACAGTTGTCATTGTCACCATCGAAGAAAAAAAATTAGTAAAAACAAATATGAAACATGTAATTATTTTGAAGATAAAGTATAATGTGAGGATGAAATGGCTGATCAGGTATATTCTATGCAATGTATAATTAAAATAAGTTTTATGGAGACTGATAAAATGTTAATCATTTTTATTATTTCAAGTATGATTTCCTTTTGCCTATAAAATTTGCTTAAAAGTTTGAAATGATGTTCTGTGTTTTTCTAAGAATGTGGTAACTAAATGAAATGACATGAAAATTCCAATCAATATTTTCGGTTAAAATATCTTATGAAAGATTTTTGGTTTTGAGAGTTGATTTTAAAATAATGGAAGGTAATTCAATAAATTTTACATTAATTTATATAGATAAATATTACTTGGTGATTAGTTTAAGAATATTTTAAATCTACTTTGAAATAAAATTTTGTTTATTTTTACTTCTAAAACCAAATCCTAATTAATTTTATATTAAATATATAATGCATTTAAAACTTTCAAAATGTTTAATTGGAATTTAAGGGCTTAAAAAATTAAATATCCAAGTATTTTTAATTCACTTGACCATAGCTAATGTTTACATGTACAGTATTATTAAGTAAACAAATTTGTGTATATGTATGTATTTTTTCCTTCCAGATAAAAGGGTTATTACAATTTAAAATATCCTATGAAATTCATAGAGAAAAAATATTTGAAATTAGGAAAAAAATGCTTCAAATAAAACAGCATTTTATATGATGATTAATAGCATATGTATTACAGAATTTATTTCTCAAAGTATCCAAAATTGACTGCTTTCAATGGAGCATTGGTAGGTATAAGACCTGCATTGTTTGCATATTTGAGAATAAATTTTAAAATATTCATGAAAGTAATTTCTTTCCTGTGGATCCCTGCCCATTGTGGTATTTTGGGCAATGAAAAGGATGATTCACTGGCAAAAAAGTGAGCCTTGATAGATCAACTCATGAATCGCCCTCTTTCATTTCATTCAACTAAATTGTTTGTTAACCTGACTCTCAAGAAGACTCTTAAACAAGATATGGTTCAACGTGCGACGCTCAAGAGATGGAAGATTTGGGGGAGGAAAGAGCTGTTCCCGTTTTTCCAAAAAAGACTGCGGTGGCCCATTTTAGAGGTCTAACTGGACATGATTGTTTGCGGGACCATCTCTATAGGATTGGAGTGGTGGATTCCCCAGACTGTGTTTTGTGTGACTGTGGTCAACCAATGACTTTTGAACATTTAAATAATTGTGTGGTTCTTTCTCAGCATGTGGGCATTGTTGAAAAGTATTGGAGAGCCCGTGAACTAATGGCTTAGGCGCTAATGTTTGGCATTTGTAAATAATATTCATGAAAGTACTAAACTTAAATATCAACATTATTTTCTAATGATGCCACAATGACTTAAGAAAACTAAAATTTATAATTCCTTACATAATTTGTATATCTGAATTTTTAATACTAGAACATGCTGTGCATGCATTTCCAAATTTTTTTATTGCGTGTGAATAAAATGTTTTATTTTATTTTAATGCCAAAAAAATTCATTTGAAATTTTGTAGAGTAAGGTTTTTTTTTTTTTTTTTTTTTATAAGAATGGATGAAAGATCTCTGTGTTATTTTCATATTTGTTTCCAAAAGAAAGTCATAAAAATCTATATTTTATGAAATATGTAGTATTGGTTGTCTTTTATTAAATTGTAGTTTTCTATCTTGTATTTTTAAGAAACATTTTACTTGCAATGTATTTTATTATTAGTATATGTGATGCAAAGCAGTATTTTGTTTGAATTATTTTGTTGAAATTTCTAAAAAAATGATTCATTAAGTTTCACCTGTTTTTCAGTTACAACTAATTTTTTTTTCCCCAAAAATGTTTTAACATTTGAAATAAATTTATGTATGTTATGTCATTTTGTAAATTATCATAAGGGCTATATTTATTTCATAACAAAGAAAATATCTAAAATTATTTTTTATTTGCTTCACTGTATATTAATAATTTATTATTCTTGCCACATTCTTATAAAATTATTCAAAAAACTACTAGATAACCATTAATTTACTAACTTCAATTACTGAATTTTGATTAACTAATTAATGAAAACACATTCTTCAAACAAATTACTCTTACTTTAAATACATAAAAAGTTATATTAATTTATTACAAATAATTATTCTCTTTATTATTGACAGATTTGAAATTTGATATTCAATATCCAAAGGCTGTGTGACTGTTTTCTTAGTAAATTTCCTGCATACTAAGCTTCTAGAATATTATCATAAGTTCAAAAAACTTGTCCAATAATGCAGAAATAAATATGTGATAATTCTGGATGGTAGTATTTTTTGGGCTGAATATAATTTTAATATAGAATATAATTACATAGATATTTGATACCTTGACTTTTTTTATCATATAAAGTCAAATTAATATTAAATTAATTTCTTTGTGAAGAATTTCAAAGCCTTATTGATGTTTATTTATTTATTACCTGTTCCAATTCAAGAAAAGGAAAAAAAAAGTCTGTACTTGAGCTTATTTATCAGCTATCTTTATGAGTGAAATTTTCTTGTCATATTTAGAGTGTACTCATTGATATATATTTTGCTTCTTTTTCCTTACTGCATAATAAATATTGTTGCTTTAAACAGTTTTATCAATGCACATATAAGTATTAAAAATTTAAAGTATGATCTTTAATATTTATTTAAATAAACCTAATATTTCATGTTTACATTATTATATTTCTTGCTCATTCATCGTATTTTTTTAATTACTAGGGTTTCATTTTGTTAAATTCTGCTTAAAAAATTTAAATTTTCAAATACTTTTTTTATCACAGTGCTGACCAATTAATGTGGAATTCGTATCAAGTATCAGAACGCATGGTGAAACTTATTGGCCTAAGTCATTATAATAATACTATTTCCGTTTTTTAAAATGCTTGTGTGTAAAATTCTAAATAATATTTAACAAGTTTATTAATTTGTCCTTTGTAGCAAAATAAGGCTTTATTTTTTTAAAGTATTATTCTTGTGAAATTTTAGTATTAAAGTTTATATAGACACTAATGACAATGCAATATACTATATAAATTTTAGTTATTATGCTTTTCATTCGAATTAGGTAAAAGGATCTTCAGAAGAACAGCTCACAAAAGTAGTAATTCAACTACACTTTTCTTTGCTGTTGTCAAAAGCAAGACGTGAATATGAAATATTTTGTGGACAAGGAATTTATTGTGTTGGATATGAAAGACTGGAAAAATCGTTCAATATTTTATATAAATGTCATGTATTTATTAAGTACCATGATAAACTCATTGTATTTCATACTTTTATGGACTATATAATTTATAAATTACAAAAAATTGTCCAGCTGGGACTTTAATTGAAACAATACATATCTTACTATATGCGATCAAGATCTAAATTTTGCAAAATGCATGCATTAAAATGTATATTATCTTATTATTCTTATATATTTTCATAGAATTCTTATTTTGTGTAATTAAATTGTCAATTCAAAGAAATTAAGCTGCAAAATTAATTTCACATCAAAAACATAGAAATTTCTGTATATCCATTCTTATTTTTTTCGGTATTAAATATTTAACAAATGTGTTTTTCATAATCTTGCATTTTATTTACAATTTTATTTTTAGTTTCATTGAAGTTATTTTCATTTTGAATTAAACTTGGAAAATAAAATATAAAATAATATTTATTTGAAAAAAAAAAACAGAAGTCACACAATTTCGTTCAATAGAATAATCTGTAAGTATTTGTCTTTACCTCCTGTAACTTTAAAAATAAATAATTTAGCTAACTGAAGATGTGTCACAATTTTTCGTTGAGAGATTATTGTGCTACACTCACATGTAAAATTAAATAGATGTAACAAATGGCTGAACAGTTTGCTTGATATTGTATGTAATTTAAAAACCTCTATAACTATTAAAATCAACCAGACTGTCATATTCAATTGTACTATTATATTATTGAATAAAAAAAATTATATCTTTATACTATAATTGTCAAAAAAAAATTATGACTCCTTAAAATAAAGAATTTAAAATCTATTTTCTGCACAAAATACTCAACATAAAAAAATCAGCAATACTCTATAAAAGACTGAAATTCACTCTTTATTTCTATAAAATATTTTATTTATCCCTTTAAACGATTTGTTGTTACTCATCTTATATATATATATATATATATATATATATATATATATATATATATATATATATATATATATATATATATATATATATATATATATATCATCTTGCATTTTTTGTCAAAAATGTAAAATGTCAGACAACTCAGACTTTTAAATGAAGTTAAATTCTAGAATCCCGAGGAGCTGAAGCAACTGTGACCAAAACATTACAGATTTAAGGCACTTCTAGAAGAACTGTGTGTGCGTCTAAAGTCATGGTAGCATTGACAGAACGCAGCAAGACATTCTCGGCAAAGCAAAATAGCGGGCGGAAATTCGAATGGAAAAGTACTGAAGGTAGTTGTAGTTTCTAAAAGGGAAACTAGTCGAAATAAATTTCAACAATCACAGTTAGGAAGCTTCTTCATGAACAAAACATTTACGTCAGAGTAGCAATTCCCAAGCCATTTGCCACAGGTGTTAATGCCAAACATTATGTACCATGATGCCACTATAGCAAAATCTATTCAATTGGTAAGTAGAAGACAATTATGTGGTCAGAATAATCATTTTCCTCACTTTTCCATAACAGGACAGGTGCATTTTTGAAAGACTCCTGTAAAAGAGTATAATGAGATTATCTCTGACTGAAAGCATGGAAGTGAATCTGTTATGGTATGGGCAGCTATGTCGGCAGTTCCCTGCTATCTCAACGCAAGCTTGGAAAGCAAAATCACGAGGAAGAAGTATGAAGAAATATTTAATGAACCAGGTTCATTCTACGCTGCAAATTTGTTTCTTGCAAAATATCAAATTTTCCAAATGATAATACTTTTATTTAAACTGCGGAGCCAGACCAATTATGAGTTGAGGAATACTAGGATGAAGTGAAACAGCTTTCTTGCCTTCACGCAGTTTCTCTCAACTCCAATATGATGAAACTATTAAGATCTCTTTTTTACTGTTCAATACAGGAACGATGTGCTCCATCACCCTCTGTCCAGGAATTTCCACAATATTTATATAAAAAATAATACAACATTCTTATAAACACTATTCAACATTTATATATTTCGAATCCCAGTTAAAATGCATGCTAAAGGCGACTTTGCATCGTATATGTATTCCTTTAAATATAGGGTATTTCCATCGTTTTAATAACCATTTATAAATTTCTATTGATTATTGCTATAAAGGGAAATTAATATGCTAAACACAGTTTGTATGTAACCTCCAATATTTTTAAAAAAGTAATTTTTAACCTTTAAATGAAGTATTTCGTTCAGTTTCGTTTTACAGAATTGTTTTTAGTATCGCTTGCTTTGAGCTCACAGTAGCATAGAGATTTCACTCTTCGAAGTAAAAAGTTCAAGATTCAATCCCAACCACTATTTAACAACGACAGATAGATGTTGCACTTCTGCTTTTAGCATGCATGCTCATCGGAGTAAGCGCTTGGGAGTTTTCTGTCCCTTGTAATAGGTTAATACGGCCTCTGATAGTCTTTCCTTAAGACAGTTTATGTGGTGGATGTTGAAACACCCTACAACAACCTTTGAACCGTTGGGATAATCATTTCTTGCTGTCAATAGTAGCATAGTAATTTGAGAAGCATCACCTTAATAAGGATGTAGCTATGCGCGCTACAAATTTATTTAATGATAAAGCTATGTCCCATTTTCGTCAAACTTGAAGCTTTTGCAAAAAAATGTCTGAATATCTCTTTCTAGTAAAAAATATATATAATTAGGAGATTATACCTTAATTATCCAATTTTTAGTTTCCTACAAACTGAATTAGCATTCCATGTGGGCTTGTAACACATTGGAAGGAAAGATGAAAATGATTCTTATTAATAATATGTAACAATTTTTCTTTGAAAAAATGCAGCGAGAGTAATTTTTCAGCATGGAACGCATAATCATGCTTCACATTAATTTATATCAGAAAAAATGTTTCGCATAACGAGTGTTTCTCGTTAGGAGCATGATTCAGTACGAATTATACTCGTTCAGGGAGGTTCTATTGTATTCTTCATTTGGATTTGCTTTGTTATTTTCTTGCGTACGAATGTTTTCATATATATACCCTTTTAATCATTTATCTCAAGATTCTTTTCATTCTTTTTAATAAAATTATTTATGTATTTTTTTTACTTAAAACTTTATTGCATATTTATTTTTAAAATTGTCTCAATCGCGAACAAAATTACTCATATTTATGTCTTACTTTTCCCAAAGTATGCAACAAGAACACACGAGGATTTTCTTTCTTGTATGAAGTTTCTCTTTTAAAAAATAAATGCACACACACTGCTTTGTATTTTACCAATAGTCCATTAACTAAATTAGCTATAACTGATAACTAATTTTTAATAATATGCGAAGAGTTTCAACCATAATTTCATAAATTACAGGAACAATATAACATCGTGAATATTTCAGTGCTTGCTTTTAAAAATGATTATTGTTGATGAATTTTATGAGTCATTTTAAGGTGGACACAGTAAAAAACTAAACTCCATAAGGTAACATTTCTGAAGATAAGGACCGTTATAAAAGTTGCATGAATGACATGATTTGAGCAATTTTAGAATATCATTGATTGTTAGAAGAGCAACAAAAATACGGAAGGTTTAACTAAATTATGTTCTTTCCTTAATAACGGTTGAATTATTGCTAAGATTAGATAACAGTGGTTTTAATTTATACTTATACCATTGAAAATCTCGTCGAGGGTTATCAAAATATAATCTGCATACCATGATTAAGGAAATAACTAATTTTTAAAATTTAATATTGTTAATTTATTGGCCCTTTATATAAGATTAGAAAAATCTATCTCAACTATTAAGTGCCGCATTCTTTAAAGGATAAAAATAAGTTAAAATACTGAATCTTTACTTTGTATTTCCCTTTTTAAATCACTAAAAGCCAACCACCCTGTCTAGTGGTCAGAGTCCTGGGTTCGAATCCCGGCTCGGGCATGGGGGTGTATTTTCTCTATTTATCCTGTCTCTGTCATTTCTGTGTATGAATGAGGTGTGAATAGCTGCCTACCTTATAAACGGGTCCCTATGGCATGTGTGTAATGAATCAGTCGGACTCTACACCAAATAGGATTCAGTATGAAAAAGTGGAGCAGTGCACCCCATATTGTCAGCCTAGCTGGCACAAGACAAAAAAAAAAAGTCATCAAAAAGACCATCTCTTGAACCAATAACCATTAAAATGCGTGAATCAGTGAGTTTGAAGACTGACCCAATAAAATTCCCCCCGATTCTGAAAAACTATGATCATGTTTGAATAATCGATTAGATAAGTCTGATGGAATAACAACATTTTTACACTCCTAAATTAATACTAAGTCAAGGAATTCAATGATACTTAGAAATTAATAAACTTACTAAAATTTAAAAGGTAAAAAACCCAATTAATTGTTGATATTTTAATTTTATTATTACACAATGTTATGTAACGATTACTAGATATATGTTCGAGAGAAAAATCTTCAAAGCTATCTTTGGCCAAGTTCAGGTAGAAGGACGTTGGAGAGCCAGATACAATTTTGAACTGTCAAGCTCTATAGACAGCTGCAGATTGCACAAATCATTAGTAGTAATCAATTAAGAGGGTTTGGTCATGTATGGAAAGGCCCAGATGATAATCCCATAACAATCTTAACATTTAAAAAACGTGAAAAATCCTGAACTAAATGAAGACAACCTATTAGATGGTTGGATGATACTGAGAGACCTAAATACTTTAAAAATCAAGAAAATTAGAGGATCGCTAATTAGTTAAAAGGCGCTGGAGAAAGCGTGAGGTTGAGGCAACCAAGGCATGTAAAGGACTGTTGTACTAGTGAAGAAGATATATATGCATTGCTGTAACAACGAATATATTGTGAGAAATATACTGATAATTATTAAAACAAATTTTTTTTTTTTTATTTCTCCATAGTTTCAAGATGTTAGAATCAATGAAAATAAAAGTTTATATGCCCAAAAAATAAATAAAATAGAAAGAAAAATAATTTACATGGTTAATTAAATTACACTATTTTGACATCAAAGAATATGAATAAGTAAAATATTCATTGATTATAAAGCGACTGAATGATTTGCGATAATTTGAATCACTTAGCAGTTGATTTATGTGATAAATTAATAATCATTTGTTGCCTATGTTTTGAAACCTAATTATCAGTATCAAAACCTTACTTTAAATTTTCTCAATGGAAAATTTTAGTTCCAAAATTTTGATTTTAAACAAAAAACACCAGCGATAAAGCTTTAGTGAGAGAAAAATGATAAAAAGGAAGGATCACAGAACAAATCATTTCTTTACTTTAAATATTCAGAATTTATTAAATATGTTACAAGTATTTTAAAACTTTAACAAAACTTTTAGGATAAAAATACGATAAAAAAATAATCAAAATGTTTAGAAAAATAAATCTTAGAAATGAAAACTTAAATTAAAAATGAATCTGGATCAAAATCAACAAAAGCAGAATCTTGGAAAACTGTATAAAGAGTATTAAAACTATTGAATAAGATTTGCATGAAATGTAATTTTAATTTTCTTCTAATTAATGGTAACAAAACTTGCATGAGGTTTATATATTTATCAATCACTTTCAACTGCTTGTCACAGATTTTTATTTTGATTGCATGAATTATTAAGTTTGAGACTTGAATCTGAAATATTGATAGAATAAAGTATTGAAGTCTAGTATTTAACTCTTCTTGAATTATAAAATTCTTCAAAAATAGATGTATTATTGTTTATTTAGTAGGACTATAAAGGCATGATAGTAAGATAGATTAAAAAATCCATCACTAAACATATGGAGAAATTAAAGAAAATATTCCAAATTACAGCTGTTAGAAAGGTTGGAAGTGTACGCCCCAAGAAAACTACAGCGGATAACCCATATATCATCCATTATGCGAAAAAAGCCCGAAACCAGTCAGCAAGCGCCAAGACTAAGCAACTGTGTACAGCAATAGGGAGACAAGGGTCTTGATTTATTGTTTAGACACCTTTACAATGATGCTCTATTTACCTGCTGTCCTAAGCGATACATCCCAGTTGTTGTACACAGAAGTTGGCCACAGGCACCGTTAAGTGGTGCAAAAGCACAAACACTGGACACCTCATCAATGTATATGTGTCACCTTTATTCATGAACCCTTTCATTGCTACAAGAGATTCTTAACGCTAGTTGATTTGAAGAGAAATCAGAATACAGTTTCAACCCAGTGACATCAAGGAATGAAACCATTATGGTGGTTTTGGAGTTATCTAGGGAGACATTTTGTTGAATGGGCGGATTAAGCTCCACGTTTTTGAATGGTTCTACAACCGGAGATCATTATTGTTAGGAGGTGATCCTTCCCCATGCGCGCCAGTTCTGAAATGTCATTAGAGTAGGCTTTGTTTTTATGAATAACAAAGCGCGGCTAAGCTGGATTTCAGCTGTTCAGCAGCTATAAAAAATTTAAGATATTATTCGAATGGATTGGCCAGTTACTCCCCTGATACTAAGCCCAATTGAATATGTGTATATCTAAATACCAATGAATGATTTAGGAAGGTGCCTCGAGGCACCATTACATCCTATGGGGAATGCTCAACAGCTAACAGACGTTGATTAAGGATAAGTCCTCTTACCACAAGAACTTTTAAGTAATCTGGAGCTGAGTATGGAGAGATGGTGCGAAACAATCATTGGAATGAAGGAAAAATATATCACCCACGAAGGAACATCTGTGTGCTTATTTTTCCACCTCGTTCCTGCCATACTTGGGATATAAACCAAACATAGCAATATAAATAAAACACACACTAAGAAAATCACGATTATGTACATCAGGATATAGTTTTGTGAACAGAATAATGATTACAATAGCATAAATCGGATTACTTCTACGAGAACTGAAAAATCTTCACAATTCACATATAGCAATGTTATTTTTGGACATTTTAATATCTTATACTTTAAGACTTCATTTATCAATCAAAATAGAATAGAATTTGAAAATGTCATAAAAAAATCATAGTTGTTTTATATACAGATCATTTAATGTTTTTTCTTTAATACCTGTAAAGAGAGATGCAACGTCTTTATTAGAGAAGTAGGAATAAAACTTCCACTAATTCTAACAAAGATAAATAAATCCCTGTTTTTTAAAAATAAACTATTATCATCGTTTTATTTAGTCTCAGACAATTTTCTGAGATTAACTTATCAGATTTTATCTAGAAAAATAAATTTGTGTGTTTACCCTTAACATCTACATATTTTTGTACTTTTCTGTATCAGATGTTCTTTGCAGATATTTTAAGTTATCGATATAGAGAATTTCATATTCATGAAAGGGAATCTATTGAGTTCACACATCTTAGATACATTCCTAGATAAAAATATGCAATATTTGCAAATATTTTCCTGAGTAATAAGAATGAGAAGTAGAAAATTTTCATAATAAAATGAATAAGAAAATTTTAAATATAGAGCATTTTGTAACAAATTCTTCAAAATATTTTTTGGCCAAATTCTTTTTTTTTTGTGTGTGTGTGTGTGTGTGTATGTATGTGTGAAATTACCAATATAGCTATAAAGCTACTTTTTATAGATGAGAACTGATTTGACCGGAACTTACGATTTATAGGGAATTATGAATCACTGCATATAACGATGAACAAGTGAGTTACTGAAAATACAAACTATTGAATGAAAAGCCAAAGCACACATTCTAAAAAAAAAATTACACATACGAATCCCAGCAACCATAAACTGAATCTACATACTTGCTTCTCCTCATAAACAGAGAACATTACTCCGAAATTTCTCAAGTATTAGTAATGTAAAAATAAAGCTTAGAAAAATAATTCGCAAATATTAAATCTTCTATTATAGGTTCACGAAAACTAACTTAAGTCTCGATATCGATTAGAAATTACAGTACCTGATAATTTTAAAGTGAGCTGTATAAAATTTGATCATTTTGAATTGCTGCTACAGTAATGAGAAGTTCACAGTTAAATTACTTTTAGCATTTAAGTGATGAATAGAAGTGTTAATGGTTATGTATAAAAATTGTTAATTTTGATGTCACTTAAGAATCTATAACATTAGTTCAACATGAATAGATTAATTCAAACACCAAGCAAAAATATGAAGAATGATTTCCTTATATACAAAAGGGTACATTTCAAAATAAATTTATCATTTTAACTATAAATATACTACTCAGAATTGTTGTTACATAATAATTTGATAAGAGATTTTGCAATTTCATTCATGTTTATTACAACACAAAGCAGCTTTAATACATTTGGTTTTTATTCGAAAGCAAACTATATATTGATAAAAATGGAGTTAATTTTATGGACTAAAGCACTAAATATTTCAGCACAATAATTCACATTGAGGGTTTAATAAACATTTCTTTGCCTACAATTTTCTAAATACATATAATGATACTATAAATTTATTGTAATATATATTTATTCATATACATAAATTAAAAGTAAAAACTACTTTAAGATACTTAAAGTGGAGGTAATATAACAAAGTAAAATAAATGTACATAACTAAAGCAAAAAGTAATACCGCATGAATTTTAAAATACACACATTTTTGTTTCATAATTGAAAATGATTATTTATTGAAAAAAGGCAAAGATGATGGTTCGATGTTGGCGAGGTTCGTACAGCTGTCCAAGAATCAAATTTTAGGAGTTTTAAAAATAGTTTTTCAAGCGTCAATTCAAAATTTTTAGGAGGTATCGATAGTCATTTTAAATATTTTTTTTATTTAAAAAATTATTCTTAACCAAGTATGCATGTAATTATGTATATGCAACATTTTTCAATTATATTTGTAAATAATAAAAATAAAATATAGCAAAAATTTATAAAAATATTTTTTTATTTAAGTTAGTTTTATTTAATGATTATTTCAAAAGATTTTGATAAATTTAAAGCTATTACAATTTTTTTTCATTTAAATTAGTGGTATTCTTTACATTAATGAATTATAAGTTGTATAAAATAATGGGTTATTTTAGAGATTTTAAACAACTTCATTAGATTTCTATCTATTAATTTATTGAGTATTTCATGATGCGCATAACAGGCTCTTATAAAATATACTTATTCACAAAACAAAATAAATGCAACAGTTAGATAAAGTTTCCAGGATGACCTTTTCTCAGTTATTAATAGACACTATTTAATAGAAGTAATTCTAAATTTTCTTCGGTTTACTTTTAAACTATACATGTCCATATTCTAAGCTTCTCTGTTTCTTTAATCATCTAATAGATTTTCTCATTTGCAGGTTATTCATACATACAAAATTTTTCAGTGAAAAAATGCTAACTTTCCACCTCTCTTTCAATTCATTATTAAAACCGAGTAAAAACTGTTGCTTCTTTAAAGTATGAAAGCGACACGTATTTGATTTGGCAATCAATATTAATTTACCAGTTCTTTCAGCTGCTCCAGCATACTCTATTGTAGATCTTTCAAGTTCATTTATTTCATCTTCCAAACGCTTCGTTATTTTTCAGTTCATCAATTCCTTCAAGTGCTCTTTGCTTTCCTTCTTTTATCAGCTTTTTTTCTGTTTAATACATTTAAATAGAATTTTTGCTTTAGCCTGACACCTGCAGCAAACTAAGTAGGTCTTTGCTAATTATTATATTTTTGACATCTATGTCTCTGATGTGATGGTTAATGCTGTGCTTTACCACAATTCATTGGTTCTTTAAATTGTTTACCTTCAAATTTTCGCTAACTGAAAAATCTACGTTTAAGTGATGATTAACCATGAAATAGTAGTAAAAGCAAATTACTTTCCATAAGTGATAATTTTGTCTGTTGAAAATAAGATTTAATATAAAAAAGATAATAAAATCAAATTTCTCATTAATACAATCTTGGAATTTTACAGTCGGTTTGTAATAATTTTAATTATTCAACAAAATTATATTTCTTTTTTTCTGAACCAAACAAACTCCAATATTTGTATGGCTTTTCCAGAGTACACTGGCTATTTAAAAGACACTTTCTACTAGTATATTAAAAAGCTTATTTCAGCCTTTATTTCACTGAAATTATATGCAATTTTCACCAAAGAAGATATGGAAAGCATATTTTATTGTTCAAAAGTTTTATAATTAAATATTAATATCCAAAATAAAATTGAAAA
Organism: Latrodectus elegans; assembly: GCA_030067965.1. NCBI lineage: Eukaryota > Metazoa > Arthropoda > Arachnida > Araneae > Theridiidae > Latrodectus > Latrodectus elegans. Next base: position 61,951,693 of record CM057809.1, read on the forward strand.
TTATATCATATAAGAGACAAAAAAAATCGAAAAAGAATCAATTAAAACATCTCTCTAGTTATACCCCATGGCAAACAGTTATTCTTCACTTCATCTACATAAATCTAAATACTACATACGGTCCTGACTGAACTGGATCATAATTAATCTATTGTAGCTGAACTAAATCTTTATTTTAGTCAACAGTTATAAATAGAATCTAGTATCGACTGTGCCGCCATCTAGAGGTAACATCAAGAGTTAATGCACAATTTTATTAAAACTTTTTAATTAAAAAAAAAAAAAACTCAAGAAATTTATAATCTTGTCTAACAGAAAACATCAAGGTAAGAAAAAATTCCAAGAATTTCAAGACCCCCTAAAATATTCCGAATTTCAGTAGAATAAAAACCTTGTATTTATTTAATATAAATTTCATCCAATAGAAGCACTAAGATACATGCAACGCATTGCATTTCAAAAGATCCAAGAGTTTCAACAGTATAAATATTCATTCTTTGCAAAGTATGATCAAGTGTTTTTTTGTTTTTTTTTTTAAATAAAATTTTCAGTGAAAATAAACTTTAAGAAACACTTCTTTGAAACTTGTTTTGCAGTGCTTCTTCTGTTCTTTTTAAATCTATAAAGAATAAGTCATTTTTAACAAAGTAAATAATTAAAAGTATGGGTATCAGAATTTTAAAGGAAATTCAATAAAAGAAATGCATAAAAAATCACCAAATATTCACAAAACATTTTAAAAAAATGGGTACAAAAATTAAATTTACCTACATAATTAGATAAAATATTAATTTTTACACCCAATCCTTCATGCACTTTTATTTCAAAACACTATTCAATGCAAGTGATCAAAAAATAAATATACACTGTACAATATTTGAAATATGATAAACTGACCACAGGTTAGTCTCTATTCATTAGAAATTTATCTCGATTGCATTAGAAAACAATTGTATAAGCAATATTGGGTAAGCATTATTTATTATTTGCAGAGTTGAGATGACAAATTTTAATTTGCTTATACAAATACGTATTTAATCATATTTCCTCAAATAAAGTAATAAGGAAAAAGCTAGACTTATACTATTGTTTCATGAAACTGAGAAATTAACTCAAACTTGATTAAGAGTTTGTTTTGAAAAGTTCTTATATATAAAATACAGCTGTCATACGAATCTTATGGCACTCACAGTTTTTCCTTTTAAAGGTTTGCTAGATGGTAAATTATATAAACATGTTTTAAACTAGGAAAAATTATAAGCATAAAAGCTAGTAACAATATACACATATAAAAAAATGTACCACTAATGGCTAACTATGAGAATTTAGAATTTTTATTCTTTTAATGAGTGATATGGTCCTTACCTAAAAGTATTGAAAGGCTTGAAAAAAAATATTATAACCAAAGTATATAACATGAAATAAATGAAAATTACCAGTTACAGTTATATTTCAATGGAAAAAAATAATATATGTTCCTTCTGTATTATTCTGTAAATGTTGAGTGAAAACACAAGTCATATTGATTAGTTTTGATTAAATTTAGAAAGTAATAACAATACATTTTAAAATTTAAAGTTAAAGATAGACAGTGTAACTTTCAAACATTTACAAAAAAAGCACATGATAGTTTGGCATAATAAATAAAGTAACATTCTACAATTAAGAAACTATTTCTAAATAAAACTTTCTGCATATTCTATGCATTTTTAATGGCTTTAAAATAAAAAAAACCTCACCTAAAATGAATTTGGATGAAAGAAACCTAAAACAAGAATAATTTAAATTTTGGATACTTCTGAAAAAACATCTCTTCAAAATACTATCTACTATTGTAATCCTTTTGAATATATATTAAAATTCAAATCAAAATTGTTTCATTTTTATAATATAAATATTTAACTATTTCTTGCTAAAATAATTCATATAAAATGCATATGAAAGCAACTAAAATGACAAGATAATGTTGAATAAAACAATTTTATACTATATAGATGTACAGAATTTATTCAAAATTATACAGATGAGCAAACAATATCACAATTATCCCCATTCAAAAGGGAATTAATTACTCTAACTTTGAATTCTATAAACCCATTTCACAAAAGAAGTAAATCATTGAAAAATCCAAATACATGTTTATTTCACATTTATTTGGTAAACATAGGTAAACAAAATTAAAAATGACTTTACTACCTGTACTGAAAAATACATAATATTAATTAAGATATTGCTTACAGAGTAAAAGTTCCAGTGAAAATGAGAAGCAAAACATTTGGCATAATGTATAAAAGACTTCAACATATTAAAACCTTCTGAAATACATTGCATACAACACATCATTTCACAAAAGATTTTGTAATCACTAAAATAATTGAAGCATAAGTTAACTATAGCTTTCACACACAAAAAATATATTTAAGCAGAATAACATTTTAGCTAATAAAATTTCCTTACCAGTGCAGAGATTATACTTTCATAGAAAAACTATAAGCACAATAATAAATGATCTAATAATTTTCCATTTATAGGATAGTCATAGATTAACAAATTTAAAAACAACTTCATTACCTGAAACAAATTATAACACATCATTGCAAATAAAAGTTGTGTATGAAAAAATATAGATGCTTTTAATACATTGAAAGTTAACAGTTAAATAAATGGAATAACATAACACCAAATGTAATTAACAGATATGTGACCAGTGTAAATTATGACTACTTTTTCAACCATAAATAAGTTAAACTTACTTAAGTACACAAAAATGATATGATGAATAAAATTAAATATTAGTAAAATCTTTGTAATGGAATAACAGAACTTTTAATAAACTTAAATTATGAACTATTTTTGAAACCTTTTGTCTTCACTAAGAACATAAATAATTGGAATTTAATAAAAGGTTTAAATTTTAGATGGAATTTACACAAGAGCTAATGATAATAAATATTTAGAATCCAAGAATTCACATTTTATGCTTAAAATAATTTAGCATGATATCTTTGAGTTAATGGTAAATGAAATCACTTCAATGATCTTCATCTTTGGCATTGAATTTAATACACCTTTTATAGAAATTAGTAAACATGCAAATAGTTATTGTATTATGAGAAGAATACTGAAAAGGTAAATGATCAAGATTTTGATAAGCATTTTTCCAATTCTTCATAAAACAGGACAGTGAAATAAATAATGCCATCGACATTTGAGACATAAAACAAATTCTCATGAAAGTTTAAATTTACTTTTAAATAAAAGTATAATCTCATTACAATTTAAGATTCTTTTATGGTATGTTTCATAAAAAAACAGCTCTATTGAAACCACTAACTATAAAAACATTGAAGAAAAACTGCTTAGTAAAATTTGCTAAAAATAAGCGATTATTTGTACATATATTCATATAATGATATGTAAAAATGCATAAGAAGTTTCCTATTCAAGAGAAAATACATCAACTTTAACATATGTATACAGTATCAGAAATAAAAGCTAGCTTATTTTAATCTAAACAAGATTATTTGTCTAATAACTGCAAAAAGAAAGATGCATGGACGAATTTTGTTTTGATCAGGAATTTTTTTTTGCATAAATTATTGTGTAATATTATATAAAGTCTATTAAAATAAAAAATAACTAGTCAGCACAGACGTATGAAAATTAAATTCCATAAAATCCTATAGTACACTGTAATAAACTGAAAAAAATTAATCAGTGAAGAAAATTAATGCATTAAATAAGGATAGGATAAGGAGAGGAAAGTTATAAAATAAAAAATTCTGCAGATTTATTTTCATATATCTGAATAATTATTAATTAAGAAATGTAATTTAGAGTATTTTGATTCTAAACACAAAAGTAATCATTTATTTACAGAAATAAAATTATTACTCCACATTATTATATGTAGAAAAACAAAAGATATATAAATAAGAAAATTAATATTCTTTTCTACACAAGAATATAATAAACACAAATACATTTCATATTAAGACACATTAAATACTTTTTACAAGCTTCGCATAATGCATTTAAACAGTTAACAACACAATGTAACAGGAGATAATGCAATTCTTAAAAGATTTTCACCCATTTATATTTCTAGATTATATACACCAGATAAATTTCACAGAATGTGTTTACTGTGAAAAGAAAATAATTCACAATTCTTAAACAAAAAAGAAAAGAAATACCATTTAAAAGCATAATAAAACATAATGTGACTGTTTAAACAACCATTTAATTGAAAAAAAAGAAATATTAAAATTACAATAACTCAAAAAATACAAATACTTTAATATACATAAGTAAATATAGAAACATTACTTACCGGGGATTACAACAAATTTCATAATGACATTTGGATTAATTAAAAAGAAATTCATAAAAGCTATTGCATCAAATAACAGTACACATGCAGACTTTTATTTTTTGCTGCTAAATGATAAAACAATAAAAATGTTACTTCACTGGCATATGAACTCACTCAGGATCAAGGCATGTATTTAAATAATTTAGCATTTTAAATTCATCTACATTATTATGAAAATAACATTATCCTTAACTAAAATTTAACAAATAATAAACTATATTTTTCTGATAACAATTTGAAATAAATATATCTTAAAAATAGAAACAAATGCTAATATTGTAATTTATACTAAAATTATAACAGGTTAATCAAAGAAATAACTGTGTATGTATGCTAAAGGATTTATTAAATATAAGTGATAGCAGAATTTAATTTCCAAATATATAAGATTAATAATCAACACCACATTTTCCAGCAATAAATTTACAAATAAAAAATTAACTTCATTTGACAATTTTTTCTTTTAAATAACAAACTAATATAATTAATAAAAAGTAATTGAACTTATCCAACAGCTTATTAAAAAATTTTGATATTCTTAAAAGAAATACTGTCTATTGTATTACATGTAATTGTTTTATACAAAAATTAAATTTGCAGTGATTATACAACTTTAAATATTTTCCTTCACACATTAAATGTTTCATAAAGATTAAAAATTCACAGGTTTGCTTTTCACAACATGTTCATTTTGCACCGAAAGTTTAATTCAACCGGGACAGTAGTTTAAAGTGGATTTAAAACCACACTAAAATATATACAGACAAAAAATGAACAAAAAGATACTATAAGTTGGTGAAAGATTTTATGGGATACAAATATGATTTGAAATAATCAACATTCAATTAAAGTTTATCACAATTCACATTATACATAACTAAATATGCAATTATAATTATTTTTATCTAAATTTTATTGCACTATTTAAGTTTTCATTACAGGTATATGGCCACATTACATTCGCAAACATAAATTTCTCTTTTATTAACTGATAATCAAATTATTTTATGAAATAAAAAATATGTTCAGATTTATGGCAAAAGTTATTAACTTAAAACACTAAAGTTTTTTTAATAAAACATTAGGATTCTTAAAAAACCTTAAAAATGCTCAAGAAAACAATTTATTAAAAATATTTACACTTGTTTAAACAAAATTATAAAAAATTTTAAAAAGGTAGATGGAATGATTTAAAATATTAAACCTTAAAAACCAATATATTGGTAATGAAAAAATACTATTATAAATGTGAATATAAATGAGTTATAACAAAGATATATTTCTTAGATTTTATATGTACAATTTCATAAAAATATATATCTTATATCACACATAGGTAGTATACTTTTAAAAAAGTATAATCACTCATTTATTTTATGTATTCCCAAATTGTGGAATATTCTGGATAAGAGCAAAACATATTGTAAAGCATTTTAAACGTAGGTCTGCGTTCTGGATTATACAGCCAGCACTGTTGTATCGTTTTTTTAATATTTTCAGGGCAGTTTTCAGGAATGCTCAGTCTCTTATTGGCTTCAATCAATTGAATAACCTAAAAATGAATAAAATACGTACATATAAAGTTTAAATGTCTCACATGATATACTTGTAAATTATAGATATACATGGTTCTAATGAAATTATTTAAATACACTTGCTCACAAAAGTAAGTATGCAACTCATAGCTTAAGTGAAAAGGATCTAGTTCTAAAACAAATATAAGAAAAATATTTTTTTGGGGAGTGTTGTTTACAGCTTCTGATTCAAGTCAAAGTATTGAAAAATAAATGAAAACATTATATTTTAAAAAAATTTAATAGTAAATTTGTAACCAACAAGTAGAAATTTAAATCACAAAAGTATGTATGTACTCTGAATTTTTAACTTTTAAAATAAGCTGAATGAAACTTTTTGAGTGATATTTCGCATTTCCGTGATTAGTTTCGAAGTTCTGCTACAAAACTTGTAAGTTTGAGCTTTAAATACATCAACAATTCACCAATGCCTCCACATGCAAAATAACTATCAAAATATCTAAAGGATGCAATAATAAAGCTCTATAAGGAAAGCAAGCCCCAAAGACAAATAAGTAAAATCATAGTCAAAAGTCTTGCAACAGTGCCAAAAACCATCAAAAAGTTCCAGTCAGAAGGAAATACTCTAAACAAGCCAAGAACAGGACGACCTCCCATTTTCTCAGATGGAGAAAGGCAAATTATTGTTGGAGATTTGAAAATAATAAAAGATTATTGCACCAAAATTGACAACTAATGTGAAAAACAATTTTGTGAAGTCATGCAAACCTAAAACAATTCACCGTGTGTTACAGACGGCAGGATACCATGGTCGAAATATGCGAAGAAAACCATTTGATAGCAAAATGAATTGCAAAAAGAAAATAGTTTTTGCAAAAAAAAAAAAAAAAAAAGTAAAACAGGACAGAAATTTTTGGTATTTCATGATTTTTTCAGATGAAAGTAAATTTAACATCCACGGGTCAGATGGACACCAAAAAGTTTGAAGGAAAGCAAATACAGCTCTAGAACTAAAGAACATGAGAGGAACTGTAAAACATGGTTCTGGTTTGATTATGGTTTGGAGTTGCATGGTAGCAACTGGAGTAGGAAATTTAATTATAATCGTCAGAAATATGAATCAATATAGCTATTTGAATGTTTTAAAGAATAATCTAAGCAGTAGTGCTTCTAAATTGGGACTTGATGGATCCTTCACTTTCCAACAAGAAAATGATCCCAAACATACTGCTCGGATTGTTTGGGGATGGCTGCAATATAACGTGCAAACACAGCTAAAAAAATCACTGCAATCACCAGATCTTAATCCCATTGAACATTTGTGGGATTATCTCAATTGCTAAATTAGAAAGCAAAAGATCGAATCTAAGAATGATCTAAAAAAAAAGTCTTTTTGGAGGAGTGGCAGAAAATACCATCTTCTGTCTCTCAAAATTTAGTAAAATCACTTCCATATACATTGAGAGCTGTTATAAAGGCCGAAGCCTATCCAATAGATTACTAATTTTTTTGAAAAATTGTAAAATCTGCAATATTAATGTCTTTGTTTTTGTTTGCATACTTACTTTTATGATGTAAATTAGATATTATTTTAAGCTAAGCTCATCTTGCTAATTAAATATTTTTATTTTTTAAATATTTTTCATTATGTAATTAAGCTCCATCATGCTGAAATCGAAATAAATTGTTAATTTGAAAACTCTAATATTGTAGGTCTTTTTTTTTTCATAGCACATTATCACATACACTCCTGCATACTTACTTTTGTGATTAAGTGTATATACATCAATAATTAATGTCAAATAAAATAACCAGTTTAAAATGTAGTAGTAAGAAAAACATGAAATTTTATGCACAAATTGACAAATAAAATTGTTGGTTTTATAGAAGCCTCTTTTTTATTGCATCATCAGATTCTGTTCCCTGTTTACCTTTATAGACAGGGTGACTAGAAAATGTTACAACACATTGATTTACTGGAATCAGCTACAAAGGCAGTTTTTTTAAACATAGAAAAACAATCTGAAGGTAAACTATCCTAAATAAGCTTCATTAGGGTGATTTTATACAAACAGAGGAATTGTGCACATTCTCAACCTTCAAATACAGTATAGATTGATGGAAGCAAGCCACTGAAAACTGAGATTAGTTTCTAAGTTACTGCAGTTATTTGATGCTTAAAGATGACTCTCAACTCAAATGGGAATATGACATAGTTTTTAATATAGAGAAAGGGGCTTTCAAAATGATTAAACATTTCTTCATATGATCATATTACAGGCAAATTTTGTTACTGGTATGATATAGAATCAGCATAAATGGATATATAAATCTGCATCAGAATGGCAGTTTGGAAGTTCAAAGGAATGCAGATAAAATTCCGAGGTCTCAAACCCAAGGCATAAGCAATTCCTTTTGCATGATGTCAAAGTATGTATAGTTAATCTTGTAAAGAACATTCTTGAAAAGGAAATAATACAACATGTAGATGTGACAAGCACACTTTAAAGACTTAAACTTATCAAAAACAAAGATACACTTGAATCAAGCTTTGCTATGAAATTAAGACCCTTTTACAGTCTGGAACTAGGAGACTGAACTTCTTACAAAATGGAATCCAAGCAAAACATGTGCACAACAGTATGAGCTATTTGAAAAAGGAATCACATGCAATAAATAAAATTTGCCTTAAATCATAAGAATACATTTTTGTGATAATTATAATGTTGTTTTCAGGAAACCATATCATTTTGCACTAGATAACAGATACATGTCAAATATTTGACAATTTTATTTCATTAATAAATAAAACTATTAAGTACAGCAAGCCAGTGTGTAATATATAATAACATAAACAACAAATGTGACATTATATATTTATATATAATCAAAAATAGCTAATAACCACCATTTAAACATTACCTAATGATCAGTAAAGTAGATAATCTTATTCACAATTACATTCTGAAAACTTAACTTAGAAAATAAAGTATAATATTTCTACACAACTGCAGTTACTCATAGAATCTCTCTCTCTCTCTCTCTCATACACAGTTAGCAAAAAATAAACTGGCCATTTCAGAGAGCTTATGTGAATGCCCTTTGAAATGGATAATGCATCCAACATGTTAAAAGAGATAGAATTTCAATTTTAGAAAATTTGTGTGATGCATGTGACATTTGTCAGATATATTTTAAAAAAAATCTGGTGATAGAAAACACTAAAATCGAAAGAAATTTTTTAACATGCTTATAGATGATAAATTATATTAAAAAAGCTCTAATAAATATACTTATTATGTCCCCTTTCAATGCTGAGTAATGAGCTGTAATTGCAGAACTATATTTTTCACAGTTGACAAGAGTGAATTAGCCAGAATATCCAATTATCAATGTGAGGAGGTGAATGCATAAAATGTTCTGAGGGCATCATGCTTTTGCCTTACGGACATACCTCAGCATATCATTTTACTACGCATTTATGATGGAAGCAGTACAGATTCCATTTGCATCTATTTCAGCAAAACAATATAGATCTATGGTGAAATTAGACATATAACCACGCCAGTCACTTTTTAATAATGTAAGTATTTTCTGCTGCCCAATATAGACAATTATGAATAATAATCTGCCTATTGAGTTCAAAGTGTCTATTTAAAAACATTTCATGACCAAGAGATGTCAACTGCAAATCCAGCAAGAAATTGTAGTCCAAAAGTTTCACAAGTTTGATATTTTATGGATAAATATGGAAAATTTGCAAAATTTTCTGTGTAGAAGAATATGCCATATCCACTATAGGTTAAAACAACTGGAATACTTATACTACCATATAGAGACTGTATAGATAGAGATATAGATGCTGGCGGTAGCATATTTTTGACACTGAAAGACTAAATTTGATTCTATCCTTAATTTGAAAGAATGGCAAGTAGACCAGCTCTTCAAAAGTTTTCCATAATCTTACATAAAGCATTAGGAGACACTGGATTGCTTTGTATCCTTTTCATATGATGGAATTTGTTTACAGCTGAAATAGTTTTGCTGGTTCTGATAGCCAGTAATCTTACCTGTAATATCTTTTCTAGCACTGTATGTATGATATGCAGAAAAGTAACTTATGCTTATGTAGAAATTGCCTTCTCTTTATCCAAAAGATAATGTTAAAAAGCATACACTGTGACGTTTTGTAATTTAAATGCTAATGAATAACATGCATTACAGCACCATGTATTGGTTACTTTTGGTATGATTTTTTTATTTAATAAATGCAAAACATATTGTTTGAAATATTTGTAGTTCAAATTTTATCATTTATACCAATGGTATGTATGCATACCAGAAAACTTTAAAGCTTATATAGTAAACTATCTACATATTTTTAACTACATTGATACATAATCTTAAAATATCATTCTATTGTGTACTTAGATTTTAAAAAAATCCATAAAAATTCAGTTATTTTCTTTAATAATTTCAAAAATGTTAGTTAAGTGTAAAAATGTAATAAATGAGTAAAGAGACCATAAATAATGGTGAAAGTTAACTGATACATAATGTTACCAACTTGGTTTCACGGGTAACAGAATGTGCTGAATTCTGTGCACAATGAAGAGAAGTATAATTAAAAATTGTGTATAAGAATAAGTAATGTAAAATGTAGTTCATTTTAACAAAGTGACAAAATCTTATTAATAACAATTACTCTTGTGAGAACACTTTACTATTTTATGAAAATTTGCATTTTGGGGTGAATTTGAAAACCCATGTGATATAAATTTAAAAACCTTGAAATGATGAAGCAATCGATTTTGCTACCAAATATGCCATGTTCAATAAATGAAATAAAGTTAGAAAGCTTGAAAACAACAGACCACTATTCTTTCCAAAATTGGTGTCTGAAAATAGATATCATTACTTCAAATTAAAACTAAGAATTAGAAATTTTACTCAAAGGAAAATGAAAAGGTCCCCTGTTCAACAAATTAGAAGGTTCAAATTTTTATTTCAATAATTTTCTCAATTTTTTTTTATTTTTCACAACTCTCCTGTTTTTAATTCCTATTGCCATTCCTCTGATTGTTTTCCTTTACATTCCAAATGATTCATCCTGTTATAAAGTATTTTTATACTTTCTTAAAAATCTTTTTTGATTTGGGATTTTCAAGTTGCTTCCTATTATCATATACTCTATTAAAACTTTTTTAAAGGATTCTTAATTGATTTAGTAGTCATTTAATGATAGAAGAGACAACATTAAATAACTGTTAAATTACTTATATTTAATCAAAAATAATAAGATTAACAATGGATTTATTTAATCTTAAAACAATCATGAAGATAATTAATTTATTAACTTATTTCACCAACTGTTTTTGCCAACAAAATATCATCAAATGTTGCAATTTTGAGATATTTTTTAAAATAAAGAAAAAATAAAGTAGTTATATTATCATCAAAGTCAATAGATAAAAATTTTCTTTTTAATTCATATGATGCCAAAACACATCAATTATTGACAATCATTTTTTTCATGGAAATGGTTGATGGGATAATACGTACATATTTTTTATATTAATCAAAAAATCATAATTTCATAGAATTGATCAAATATTAAGGAAAGCATAATTCCAAAAACTTGAGAAGGCAATAAGGCATTGATTTAAAATATCCTGATATATAAAAGCTATATACATCATGAAATTTTGGTGAAATAATGTACTAAGCTATTTTTATCTTATAGATAATTCACACATGTAATGCAAACAAAATGAAAAATTTGATTTAATTAGATTAAAATTAACTGCTATTATTTATTTTAATATTTTTAAAATAGCAGACATTCAAAATATTTCATTTATTTAAATTTTTAAAGCGTCATTTAAAGAATGCAATATGACCTGAAAATAATATTAGGAATGCAAATGTTAATAAAAGTAAATGAGAAAAATAATCACCTGAGTTCCAGTCATATCTCCATATGGGGGTTCACCATAAGTAAAAATCTCCCATAAAGTTATGGCATAGCTCCACACATCACTTGCATGTGAAAAAGTACCATAATTTATTGATTCAGGAGCGTACCTAAAGAAAGAAAATAGGAATTAAAACAACAATGTTCAGTAATAGGGTACATATCATAATTTTGATTTTAAAAAATGTCACTTATTTAAGAATCTGATGCAAAAAAAAGTTAGTTATTATACAAATTTCAAATATCAATATTTCATAATTCAAAATTCCAAATGTTTCAATATCTCTCATAATGCATTCATTTCCTAATATATATTATACATCAATTGTTTAAACTGAAAATTTTTCTTCCCTTCTAAATACATTAAAATCTTGTCCTAAAAATCATCAATGAAAAGCTTTTAGAGTGAAGTATTTTAATAATTAGATAGAAGTATATAGACATAAACAACATATTTTAACACATTATTCTTAACAGACATACAGTTGCAAAACTGTTTTGATATTAGGCATCTTACAGACACAAAAAAATTTTTAATGAAGAACAAGTATATGTAATACTATTTTTAAAAGAAAAATCAATTTTTTAATTTATAGAACAAATTATATATAATGATTATATTACAAATAGTTTGTAACACATTCTAAGTGTTTTAAATGGAACAGCCACCCACTTATTTCATACACAGTCAAGAGAAGATTGTGCATTACACACGAGGGGAAAATATTGATATAATGCTTTGGCAATAAGAAAAATCTTGTTTAATACAAATATAAAAATTAACTGAATAACAACAAAAGGATTTTTTTTACTGCATGATATTTTAATTTTTATGAAAGAAACCCACTGAAATCCTCAGTGTCTAATAGAATTACTCAATTCGTTTTGAAAAAATGTGAGTTCATGATGTAATTTATAGGAATCAAAAACTTGGAGCATTATTATGAATTAAGTTGGTTGGTTGGGTTTTACGGCGTAAGGTCTAAAATTGAACATGCTCCGCCAAGTTTATTATGAATTAAATCTGTGAAAAGAATAGAAAATGCTATTCTAGTGGCAAGAAGTGTTACTTCAAAGCTATGAAAGCAGTTTCTGTAAATAGGCATTTTAAGTGTTGGATAACATAGCAAATTAGGATGGATGTATCCTGTCACCAGATTTGAAAGATAAGCAATATGGTGAAATTGTAAAGACAATTTTTTGGTACTAGCATTAAACATTGCAAGCAAAAAAGTTCATAATAGTTAATTATTATATATTCTGTTAACCTAATTATCATTACAGATCAAGGAAAGGGGCAATTAAACATAATATCAGATACAAAATGACAGAAATAAAGTGCTAATTACAAACAAGTTTAGTTCATTTTTATGCTTGAAAATAGGAAAAGACTAGAAATAGGGAAATTTTAACAACCTGGAATTTCAAAAAATATCGGGGCATTTGTAGAGCACATTAATTATATAAACAACATCTTTTTTAAATAATTAAAACCTTTATTTACAAATTAAGCATTTGATAAAAAAGAATAACCACCAGCCATTGTTTTATTTTTAATGTCCTTTTAAGTTTATTTTCAGACCTCCTACAGAATTGTTTTGAACATATATGCTTGAAGCCTAAGTTATATGAGGATTGGCATGCATATTTCTCTGAAACAAATGTAATTTAGCTTTTTTTTCAAAACACTATTGATGGAATGTGCAAAAACAATCCTTTCTTTTATTATTCAGGTCTAGGAGATTGACAAATGGAACAAAGCGGTACTTTCTAGAGACTAATGGATAACCTTATCACAGCCATGTAAACCAAATGTGCATCAGTACGAGTTATTCATGTGGCCAAATCCCAAATAAAATATTTACCATTACTTTATAACAGTAGATCATTTTATTTGTGTCTAAATAATTTGTTTTCTTGAAACAAATTTTCATGGTCATTCATGTCATTACAAACATGCAATTTTTCTTCTAGATAATCAACAAAAATCTAGATAAACTTGTAGCAAACTTAATGAAAATTTACTATTTGAGAGAGAATACACTTAGCTGAGTATAAATAACATAGCTAGATATGAGGAGCAAATACATGGTAAATTATTTTTGATTTCTATGCATAACTCAATTTTCAATACAGAACTTTAATAAAATGAGCAGTCATTTGCATTAAACAATTAGAATTATTAAAATAGTCAGACAAGATTTATTCAGAGACAATAACTTGCTTTAATTCTAAAACGTTGTACTGCTAATAACAGCATAAATTGTTTGAACAAAAGAGCTTCACATATTTAACAAGTGAGTACAAATCTGGTGAAAGTGAAAATCAGCCTACCACTTGAAAATTATTGTCCAAACACTGTTGTCATGTGCCATTACTTGTAAAAATACCAATACTATCTTAATAAAAATACTAATACCTATCAACGGTTTTAGATGATGATATTGAATTGTGTTTAATATGATTTAGCAATCAATAGAATTCAATCAACTAGTAAAATATAGTAACAAAAGAATCATAGGGTTTCCAAAGCATTCATTTTGGAATATAATTGGGTTACAACAATGAGCTATACATGAAAAGAAACTAACATTATCCAAGATCAATGACAAAAAATAGATCAGGAGTGGGTAAGCTCTGTAATAGTCCAAGCCATTTTTTAATACTTAAAATTTTTTGTTTACAGAAATTATATTTATTGAAAACATAAGTAAAGTACAAAATATATGTCTCAGATTTAAATATTAAACAAATTAATTTTACTTCCCTGGATAATTCTTCAAAATTTTTGAATTAGTAACAGCACTTCTCAGTAATTTTTTGAGATGTTGGTTAGTTAATACTGATCGTTGTTTGGGTTTCATGAATTTTGAAGAGAAATAAATTGATTTACATAAGTATGTTACTCCAAATATTGAAACAATTCAACAAGCAGCCTTTATCAATTCAGAATACTTTGATTCTGGTACTAATTTCCAAAATTCAGTAATCGGCGTCGACTTATGTTTTAATTGTAGATCATGATTTCTTGCATCTCTATTAATTCTCTAGATGCTTTTTGAATTATAATTATATTGGAAAAGGGAAAATCACTTTGAATTATCTTAATTTCAAATGGATTCAGAAAATAATCAGGACAATTTAAAATACTTCAAGTCTTGAAATCTATTTTGGAATTTCATCAATATTCCTTCCAGTTTTCTTTAATTCAAGGAAAATTACAAAATGTTTTATTTTTAATGTCTTTTAAGAAAAGTTGTAATTTAGTTTGAAAACAAAATATACTCTGAGAGAGGTCAGATATTGTTTTATCGTTCCCAGCAGTAAATTCAGTGTTTGCAAATGTTCCATAACATCAGGCTAAAATATTACGTTTTGTAACCACTTGTCATTATCTATTAAGTTATTTCCTTTTTCTTTAGAAATGTATTTATCGTATTAAATAAATCTATAAATCAATTTAATTCATTGTAGATAAAAAAAATCATTTAGCAATGCAAAAGAAACTATAATGTCAATTGGATGTCCTTCATCATTTAATTCAAGAAAATTTTTGAATTATTGACGATTTTTCACATTGGTGCGATTTCGGATTGGTTGAATTTACTATGTGTAACACTGTTTCCATAACAGGATATTTGTAACAACATGTACTCAGTGAATTAGGCAGAGAATCGATATGAATTGCGGAATTGAAAAGCATCTCTTAAAAGCCCAGTAAGAATGGTTTTTTACATAACATTGTCGGAGCTCCATCAGTTGCAATGATTACAAGTTTATTAAGAAGCATATAAACAGTTTCCATCATGGAATCTAACGCATTTTTATTACTGACATCAAAGGTTGACTTTTGAACTGCTACTAATTCTAATAATTCTTTAACAATAAATTCAGATGAATCAAAACATATGAAAACTGCCAATTGTGGAAGATTTGTGAAATCTGTCGATTTGTCATGGATTAAGCTCAATGCAATACAGTTCTTCAAATCATTTTAAAATTATATTCAAGAGATTTCTTAATGGCAGTTAAGTTTCTTTCAATTGTGTGTTTCAAGATGGGAATTTGCTAACAACTTTGTGCAATGCTGCATTATTTGGAGCTAAAAAATTGAGTTACATCTTCCAAGTTTTTTCAATAAACTCTCCCTTTCCATACAGATGTTTTGCTTGAACAATATTCCTGGCAATAACAAAACTGGCTTAATCCACATTATTAGCTTGATTGCGAAGGGTCAACAAATTTGACTGTTGTTAATTTAAATTTTCTTTTACAGAAGATAGTTTATCTGGTTTTAATTTGGAATTTGGTGGATACTGATTAGAAAAGTAAGCATGATTGGTTTCATAATGTCAACATAAATTGCTAGTTTTATAATTTTTGACCACAGAATTACAGATAATACATGTTTTTCCGTTATTATCAGTAAAAAAGAAATTCTCCCACTCATTATGAAAACTTCTATTTTCTTGCTCACATTTTCTTTTTTTATTTTCGTTCTTTGTTATCCTATTTTTTAAAAACGGGAATTAAATAAAAAAATTTAGAAAATACAAATTTAATGTTATTAAAACAAAAACAATATGCATTACATACTATGAAACAAATTATAGTTAATTTATCAAAAATTCCAGATTAAAAAATTATATTCATAGCAAGAGTGATACAAATTGTTTCCTCCAGAGTACAATGTCAACTGATGTTGCAATGAAAGTTTACAAATTCAAAATCGGAATTCTGGAGTCAAACAATTACGTCATTGTTCATGTTCATTTGTGCAGTTTTCGATGAACCATATCATTCTCAAATTAAATGGAAATGAAATTTGTTAATGTTGCACCCAGCCTTTCATATTTGCTGTCAGTAACTTAAAAGACACTTTAAAATACATATGGAACGATATTTTAAAATAAAATAACACAAGAATGAAAAGATAACTAGGGTACAATTATTGTGAGCCACAAATAAGCATTCAAAGTGCAGTTTGGCCACCCTTGCTATAGATGTTGAATATGTGCTCCTTGAGTGATACAGCAGATGTTAAGGCAATAATTTAGTTTGCTCCACACATCACGCTGTTGGTTGTGTCTTTCTTTCGAATAATCATTCATCTGTAATGCCTGCACAACTGCATATGTTGCAGCTTAAATTGTCTGTTTTTCTTGTTGCTAGCGAGATTTGTTGATTTCTTAGGACAACATATAAAGGTCTAACTAACTCTGTTTCTTCAGTAACCTTGATCGGCCTTTTCATACATAGCCTCCTTTTTTTTAAATGTAGATACCAGAGAAGAATGTTTTGTTGGGTTAGTGGTTTGCATTTATACCCACAAGACTGATGTTTGAACGGTTTCACACTTTGAAAATTTAGTACACAAAACGCTTTCTGTTGTCTGGTCGCCATTTTGAATGGAATGCATATGTAGCATCAATGGAAACCACATGCACATTGCACATATGCAGCATGAAACTATAATTAATGCCCTCTCGTATGCAGTGTCATAGAAACATAAAAATTTCCAGGTTTAGACGTAGTGATGCATTAAAACCACGATGATTCATTTGTAATAACCTTGTAGTACACTTATTTTTGTCTTCGAATACTCAAAAAGTAATGCAAACCAGCCACAAACTAACTTTCAAAAAACACTTTCAGTTAATTATAGAATTCAGATATTTGAAAACTGAATATTGAATTTTTCTACATCAAAACATTATCTTATCAATATTTTAAGTTATAAAATATTCTGCCGTTTTGTCTTTTTTCCATCTTTTCTAAATTTATCAGCTAAAATTTTTCCAAATAGAAAACAAAAACAAAAAAAAAAAAAAAAAAAAAAAAAATGGAACAGCTGAGAATCTTGACTGAATAAACTTTCCTGTTTTTATTTCATAGTTATTTTGTATATATTTTTCTATAACAAATAAATGAAAAACGTTACTTTTTATCATGAACAGAATTTTTAAAGAAGATTTTTATCTTATCAATATTTTAAGCTTGCATTTTTCAAATGAATTTAAAATAATAACATTTTAACTGACTGACACATAAGCGATCTAAATAAATTATTATTTTACATATATATGGTAGGTTAATATAATGTCAAATAATACATTTTTTAATCAAAATTCAATACAGAAAAATTTATATAAATGAAATTTTATACAAATCAAAGTTTCACTTTTGAAAATTTATATTCTTAAAATTCAAATTATGCCTGCTCTGCAAATTTTATGAAATTTGGATAATATTGCAGCATTTTTTTCTTTTTTGAAATTTTCCCTATCAAAAGTGCAGAAGTCAAAAAAATCAATGACTAATTCATAATAATGAATAAACTATTGTTTTAGATGTCTTTAATTTTATATAGACACATTTATTTTTTATAAGGATTTATGGAAATTTTAAAATATTCAGTAAAATTTTGCAAACATCTTTAAAGAGTTTTGATTTTCAAAAATAAATAAATAAATAAATAAAAATTAAGTGTTTTAAGAAATTTTCTAGGTGTCATTTAATTTTTAAAGAAAGTTGTGACTTCCCTATTGAATAAAATTATATTTTTTTGCCAAATATATATACAACTATTAATACTTCATATCTTCCTCTTATATTTTATAACTATAATTTCAAAACTTTTCAAGCTGTTAGAACTCATGGTTTTATTTGATACGACTATCATAAACAAGGCAAAAAAAAGCTTTCATATAAATATTCAACAAATATAGCATTAATTACTTACATAATATATACAATAATGAATATTTTTAGAGTTTTCAATTTTATTTACCTGGCTACTTTCAATTTATTATGTTGCTTAAAAGATGTATTTCAAGTAAGAATAAAAAGAAATTACAAAGATAAAAAGTAACTAAATGATATATTATAAAAAGTTTCAATTTAAAGACATTTTTCATTTTTTTTACTGTCAATCTTTATTTAATCTACACAATGTTACGAATTCATAACCCAGGCCTATTAGTTTGTTAAATTATTCAATATATTATTGCATTTCTATAGGTTACTCATATATATATGAATAGATAAAATATTTGAGTAAGTATAAAGTAATTAATTTTCAAGGTCTAACTACTTTTTTAATATTCAGTTTAGTTCCTTAATATTCAAAAAAATTTTAAAGCAGAAAATTTTTTTAGTTCTTTGAAGTTCCATAATAACAAGTGTTCAGTCTTGAAATTAAGGCTAATTAACGAATTCTTTCAGGATTGAATACTATTGTAGAATTTTGTGGATCAATTATATCATCTTTCATGTTTCTTTTTTCATTCTGAACTCTTTTTTCCCCCACAATCAACGGCCGCTTCATTTCTGCTTTTGTTCATACAGATAGCCAGTTACAAATAACAATAAATAGGTCCTTGATCATCCCATATATACTTAAAATATGATCATCAATGAAACCTGTAGCCACAACTGAATGACTTTTCAAACCAAGGTAGGAAAAAATATTGCGCATATACAATAGTATTTTCAATGAGTAGACATAGGAAATCAGATATTATATATATATATATATATATATATATATATATATATATATATATATATATATATATATATATATATATATATATATTTAATCGAGTCATTGTGCTCTTGAGTTTTAAAGCAGAATTTGTTATTTTTTTTAATTTTGATGATACATAACTAATCTATTTATTCTATTTGAAGATTTAAAAAATATTTTATTTTCCAATTTTTTTAAAAACTTGACTCATTTATTACAGTGCAGAATAAAAAGAACAAAAGAGGTACAGAAATTGATAGTAGGAATGAATTTAATGAATACTGAGAAAATGAAATTAATTTTGTTAAATGCTTTCATTGAGAAAGTACTTTAAACATAATTGAAGACAAGATTTTAATAAACACTATAAAACACCGCATCATTTATGCATAAAATGAAACAAAAAGCTTGCTTTTAAGCTCTCAAGAGCTTTTTACAGGACTATAACAAACAACAAATATAGAGAGATTGAAGAAAAACCTACAACAAATGAAAACATTGATATGTTTAAGATGTGCCTAAATAATCACCATAGGTATACTTAAGCAGAATATTTTGAATTTTGAACAGACTTCATTTCATTTTATTCTTTTATATGTAAATTCTGAAAATTAAAATACTAAAACATGAATTCTTACAATGGCAATTTGTAAGTGACAGAGGATAAACACCAAGTAACATAACATAATTAAGGCATGTGTTGGACTTTACACGATAGTATCTTTCAAATCAAACACTACTTGCAAATTAAATGCAGACTTTATATGCAGGAAATCTACTGGAGTGAGATGAAGAGGCAAAGATCGTCAATTAAATGTGAAATGGTGGAAAATAATCATTTATCAGAATATCCTGCATGAAGGAGAGCAATGAATTCATGACATAAGATAAAACATTTATAATTGAAAAATCACATAATTGGTCAACATTTTTTGGTAGCCAGCACTCAATACCATACACA
The DNA here is from genome assembly GCA_030067965.1 of Latrodectus elegans. NCBI lineage: Eukaryota > Metazoa > Arthropoda > Arachnida > Araneae > Theridiidae > Latrodectus > Latrodectus elegans. Next base: position 61,972,066 of record CM057809.1, read on the forward strand.
TGCGTAGAAAACTTGAGGTTGTAGAAATCTCCATAAAATGTGTAGATCTCTGTAAATATGTTATAACCGAATAAACTTGCTTGTTATGCAATAAGAGTTTTTTCTTGTAGTCACAAAAGTTTAAGCATACCATATTTTTGTATCCAGATTATGCAGTTCCTTGAATTAATGTAACCATTCAACATAAAATGAGCTTTGTCCATGCACATCATTTATAAAGAACAATTGTTATATCCATATTACCAAATAAGAAATTTGTTCACAAAATTTAATAATTGGCTAGCACCTACTTGAAAATTCTGACACGCTGGAACTCACACAGAAGCATTTTGAGAACACTGGTCAGAAAATTTATAACTTACAAGGGGAACTTAGCTCATCATTTGGTTAACTTTCACAACAGTCTGGCAGGATATGGCAATTATTTAAGGTAAGATTAATCAAACATGAAAATTTTTTCAAATTTACATATCAAGTCACATACTGTTTCGCAATGCACAGGACTTCATAGTTATCATCCGTGCAATAAAAATGAATTGTATCTGCAGCATTACTTGCTTTGCAGAAAAAATCTTTAAAATTTCTTCACTTTTACTTCAAATGCACAATGTTGTTCGCAGAGCAAGGAAGTAAAATATACTGTATGCATGTAACAGTTTTTTTTTCTTTTTTTTTTACTTGGTGTGACAATGTCAATTATGATTGTGTTTCACAATGAGTGGTGAAATTAAATCAAGCTTAGTCTTGCACATGGTTTGTTTCTTGCTCATTGGTCATCATTTGCACACAAGGATTAATTAGACCTGACGACAACCTGAATTAGAACCAGGAGGTTTTATGCATACTGACCTCCAAACTATAATTGGCACTTGAGAATCCAGATGCTGATTGGCTCCACAATTACTCAAGCTGCAATTGTTTTCCTATTAGGCATTTGGCTGCAATTTAATTCCCATTTGCTTTTTCTTACAGCTTCTTATTCCTCTTGCTATTTTGTGTACTTTGCATTCTAATTACTATTTTGTTTAGTAAGGTTGTCTCAACATGCTGTATATATGAGGGGTCAGGGCTTTAAAAATTGTATCCCTAGTAGTGACTAGAAGATGAGATGTTTCAGTCCCCGTTACTATTACAAGTTGCTCTCAGACAATTTAACCTCTTTGAAATTCTGTGATATATGGCATTTTATGAATCAGACAAAAATGCCCAGAAAACAATTTCGTTAAAGTACATTCATAATATATTATTTTATTAAGAAACTGCTACAAAAAAAATTATATTTGAAGACTTGTGAATAAAACTAAACTTATAAAGAGCAACTTTATATGTTAATTATATTCACAGGCGTTTTGTTTATTTTAATACCATTTGCACATTAAATAGTATTGTTTTCAAAACAGAATAAAAGATGTAAGGAATTCAACTCAACAAAAATAATATTGCTCTAGGAACACACAATTGATAAAATGTATATTTAAAAACAGAGACAAATTCTCCAATATTGGAATTTTTATGACTTTGATTAGAATTTTAAAAAGGAAGAAGTTCGATATGTATGGAAAAGATTAAGGAAAAATTTACACAGTTAAAATAAAAAATTACATGTCATAAGCAATACAAATAATAAATGAAGGTTTGAGGTGAGCATAAGAATGTCCTGTTATATATAATTTTTACTTTATTTTCTATTTATTCTAATTTTATTTCATTCTATCAGAAAAACAAATAAAAACAATTTGATGCACAGCATGTTAATCAAAATTATTTAATAAAATCAATAACTATTGCGCTATTACTTTTACTCATGAATTTATCATCCCTTTATCAATGAAATTATCACTAAATCACTGTCACATAAAGTTATTAACAAACTACTTAAGTCAATGATGAAATGGCATATGATATTACACATTTACAAAGTATATACGCAGGTTTTTGAAGGGAAAATATCATAAATATTGAGGAATAATGACATATGTTTATCATTTTGTAAGTTTTAACATAAGCACACAGTGGTGCAAATGAGCTTCAAGCTGTATCTTAAGGTTAATGGACATGAAAAGCTCACCCATTAGCAAGTGCCTTGTAATTTTGAACCACAGTCAGGTGACAAGGTGACACCTGAGCTGGCATCCTCTCCACAGTCACACCGCACATTGGAAGGAATTTGGATGTCAAAGATTAACACGGACAAGTCCTTAACCCTTAAAGCTCCAGCAACCCAGTGAGGAAGAATGTGTGGTTAACCTCCCAATCAATGGTCACAGCAATATATTTCACTTTGAGGAGCTTAATGGGAAATGGTGTGATACTACTGAACCACAGGAGCAAGTGTTAATAGTAAACATTAAGAAATGCAAACAGTTTTATTTCTTATTTAAATTTATTCTGATAAATTCATGAATTAAAAATTATTTTCACAAAAACCATTTTATTTAAAAGTTTTCTAATTTGAAAATTTTTTAAATGAAATGATTTTTATTAGAATAATTTTAAGTCAACCCATATATTTTCTTATGTACTTTATATTCCTGCTATAATATTTAGCAAGTTTATGTAGACAAAATTCAGGAAAATTATAATTTTTCCATAGGACAAAAAATAAGACTATATGAAAATCTAAAAATTCAAAGTAATTTAATATTAAATTACCATTTCACAGGCCATCGACCTCCAGTACTTGCTCTATAATATTCACTGTCAGATCTCAAAGCTCTGGAAAGTCCAAAATCACTTATTTTGGCCTATCAATAGAAAATATATTTGAATTCAAAAACAAAACACAGATAATATAAAATGAACTTACAATTAATGAAGTTAATTATATACGGCATTCTTTTAATGCAAATATACTTAAATACTGTCTACCATTCAATATCATCCCATTTGTCTTGAAGTTTTGGAGCAGCATTAACATGATATTTATCTTTTAAATTGACAAGAAAAATTTGGATTTTGGGTATCCTAGTCAGCTTTCTAACCAATTTTAAGATTTTCATTTTTGATTATGGTAAAGTGCTAATGATACCCAAATTTTTTAGAAATAGTTATCACTTGAATCCTTCTTTATTCACAGAATTAATAAAAAAAATCATCATAATCAGTATCAAGCATGAAGTTGCAAATGCCAGAATTATACATTCTGTTTGTCCAACAACATTACGAGTCTTGTGAATTGACAATTACTGATTTGGTGTTTTTATTTCTAAATTATTTCATGTTCTCTGTCAATGAAGATAATTCATAGTTATTAGAAAGAGGATTATTAATTCTGTTTCAGAATACTTATTGTTCATTCAAATTTAAATTGAAATTTGGAAATGTTTAAAAATAATGTAAAATGATGTTTAATAACTTTCAATTCAATAGCTGATCATATGTGATTTTAAGCACTTATAACATTCTTTAATAAATACAGGAATTCTTTATACCTCAGATAAAAATATTTAAATATTTTATGAGCTATTCAATAATAGCTAGATTGAAAACAGCCTTTTTCATCTTTTCTAAAAATTATAAATATTTACATACAGATTCATCTTATTGAAAACTACATGAACACCTCTAGTGCTGAAATGTTATTTCATTTAAGAATATTAGAGTTCACACATTTCCAAGAAAAATAAAATTTCTGGAGTTTTCCAAGAGACAAATCAAAAACTTCCAAGAAATATTGACACATTAATTTTGAATAAATTTTCTTTTATTTAAAAAATTGTTCTTAGCCAAATATCCATATAATTAAGTATATGCAGCATTTTTAATCGATATTTGTAAATAGAAATAAATAATTACAAAAATTAATGAGAATATTTTTTTATTAAAGTTAGAACTATATTTAATATAATTCTGAAATATAATTCTAAGTTCAAAAACCTTCAATGAATTTACAGATATAACATATGAAAGTTTATTTAAGTACTTTTTTATATTATTGAATAATACACTGTATACAATAAAGAGTAACTTAAGAGATTTCAAACATTTTCAATAGATTCCCATTTATTAATTTATTGAATATTTAATGATGCATATAATAACCTCTTTTCAAATATAAATATAGTTATTCAAAACAAATACAATTAATATATAAAATTTCCACAATGACTTTCTTCAAATTATTATTTAATAAAAGCATTTCTGATTTTTTCTGCTGACTTTCAAACTTTTAAAACTATACAATTTAACATACATATTATAAGCTTTTTTTATTTCTCTAACCATTCAATAGATTGTCACATTTTTGTTTATTTATATACAGAAATAATAAACACATACACGGGTCACTGAAAAGATGTTATCCACAGAGCATATTAAATAATTTAATTCAGTCTTTATTTCATTGATAAACGAATTCATCCTGATTTGCTGAAATGTTTCGCAATTTTTACCAAGAAAGATATGGAAATTATATTTTTACTAAAAAACTTTATATTTAAATATTAATATTCAATGAAACTTATACAGTATAAAGAAAACAGAAACAAATAGAAAAACAATTAATATCACTCATTTGATTGCACATGACAATGTTGGTGATTATTTCACTTCACACACACATAAATTTAAAAACTACATCAAGTTCTGACTAAATTGGATTATTATAAAATTATTTTGGCTGAACTAGATCCTTATATTAATTATCAGTTATGAAAACAACAATCTTATATCGTTTGAACCGCCATCAAGTGGTAGCATTAAGAAATAATACTCAATTTTATTTTTAGATAATTTTATTCAAAATGTTAAAATACTGAAAAAATGACAGAAAATAAGTTGTAATATTTTCTAACAAAAAATCAAAGTAAGTGAAAATTCTAGACCAATTCACAATTTTAAAGGAGTTGAGTAAAAAATTTCAAGAGTTTCAAGGGCCCTTAAAAATTTCTCAATTTTCAGGAGTTTCCAGGAATTGTATGAACCCTAAAATTTATACATTAGCATTTTGTAGCATTAAAAGCATTATCGTACTTTAAAAAATAATTTATATGTAAATGGAAAGTTACTAAAAAGTAATTACATAGGAAATGTAACTTATTCTTCTAAATTATTCCTTCGAATTTGAGACAGTTTAGAAAATACACTTTTTAGTTTCAGAGCATACTATACACAGGAACTCATGTTGGATTAATAAGTATATGCTATCTGGAGCAGTATAATTGTGATAATTGAAATTTAAAATATACATTATTATTTATGATCATATGTATAACGAAATTACAAGCATTTAATTTTATGTTATAGAATTCTTTTCTTTAGTATGAAAAATAAGTTAGAGAACAGAATGATTAATAATTTCAAAGTATGTAGCTATGTATTTTCTTTAAAAACAGTATAATTCCAACCTTTTAATTCTTTAAAACTGAAATACAAGAGTGACAAATTTTTATTACTGAAGTTTAAATAAGAAAATTTTGACTTTATGATTTTACATACTTTTAATAGTTAAAATGTTCCATGCATATCTGTTTTACACAAAAATTTTAAAGTTTAACAAATATTTATGTTTCAAAAGATTTCTCTAGAAAGTATGCAAATACAATCAATCTACATTAGATTTCATTAGTATGCAAAGTTTTCCGAAAAGTTCTTCGCAAAATTTTAAAATTTATCCATTATATTATCTTGAATTTTAAAAAATACCCTGCTTTGACAATGCATCAAGAATGAGTAGCCAGAAAATTATACAAATTTCAGGATTAATGTGTTTCAACAAGCTAAGCAAATAAAGTGAAATTCACAGATCTCAAACAAATGTGAATAGGATATAAAAGAAGTAACATGCAGAATGTGTGATTTCCACACCATTATTTTGTCAAAGAAATTGAAACTATTGTCTTGTCTCAGAGGGAACATGTTATATAGAAGAAAAAGCCAGGCCACCGTCAATGGTGCAAATTATAGAAAATTTTATGAAGTGTAGGAGGATCAGACTGATAATGATAGATTAATCTATACAGAAAATCTTAGCTGATACATATCTGGATACATCCATAGTGCATACATATTGAAGGAAAGAATGTTTGAAGAGGGAACAGTGTAAGTTTGAGGGGTGTGATCCAGCCAGTAACATAAACATACAACGATTGATGCATCCGTCATAAAGCAATGCTGACCAGCAAGCCATTTCTGCTCCAATTTATGAATATTCCCATATCAGTAAAACCATTGTCATTCACCCTACAGCATAGGTATCAATGTCTGTAATGGTGCTGGGTGGGTTAAAGAGGTATGAACAGGAACATAGTCATTGTATTAAATGAATCATGCTTCTATTCCTTCACTGATAGTTGCTGTGGAGACAAGCCCAATGCAGCAGCAATTGCAGAATTACACAGCATGATAGCGTGGCATCATATTTTGTGATACAATTCTGTATGATTCCAGACCTAATTTTATAGAAGATAGTTTAGTCTTACAGACGAGTTGAAAAGCAATATAAAGATAGCATAATTCTTAAGTTAATTTTAACTTATTTATCAACTAAATGTTTAAGCAAAATCTGATTAAAACATAACTGGAATTATCATTGGATATTACATTGGATTCATTGGATTATCTTTTTTATCAACCAAATGTTTAAGCAAAATCTGATAAAAACATAACTGGAATTATCATTGGAATAAGTACTTGGGACTTTGCATTATTTTATTCAACTGACTAAACTGGTTGCAATTTCCTTAGAATCGAACAAATAATTTTAAATACACTTGAGCTTTGCATGGAGAAAAGTGAAATGTTTTACACTGTGTTGCATTAAAGTATTAAACTGTCACAAAATTAAGTATTAAAAACGTGCATAAAATACCTGAGTTTTTGAAGACAATAATATATTTCTTGCTGCTAAATCCCTGTGGACAAATCTTTTGCTTTCCAAATATGTCATTCCCCAGGAAATTTGAGCAGACCAAATGAGCATATCATTTAGGTTAACATCTTCAGGATAATCTAATATATAATCTAAAAGAGATCCCATAGGGATCAGTTCTTGAACCTATAGTTAGAAAAAAAGGTAAAATACTTAGAAATAATAATGGTATTGAAATGATAATAACTGAATAGTTTGAAAGAAACCAAATGACTAATATAAACAAAACTTTTAAAGTTTCATTTCAATATATCCAAACTTAAGTATTAACAAGTTTATTAATTTTTCAAATTGTTTATATACAGCAGGGAGTTAAGAACACAAGCTGCAAAAATAAGGTATAACAGCACATTTAGTGTTCTAAAAGCATAAATGAAAATGATTCAAACTTAAAAGTAAACTTTATTAAATTAATAAAATGATTTTATTTGTGTTATGCAATACACATCTCTAACAACACATCTCTTACAATTAAATATAGTTATTTTAATATAGTTTATAATAAAATTTACAGTTAGAAGATACTTATCAAACTATCCACAAATAAATGAATAAGAGAAACAATTGTTTTACATCTGAATAAGAGGCATGCTATTGTCTTTTCATGATAATAAAAGAAAATAAATAATAAGGTTTTTTCAATAGATGTCATTCAAAGTCAATGAAACTTTATAAAACTGTAAATTGAAGAAATAAAATTAAAACTAATTTTCTCTGACCTAACAAACTAAAACATAAGCTATAATGTAATAAAACAGATAAAATGTTCTGAAACTGCATTATAAACACAATTTACAATGTATTTATACAATATTTGTAATGTGTAACATAAGAAAATTATAATGTAGTTTCAAAGTTTTTTATTATTATTATATTTTTATAAATTAGACCTCTTCAAGATTTGGTACTTGATACCTAAACATTATAGAAAAATTATGCGTTACTGCAGGCAATTGTTTTCTCAGTAAATGATTGCAAAAGGGAAAGTCATTTTAGAACACAATATCAATAAACATGCAAATTTTTTTAAAATGAGAGAAAAAATTCTAATTTTGATCAGTTAGTTTTGGATCTAAATGATTTAATTATCAATGGTAGTTAAAACTAACATAATATGTGACCTTTTATTTAAAAGGGGATTCTGTTTAAGAACTGTAATTTTTGATTTTCAGAAATTTCATCTGAACTTCTAAATTGGGAGAACAGTCCATGACCATTTAATATAAATGGTGGCATGTTTAATATCAATCTCATCAACTTATTGAAACAAAAATGACAAGTTAAAAAAATAATTTTCATAAAATTTTGCATTTAAAAGTCTTATGACATTATCAATAGAAGCACTAGGGTGCAATGTCAGTTCAAAGAGTAAAATCATACTCTATACCATTTCTCAGTGGTTATTCTTTTGCTCTTGTCTCATAAAATCAGAATCATAATATGTGATCAAAAATTATTTCTCACTGAAAAGTTAGAGTCAAAGTTGGAAAAATACGGTGAAGCTACAAGATTTGTAGAAGAGCAAAACATTCAAGAGAGATGTTAATGTCATTCAGTGTATTAATAAAATAATATGTTATTTCAGTTCTAATATGCCTTTAAAATATAAAAAAAATCCACAATTAACTCAACAAACTCATTTAAGGAACTTTAAGAGATGATTTGAGGAACACATACATAAAAAAATCATTTTTAATCAGGGTTTTGCCAGAACATTTACAGCCTCAATTAAGCTTTGAAAAAATGAAAAAGTTTGATTGGAAATTGGCGCATCATTCTTCCCATTTTGGTTAATCTTATCTATTCTAACTTCCATATACCAGATCTATGTTTGAAATTTTAAATAGAAAAATGTGTCAGAAAAAATAATAAAGATTTTATAACTTTCCCTTCTTTGAAATAAGTTTCATAGTTCAAGCGTTATGAAAGCAGGGTTATTCCCATGAAAAAGGAATTTATAAATCATGATTGTATGATAAATTAATAAAAATATCATTGATATATAGTATTTCATACCAAACACCTTTTTAACAGAAAATTTTAGAACCATAACAGTTTTGCTATATAATGATAACTGGATTAAACAAAGTTTAGAGCTGAAATTTTTTAGAAGTTACCACACTTCTTTAAGATAAATTTATTAATTTAGTTTGTAAAACAATATTTAATAAAATTTCTTTTTATACCTTTATTTTTTTTATTTTAACATTCCCAATGATAGTAATAATACTATCAATATAAACCTATTCAAAAATTTCAAAGGAAATAGCTATGACAGTTGTCAAGTATTCTCTTCCATTTAAAGAAAACTTTTAAAAACACATTAATTTAAGTGCTTCTAAAGGTTGAATTCAAATTTTTTTGAGTTACACTGAAGAAATTAAAAGTAATTGACATATTATCTAGGTAGTTAAAATAAATAATATATTTGCATAATATACAGTATAAATGCAACTTAACACTGGCATTAGCACTGGACTAAAAAGATTAAAATTTAGTGTATTAAACAAGTGGTGAAACACCAAGCATCCTTATTTAATAGAAGAATAATGCGAATAACATATTTTAAATATTTTTCAAGAGCCTAAGTTACAGAAAAGATTGATATTGCTTATACATACAGAAATATTTTGCATCATTTACTATTTATGTTATCTATTTCAAGCTATTTGTACAAAAAATCTTAACATTTTGTTGATTAAATCCTTAATTTTCTTGTTGAATTTCTATTAAATACACATACAGGGGTTACCCAAGATGTTTGTAAGGTTTTTCTCCTTGAGCTTTTGTGTATAAACTATTTGTTAAAAATTTTTTCCTTTAAATTGATTAATTATTTTCAGTTATAACATTGAATTTACAGATTTAATGCTATTCTAATAAAAAAGTAAAGAAAATGCAAGAAAATTGCATAGCAATATTGCTTTCAACCAAAAAGAAAGTCTAGACAGATGAATTATTACAGAAATTTAGTACACAAAGATGATATCAAATTCGTCTGAATATAAAATCGTTACATATTGAAATATTTTTATTGAGAGATCATAAAGACTTTTTGTTATCCATTGTTTGATATGATACAAGACATATTTGGGGAAATATTAAGTTACAATACTTTAAAACGTTTAGTATCAGTTAATAGAATTTTTATTAATTAGATGAATATAAGAAATTAAATAAAGGAATTTAATAAAACAATTTAATAAAAGAAAAAAAGCACAAAAGTAATATTTAATTGAATGATAAAGTGGTTTGAGAATCCGTTTTATTCACTTAAGCATTTATATCTATTTAGCTAAAAATGGCAGAATTAAAAGTAGGTTAAATTTATTAAAAAACTTTTAATTATTTGCTAAACAAATGTTGCTATGAATACAAATTCATTTACTATACAGTTGAATATTACTTCTTGTCATAAAATTCTTTCTATCAATTTAAAAAGTAAATACATTTTAGTGGATATTGCAAATCTAGGTTGTAATACTAAATAAGAATAAAGAATCAACTAAATTTAGAACTAAAATAAATTTTAATATATGGCATTAATGTATTAACTGAAATATAGTAATGCAAAATATGAAAAAATAAAGATATTAATTTTTTTTAAATTTTGTTACGTAAAAATATTTTTTTGTTGAGACACTACATTTTGAAATGAATTAATAACAAAATACAGCTTCAATATTGTTTTAATCATTAATCTCATTTTTCAAATATTAGACGGACATAATGTTATAATAAGAGAAGAACTGATTTTTTGTAAGGAGTATTTTCTTAAGTAATTACAGTCAGTAACCTAAACTAAGTAAGCTACCGCATTATATTCGATCGTTTTAAAAATTAAATTTTATTCTTCCACAAGAAAAAAAATATATTATTTTCTTAGTAATGCTTAAAAGACAATGTAACAGATGATTAAAGTAATAATAGGGAGACAAGTGCAATTCATTTAACCTCAATTTAAATGTAATTAAAAGGCTCTTCAATTTTAAATAAATTTAAAAAAAATTATTTTAGTTAAATTTAAAGATTAAAAGATATCAAGTATTAAATAGTAATCTGACAACAGTAACAGTAATCTGAAGCATTTCCTTTATTTATGATAAATTTTGTCTGACACGGACCAGCATTTAGAAACATTACACATATTTTTTAGTTTGAAAGTTTATTCAAACAATTGTATATGTTTTCAAAATCAATACATTAAAAACCACCAGATTTTATCAATAAATTTAAAAAATAACAAATTAAATAAAACTATGGAAAAGAGAAAAATTATTAACACAAATTTGACCATTGGCATAGTAAAATCTCATCACATTAATATACAATTGCGAAGAAAACTTTATGATTGGAAATAAAATGAATTAAGCTTTTCAGCATTGTAATACTGTTCGATTTTAAGAGAGAAGAATTTACCAAAATGAGAAACATTTTTATCTACTAAAACTCTTACTTTAAATCACTGAAATGAACCAAAACTGAAAATTAAATTATACTTAAATAAAAATTAAAAATTAAATTGTACAAAGTTACACATTTTATTCAATTTATCTAAGAAGCAAATGCTTGTAAGAAAAGAAAAGTACTTTCTGTGATAATTTGTAACAAAAAATAGATTTATAATGCATGGGATAAAAGTTATTGTAATTTTTAGAGTATTTCATAGTTATTTGACATATCATGGATATGTAACTAATGTGAATGAGTATTTAATGTGTAAATGAATCCCCTAGATTTAGTTAATATTTCAAGGTTTCTCTTTCCTTTCTTTTTAACATACATTGCAAATATCTTCTAGAATTTTTTGATAGCAACCAATATTCAATTACTGCAAGAGAGAAAATTAAGAAACCCAATGTTATCCTATACCAACAGAAGTGAATGCAAAGCATAAACTTATTTTAAGAAATGAATGTTTTATGAAATTTTATTAAATTTATAATTGGTAAATAATATGAATGGCTTTAATTTTTGAATGGTTGATTCGCTTTAAAATGAAATTTTGTAATGTCTTGCAGTATTTGTACATTAAAGTATAACTTAATAGCAAGGCATTACAGCTTGTGAATGTACTGTAATATTTGCACATAAATTGTTCAACCATACATACTGTGTACCAACTGGTCCAAACTAAAACCATTAAAACAGCAAAATTCTGACGAAATATATTTCTGAATTTGCCTCTTATTTCAAATCAAGTAAAGTGGCATATCATGAGTTGTCACATCCTGTAATAATTAATGCTTTAGCCTTTCGATCTATTGGTCTTGCAAATTTTCTGTTATTAAAACTTTTTTTCATTAGTCATAATATTTGACCTAGTATACAAATTTCTAAATGTAAAATAGTAATACACTTTATAACTAACATTATTGTGACTTTCTTTCATAACATACTTCATAAATGAGAGAGACCTTGAAAATTATTCATTTTATTTGAACTTCCAAGTTATAGTAAATGCTATGGATTTGTAGACAGGAAGGAATGTTTTATAATTATGTAGTTTACTATTTATTTATAGCTTACAAAATTAACAAAACATTTATTGTTATTAATAATTACTTAACAAATCAAATAATGCTTTAAAATCACTATATTTTACTCCACAATATTTTTAGCCTTTTATATCTTAATTTTTAAACCTTTCTGTGTGATTACTTCAAGTGTCATTTTGAGAACACTCAGATAAAAATATACAAATTTTCAAAGAATGTCTAATATTTTTTAAGAAGATAAAAATTTACAATTCAAATAAATAAACTAAAGCTTACATATATATATTTAGTACAAGAATAAAGAGCAAAAACATGAATAATTTATACCATCATCAAAGGCGGTCCTAAGCAGACACCTAATAGTTTAACAACACATTGATGATTTAATCCAACCATCACTTCAACTTCTCGAATAAATTCTTCCCTGCAACTTTGCATTTGTTCATCACGCAATGTTTTTATAGCTACATCAACCTTTAACAATAAAATAATTAAATAAGTAATAAATTTATAAAAATGTTAAAAATGAAATGATTAACATGTTGCAATATGATTTTTAATGAAGGGGACAAGTTAATTGTTAAATATAACTAAAATTGTAAATGTACACATTTATTAATAAAAGAAAAGTTCTTTTCCAAACTATACTATTTTTCAGAATAAATTTCAATTAAGTTACATGTACAAGCAGCTTAGAAAAATATTTATTTTTCGTACCAACTTTTCCCTTCTTTTTAATAAAAAATACAAAACATGTAGCATATTTCTATAAGTAAGAGTTTAGAGAGAACTAGTAAACATTAAACATACAAACTCATTGATACAGATAACATTATAAATAGCAATATTGCTGTGAGGTGTACTTCAAGAAATATAAAATTTAACTTTATTTTACACTTCTGAGATCATAAATCTATCAATCATCACACTTCTGATACATATAAATCTAATATTTTGCAATATAAAAGCTTATTTACATGATTTCTTATAACAAAACACTTTCTTCAGCAGGGTAAAATTAACAAATTTTTACAATTCAAATATGCAACAATGGTCTTTTTGAAGAACATAAGTAAAATGAATCACAAAATTTTGACAAACTATTATACATTATTTAATACTAATATATTCAAATTTTTAATATACTAAGCATAGACATTACATAATTTTTAAAGATAGCATAATTCCACCTGGAAAACTAAAAAATATTGCAATATATTTTACCACATGAACAAGTCTAATTTTGTTGAGCTGAAAATAATGCATTATAAAACTAAACTTCAGCTAAAGAACTAACAAAAATATTAGATTATTATTTTTTATTAATGTAAAAATTATTCTTCCATTTTATATTTTATAGATGGGAAATTCAAGAAAAAATTATTTTAAAGTGTCTGATTGCTTTCATTTTTATACATAAGAATTCATATTGAAATGGATATTAATTTCAACTAAATATTAACATAAAACAACACAAATTACATTTAAGGAAAGAAGTTATTTTAGGTACTGGAAATCGCTGACTCATTTTAGTATATTTCTTATAGAAGAATGAAACAATGAATACTAGAAAAAATAATTTCAAATGTAATTAAACATAGAAAACGTAAGTACAACTGAAACATTAAAAAATTTTACTTAATAATGAAGAGGTATCCAAAATGGATAAAATAACAAATAAAAAAATAGCAAGTTTTTTAAGTCAATTTCATGACTGTGTATAATTATCGGAATACTATATAATTAAAAGGCCATCAGCATACCATAGTAAGATCAGCAGCCTACTCTTAATGTAACATTATACAAAAGAGGAAGTTAAATGAAAGAACATATTTTCTACCAAAGAAACAATTTTTCTACTAACAACTATTGTTCAAGATTTTTAAAGGAGCAAATCTACTAAACAAGAATACAAATTGTCATCAGAACTAAAAATAAGAATAGAAGGACATAAAAGAAAAACCAACCATCGCTACTGATTTTTTTAATGCAGAATCAAGAATTACTGCTAACATTTTAAATATAGTTTTCAAGTGTTTAATAAATAATGATATACTACTATTTGACAAAAATATTAGGAGAAATTAAGGTATTTTATACAGAGACTCTATATTGTACCAACACAAAATTTTGCTGTAATATTTCTAAATATTTCCCTTGTGTTTACTATTTTAGATAAACAAAGAAGAAAAGAATTAATTTTATATCATTAGAAAAATATTTACTATAACAAAATATACTTACTTCTAAATTATTTTGGTTTAACCATTTTCCCCGCAAAACAGAACCAAATTCCCCTTCACCAACAGATGAGCCTAAAACGGAAATTGCAATATTCTATAAAATAGAAATAATGGATTTGATCTACAACGTTTATGAAAAGTAAATAATATAATAAAATTTATAAGCATTTAATACATGCTATGAATTTGATGCTGATCTTTCAATAAAATTTTTTAATTCAAATTATACTTGAGTAAGTATAAATTGTTAAAACATGAAAATTTCATTTAAATGTGTGAGACATTCCTTTATTTACAATTAAAGTATTTAAAGAATTTAAAACACTTAATTTCTTAAGGGTTCAAACTTTTTTTTCTTTTTTGGCTTACATAAGTATATTTTGAATTCCACAATTTATTAATATATATGTGTGTGTGTGTGTTTGAATTATCACTAAGAAACTACAATGCTCTTTTGTCCTTTTATTTCATTTGTATGTGTGTGTCTCACTATATCTCCTATGCACTTACTGAAGCCTGCATTTTGTAAGATTTTCAGCAAGCTAAATAAAAGGATTTCAAGTTCTCTTCATGCTATTATCAAAAGATGAAAATCTAAAATGAATCTGAAGGTAGTGAAATCAATATTTATTAGTAGAAAGATTCTTTTTACTTTAATACTTTTATCAATATTACTTTTTTCTGCGGCTAATGAATCAGAAAATATGAGCTATTTAAGCATGTAGGTACAATGAAATATGTTGTCTCATCACTTTTACTAGAAATTATAAACTAATAATACATATTACAAATAATAATTTAATTTAAAATCCTAAATAGTTTTGTTTAATAACTGATTGTAGGTAAAATTAAGTTTTGAGTGGAAAAATATCTAGACATAGCAATTAATTTTGATACCCTTATACAAAATTAAATAAAAAAGGGTAAAATGAATTATAAATTTATAACTGAATTTTCAATAACTAGCTTTATATAAATTGCAATTAATTTAAGAATACATTTGTACTGAGTAAAATATAAGCGAATGAAGCATGGGAATAAACCTTGCTAATAATAAATATCAATATGTATATAAGCCTAACTAATAACATATAGATAATTAAACAAGGTTCATACAGATTTTCAAGAATCAAATTTCTGAGTTTTAAGGGTTCTTAAAATATTTGGAATTAAAGGAGTTTGCAGGAGTTGCATGAATCCTTTTTACCGCAATAAAAAAATGAAGGAAAATGATATCAAGTATCTGATATAAGTATAAAAAACATCTTTTTACTACAATTTTTTACAAAAACTATGTCAGAGGAGAAAAAACTAATTTTATTGCAAGTTTCAGGATACATGAGCTACCATATTTGCCTGCACATAAGATAACACTTTTTGCCATAAAAATAGGTAAGAAAACCTAGGCGAACACTTTACATCAATACTCAGTTTTTGATTACATTCATTTCTGAAAATTTCATATGTCCAGAGTTATGTCACTTTTTTTTATCTTATTTCCTTTAGTGATCGTGGGAATATTAGTTACATAGTATTCAGTGAATGCATAAGAGCTGCCATCGATTATAACAGCAGTTTTGGTTTAAGATTTAAAGTTTTGTGAAATTTTTCTGCAGTTCAATTTCTTAAATTTATTGGCAAGTTATGGCTCAAAAACAATATCAGCTCACAGCATTGATATAACATAGCATAAAGCAACATGTGAATGTGTATGTTAAAGAATATGAAAACACTGATACAGAGACATTTTGAATTACTCCAACTAAGAAACCCATAAGATTTGACAGAATGAAGAAGAGGATCTTGGGAAAGCAACTCACAGTTGATATAACCAATAGCACCTATTTAAGCAAAGACAATAAATCATTTAAGAAATGCTGCAATAAAAATGCCCTGGATGGTATAGATAAGAATTTGTTGTATAACTCAAGTGCTGATTTAGAAGCAGTGTCAAGAGATTCTTCATATAGCTAAGGAGATGAATATCTGGATTTCGATGAAAATTAAGATTTTATTTCCTAATTATTACTTAAATATAACTTTACATTTGTACTTCATATTTAAAAAATACTATAAATTCATCACAATAAACAATAATTAAGTTTTATCCTTCAAAAATGTGTATAAAAAATTTAGAGACTTACAGGCTGATGCATCTTATATGCCCACAATCACAGCATTTAATAAATTATTTCAGAGTAACATTTCTAGCAGAATAATAATAATAAACAAAAAATAAATCATATTGAATTACTTAATCTAATTTAAGCATTAGATTACAAAACTACTAATTCAAAATACAAGATACTTAATTATTTGGATTTATAAAGTTCATTACTTAATGATAAATGAAATCACCTTTCACTGAAAAGTTAAGAGAGTAAAAAATTTTGTCTCACTTATGGGAACCTTATCACTAATAGCAAAATAAAAATGTAATACATACTAAAACAACTGATATGCCAATAAAATAAATGTGAAGTTATAAGCATACATTTTTCATGAAAAAATATTAATGAAATAAGTTTGTAAGACTATTTTTCCTTAAAAATAAAATTCAAACAAAAGTATACATTTTAGTAAGAATAATATGAACTAGTACAAAGGGGAAAGTGTATTCATAAAGAATTACATGGTACATTTAACAGTTTGTACTCCTTTTGTGGAAATTTGTTTAACAATATTTAAACAAGTTGTAATTCAAAAATTACATTTTGAAATTTAAGTTCAGTAAACAATTATAATAGTTTCATATTTAAAATTTTTAATGACATAAAAATTTTAATAATGCAGGAAAATATATTTTCCATTGTCATTCAATTTTAAATAAATGAGGTAGAATGATTCTGACTACCAAATTAAATTCCAATTTGCAGAATTTAAATTCATTTAAAAATTGTACAACAAAACTAAAAATTGAGGCAAATTTTTAAAATTAAAAATGTGTTTCAATGAATTAAGATTTACTTTGTCTAAGCAAAATAAAAAATTTTTGGTGGTAAAAAGGAAAAACCATACAGATTACTGACATTTACCAAATGCAGATAAAATTTATGTAAGTGTATTCAAACATTAATCAATCATTAAAATTTAAATTTGAAAATTATTCATAATAATGAAATTAATTGAGTTAGGATTTCATAAATAAACCTTACGTAATGTATTTAAAAAATAGTCCTAATTATTGCTTTTTTTAAATTCCCAGTTGCTAAAATTTATCATTTGGTTACACAAATTTTAAAATGTGCGTGTCTTAAATTCATTTTTATAAAGAAGTTTCCATTAGCTCTTCCTCAACCTCAGGAAATTTTCACCTTTTTATCAATTTGATAAATTGCTTTCGAATTGCAAACTCAAACAATTTTAATTTTAAGCCTATTCCTATTTTTTCAGTAATTAAGTAGTCAGTACATGTGAAAGTTAGCTACGAATTTATGGACACATAATTTTACTTAACATAAAATACAGTTTATAATTTTTAAATTTCATTTATTCATCATTGGTAAGATAATTACCCAGCATATAAATAAAATAAAATCTGCAAATATTTCATTTACCATAGTGAATATAATAAAATAAAGAAATAAAATTGGTATATGAAGTAAGCAATAAATTACCTATTTTTAACGATTCTCGACATATTAAGTTTGGTTTTGATGTAGAACATGGAATTGGAGAATCACTAGAGCACTCATCTGATTTATTTAAAGATTCACCATTTGTTGATTTATTTTTCAAGCAATCATAAGTGCTTGCTGATTCAGCTTGCTATCAAATATAAAACAATTGGTTTACAAATTCTACAAACTACATATAACTGATACTAGGTATTAATTAAAAAAATAAACACACATATTGCGAGTGAAATATTCATTATTCTTAATATTTTGATAGTTTATAAATTAATGTTTATATATTTTGACAAATTACAATAAGTAAATATAATTTCAAGATACATAAATTTGTGGTAGCAAATATTACTATATTGGAATATTTTATGAAAACAAAATTTGTTGAATAATTTGATTAATCTAACAAAATTTATAGAATATATTTACGATTGTGAGAAATTTTAACAGAAAAATTATGATCTTTTTCACTGCTCTAATATCCATAAATATATTAAACATTATTTAATGTAAATAATTTTATGTCATTTTATTCATCCTTACTGGAATATAGAATTAATTTCTTTATTTCATTAAAAAATAATAAACAAAAATATTTCTTTTTATATTCTAATAAAAATTTTTAATTAATTTTCCTTCTAGGAAATAAAATAATCAAAAATTTTAAAAATTATGTTTTCCATTAATATGGAAATTAAATTGACCTAAAATCTGATCTTTTAATCATTAATTTGACAAGTATTATGTACGATTATGAATTATGAGCTCAATGCAAGTATACCAAAGAGAATTAACATTGGTGAATAACATTCATTTCATGATATATTAGGTTGGTTTGTTTGTCACTCAACGGTTATTTTTTGCATACTACAGCAAATTAGACCGGGAACTATGGTTTAAAGTGGATTTCGAACCACTGCAAACATCCATACCCAAGGTGGGATTCGAACGCATGAACTGTTGAACCAAAGATAAGAACGCTAACCATTCCGCTGCCAGCTCGGCTTGATATATTAGAAACAACCTCACATGAGATTTAAAATTTTTAGTTATAAACTGTTGAAATAGTAACAATTAAAGGTTCAAAACAAATTTAAAACTTCCTTATGTGTTTTTCACATGAAATACTAAGTTCAAAAAGTGATAACTTACTTATTTAATGTAAAATTAGAATCGCAAAATGTGAAAAATTCTCAATTAGTGAGCCTTCATTAAAGTTTCATAAAAGGTATAACAAAATTAAAGCAAGATTCCAACAAAGTAAAAAGTTTTTCTGCTTTGAATTGTTATTTTATCATTGAATCAAGAGTATACAGGACAGGATAACATATGGAATAATAATGCAAACAGACTCTATAGCTTTTCTAGCACATACACTCTTTTACTGAAATTTTCCATGACCATTTTGCAAAAATGTAAATGAATTTCATTGATGCATGCTATTTTACTGAGTTCTATCTATCTATCATGAGAACAGCTTTCACCCAGTTTGCTTGTGCTGGTCGTATCATCAAAACAAGAAACATTTTCTTTTCAACAGGAGACACAAAAGAAGCACCAACTTATCTTGCTGAACACCATCAGAATAACTCAAGATACTATTCTAAATACAGCTAATTCTTAACTCCATAAGCCCCATTTGAAATGGACAACTCTTACTATTGTTGTAACTGCTACAAACCAGACTACAAGATTAGTTGCAATATAATCTTGTGGTAGAGACAGTAATGCTATATTTATTTTAACCCTAAACTATCTGCTGTCAAATAGTTTTTTATAGGGTTGCCAACCCTTTACTGCGGAAATGGTGGTAAATTGTTTGTCGCTCAACGGACATTTTTTTGCACACGAGGGCTAATTAGACCGGGACCTACAGTTTAAGGGGATTCCGAACCACTACAGACATCCATGCCCAAGGTAGGATTCGAACCCACGAACTTTTGAACCGAAGGCAAGAGTGTTAACCATTCGGCTGCCAGCTCGGCAGTGGTAAATTCACAAATCTTCTGTTAATTTAGGCTTGAGTTGTAGAATGATGAATTTTAATTGACAAAAGGAATGTTAAATTTTTTAAATATGAAAGACATAATTAGAAAGAACATTTTATAACCAATACGAAAATGTTTAACCATAAATAGCTTTAATATTGAGAATCTTTCTGGATTAGCAGAAGCAACTAGGTAAAAATTGTATCAAAATATTTTTATGAATAATCTACTTTGCAAAACAATACAACCAATGATATTTTCTATTTAACCCCTTGACTGACGAATTAAATGGAATTTGATGCGACAAAAAAAACTATTTAATTTCGCTTAATTGAACTACACCATCAATTTACACCATCATCCCCACTTTCATATAATGCATCCGGCTTATACATGTTACGGGGATTATTTATAATCTTTACTAAACTCAAATATTGGCTAGTATAACATTCACCGTGCGAGACTTCTGCTAAACTGAACTCTTACTTTCAGTGTGCTTTTTTAAATGAGAATCGTCGAACGAGTGAAGCAACTATGTAATCTAATTGTAACTTGCACGGCGTCCGCCGAAAGAAGCGCTTGACGAGTCTGACTCGTCAAAGTCTGTGATGGCCCAGGAAATCAATGACGAGTCAGACTCGTCAAAGTCAGTCAAGGGGTTAATACATGAATGAAATTTATGTACTTGAGCACTATCTGTGAATCAAATCATAGGCATAATTATGAAGACAACAAATGACATTTTTTACATACTCTTTAACACCAGTAATTTCAAGAATTTCTAATCTGAATAGCTAAGTTGAGGAAAATGTGGTGATATAATATCTATTTTATAAAAAATTTCTCTTCCTTCATTGGCAACCTGCAACTTGGGTTTTGTAGGTATATAATGTCTTTTTCGAAAAGCAATATTCATATGTATGTGTGTGTGATTTGTGTACGCATTTTGCGTGGAACTGTGCCGTCTATTCTCCATTACTTTAAGCTCTTTAACAAATAAAATAATCTTTTCAATTACAAAAGGAGGCAGATATGTTTGTGAGATAAAAACTTTTTGAATTAAAATAGGGCGACTATATGATGAATGGTTGTTTTTAATAGATATAAAAAAATATCTAACCAGCTAAATTAAAGAGTTGCAAGGACTAAATAGTTTTATAATCTATTCTTGTAATTTCATTAATGCTTTTAATAAGATATCAATTATTTTAGTGTCATAAAAATAAATGACATTTAGCAATTTTTACAACTAAATAATTTCCCAAAAAGATCCTGGAGAATTTTTTGAAATACTCAAATGAAATGAATTGTATTCAATTTGCATTTCTCCAAACTGTTATAATATAAAAAATGCATGAAATACTTTCATGCTCACCTCATGCTGACCCAAACAATGCATTTTATCTTTAAAGTTTAATTAATGGAATAAAATTTTTGAATACCTTATAGAACAAGGATAATAACATAAAAAAAACAAATTTCAATTCATAAAATTTTAAAATTTGTGTAAAATCTTAAAATTGTATGAAATGAAAAAACCATAAAGCAATACAATTATAAAAACAATTATCCACTTGTATATTTTAGAAAAAAGGAAAAACCAAGTGAAATTAAGAAGAATGTGCAAACATGGTTACAAAAAATTATTACAAGAATTAAACATGTTTTTCTTAGACAACTGTATGGAAGTACATGCTAAGAAACTTTAAATTGTTTTCATTTATCAATATCAAAATATATTTGATTAATTATTACTGATAAATCTTGAATAACCATAGGTAAATAATAATATAGCTGGAGTTGCTATAACAGGATACTATCAGCTCCATACTTCCTATGTTATACCCTTTAACTGCTAAAGGTCATAATTTCTATATTAATTACTTTAAATTATGTAAAAATCATTTAATATAACTCAAAAATATTAAAAATATTAACAGCATTGTTTTTAATCAATTTGGCTGGAAAACCAGAAAAAACTCTAAAGGAAATTTTGGATTCAACTGCTTAAAATTTTATGTAAAACTAAAAAAACCGAATAAAGAAAAATATTAAACAAAATAGAGTATAAATACTAGCAAGAATTAAAATAGATTTAATGATTTTACGGATGGCATAAAAAATCCATAAAATTTAACAGAAATAGAAAAAATGTACTTACAGGATATTTCTGTGATATATTTGCCACTGTAAGTTTATCTGAAAATATTACAGAAAATATAGTTTTAGTGATAATATTAATGAGTAACTACTTTAAAGCAATCTAGACTTATTTATGACAAAATAACTAACCTGGAGATATTGCATGTATTAAATTTGTAGGTAGTCCATCAGGCATTTGACGATAATGTTCAATAACATGATCCAAAGATTCCAAATAAGGACCATCATCAATAAAATAAAACATATCCTACAAAAGCATAAAAAAGTGAAAAAAATAGTAGCCAAGGATCATAAAAAATAATACCAAAGTTAAACCAGTTAAAGAATTCTGTAATTGAAAACTTCTTTTTGCATAATTCATTTGGTATGTTATTAACAAAATAATTAAAAATATTTTGAGAAATATTTTAAAATATTTGAAATAATATTATTTCAAACAAAATTATAGAAAACAAACTTTATAAAATTCATAAGTTGACTTATATGAATTGTGGATACATGAAAGTATTCACAATTACTAATAATTATTACTATTAAGAATAGCAATAATAAAAATATAGCAATAATTCTTAGTGCGCAATAGGAATTAGAGTTTTATTTCACTAGACAGAAGTTACACTGAATATTAAATCTTATTACGATTATATATATATATATATATATATATATATATATATATATATATATATATATATAAAGATAATCTGAGCATGGTTAGACAAATTTTATACATCCCTGAATAATATAATTAGATTAGAATTGTTCTAGTAAAATATTTATGCAAATTTACTGAGTCATTTGTTTGTTCTTTATTATAATAAACTGATTTATGCACCTAACATTTTAAATTCACAAGCAGTAATCTAATTTTCTTTAAAATAACTTTAGTGTATGTACTGAATGCATAAAAACATGACAAGACACAGTATAAAATTAGGATATTTCAGGACAAAAAATTTTTTTCGGCAAATTCAAGATTATACAAAGCCAGTATAAATAATAAATGACTTTTTGAATTATCACATTACAAGTTATGACCAGTAAGATTTCTGTGCTCAACAATCTTATTTTAATTACAGATTTTTGGAATTTAATGTGTGAAATACAATTTTTTTGCCAGAAAAAGATTTCCACAGAAATTAAAATCATAAGGTTCATAATCTCCTACCTAGATTCACCATTGCAAATATCAAATGGAGAAGCTAGAATTGAGTTCCTATTAGAGAATTGGTATCTGAAATAACAGAAGTCACTCCGTCTACAAAATAATTATAAAGACCACCTTTTGGAATAAACATAGTTTATATTCATAGATACCAATGTGGATTTCATAGAGTTAGGTCAATTTCTGATCAAATACATGAGAGGCAGATACCGGAGAAAACAAGGGAATTCTATACCAATTTTTATTGATTATAAAGCTAAAATGACAGCATTATTAGACTAAACTTTATATTGCAATGGAAGAATTAGATATACTAGCTTAACTAATTAATCTAAATTAACACTTAAAAGAGTAAAGTGAAACTGGAGGACAACTTTTCTAAAGTATTCTACATTGATAGAGATTTGCGACTGGTTGGCACTTTGTTGTAATTACAGTTCAACTTGATTATAGAAAAGGCTATCAAAGCATCTGGTCTCACTGCAAGACAAGCCATTTACCAGAAAACTTTACAAAACTTCGTATTTACAGACAACATAACCTTGATTAGTAGATACAGAAAATTTGTCACAGAGGCTTCCTAAGCATTAGAAATTGAGGCTGGTAAATTAGACCTAAAAAATTCATGGGGACTTCAAATAGTACACCTATTTCACAGCTATTTATAAAAAAAATTAACCTTTGAAACATATCACAGTTCACATATCTTAGAACTATCATTACCACTAATAATAATTTGACCACAGAAATAAACAACAGGCTCACTATGTCAAATAAATTCTATCAAGGCCTCAAAAACAAATTAAAATATTGATTTGATTTAAAAACAAAAAATTAACATTTATAAAAACAGTATTTCTATTAATCCCACTTTATGGGAGTAAATGCTGGGCTATTACTAAATTATACCAATATCATTTATTAACCTTTGAACATAAAATATTAAGAAAATGCTTGGTGCAGTCCATGGGAATAATATTTAGAAAACCTTGCTAATTTTTGAAATTCATCAGAAGTACAAGCAGCCTGATAATGTTAAGGTCATAAAATGCAATAGAATATGAGAGTTTGTGCATTTGTTCCAATCTAACAATGCATACCCAGTAAAAAAGCTCACCTTTACCAATCCCATGGAAAATAGAAGACAAGGAAAATCCTCAATTAGGTGGCTTCACACAGTGAAAAAATATTTTAATCTGATAAATAAAGGAAACTGGAGGAGCCTGATTATGGATAGGATCAGATGGCAATGACTATTAGAGACGGCCTTGGCCTGTAACAAGTTGAAGTGAAGATGATAAAGTGATTTACATTTGTGAAGCAATAACCAGAATGAATAAAATCAAATTTTAACTAAAATATTTTTTAAGGAATAAGAAATTAAATAGCAAATACAGAAATGTTTCCACTCATTTACAAAAGTGTAACATTTCTTATATCTGGATACATAAAAAAAATTTCTTTTAATCTGTCTTCTGAAAATTGAAAGCATAGGCTATTATAGTAAGCTTTAGATAAGAATATTTAAGTACACTTTACAGAAAATATAAAAATAACAGTATATAATATTTTAATTTAATATAGTTCAAAAATCACAAACTAACATAAATTCTTTTCAGTGTTTAAAAAAAAAACACTGAAAAGAATTTATGTTAGTTTGTAGATAGCATTAAACATTGGAGCGTTTAAAATTAAGAGTAAATTTTAAACTTCCAAATCCAATATGGATTGATTCTTTAGTAGTTATTATAAGACATAATATGTGATTTATATATAAAAAATGCAGATAATTATTTCCATTAAAAAATAATAATAGGAGTATTTTGATCAATTAAGCATGAAAAACCAGTAAGAATTGAATAAAAACATAGCTTCCAAAAATACATATCACTATTTCAGTTAATTCTTTACTTTTTCTAGTGCAAAAAAGTATAATGAAAAGCACATATATTGTAACCAAAATAACAAAATAATTATAAAAACCTTATTCTGTATCTCGTAATTAAAAGTGTTGTCATTGTGTACTACAGATAAAACGTAAGTATTTTTCTTTCTTGTGCTACGCCTGACTAAAAAGGTTCCATCTTTAAGGCCATGAGAACGAAAAATTTGAAGAGCACCCTGTAAAAATGAGCAATCATTAACCTCATTACTTATATTATAAAATTACATTTTGGTCTTTATGTTAATGCATTTTTATATATAAAATTGAAATTTGAACTGATACAATAGTTTAACCATTCACAAAGAATTGCATAAATTAAAAAATTTTACAGTGAATGTTTACAATTATTTAGTTAGAATTTCATCATATTACAATCATTTATCTCACTGTTAATTTAAATCTCCACAAGCAGTATTATTAAAGTTTATTTTCTGTAAAAGCTGGAAATTAGCTAATTTTAACACTAAAATTAGTAATTGAACATATTACTAGCAAAAATGATAATTTACAAATTTAGCACTTTAGGCAGGAAAACATAACAGATATTTTTAAAAATAGAAATAATTAAATGCTTAAATAAGATTAATTTATAAAAAAGATTTGACCTCTTAAAATCTGAGTGTATTTATATAGTCAGATTTTTAATACTAAAATACTTAAAATATGAGTATGCTTGAAAAACTTAAATTAGAAAAAACTCATTTTGCATATCATGTTTTTCAAATTGCAACGAAAGAAAATTTATGTATGCTTTGTTTTTTCTGAGAAAAGAAAGCAAACTATGAAACTAAACCAGTTTTAATTTAACAGAATGTAACAGAATTTGTTTATCAAGAGTTTAGACTGTCAACAAAGAATGCACGCCTTTTATAAATTTAAGAATGGATGAAGTTAGGTTCAAAAAATACCTACAATTAGAAAAGTTAGTAAAAAAAATTGGCTGGCTGTCTTCAAGAAATATATAAAAATAAAATAGATACAAAAAAAAAATCAATAGATATACGATTTCTCTGAATTGTTGATTTAATAGGATTTATAGTCAAAAAATTAATTCCATTAATTCAACAATATAAACATCAGTTAATGCATAAACTAAAAACTTATGTCCATTGAGAAAGATCTGTGTTACTAACTGATTAAAAATGGGCAAATTTTAAATTTCTATCCAAGGTTCAAATATGATTTCTGGATAATAATGAGGTTATTTGAGCATAAACAATAAACGTCTTTTCCTTCTATAAGAGAACAAAGTCATATGGAAAATCATTAGAAAGAGATTTATTATCAGAAAGAAATTTATTATCTAACTGATATTATTTATTAAGATAAAACAACAAACTTTCCAGAAGAGTTAACAAACATTGTCATCACACTTTCTGAGAAGCTATAGTATGTGGAAATTTGAAGATAACAAAAATTAACACTGTATGCTCATTTTTACTCTTAAAAGTTAATTTGACAAGGACCGATTACTTAAAGCAAATTTCAAATCACTATGAGCCCAAGGTGGGAATCAAAACTACAAACTAACCATTAAACTGAATGCTATTGTGCTAATCATTCAACTGCCACACAAAGCAGAGATGATAAAGAAACAGTGTGTCTGCAAGAATTCCTGAGTAAACTAATAAAACTGAACCCTCAACAGAATGCCAAAATAAATTATCGTCCAACAGATGACATCTGACTTTATTCAAGATTGAATAACTAAGATATTAAAGAATTTTATATTATTTACAGAACTGCCACAAACTCAGATAAAATAACACAAGACACTACTTAAATAAAAGGAAATATTGCAAGATACAATTGATATTCTTTGAAAAATCTAAATTAATGCAACACAGAAATACTTTACACAATGACTGAAACAAATAATATTTTCTTCTTTCAGAATTTAAAATCGAATTCTTAAGATGGGATACATTGTGCATAATTGAATGCATTTCTTCCACAAAATATTTCTTATTTATAAATGACAAACAGCATTCTATAATTATCCAAGCAAACTAAATATTACAATATGTATATAAATTATTACTTCTCTGTCCACATCTTCATGAAACCATTCAGATCTTGGATACAAAGGTTCAGATGGAACATGATTTCCTACAGGAGAAATGTTAAGTTGTATTTAAATGCATGCATATTTAGCAATATTAAAATTAGTAGTAAATTAGTAATTTCAAAGCTAGAAAAAAGACAAGTTATGCTATTCATAATATTCTGAGGGAAGAACTATAAAAAGAGTATGTTTTTAAAATTGAAAATAAAAAATTGCATACTTAAAATATTAATTTGAGGATTAAAATCATTCGAAAAATTAAGTGTATATACATATTGGCATATTTTAAATTTATACATGTTGGAAAATTGAAATGTATTTTTTTTTCTAGAAATAATTCATTTTTTATTATTTTTTATCATTAGAAGCAAAGCTGCCATACAAACCAATTTGAGATGTTACCACATAAAATATTTTTAGCAAATTTCAATTGAATTATAGTTAATTTCTATTTATTACAATATGAAAAAGCATATATAAAACTTAAAAAAACAATGTACTGAGAAAAATATATCTAAAAATCTTCATTGCTATCATAACTAAAATGACTTTCAAGATTTGATAAATTATCAGAAACATATACTATGTCAATCACTGAACGTTTCCTAGAAGTCATTTTTGATTAGAAAATGATGACATAGTGAAGTTATGGTCGTAAATACTAAGCACTCAAAATGCTGCAATTTGGTAAACAACTAACGATATCTGTTAGTCAAAAGCTAAGTCAAACATCTAATACTGTTTTATATTAAGAGTTGTTAAACAGTGGGAAAGCAAGATGTACTCCTCAATAACAGAATAAAAACACATGACCGCGAAAACTGAAGAGCAACAAATTTTTATACATTTGGGTTACCCATGGAAATCGTTGGATGCATAACCAGAGTAAAAAAATTTCTACATTCATCATGATTTTATCCCACAAATATAATAAGTTTTGTATTCTTAACTCAAAGAAGAATTTTAACTTAGGGACTAAGTTATGAAGGCAAATTCCATAATGGTTACTATCTCTAAAATGCTGATCATATAGGCTAGGCTACATGGACTAAATCAGAAGATAATGTAAAGAAAAAATTAAGTCATTGCATGTGGAACATCTTCAAAGCAAATATCAGTGTTAAAATCTGTTGCTAATTATTAGTATAGAAATATGATAATTTAACTTTCTTGCCTAAAAATGTTCATGTCTTTACAACATGCTTATTTAAACTAAGTTATTGCAGACATATTTAGTACATTATCATAGCTAGGGATTCCCAAAGTTATTGCAACAATACTCAAAAATAACTTTTGGCCACAGCTGCTTATCCCGAGACAAATTTACCGTTGGTCAGAATTTATTTACAAATTTTGACATTAAGATTTTCTATTGTGTCAAATCATTATTTTTATCTTTTATTATAATTTTTCATAATAGTAGCAAAAGGGTGCTGGTGGTTTCAGATCTTATAACCACCCTGTTTTTCTGGAAACATTTATTAAAGTTTCTGTCATGAGGACAGTTGTGTAGCAATTACCGTATATTACATTTTTACACTTAGCATCAATTGTCCGAATCTCCTTTACGATAACATAATATTTGACTCCAGATAATATTCGAATAATTCAGATTTTTATTACTTGGCCTATTTAACAGATTAAAATCTCTCGTCATGAATTTTGTAAGCAAATATTTTCTCATTACATAACCTATAAGTGCCAATACTGGCTGGCAGGTGTCATGTTCAGGATGTCAAATACACCAGTGTCTCCCAAAGGTAGCGTTAGTCATCTTTATTATATTCTCTGTGCAGAGATTTCCATCAAATAAGTAATCTCCGTGAAAAAAGCCATATATATATGAAAAGTGCCATCTATGACACATGCCAATATTGTCTATCTCATATGACAACTATTATTTCCGCTTCTGAGCAGACTTTCTAGTGTTGCAAAGATAATGTAATATCAAAGGTTTCTTGAAACTATGATTTATGAACTTATTTTATTTCAACAATAAGAAAACAATTTATAAAATACTGTAATTTCTTTACTTTCTTTTTCATCTAATTGAATGAAGATATTAAAACGCAATGCTGAAAAGTTACACACACATTTCTTATAAATTAATTATTGAGAGGAATCTTTCAAACAAAACATTCTAACTCTTTTCAATAACAAGCTGTTGCCTATAATCATACATTCTACGAGAATTAAATATTCACGAATTATAAGAAAATCATCTAAATTTTTTATTAAAAAGTACTTCATTTAATTTTTCATTATTTTATATCATTTTTATTTTACAATTAAAATATCAATATAGACCATCATTACTGAGATTTTTTAAAATTGCCATAACATAAATATTTCCTTAGAAAAGCAGTAATATAAAATAATTCTAATAAAAATGAAAAGCAATTACTTAATATTGACACACACTCTTGGTGATTATTTTTTAAAGCTAAATCCAAAGGTGTTTCATTATAATTAGAGCGAGGATGGCATGGAAAATTCATTGACAACAATAACTAAAAAGAAATTAGTAAATATTAATTTTAAAATTATTAATAAACATGAGAAATACACAAAATTATTTTTTGGTCAATATAGCAAGAAAATAATACAAAAGCCAAATTTATAATGGTTAGTAATCTGCAATACATACTTAAAGAATAAAAAAACATCCTCAAATTATATCCACAATAAAGGGAATAAAATATACACAACTGTATTGTAATTATATTATTACATAAAAAAGAATGAAGTAACTTTCATAAAAATTTATAATCGATATTTTGAAACAAAAAAAATTTAATATGCAAAATAAACATTTGAAACAGTGCTTCAAAATTTTGTAGGTAGGCATCTGTAGTAATTGCATCAGCCTAAAATTAAATAGGTATTTTCTATCATAAAAAATATATAAATGCATAGTATATCAGAAACAGGATGAAATTTAGTGATCATCAGATAACAAAACGTGTTATTCCAATTTTAAATAATATCTTTCTATGAATATGTAGATTTTATGACAAGAAGAAATCAAAGGATATTTCATAAGTTATAAATTTCAAAGACTAAATTTTTTTTAAACACATGAAAGATGAATGTACTGAACATTCAGCTATCAACTCAGCTTTGATGTACAATAACAAAATACAAAATTTCTAAAATTAAAATGTTAAGATTCATCAGCAGATTACAATATTTTCCCAATGACTAGTTTTGCAAATACAACATTTAATAACATATTTCATTAAAATAATCAATGACAAAAACAATTTGTTATAATAATATAAGGGCACAGAATAATTTCATTTCTTAAAAGGATGAAAAATTACTGAGGATAAAAATTTCTATTTTGAGAAATAATTTTTAAGATACATGAAGTTTAGAATTTTTTAAAAATATTTTTCTGATGTAATTCTGGAGTATGCATTTTCATAAAAAGTTATAAATATAATTCACTTTCATTTCAGTAAGTATAAAATGTAAAACAAATGCTTTATTTTTTAGCCAGTTCTGAATTTGTAAATAGCTAATTTTTCAAACTTTTTAAAATCATGTACCAAAGTTTTGCTCATATAATAGTCACCACATATTATCTACAAAAACTTTCAGTAAAAAGGAAAATGGTACATAATCCTTACATATTAAACAGGAAAAATAATATGTACAAATTAAACAGAACAGTCACATACATATTAAACAGAAAAATAACTTTTAACCTCTTAGCCAACTATCTAGAGTTAACTCAGGCAAAGATTTCTGTGCATTAAATCAGCTACTTCCAAGCTACTTGGAAGAAGAAATTAGCTTCATTGCAAAGCATCATGTTAGAAACACAGATTCATACCTGCCAACTTTCGGAAAAGTACTTCAGTAAAATTTTTCAGTTTTAATCCGTGTGAACACAGAACAAAATTATATACCTCTACTATTTCTTTTCCCCATCAATAGCTTTTCAAGTTGGAGCCTTCCTCTCCCCCCAATAGGAAAACAGTTTGATGCGTGCATTTTCAGACCGCTCAGAGCCTCTGCAACCACAGAGTCCGGGAAGTTATTTATTTGTCCCCACAGATGGGTTGAATTGGGTGCAAATTTCCGTTTCTCATCATGGCTAACGAGAAAAGATCGCCATTTTGTGTAAGATATAAAAAAAAATTTTCTTTCTAAAGTTTGCCCAGAAGAACCAAAACGTGTAAAATAATTCATGCTATTAGTAAAAGCGTAAAACCTGGCGATCTTGCAGAAAATTTATGCACGATGCATAAAAGTTGGCAGGTCTGCAGATTTGTTAGATTGGTATAAAATCAGAGCTTGGGAGCTTGCTGTACATACAATTACAGTTCATTATACTCAAAAAAGCGAGAAACCTTCAAGGGAAGGTAGTTATAAATGGTCTTAACTGCAATACATTTTTCTATTTTTATTGACATTTTGGTTTACATATTTTAAAACATTCTAATTTTCTGATTATTACAGTTTAAGTTCTATGTGTATCACTTTTATTGTACTTATATAGATGCAATTATATTTTAAAGTGTGTATGTATATACACACACGCACACACATATATAATTAGAAATACAAAAATATCAAAATTGATGTATAAAGCATTTAGATTTAAAACAAAACATGAAAAATAATAAGCATAAGGACCATGTCTTCTTCAGGGGGGGGGGTATGGTCAACTATGCAAAAGATATACAAAATCTTTACTGACATGTAATGAGTAAGAATTTAAGAAACTCGTGCAATTCCCCTAAAGAGTGTCTGCAATATAAAATTTAAAGTATTCAAATTATAAAACTAAAAAAATTAGCAAAAGTTTAAGAAATAAAATATAAAATCAACAAAAAAAAAAAAAAAAAAAAAAAACAATTAAAAACCCAAACATAAACCTTAAGGAGATAGATCCATTGCAAAGAATTCAAAATAATTTTTTCCTATTAATATTTATTTATATTTTATAAAATTTTATATAAAATTTATATATACCTTTTTACACAATACAAATTATTTTCTATTTAAATTTAAAAATTAATCTTTTAAAATATTATGGAATTTTATTATTAAGGAAGATTAATTAAAGTAATTTAAAAAATTAAACTAGTTTATTATTGTTTTCAAGTATTCAAATTAAACATTATCTCTGTTTTCTAGTATTTTCAATATTACTCCATATACTATAAATCCAGTTTATTTCACTGATTACAATATTTCTATAGATTTTAGGAGAGATATTAGAATTCTAAAGTATTAATTTATTTACTTTAATATTATATGTGTTTGTTTTGTCATAAATATCAATATAAGCCAAATCATCTTTAATAACAATGTCAACTTATAACTGTTAATGTTAGTTTTTATAAGAAATAACTACTTAGGAAATATAATTTCAATCTATTCTTCAAATTCAAAACTATTAAAAATAATAAAATCATAAATATAACAAAATGCATAAGGAAATTGAAAAATAAATATTTTTTCATAAATATCCAAAAATATATTGGCAAGTAAACTGGAAAATTTTAAAACTTGTGGTATATCAAAATTTTGAATAAAATATTACAATTTGAAAGTTTACTGGAAAAATTGTGAATGTTATATTGACAATGTATATAACAGTAATACAATGGATATATATGTGCTTGTTAAATCCATGGAATCCAAAGTCCTGTGGTCGGTCATTGAGCAATTATCATGGGTGCAATGGTCTGGAGAATATTTCCTTCCTCTTCAGATCAATGGCAAAACTGAGGGAGTGGATCCTCTGGTGGTGCCATCTCATGGAGGATTTAAAAAAGAGCAAAGACATACTTTCACTTTCATGGTGCTCTGATTAAAAGAAAAGACGTTCCCTGTTGACTTCAATTTGCATAGCCAAGGCATAGCAAGCTTGGCTTGTTAAAGTGTTATAAGCAATAACAACAATACAATGGATATGATTCCATTCAAAAAATGCTTGCCAATAAAACATTCAAATTTTCAATCCATAAAAAAGAAAAAGTGAGTTTATATAAATCTTATTCAAGTAGTCATAAGCAAATATTTAAAAATATAATTGTCATTTTGTCATTTTTGTTGGTATATATATATAAATCTTATTTCATTTATATTTATTCTCAGAAGTTTGCTTACTAATCTCAAACAAGTATTGCCAGTTTTTGAGAATCATATCTGATTCAAACTATTCATAATAGAAATGTGTATCCAACACGGTTTATGTTTCTGATTTCATTTACAGCAAAAATATTTTCATATAAATAACAGAGAGACAAGAGAAAATGTAAGTACTGGGTTGTTTGGAAAATAATTTCGTTTACATGAAAATGAGAATTGCTTAGCAAATAAATATTGTGTTGCATTGCACAAGGTCTATTCTAGTCCAATAGCTTTTATCATTTTTCTGGTAGTAGCATGATTCCATAGTCATAAACTGATTGGTTTTTACTTGCAAAAAGCTGATCCATGTAGAAAAAACTAAATTACTTTCCAAACAACCCAATATTATTTGGAAGAAAAACAAATGATATTACTGAGAAAAAAATTATTTAATTTAAATGATGAAAGTTAATTTTTAAAAGAAAGATTTTCTATTTGTTACTGCTAATACATAAATGCTCTTAAATATTTTTTAAAAAGTTTATTCAATTGCTATACCTTAATATTTTTATAAAAAGTTAAGAATTTAAAGAAATGAATAAAAATTTGAGAAATCACAGGGATTAATTATTCTACCAATAAAATATATGATCTAATATTAATGTTTTTAATGAAATAAAATGCAAAAAAAAATTGATATAAAGATTCATTTGAAAAATGAGAATGAATAAAATATTATAACTCTTAATCTGTTTATAACACACACTAAAACAATCTCATTAAATTTATAACTAATTATACCTATATAATTTTCAAGAAAAATTAGCATTTTTAAAATTAAATATTTTGACTATTTCCAATTTTATGTAACTCTTATTTCTTACATTTTAAATCTGCCACGTAGTTTGCAATTTTCAATCTATCAAGCTCATAATTAATAATTACTAATATAAATACAAATTATTTTATTTCATGAATAAATGTAATATAAGTAGAACAATATAAGCAATTAAGTATAACTTAAATGAAATTTTACAAATATTCTGAGTTTCAGAGTACCATAGAATATGAGCTTAAATAGTTGTTCCTGTCATACATTTTTTCTATTTTTAGGTATTTAAATGTTGAAATTACTTAGAATTATTTAAAAAAATTTTATGCAAAAGTACTGAAAGTATTAAAAAAATAACTTCATATTGAGTGTGTTAAAAACATACTAGTAAAAATTTCTAGGCAGAAAGAACATTCACAAACAATAAACATGTGTTGGTTTCTTCAAATGATATAAGTAGATGGACAATCAATCATCAAGATGACACTATTCCAAGGGAGTAAGCGAAAAAAAGGTTAGACAACTCATCATGAATTAGAGGTTTCTGTACTCTTCACAAATGTTTAGGGAGTGCGAACCAGACACTTTGTAGTGAAAGCACAAACTATGTTGCCATCACAAACATTTAAAAAAAAGATTCTTTAAAGAAGCTCATATAGTTAAAATGTTAATTACTTCTAATTTGCAATTTTAATTAATTTTGCAAAATCCATACTTCCCCCCCCCCCCAAAAAAAAATGCAAAATGCCAAATGTTTTGCAATATTTTTAAATATTTACAAAAGTCAGTAAGAAATTAAGTCAATAATGAAAGTAAAAGTATAATCAAAAAGAGAAAAGAAAATAGAAATTTTTTAGTAAAATAGACATTTCTCATTTTGAAAATCAATAAATTAGAGCATGTTACTCATATGATTAAATTATCCTGAAAAAGTTTAATGCAATATATATAAAGGTAAATAATACAAAAATATATTAATATTAATTACTTAATAGTAATTCACAAATAAATACTTTCATAATTATAAATCTCATTTTTTTAAATTTTAGCAGTAAACTTTATAAATTTGGTGTAGAAATTTTCAACTATGTTACTTGAAAATACAGTAATTTAATAATTTTAAAACATAAAAGCATACTGCTATTTTTAAAATTGTCTGAATAATCATATAGTATTTTTGTAATTAGAAAATAAGAAATTTAATATTACCTTCACTATTTCAACAAAACCATTTTCAGCTGCATAATGTAATGGAACCCAACCTGTACCAGAAGCTCTTAATTGTGGATTTGCACCATGTTTCAAAAGTACAGAACAAGTGGAGGTCAG
This sequence comes from Latrodectus elegans, assembly GCA_030067965.1. Taxonomy (NCBI): domain Eukaryota; kingdom Metazoa; phylum Arthropoda; class Arachnida; order Araneae; family Theridiidae; genus Latrodectus; species Latrodectus elegans. Next base: position 62,007,881 of record CM057809.1, read on the forward strand.
ATTGTTCTGTGATGCATACTAGAAATGAAAATTAATTTTTATGTTAGTGAAGATAAGAAATTTAAAAATGGACTGATATAAAACAGACAGTTGAAAAGTAATTCATTTTGATAAACTGAAGTGAACATTTCATTAATTGAAAAAAAAGATGCATAACTTTATAATTTCCATGTGGTACTAAATTTAAAAGATACACTACAAAAATTACACTATAATTTGAGAAATTAAGAAACACTAGCACTAAAACTAGAATTAAAAAAAACTAAAATTTAAGAAATGTATGCAGTTCAAAATTGTCTTAATTTATTGAAGAAAGATCTCTATACAGTAAATATTACATATAAATTGTTATTTGTTACTTTTCTCTAACAATAATTTTACTTATAGAAATTTAAAAAACTTTCAAAATCTAAATCATTTTATAAAGTTTAAAGGATAGTATTGCTAAAAACATAGCATTAAACCATCAAGAATAAAGTTATTTAAGTAAAAGCAAAAATTATTTATGAAAATTGCAATTAAAAACAATTTTTCATTAAGAAAATGTTTATTTAATTTAAATTTCTTAATAACATGTATACAATAATTGAAGAGATAAAATAGTTTAAAATTTTTTAATGCAAAAAAAGTAAAATTAAATTTGTTTCTGTAAGCAAAAACAATAACTTTTATTCAAAATAAGCTTTATCTTTTTTCTAAATTTATTTTGAAAAAAACTAATAAAATTTAAAATTCATTATCAAACAAATTTCTTTAAATATTTCCCGGAATTAAACTTAAAGACGTTTACAAAATTACAGACGTTTGAAGACTTGGTTATAAATTTATATTAAGAACTATTAAAAAAAACTTTCTTTAGAAATATTGAGTTTTCTATACTAACACAGAAATAGAGAGGATAGCTTTTTGTATCTTTTAACTAATATTATTTTTTTATATTTTATTACCTAGTATTAATTTTTATAGCATGATATGTTTTAAGCCATGATTTGTCCAGATAAAAAACAAATGAAAAGCATTGTTAAAAGAGAAAATTTATTACTACTTAACTTTTTTTTTTGTTTTATTGAATGCTATGTTTTGAAATTTTTCACACATTGCATATCAGAAGACTTATTTGTTCAATAAAATAATAGTATACATAAGTTTAATATATATATATATATATATATATTAGTTTAATAATTACTAAAAAAATTCAAAGCTGTTTTCACTGTAAGGTTGTAGATGCGTTTTCCAATACCGCTTTATGTAAATTTAAGTATTTTTTTGTACACAAATGTTTACCTTAAAATATTTCAATGCTATATATTTGATTACTACAGTATTTGATATTTTTTGTTCAATAAAATATCTGTATTAATTTTTAATTTTATGAATTAGTTATTAAGCTTTTTAAACTTTATTATTTTCTTTAAATAAAGCTGACTATATCTTAGGTATTAGATCATACAGCTAAATCATTAAGTATATATTAGCTTAGTAAATCAAGTCTTGGTCAACTCTTGTTTGCATTGATAGCACTTTGAAAAGAGTCATTACATAGTTTTTATAATCAGACTCATGGCTCTATGCTTTAATTGAAAAATGTGGAATGTTTTAGCAGCATGATTGATACACAGTTGTAAATTGTCAGTATTGTGCAAACCTTCCCCGATACCGAAAATTTTCAGTTGATACTCTGAGAAGAATATTTTCCTTATCTTTCAATAATAGAAAATATTTAGCCAATGGTTGCCACATACTTTCTATTTTTGAAAGTATTCATCATGTAACTATCATTATCATGACCCAGTTGATGAACTGTGAGATCATATTGAAACTCCATGTGTAGCTGTACCTGTGCACATCATCCAATGTGTGTGTTGTAAAGCTAGCCAATACACTGGTGTAGAAAACTTACACAACAGGTATTTTTATTGTCCTAACTCTCAAGAAATCTGTGACATGAAACTCAGAAATAAGACAGCATTTGGTACTTAAGCAATGACAAAAGCACTTATAGAGGAAAAATGAATACAACGCAAACAGTATGGAATCAAAACCGCTTTACAGAATTCAGAGTATCATCGTACGTCACAGTTCATACAGCATTGGCAAAATGACAAAAGGTTACAAAAGAATAACCCATTAACCTCAGCTACATCCTTGGATATAACTGATAAAAATGTGAAGAGCCATTTGCTGAAGACCAATATTAATCCTTCTGTTGACTTACTTAACGTTTTTTTTTATTATTTTTTTTATTGTTAACATTGAACTGCTTTTTCATGACCAAGAACTCAAGTATTCTAGAGCATCTAAACTGCTCACACTGAAGATCGTAGATAGAATAAAAAGGATGCTATTAAAGTATACACAAATGGAAGTAAAAGTAAAAATAATCAATCGGGAAATGGTATTAAATCATGACCCCAGATGGAGACCAAGAGATAAAAGTTACAAATTGATATGTCTGCTCCATTTTTAGAAGATCACTTGCAGCCATTGAAGTAGATCTTAGGATGATACTTGCAGAAAATCATTATGGTCAGGTTTGGATTCTACTGGACGGCAAGAGCATAATTCAGCACCTAAAGGATTAGTGATGCGGGTGACAGAACTAGCATTTTCATACTAGACATGCTTAAGCTGATTTCCCTTTTTCAGACTGTACATCTGCAATGGATTCCCTCGCATGTAGATATTTGTGGAAATAAGGTTGCAGATACACTCACTAGGGTAGGTTCAAAGGTCTTAACCCTTGCCCCTATCAAGACATTTTACGAAATCTCTGCAATAAAGGAATGGTACACAAGAATTAGCCCTGATGTTTCTCTAAGCCTAACTTGTGATCAAAAAGGTTTGATTGCTCCTTCTAAATTCGACAGTCTAAATTTGACATTTGTGAGGTTTTCGTTTCTATAGGAATGAGAAGATTTTACCAACATGCAACAAGTGCACTTTAGAATAGGCTTCCATGGAACACATTTTGGTCAGTCTTCAACTCTCCCATGATGATTTAATTAGAAATCCTTTAATGTTTGTAGACATTTTGAGGGTTATAGCATGGATCTTGTCAAGCAACTGCTAGACAAGGAAGATATAAAACAACAACAAACAGAACAAAATGCCCTTTAGTGTGGGAGATGCCCTCTCCCCTTACTGCTATGTGGTTGCTTCACAGTCTTTACATACTTAGTACTATTATGTCCAACAGATATTTTGATAAGAGTGCCCATTCCTCAATCAGCATATTTTAGTAGTTTGGTGCTCCATGGAGGATGTGATCATGCCACAAGGTACCTATCCAAAGAATCCCACACATGATCTCTGATATTTAAACAAGGGAAGTAAGCTGGCCAATACGTATGAGAGATATTTTCCCTTTCCAGTTAGTTGCTGAACAGCAGGAGTTTGATATGACTGTGCATTGCTATTCATAAAACAAAGGCTCATTATAAGATGCCCATCATTATCATTGTCTATGTGTGTCTGTTTCAGTGGCAACACGGAAGATACACACATGGACAAAGCCCACTTTGTTACAATAATGATCTCCAATTACAGAAATTCTGCCAAAAAACAAGAAGTTTAAAACACATATTCCATATAATGCCTACACAGATGACAACTTTCAAAACCACAGAAACGATCTTTTTCGTTGCTACTGGGATGAAAATATTGCAACATCTCTGAAATCGATTAGCATTCAGAATAACTTGTGGTACTGAAACAACTCTCATCTATAAGGAGAACACAATTCCACTGATGAAAAATGCAGATTTTGTACTTTTTTCACTACTCTAAGCAGCAGCGATGGATTCAGAGGGATACAGTGTTTAGGATGGAGAATGAACAGGATACGTTTGTGAAGGTTCTGAAAAAAGTAAACCATGACTTTGTTGCTCCACTGTTATACACAGTTAATTTTAACAGTGGTTTCGGACTCTTTTGACATGAAGGATGACATATTGGTCAACCACTATAGCTGTGTGTTTCCATGGGCAGACAACACTAACCCTTCTAACAGCTGTGCTTTAGTATGGAAGGCTTTCAAAACACACGAAATGACGTTTTTTTAATTTTGAATTCTTCATTTACACTGGTCACACTATGTGTGTGTGGTCCTACTCTAGTTTTCTATTTTTTCATTTGTGAAGTCATCCAGGTGATTTTTTCTGGCCATATTTCATGAAAGTTTTCTTTCCAATACTTGTATTATGTATGACCCATATACTAAATTGCAACGATCATTGTACTGATTGCAAGAAACTCTTCTTTGCAATTTTGTGGTACCTGTTAAAAATTTACACATAGTGTACATGCTGTACTGTTTTTGTTGCCACAGGTGGCTGTTCTAGATACTGATTTCCCATATTTTATGCTTCCATCTATTTTGAAAACGTAATTTATTATTTCCAATAGAATATATTTGTCAACATATACTATTTTACTATTTACATTTCTTCCTTTAAATAATGTCCATTTATTATTAAATGCATTTATTCCAACTTTTCGTCATATAGTGTATATAGACTAAAATGTAAAATGAGTGTAGCTTGATAAATTTATCACATTAAATGCTTTGAATTCTAAAATATTGTATAAAATTCATTATTTAAAATCATATATAATAAGGTTAGAATTTTGCACACTATTTCTATAAAATTTACAAGCAATTTTATTAATATACATTTTGCATTGAAGAAAAATATAGTTTATAATTTGCATTAAATAAGAACTTTTTTATCTCAAATTTCATTTACTTAGAAGAATTCAGCATCCTAGCAGAATTAAAAATTTCAGAAGTTTAATTTTTGTCACTTAGTATAATCTTCCTTATTTGTATTTTTTAAACCAATTCTAAATAGTGAATGATTTCTGTCACATGTTTTATTCAAATTGCTTTTCTTATATCTGAATAGTTTTATCAGTCACATTTTTTTCGCTGCTAATAAAAAATATATAATTTTAATGAAGTAAAATTAAACTTTATTTTTTCATTGAAAAGGAATTAACCCATTACTACCTTTAGGTGCTTTAAAGATAAAGAAATATTTAGCATAAACAATTCAACAGTACTGAAGACTGATACTACTCAACTCTTTTACAGTTGTGTTAGTTAAGAAAATTTATCAATGTATTTATCATTCAGAGATGAACTTTTCGGCTATTTAGCCATCAGTACATAAATATTTATCATTATTTGATAAAGATGAGACAACTTTTAATATTGAAACAAATTGTTAATGAGCAAAACAAATTATGATCGCTAAACATTTACCAATATCAACTACTATTTGGCAATAAATCATGTTTTAAAATATCCAATTTCTATTTTTATTACTATGAGAATTACAACTACGAGAAATTTAAACAGTTAAATTCTTAATTTTAAAGGAACTTAAAATCTTTCTTCCTTTTATCACTTCTTATTCCTTATAGTTAAAAGGTTGATTTGTTTGTCACTCAACAGTCTTTTTTTGCACCCGAGGGTTAATTAGACCAGGACCTACGGCTTAAAGTGGATTCCGAACCACTACAAACATCCATGCCCAAGGTGGAATTCGAACCCACGATTTGTTGAACCAAAGGCAAGAGCACTAACCATTTGGCTGCCAGCTTGGCTTATAATTAAGAGAGTCAATAAGCAGTAAGAGTGCCAATAAGCATTAACTACAATTTTCAGATACTAATCTGAATTTTTCAAACAGTAATCATTAAGAAACAAATGAAATAAAAATCACATTTTAATTACTTACATGCAATGGAGTAAATCCACTACCATCTAATATATTTGGATTTGCTCCAACATTCAATAATACATCAAGGATATCATCATATCCCATAATGCTGGCTAAATGCACTGCAGTTTGACCTTCTTGATTTTTTGCATCTAAATTATGGTACCCAGATTTCACAAGCTCACGCACAACAGTTACTTCACCTGTGAATTAAAGTGATATGAAAATTAAGAATTCTAATTAATTAAAGAAGATATTAGTAAAACACAAGAAAACAATTTTGTTTGGAATACAATGTATATTCTATTAGAGTATTAAAATAATATTTTGTCATACATTATCAATTAAAGTTATTTTCCTAAATTATTTGGGAATAAGATTTAAAATTTCAGAAAAAATTTTTAAAATATTTAATTAACATTAAATTTAAAAATACAATTGCAACTAAAATAATTACTCTTTTATAAAATTTAAATATAAATCATTCTTACATAAAGTGAATTTTAGAAATAAATTACATTAGACATAATGTTAACAATTTTAAAACAAAAAGTTATTAAAAATGAAAAGTTTTATTAATCGATAAGTATTACTAGAATCTTCTTAGATAAGTATTACTAGAATAACTCGTAATCAATACGGTGTTTTCATCAAAGTTTATCAATCGGGTGAGTCCAAATATGATCCATTCAGATGTTTTTCATGACTTTTAAATACAATTTACTATATTTGTAATCATACTGTGTATTTTTTATTTTATGTTACACCATGCCATGTTTTTATGCCATGAATTGTTCACTGCTAAGGATTATGCAATGATTTTTTATTATTTTATTTAAAGAAAGGGTCTTGTGGATAATATGCCGCTGTGGATTATATACAGGAAAATACAGAAATTGGACTTTTCAATTAAATTAGAAAGCACTTTTCTTGCAATTCAACAAATTAAAATGTAGGATGAATTTAAAGTCTAACTTTTTCTCAACATAGTAAAATAAAATACAGAAGAAATGAAATACAAAATCATGCAATAAAGAATCTTTCATTAGTTATCTTGCTGCATAGTTAATAAGACATAATGAATTTGATTAGTTAACAAAAAAATGAGAATTCAAACTCACGAAGCATTTTCTTTCAAGATTTAATTTCAACTAGCTTTCATATTTTTAGGTTTGGTTCTTTTCTAACTAAATAATCTTCTTTGCAACAAATATTAATTCAATGGGGTAATTGTTAAAAATTCAATGATATTAATTCAATTTCAAACATTTCATACAATTTCTTTTCCAGTCAATTTTAATATTTACCAAGCACAGATATTTAATATAGGCAGTTAAAAAATAGTAAAATACCTATTTCAGTTGGTGAGTTTTCTAATATTGTTTTCAACCGAAAAGTTCAAAAAAGAGCAAATTTCACTTATAAGAAATTTTATGGGATTCATTTTAATTCTCATTAAATTCATGTTCCATTTTAATTCACAGTAAAACATTGCAACAAAAGCAGCTTTTACTTGCCTTAATTTTAGTAATTATTAAAAGATATATAAGAAATTATTTATTATATTAGCTTCAAAAAATCAAATATATTTTTTCAACAAAAAATGTTTAACATTAATTAAAACTCAATTTGTCTGTGTCCACGAAAGCAATATCATATTCAGGCATTTACAATTTAAATTCAAGCTTATTTTGTGAATCTTTGTGTTTTAAGACCTTGAATATTGTGCAAATGTAAATTTGAAGTACTGTTTGAAATAATAAAAGCAGTTGAATTATTGCATGCAGTTAGTTGAAAATTTTCTGTACTAATAGATTTGAATATTTAACAAATTACTTGATTGACTTTAAAATATAAACTTAATTGACAATTTGCTAAATATATCTTACATACCGGCCAACCTAGGAGGAAAAAAAATCAGTAGAATCTTATGATTTTGAGGGAAAAAAATCAGGTGACATTACTAGCAATATTTTTGCTTGAAAAAGAATGCCTAAAATGGTAGTACCACAAAAAGACAGTTTTACTCATAAGATTATACATTTTGAGAATGATTTATGTTAAAATTATTTTGTGCTAATATTTTAATAAATTACTTAACTTCATAAAGGAATTATAAAAAATAAAAGAATATACTACATTAAAAAAAGACATGAATGTTTATGTCTCAATATATATATTTTTAAGGTAACTTTAGCTACATATGTTTGAGGATACCAGGTTAAATTGAGCTCCAAGATTTGAAATATTTATTTACTATTTGATTAATTTTCTCTCGTGTTAAAGATTAAATAACAACCCACTTATTATTAAATAATCTACATATTAAGGCTAACAGATATAGAATTAGCTTATATTTATATTGGAAATATGTATATTCTGAACGGGAGCTCCATCTGATCAATAAATACCCCCATATCCTATAACCCATTACCCATATCCTAAACTCCTTAAGAGTGCCACCTAATGACTTTTTAGGCTACTAAAACAATTCAATAGACATTTTTTCTGGTAAAATTACGTTTTTTTTTTTTTTTTTTTTTTTTTTTTCAAGTTTTCCACTGAAATTGAAAAAAAATCAGTAGATTTTTATATATAATATGGAAATCGTGAGAAATGATGAAAAATCAGAAATATCCCCATAAAACCAGTTGAGTTAAGCAGCTATGATCTTGCTTCTCATGATTTTTTAAATGATAACAAAACATCATTCAATTTTGCCATTTCTAATTGATCTTATTAATACAATATTTCATAACTTGAACTACATATTAGGAATTTATTCCTTCAAATAGAGTCACTCTATACTTTTGACTTATTTCATGATGCACTTTACTACTAAGGGGATTTCAAATTAATATAAGGAACAATTTTAAATAACAGTTTAAATGTCTTCTGAATAATTATTTACAGTAAGAAAATAGAACAGTATCTAATCTATGATGAAAATTATTTACTTTATTTGGAATTTTGTGTTTACAATATTTATGAGATTCATACATTTTTCTACAATTCCATCTCAGTTTTAAAGAGGAAGTGGAAGATCTCCCGTCATAATTTAATTTGAAAAATTTTGAAAATTGAATTTAAATTATCCAGCACATCACATTCAATTTTTATTGAGAGAAAAAAAAGAATAATAACTTTATAATAGGAAAAAATTGAATCTATGCTACTGATATTTCAATTACCTTATTTTCCTGTATATAATTTGTCTATTATGTGTTCAAAATGTTTCAAATTTTATTGTGTGTATTATACACAGTCACAGATTATCTGATAAAAAAAAACACTCTCCATCAAAATAGCTTACAATAAAGTTTTGAAAGAAATGCAGTTTATGTTTCATAAAATAAATGATAGATGTCATAACTCGACTGACTTATTTTAATTATAATCAGCATTGTCCAATTACATTCAAGTGCAGATTCTGTTCCTTGGAATGATATTACAGTTGCAATTGGCTAACATCATTTCACTGTGTCTTAAACTGATGTTTCATTCAGGAAATGGCTATTGGCCAACATTATTTTGCACTGTCTCTTGACATGAGCTGTTTCATTCTGAAATTATTCAAATTCGTATATTGTCATGTGGAAGTGAAAACAAAAATTTTTAAGCTAAAGTTTACAGGGAAGACAATTAAAAAGAATGACGACAAACTTGTTAATGAAAAGTAAAAAACAAAGCATGAGCGCTACCAAAGAATGTATCCAAAGTGTAGTTCGTAAATAATTCATTTCTTTCATTTAATTATTTAAGAAACAAATACATTTTATTTTTAAAATACATCTAACCTCATTTTAAAAGTTAAATGAAGTTTATGTAGAATCTTCTCGGATCTCGATCAATGCTGTGCTTTCATCTCAGTTTATTGCACTTTGCATTGAGATGGATCTAAGCAGATATTTTATATAATAAGTATATTTTCTGTACAATTTATAATACTTCACTTCCACTTTTCATACCATGCATTTTTTATTATATTTGGCACCACAATCAGCAGCATTCAAATATTAACAAAAAAATTTCTGAAGATTATGCGATGCCTTTTTCTTTTACTCAATAAAAGGTCTTGCGGATAATATGTCACTGTGATTATATACAAGAAAATACAGTAATTTTGAGAGCTTATTTTTAGTGATAAAAGCGTTTCATATACTAATCACTCAATCTAGGTATGTTTGAACAATTTACTAGTCAAATGCCAGTTTTTACCCATATTTTTAATAGCATTTGACTAAATTAATATGATAAATTACTTTAAAGTAACCAATTGACTAGTTCAGTTAGCAAAGGCATCAATAGCAAAAAAATAATATTTTCCGTTCATTATATAATGACAAATTATATTTGGAACCGTCATTTTATAGCATAACAAAATATAAACAGCATTAATTTCATTTAATATGCATAATAGAATGAGTAACTAGAAAAGCTAGTATGAAATATAAAAACCTTATCAACTTATTTCAATTTATTATAGGAAACATTATAATGCATAGAAAACTGGATAACTAAGAATAGATAACTGTATAGAAAGATGGAACAGACAACTAAATTTAAAAGCAAACTACAATCATGAAATACAAGGAAAATGTACTTATTTATAATTAAATCTTCAACATGCAATATTCTAATTCTTCCAACTTTTAGATGAGCTAATACAGCATATAAAAAATCTATTTCAAGGAAATGTTAACTTAAGTTGCAAATCATCACAGAAATTAATAATCATCAAAGTAAACATTGGAAAAATATTCTGATTAAAATGATGAAAAATAAAATATAAAATAATAAGTACTAAACAACATATATATAAGCCCTTTCTGATACTTTACTCTCAAAATGTACACCTTTAAAGACTAACAAATACAGCTTATTTTATGATAATTGCTGTTAATGCATTAATATTTTCCAGTCTGATTTACAGGAAAATATTTCTTTCAGGTACTCTTATTCCTGCTTTTCCTTCGCATTTTTTTCTGAACGGATACATGTAAACACAAGTATCGCACATATAGGAAAATTACAGCATTTGGTAGGTGATGCTGGTCAAATCCTAACAAATGTAAGACAATCTAACAGTTGAAGGCATTGACATCTTTCATGCAATACCTTTTACAAGAAATTTCCATAATGTCATGTTCAAGTGTCACAAGGGAGAAAATGAAAAAAGCTACCAAATACCCACTCCAACAGATCAGCATGCAGAAAGTAGAATTTCAATATTCTTTTTCCCACAATTTAATGCTAGCCCAAATCAAACTTGACACCTTCCACTAAGAACAATAAAATTCTTTGACAGTATCAGTGATTCTAAGACTGCATTTCTCAAAAATATCAGCAAACTGAAAACATATTTTAATTATGGACACGATAAATGGTTTTATTTATTTACCCTCATTTCATTTGTAAAATACTTATTGAATATTTTACTTTCACAAAAATATATAGTTATTTACATACTATATTAAAATTTAAACTTCTCAACTAGAAACCAACATGTTTATAAATGTTCATTTAAAAGCTGTTGTAGAGGAAATTTTCATTTTAATAAAGCTTAGCACATATGAGATTTTTATAATTTGATGGATATTTTGAGAGGTTTGGTTTGTCAGCTGCTCAACAGTTAAAGTGGATTCAAATCCATTCAAAATATTCAAGCACAAAGTTGGAATCAATCCCATGAACTGCTAAATTGAAGTCCAGAACACAAATAATTTTGACTGTCTTCAACAACACTGCTAATCATGGCTACACCTTAAAGTAATTATTTTCTCATTATAAATATTTGTGAATGTTTTTAGCATACTTTACAGATACCTCAAAAAGTAGTTTTTACAGATTTATCTTAAAAATAAATTTCCATTTAAAACTAGCTTAATAGATGCCCAGCTTAGAAAAATTGTCTGTTTTCTTTAAAAAAAATTCTTATCTTTCAGAAAGGGTATAAAGAAAACAAACTTTTTTATTTTCAACATGGGCTTTCCTACTATGCCCTTTAAATTGACAGATTAATTGAATTCAACATGTATAATATCAACTTTACTTACCTTCTTTAGTGGCTCGATGGAGAAGATTTGTTCGACCATGTCTGCGAGAATCAGATGGTGGAGGATTTCCTTTGCACATTTGACCTAATTTTGTAGAAAGACCCACAGCCCCATCTTGATAATAAGAAATCAACATTTCAAGTCCTATTGGTACAGAAAATACATGCAGTAAAATATGGTTTTAAATTAATAAAAAAAACTTTTAAAAGATTATTATTATTTTTACACAGCTGACACCATAGACACCATACTATTTAGTCAAATCAACAGAAGAATAAGTCACACAATAAAGCTGCTTCAGAATTTTTACAGATGCTTCAAAATCTTAAAATATCATACACTTCCTTTTATCATAGCATTGATAACACAATTTTTAAAGCAAACTCTGATGCTTTCTATGATTTTAAAGCTCAGTATTAATTTATATTTTATAATGTTTTTTAAAAATTTATAACCAAAAAAAGTTAAGCAAAAACAAAAACGGTATTATTTTAAAACAATTTTTTTAACATTTGATTTCAGGAATCATAAAATAATTTGCCATACATAAAATGAATATAAGTCAAAAGCTACTGAAAATACAGTTATAATTGAAAAACTATTTACACATATCTTATATTGCTCTGTTTTGTTCACTAAAGATTTTAATTACATTAAACATTAAAAAATTAACAGTTAAGAATCAGATATATATTTTTCCCTACAGATTTATCTATCCCTGCAAACAAAAGACAAAATAAATGTACATCTGAAATTTAGCTAATAATAGTGTTACACTAAATTCATTTGCTGAAATAATTATTCAACCAAAGTATGAGGATTATATTAACATTTAAGAAAATTTGAAATATAACTTTATTATAAAGCAGTTTTTCCAAAAATAGATATAACCATGAAAAAAAAGGATAAAATTAAGATAATAAATATTTTTTATAATATTCACTACTGTTCTCAAATGAAATATTTTACAACATAATTTTGTTTTAAACACACATAGCAATGTGTGTAGATGAAATGATCCTTTGAAATAGCAATAGCTGTCCAGAGAATAAAATTTGAGAATGTTTCCACAAAGAGCTATAATAATGCAGAACACATGTTTTTGTGCATTCTATTAGAAGAACATGACAGTTGATAAACTTAAGATGACAAAATAGTAACCTCAATAATACATAAGCTAGAACAAGAGGTACATTAAATATTTATGCATGAATTATAAATAAATGTTGGTTCGAAGTTTTGAAATATAGTGAATATCGAATCATAAAACTAGATAATTTGTACCTACTGCCTAAATGCTCACATTAGAAATTTTGCCTTAATTATATCATGGTTGAAGACATTAGAATTACTCAGTAAACAGAAACTGTGGAAAAATGACAGGCTGCTACTGGGCAAGCCTGTTTTCGATGAACAAAAACATAAATTCATATGTCAGTTTTAATATCTTTCCTTTGCAAAGAAGCTTTAAATACTAAAAAAAAATATATTTTTACACACCATAATTGATTTTAAGATTTGAACTTTCAATTAAAAAGTAATAAACCAAAAATTACAGAATACTTTTGACAGAAATGCATTCTATAATTTTCTTAAAAAATTGTACAGGAAATTAAATTAGATAGAAAAATACAGTAAATACAGAAAATTACAAAAAAAAAAAAAAAGAATATATGCATGAAAGAATGGTATATATGGAGACATACCTTTTTAATTAATACAGAACTAAAAATACTACCAAATGGATAGCATGGACAACAGTTAAATGAAATTAAGTAACAAAGTTGAAAAATGGCATTGCATTAATTTAATACATAAAAATATTTGAAAAACAAAACTGTTTCATTAATGCATTTCCAAATTAAACTCTGCAGGTGGAAAAAAATACTTAATGTTTTATTCAGATTTTCATAAAGTGATATTCAAAAAAACTTTTAACATTGGAAAAATAAAAATTTTAATAAAAAGGTTTTGTTAAAAATATATATTGATATATATATTATTTCATTTTGTAAAAAAAAGGAAAACTAAAAATTCAAACAATACAGATATATGATCTATATACTAATAAATAGGCATCCCAAAAAACTTAAAGAAAATTACCATGAACAACAGGTCCCCCGTCAATACTGAAAAATGCATCGTCTCCATGACGACGTATTTGATAATGAATTGGAGCACCATTGTGCATAAGACTTAAAACATAATCGCCAGGTGAAGATGTACTTTCTCTAACAAGAAAAAGCCCTTCTTCATTGCCATCTGAAATGAAAAAATAAATAATTCAAATATAAAATAAAGGAAAATATCATTCTGATAAACTAATTGCTTTAAATTAAAAAATGTTAAAAAAAATAATCAAAATATACTAATATACAATTAATTCAGCATAATAAAAATTCAAATAGTAATGTAATTTATAAATAAAATTTTAAATAGTCTGACTTTCAATATAGAGTATATACAATTTACCTTTAACATGTAAGTTAATGATGCTAATAGTTCTCATCAAAAATAATAAATGTGCAGAACTAATGAAATAATATATATGCAAAAAACTAATATTACTGTTTGTACATAATTTCTTTAATAACTTACATTTTAAATATACAATAAAACCAAAAGATATCACGATAGATATCACTAGATTTCATTTATTACTAAGTTCACAATCATTCTTTTAATATTATCTTTTAGTGAAATTATTACATAAATTGCCTTCAACATTTATAAATCATTTTCATTAAAACCTTAACTTTTGTTAAGAATGCTTATTAAATTACAAATGATTCTTGAAATTGAGAATGCAAGAACAGAAAAGTAAAATTTAGAATTAAAAGTAGTTTATCTTAATACCCAGATTGGTCTAAAGTCAAATATAATGAATCCACATTTATAATATAATTCTACACATATAAAATATATAAAAACTAGCATGAATAGGATCAAGTTCTATACCTAAAACATTTTCTCATAGGACATGAAGTATCACATTTTAGAAATATGGACTTTCTTAAGTCTCAGGTAATTATGTCTAAGACATGAGGTTTTACGGATATATGTGTTAGAAAACGAAATATCCAAAAATTTCTTTGTTTTACTTTATAAGGCATACCATAATCATTTCCTTCTATTATTACATACATTATAAATATATGTAAAGTAAAGAATCTTTATAACTATATAAACCTTTAATTTTAAAATAAATTTTGGTAAAATTAAATTAGAAAAATTCTCACAGTGTCTAATTTCTATTTCCACAATTGTTAGGAATTTAGTAACTAAAGTGTTTAAAATAATGTAATATGCAAAAACTATATCCTATTCTAAAAAGAGTAAAGATAATTTTAAAAATTAATGAAAATAATTATTCTTTCCCAAATGATCAACAAACATATTTTTTAAAGTTACTTGCATTGTTTTGATGCCATAATAACTTCAAAATTTACACTGATTTAAAATAAATGAGTTAAAAACCAAAATTAAAGGAGAAAATTAAAAACATGATATGTACAGATTTCCAAGAATCAAATTCCAGGAGTTTTCCAGAAGTCAAATTAAAAAGTTTCCCATAGGATATCAACAAATATACTTTTCTGTTATTTACAAATAGACTTTTCAATTATATTTGTAAATAATAGAAATAATTGCAAAAATTAATGAGAATATTTTTTTCTATTTAATTTATAATTACATTTAATAACTACTTTAGAAGCCTTCAATGAATTTACAATTATAAGAGAAAAAAATTATTTAAATAATCAATATTCTTTACATTACTGAATTATATATTATATAAAATGATGAATTTTAGAATTTTTAAACATCTTCATTAGATTTTTATCAATTAATTTATTGAGCATTTCATGGTGCATATAACATCCTCTTTTCAAATAAATATATTTATTCAAAACAAAATAAATGCAACTATTAGATAAAGTTTCCAGGGTGACTTTTTTCAAAATTATTATTCAATGAAAGCAATTCTGTATATAAAATTTTCTTCTGTTTACTTTCAAACTCTTTTAAAACTGTACACTCTCACATCCATATTATAGACTCTCTTTTCTATTTCTTTATTCATTCAATAAATTTTCAAATATCTTGGTTATTTACACAAGTAAATACTGCTGTTAGCAAATGCCAACTTTCTAGTTCTAAAGATTTCAATTAACACATTATTAATACTCAGTAAAAACTGCAGTTTCTCTGAACCACTACAGCAACACAGGTTTGATTTTGCAATCCATGTTAATTTACTAGTTCTTTGAGCTTCCCCAGTACATTTTATAGTAGATTTTTCACGTTCATTTATGTAATCTACCAAATGCTTTTTTTTATTTTTAGTTCATCAATTTTTTAAAAAGTGCTTTTTTCTTCTGTTATTGGCTGTTTTAATTCATCTAAATATAATTTATACTTTTGCATGGCACCTGCAGTAAAACTAAGTAGGTCTTTGCTAATTATCATGTTGATATCTCCTATGTTACAGATGTGATCACCAAAGATACACTTAACTTCAACTGATTGATTACTTAAATCTTCTACCACCAAAATTTGTTCACAGAAAACCCACATTCAACAAATATTTGACAATGCAAAAGTGTTTTAAGCAAATGAACTACTTTTCATAATTAATAATGTAGTCTATTTAAGAGTAAATTACAATAAAAAGTATCTATTCTATCTTTATGTGGCTTAAATTCCTCATCAAAACAATCTTGAAATCTTACAATCGGTGGTAATATAAACTCTTCTACAAAATTATGAAATTTTTTTCTGGGAACATGCAAAAGCCAATCTTTGAAGGGCTTTTCCCGAGTCCTTTGGTCATTGCAAAATCATTTTCCACCAAGAATATTAAATAATTTATTTCAGCCTTTACGTCACTGATAAAAAAAATTCCTCCCGGTTTACTGAAACTATATAAAATTTTCACCAAAGAAAATATGGAAAGTATATATTAACTCTATAAAAATGTTATATTTAAATATTAATACTCATGGAATTTTATACCATATAAATGGCAAAAACAAATAGAAAAATAATCAATTAAAATGCCCCTCTCATCATACCACACAATGGTCTTATTGGTACTCTTTATTTCACACACATAAATCTAAATACAACATCCAGTCCTGACTGAACTGGATCATCCTGAAACTATTGTGACTGAATTAGATCTCTATTTTAGTAAAAACGGTTATGAATACAATCTAATATCAATCATGCCATCTATTGGTAACATTAAGAGCTAATACTCAATTTTGTTAAGAGACAATTTTATTAAAAATTTTAAAACATTACATAATACTCAAAAAATTACAGTCTTAACAAAAAAATAAATGCAACAAGGTAAATAAAAATTGCAAAAGTATTTCATGATTTCCATGGAGTCAAGTCAAAATTCCAGGAGTTTCAATGAACCTTAAGTAATTTTTTCAAGTTCCAAGAGTTTCAAGGAGTTGTATGAACACTGTTAAAAATTAATAGAAATAAAATGCACACACAAAAAAAATTGAAGTTTTAGCTATCATTTGCTAGTATAAACAATTTTAATTTTCAAAGTCAGAATGACTAACAAAGAAATAACAGCTTACTTTTGCTTTAATGAAAATTAATATTTATTAAACTTATATATTTCATGGATATAAATTTACATTATTATTAATACAAATGAAAGAAAATTTTAAATTTCAAAATACACAGGAAAAATTATAAAACATTTCAATACATTCTATACTTGAAATATTTTTTAATTACTTGGTAAAGATAAAAATTTCAAAACACTTTATAAACAAAACATGTTTATACTTATGACAATAACATAACTATTCATATTAGCTATTGATATTTTGAAGACTAAATATTTGAGAATAAATACAATCTGAAATATGCAATGAAATACTAAAAAAGTATCCCTTCAATGAAATAAAAATATGTGTCCCTTTGTTTTGCTGGAAAAAAATTATTTAAATATTAAAAAAATAAGTACATCATAAGAAAGTACTTTTTGCAGAGATGATTACAATAACTTTTCTTGTGTTTTAGATAGTCATCAGTAAATAAAGTAAAATTGTTAGCTTCTGCTTTTTTCATTGACATGAAAATTTAATTAAAATATCTGTAATCTATCTCTGTTACTTTTCTCATTTAAGCTGAATAAAAACAAAAATTTATTTCAAAATGAAATTTTTTAGTAGCAGAAATACTTCCAGATATCTTTTAACAAAAATTAGAATTAAAATTTGAGTTATTAAAGAATTAAAAAAAATAGTTTCAATAAAAATTTTTAAAGTAAAAAATGTTTCAAGTAACTTAACTAAGAAAACTTATTTAAAAAAAGAAACAACACAAAGGTTTCAGTAACTTATGAACAAAACTCTTGCCCCTTGAATTGTCTTTACTTTTTCTCCTTATACTTTTTCTCAGTAAAAAAATATCTGAACATTCAAGACATCAGATAAGTTCTAAGTCATTTTTAGCAATCTCTCAATAAAATAGCAATAAACAATTGCATCTATGAAAAAGACTTGCCAACTTCAAGAAAAAAATAAACAATTTTCATGGTAAAATTGCTAGTAATAATAGCTTAATTAACAATAGATTAAGTTTTTCCCCCTCAAAAATAGAAAAGTTAATATTATTCAAGTCTTAGAAAATAGAATGTTTCATTCATAATTCAATCATTAACAAATGTTCTAAATTTTTAATTTAACAAAAGATTTGAAATGTATCTGAATTTCCTTAGCTATGCTTTCTCAATGAACATCAATATGAATAACATAAATATTCTAAAATCACTTCTACTAAGTAAAATCAGACATCAATCAGAAATGATATAACTTACACAAATTCTGGAATAATTTTTACATCTAGAGTACAAAACATCTCTAATGCAGAAAAAGTATTCAATTTTGTTTATGTCTATATACATATAATTTAACAAAAATATGCTGAAAGTTAATTACAATTAGCTTTGGAGAAATGAAGCATTTATTTTAATTATCTTAAATTTCTGATATATTAATATTTCTACCATTAGACTACAAAATAATGTGATTTGTCAGGATTCTTGTATTAAATAGCATTATTTCCTTAATACTTAGTCTTCTTTTATAAAATAATTCATTAGTGCACAGTACTCAATCTTCAATACATTAAGTATTAATAGTTTCTCTTTTTTTAATCTGAGACTGCTTCTTTTAGCACTTTAAATTTAAGCTTCTACGAAGGAAATAAGGAAAAATATGGAGGTGAAATTTTGTCACCCCGTTGTGGACAATCTAAAGCTGTTGTAAGGCAATTAATATTCACTTAATTGTATTTTAAGAGTTTTCATAGATAGCGTGTTGTATTCAGTGTCACACAGAAAAATTCCAGGTAAACTCTCAAGCACCCTCCCTGACAAATGTGTATACAATAGACAGAAGAATATTTTGCTGTTCAAAAGGCTGCTGTGATTGAACATGGGATCTTTTACTCTAAATTGTGATGTCCTACCACTAAGCCATGGTGAGCCCAACAGATGTCATTAATAATAGCCAACATATTGATTTCGGATTTCTCTTTAAAAAACCACAAATAATGAAAACATTGTTACAAGAACATTTAAACATTTTCTCAATGACCAATACTAAGTTCTTTCTTGTTTATAAAATTTTCTTATGTCAGCAACAAGAATGAACTGAAATAATTTAAATGCCTCTCATTTAGACACCTTCTCTATTAAAGTATATCAATTAAAAGCTCCATTTTTTCAGGAAGAAAAGCTGCACTTTTCCTGCAGTAAATTGAATAATGAGCAAGAATATAAAGTTATAATCCAAATAGGAATTCACTCATTAGTCTTGTGACTAGCATTTTCCACAATCATTATTAGCCCATCATCTACATAACTGTTAATTATATGTTTGGGAACTCATCAAAAATTAAATTAATAAAAATTATTTCTTTTCCAACAAATGATAAGATAACATATTTGAACAAATTTAAGTTTTCATTTTATTGGAATTTAAAACAGTGATTTATTTTGTATAATACCAGAATTTTTACCTTACAAGAGCAATTTAATGCTCATTATTTTCATATTCATAAAACCTATTAAATCAGCTATTCTCTTTATCTATTTGCTGATATTCTGTCTTTTAATATATTTGGGTGTCACTAATATTGCTAGGTAAGTTCAATATGGGAAAAATATCATTTATTTTGCATCTTCTTGAAACATGATAAAAAGGAGAGCTATAGCTTAAAACTTCTTTCATTAATTCCATCAACGGAACTGGAAAAATACATCTTTCTTAACATGACTAATGACAGACTTTGCCTAAATACTCATAAGATTGCTGTAGTCATAACTCTAGTACAACTACATTTTTTACATGATTACTAGAAAAAGTACTTTCCAGAAGAAGTCTTAAAATAACTGCATTATTAGTGCAATGTTTCAGTAAATTAAATGATTATTTATATTAAAGACAATAAAATACTATAGTTTTGCTAGATTATTTTACTTCTCAAGGAGTAAAAAAAAAATATCAAGTTTGCAATGAATTCTCAATGTTAGTGATTTTTTTTTTTTTATCAATAAGCATTCTAGTGCTACATTTTTTCTTCCTAATATGTTAAAATATCTGTCCTGGATAATGAATAAAATGTTAAAATTACACATTATCTGAAACAATGAATAAGCGGATATTCTTTAGCATATATTTTGCTAAAAGCCATTTCATACATGCTTTAGGTCAACAGGACCCATATATTGATTCTCTGTGACAATCTTATAATGAATTTTATCATTATCACTGATAGATGAATTGAGCTTATTTCTTTTTATTTCAAATTTTTTTTAAAACTAAATAATTTCTTAACCAAAATTTTATTCCAAAACTATTAATATACAGCAGGGTTTTTACAGATTCCCAAGAATCAAATTCCAGGAGATATAAGCAGTTTCCCAGAAGTCAAATCAAAAATTTCATGGAGGTATCAACATTCACGTTAAATAATTTTTTGTTTTATTTTAAAAATTATTCATAATTAAATATGCATATAATTATATACATTCAATACTTTTTAATTATATTTGTAAATAACAGAAATGAATTATTGCAAAAATTAATGAGAATATTTTTATTTAAATTCGAATTATATTTAATGATTACTTCAAAAGTCTTCAATGAATTTACAGCTAACAGAAAAAAAGTATTTAAAAAATTTTTTATACAGCTGGATGATACATTGTACAAAGTAAACGGTAATTTTAGAATTTTTAAACATTATCAATAGATTCCTATCTATTAATTTATTGAGTATTTCAAAATATGTAGAACAACCTCTTTTCAAATATAAATATACTTACTAAAAACAAACACAACTATTAGATAAAGTTTCCTCAATGACTTTTTCCTAAATTATTATTTATAAAATCAATTCTAAATTTTTCTTTGTTTTACTTTCAAACTCTTTTAAAACAATATAATTTCAAATGCATGTTCACAAATTTCTATTGAAGCAACAAATAAATCTAAAATTTCAGAACATGCTTTGGGTTTGCATTGTTTAGCAGGAACAGAAGTAGTGAAAAGATCTTTTAAATGATTACACCTTTTAGCAGATACAGCCTGCTCTAATGAATACATGTTTTTTCTTTTCATATGGGATTTGATTGCTAATTCACCCATATCTGAAATACAGAAGTTTTTCTTGCAAGACAGATAATGACCATGTGTTTTTTCTGAATCAGGCAAAAGCCAATCTTTGTATGGCTTTTCCAGAGTCCACTGCTCATTGAAAAGACACTTTCCATTAGGCATTTTAAATAAAGTCTGTATTTCATTGATAAATAAATTTATCACGATTCACAGAAATTATATGCAATTTTCACAAAGGGAGATACAGAAAGTATATTTTAACTCAAAAACTTTACATTTAAATATTAATATTCAGTAAATTTTATACAAGAGGAAGAAAACAGAAGGAAATAAAAAAGAATCAATTTGAATTGCCCAACTGTGTGTGATTGTACATCATGATTACCTAGTTTGGTGATTACTTCACACACATAAAACTAAATACTACTAAACCAGATTACCATGAAATTATTATGGTTGAACTAGACTTTAAGCAGTTAAGAATACAATATAATATTGATGGTGCTGCCATATTGAAATGTAATATTGAATTAGGTTTTTGGATAATTCCAGTGAAAATTTTAAAACATAAAACTCAAAAATATTTATAATATTTTCTAAAAAAAATAAGAGATCTTGTTAAGTAAAAATTCTAGGAGTAACTCATGATTTTTAAGGAGTCAAATCAAAATTCCAAGACTTTCTTTCAAAGGCCCTTAAAAAAATTTTGGAATTTAAGGAGTTTCCTGGAATTGTAAGAATCTTGATACAGACAAACAAATGAACATAATTAATAATTGTAGAAAAAATTTAAAAAAACTTATGCATAGCATATTGCTTATAGTGAAAGAAATATATAAGTTTATCAAACAAAATACATACTTGCATATAAAATACGTTCCGCAGCTTCTCTTGTAACTTTACCATGATACCAAGATACACCTTCATCAATTGAATTACGTGATGCAGATTTAATCAAAGGAGGTAATGAATTATTTATGGTATCTTCAGCATCCATTTTTGTAGCAAAGGTATAAGATTTCTTTTCATATTTACTCAATTACAGCTGAAAATGAAAAAGAAAATGTGAATAAAATTTAGAATAATAACGAAATGATAAGAACAAAGCAAACAGCTCTTATATTACAATGTATAACAAAATTTAGTTATTAGCATTTTAGTACTTTGGTAGTAATTATAATAAAATATTCAAAATTTGGTTATTTGAAATTAAAAATAGCACACAATTACAAAGCTGAATTTTCAGTATTGGGTAAGAAGACACAGCGCATAGTGATGTAATTTATGTTAGTAAGATAATTATGCAGCATTTGGCATAAGAATTGGAAATCCCACTAAATCTACACAGTTACCTAGTCTTCAATAAAATTTTCAATGAATATTTGGTAAAAAAATTAATTTTTTTGTTTTTATAATGAATATTTTTCAATCTGGAGACTAGATATACACAAAAAGGAGGCACACACCAATTGGACACTTAGAATGGGTACCTTGTACATATATTTGCCTACATTTATACATTATTTTAAATGTCAAAATTTTAATTCTAACCGAAAAGCAGGATAAGTCAGCAGTAGATTAGAAATTACAATAATGTAAAAGAATGACTATATAAAAGAAATATAGGATGCAATACTATAACTCAACATATTTATAAAATTGGGTAAAAGACCACGGAATTGTGCAGCTTTAGTGCAATTTCCAGTTTTAGTACCAAGCGAAGAACTACTGTCTTGCCAAGCTAAGCTATGTCACTAAGTAGATTATCCAGTTGCCTTTAACCGGTTAACTTCAACTTACCAATTGCACACTATTTTAAATTCCAAATGTCAAAATTTCAAATAATTACTTATTATAGAAATATTAAAATGTTAATAACTAGAAACTAATTTCCCAAAGATTACATAATAAAAAAGAAATATAAACTTAATATCAAAAAGTCTACAAAAGTTGACATACACGCAACAAAAGTAAATCTCTAACATAAGCAAATTGCATTTTTTTTAAAACATGAATTTTAATTAACTGGGCAGTGGTGCCCACCTTAAAAAATTTTTAGTGTATTGCTACCTACTACAATGTGACAATTAGGAAATAAAATAAAGTTTCCAATGTAAGCCAATTGCATTGTTTATTAAAACTCAAATTTTAATTAATGGGTCTGTGATGCCCACCTTAAAAACATTCCAGCACAGCACAAACTAACACTAAAGTGAAACACAAGATACAGCTTACTTAAAAATGTATTTACTTATGTAAACATACATTTTTATAAAAAAAATAAGAGCTTCTCATTAATCAATGTTTTACCACTCTAAATATATATATATACATAAAATATTTTTCACACAACAGGAATTTTTGTGAAAAACAAAATAAGTCACCTTATCATCAGTGCTTATCAATCATCACAGCAGGTCGGAAAATAAACTGTTTTTAATGCTTCAAGGAAATCCTAAAATGTTTCAAGGGTGGCAAACAAAACAAATTTTGAAAATATCAAATGATCACCATATTTTACCCATCATGCTGCTCCCGAGTCTTAGGCATAAAATTGCATTGTTCAATTAAATGTATGACCATATTATTTATTTTATTAAAGTAATCTTCATTTAATAGCATACATAATATAAAAATTTTATAAGCTCTGCATCTACAACTTAAATTCATTATTTAAAAAATAATACAAAAATTACATGTAAATAATGTAACAGTCAAGATTGATAGTTGAACTAAAAAGAAAAAGTTTAATAATGTATAAACACTCATAGATTTGATATGACGATTATTAATAATGCAAGAAAATATTGCGTAATTATTTCTTTATTTAAATGATAATAATCAATATTATAAAATATTACGAGTTTTGTGAGTTCAAATTTATAGAATGTTCTTAGAAATTTATTTATGTTGAAATAAATAACGTGTTTGTTCTTATACCATATGTGTGTGTGAAGCATACTTAGTATTGAACATTTTTATTTTCCAATATCTGAATATTTAGATATCTGACAGCTTTTGTTAATCAATAATTTTTTTCTCCAATAAAAAAAAATTTTAATAATACACATATTTTCAATTTTCTAGGAAAAGTCAATCTCTCTGAAAAATAAAAACTAATTCAAAATAACCAAAATTGATATCTTTTATCCAGACTGTCACACTAAATAACTACTATAAGC
Organism: Latrodectus elegans; assembly: GCA_030067965.1. Lineage (NCBI taxonomy): Eukaryota > Metazoa > Arthropoda > Arachnida > Araneae > Theridiidae > Latrodectus > Latrodectus elegans. Next base: position 62,032,501 of record CM057809.1, read on the forward strand.
TCTGAATACATAGGATACGAAAACCTAAACAGTCATCAAGAAAGAGAAAATATTATACAATGACTAATGGTAACTAGATCAAAAGTTTTCAGATACCATTGGAATCAGATTTGAATTTACTTGCTATTACTTATTATTATTACATTATTATACTATATTAAATTATAAATATATATATAATTTAAATTCTCATCAACCAGGAAAGAAATAAAGGCCAACTAATACAATAGTTTACCAATAATAGAAAGCAATATAGAAAATGCAGTTGTTACTTTAATAAACCATTTGCTTCTTTTAATAAGAATTTAGTTTTGATAAATATTTTTCTCTACAGAATAGAATGTCACTGTTTAAATTACCATCGTGTTATTCTTTTAAGGTTTTCTACATAAATAGCTTTTGTTGCGTCATTAAAACAATGAATTTATGTTACAATATGAAATGATTGATAGAAACAATTTGGTGTAATTCACACCCATTTTCATATTTTACGGAATTTTACATATTTACATATACACAAACATAATACTTTGTACACTGTATATCATATAATTATTTGTAAACTGTGTATTAAAATAATTAAAACATTTAATTACTAACATTTATAATTTATTAAACTTTAAAATCATCTTTAAATTATTCAATAAAAACTGAGCTTTATACAAATATTACTTACATAGACATATTTTGATACAATATTCAGTCAAGTTAATGTTAAACTGAATTTTTCATTTAAAAGTGTATAATGTTTTAAAGAACAAGATTACTAGCTTGTTCTTTAAAACATCTTTAAAGAACAAGATTTTAGATTACTAGATGAACTCTGATATAAAAAAAATTTAGACTTACATGAAAATAAACTGTTTATCCAAACAGAAAACTTCATTTGCATTTTAATATAATTATAGTTAGATATGCAATGAATCCCATTTATACTATCTTGTCATAAAATGATTTTTAAAGTCGTATATTTTTAATAGAGTGCACACTTTAGAAACATATTCATATAAAGAGAAGCACCACATATTTGATGATAGTATTAAACACAGATATTAAAAGCACATTACAATTACAAATTAAAGACATTGTTACGCGATTGTTTCATTTTCTCATTATTTTGCAGCACGTACATGATAATTACGAAATAAATTAATTCATCAGTTAAACAAACTAGATTTAAACTTTTTCACGAAAAATATAAGGAGTAAAAATAAAAATATAGAGTTATATTCAACTAAAACCAAGAGAATTATTGAAATTCTTCAAAACAAAAATTTAAAACCATAAATCTAAAATAGTAACATGGCAGAATATTTTAATAGCCACAAACACAAATAATTATATTTTCTAAGTTATCATTCCAATAATATGAATATATTTTTAAAATTTAGCACTTCAATTGTATCGTTTCTATAACAAAAATAAAAAAAATTACTTTTATTAACAGCAAACAAAACTTTAAATAAACGAAAGTTAATTGTTTACAAAACCCCCTATGACAACACGATAGCAATATACACAGGAAGGATAGTTTAAAAACTTTCGTGTTGCCAGATACCGTAAACTTTCACTTGGTGTCAAAAGTGCGATAAATCACCAAAAGTCATGCTGATTTTATCCGGAGGAAATATACACTGCCCGACATTGTAAATACTACAACAAAAAGGAGTTGCCAAAAAGTGACAAAACCAGGCAAACAGAGAGAGACAGCAATGATCTATAAGGGATCTCCATTTTGAAATGATATGCATAATATAGAGCGAAAATAGGGTCGGGTCAGTAGGTTTCACAATCACCGCGAACGGGGATACCCGAACAACACGTCTCCGAACAGATTCAATAAGAGTAAGGATGGTGGCCTGGGGAATGGTTCTCCATTTCCTGTCAAGTATTTGCCAAAGTATGTCTTCTGAAGTATGCAGTAGCATAAGATCTACAAATTGCGATGAATCATGTCCCAAACGTGTTTGATTAGAGAGAAATCTGTCAAACACGATGGTAAGAGAAGCAGTTGTGCACCTTGCGAGGCATGTTGGATGATGTGAGAATTGTGTGGTTGGGTGTTATTCTGCTAATAAATGACATTGGATACTCCTGAATGTAGGGAGTGTCACTGGGTCGCAGCACATCACGCACATAATGTTGGGCAGTCATACATACATTAATACGAACTGAAGGTGATTTAGAATCGTACGAAATGGTGTCCCAAACCATGATCCCGCTTTGTTACTCAGTGGGGCGTTCCACAATTACTGCAGGATTGGACCTGTTTCCAATTCGAATCCACTGAAGATACCACGCGATTATCACTGAAGAAACAGAAGCATGTTTCATCTGAGAAGATCATGTGATATCTTGTCCTCCAAATCACTCTAATCCGGCACCATTCAAGACGTGGGTGTCTATGATGATAGATCAATGGCAATCTTCTTAATAGACACCATGAGCACTGGCCACTGGCAAGTAATAGACGTCATATGGTTCTGCTCGATATGAGAGCATTAGGTATGTCTTGCACATACGGTAGAATTTCGACAAACATGCTTTCCGGGGCCCATTCCTTCCTGTTTGACATGTCGAACCACGCATGCTGACGTCTCTCTGGCTGCACCGGCACCTCGCAAAAGTTCCACAATACCCTGTTCCAACCATCTTCTCCATAGCCGATGCACTGTGGATGAGTGCAGGTGTTTGTCAGATGCCATATTGCCCCAAGGACGAACTTGTCCTCCTCACTCTGATCACCAAGCCCCTCGTAAACTCCTCTGTCTGTTGGAACTGACTCCATCGACGATGTCGTAGCCTTCTCTGCAATTACAGACGTCCTTTGTAACAAGAACAAATTTTCAACGATTATTTTCCAAGCAACAATAATGACGGGAATATTGTCTACTCTGCCGGTTCCTCCTTTTATATCTTATTCTACGTGCGCTGAAGAGCTCCGCATTTCACAACATTTGCAGTACTCAGTTAGATGCGTCTAAACTGAAATTTGCATAATTTTCATAGCCCCTCGCTCTTGGTGTTTCATTTTCAGTGCCGAGCAGTGTATAACTTTTCATTAGAAATTTCTCCCTTCTATAAAAAATAATTTTTTTCTTAATAATTTTCCTGTCCGGTTTGATAACCCTAAAACGTAAATGTACAAATTATTGTTAAATATCTTATAACAGCTCTTAATTTTTTGTTCTTTTATATAATGAATAATGCTGTCCATTTACTTATCCTTAAGAAATAAAATTGCTTAGAAATAAATGCTATTAATTTGCTTGATTATTTCATAACTTCCTTTGGTACCATGTTAATTTCTGTTGTTATACTTTTCCTGATGAGCCTCTTTGATGATGCGAACTCTGTAGTATTTACATTTATATATAAACACCTTCCATCAGTGAAGAGAATAAACTCAATACTGAAAAGACCACTCTCGTTTGTCTGGTGAAAATACTTCTTAAGAGAACACACACATTCAGTACACGGTTACCGATCGATATGACCACATGTAACAACTCTCTCCAGATCTTTTAAATATCTTAAATAAATTACCAGTGTTGAAAAGTGATAAGTTTTTATTCGCAAATCGGACAACCAACTATACCCATCACTATAAAATGGTAAACCGGACTTGTAATTTTGTCCTCCTGTAAATTATAGAATTGTGAATTAGTTTTTTTTTTGTACATAAATCATCTACTGTCTACATTATTCTTCAATATGATAGAAGAATCATCAGTATGTGCTGTCGTAATCTCACCATTCAACCTACATGATCCTTTGTTGTGGTTTACCATATGTGAAAGTACCTCCAATTACCGAAGCCAAAAGCTATCTCAGACAGTAATACAAAGTCCATCAACATTGTTGCCAACCTGACAGCAGAAGAAGGAAGCATCGTACGAGATGTTATTATTTCTTCAGATAATAATAACCCTTTCAGCAAATAAAGGTACTATTGATCAAAACGACGAAGAAATCATTAGATGCTGAGATTCGAAAACTTCTGTCCCGTGAGCATGTTATAGACCAGAAGCCTTCAGAACTACTACGAACCTTACAGCAAAGAGCATCATTCCTAGAGTCTGAATAAGGCAGGGGATATAGGGCAGTTGCCATGGGCCCCTATATCAAAAAGAAAGGTTCGTTTTACGTCGTCAATCGCACAGAAAAATTGTTGTTGTGAAGCAGAGGAGGCTCCCAAAGAAATCCTTGCCCCGGGCCTCAATTAGGCTAATCGGGGTATGATCATCTTACACTAACTCTGATGACAATATAAAAACCGAATTCTTACAATAAACATGTGCAGAGAATTACAGAGGATAAGGATGCATAATTGGATGTGAGAAAGTCAGTCATTTCTGTCCGAAATGCAAAAAATTCGTTTGTAGTGGTATCGGAAAGGAAAACATTAGATATCAAAGGATTGGATACGGGTAATAAGGTCACATGAATTACGTTAAATCTTATTTGATGTACCATAATATATATATATATATATATATATATATATATATATATATATATATATATATATATATATATATATATATTTCAAATATTTACATATTTGTATACTTATATACTGATGGAAGACGACGAATTTGGCGAAAACCATACAAAGCCATGAATCTCCTTTGCTTTACTCGCAATATGCAAGGGTCTAAGGAAAATATCATTCATGTGAGGCTTCTTCTGTTGACAGAAAAGTGTTTCCCTAATATTCTTCGAATTAAACAGACATCCATGAGATGCCTAGCTATACTATTATACTCCAACTTGCAATGTAGCATTTTTATTCTGATACTGATGGATACTTCATAGACGATAATGCTACTATACATCATGTCCTAAATGAACATAAATTGGCTAGCTGAACATCAGTTGGACTGCCAACAGTTTCCTTGGCCACCTCAGAACCCGGATTTTATCATCATGAAAAATGTATGAGATTTCGTGGAAAGACGCATCCGATAACACTCTCCTCTTTCCATTTTTATAAAATCTAAAGCGGCATAGCAAATTATTGGTTTCGTCTGAACATAAATGAATTCTGAGAACACGTACGCTGGATGCTCAAATAAATAAGAACTGTCTCTCGTGAGAAAAGTGGTTCAATAAAATATTAATATTTGATTTCTAATTCATTGGCCGGCGTAAATATGTATAAACAAATAAAAGCTACCTAATTCATCAATTTAAAAGGACAAATAAAAAGCAAACTTATTATTTTATTTTTCTGTAATACTTTCTTCTGAAGTATAAAAGTATAAGGCATTCTTCTATTATACATGAAAGGAAAGAAGTTTTTATCTATTTACAGAAGTCAATTTTTTTCATAAATGTGACTAATTAAATGCTTTTTAAAAACATTCATGAATAATAATGAATGCTATTAAATAATATTTAAAAACATTCGTGAATAACCTATCATGAAAGTGCTATAGAGTTTAACATTTGCTCTGATACTACTGAGAAACAAAATTTTTGTACTTTTTATTAAATACAAATTCATTGTTTATTATATACTTAAAAATTCCTCAAAAACTTTCCTACTGCATTCTTTTGAATAATTATTTTATTTAGCACCACATGAAAGCATTATTCAGCATTAAGTAGCTTTGCTTCATATGTGTGTAGCAAAATCAACCCTTTAGAGAAATATAATTGGTTAATTATTTAATTTCCAAAATTCCTCCAAATTTTGGTGTTTTCAAAAAATTTCTGAATAAATTCCCATTATTCAAAATTTTTGAGAGTTTAAAATCTTTACCTTGCATAGGAGTAGTAAAGTAAGATAAAAGAATCCCCCCTCTGCGGTAATCAGGTATTTACTCTGTTATCTAAGTTTTAAATTACGAGCTGAATGGTTGAGTTTCGCAATTTCGATAGGTGAAAAATGGCTATTTCCGAAAGTAAAAGTAGGCATCTGGAAACTCATCGCAATAACCTATCCACTGAGAATAAACTAACAGCGTTGTTTGATATACATCCTAAGAACTCCTTTTTCTTGAAACAATGGATCATAATTTCAAATTCTACTAAGTCAATGAGTCCTGTCAAATCAGAAAATCAATGCACATGTTGGCTCTTTATATTCTTTAAATTTCTACACCAAAAAAATATATGAAAACATTAAACTGTGACTGCTTAACATATAAGAAAAATTCGAATTTAGTGATGATTTCGGTAAGTTTATATGCATAGAACTTTTTAACAAGACTATAATTAATTTGATCAGCTATTTTTCAGCTACAAATCCGATAACTTTGCCAAGTGGGTTATCGAAGTTATTTGATAGTTAAAATTATGGATAAACTATAGGTGCATACAAATGTATTTTTTGATAGGAAAAGTGGCATTACAGAAGTTTCGCTTATTTATATGTAACTTTTTAAACCATTTAAGATTAAAATGCGAAATATTTCTTATAGAGCAATAAAAAGAGAATGTTTCATGTAGAAGTGTATTGTTTAGGGTTTTTGCAAATCAAAGGAGATATTTGTAAGTATAATTATTTACATGGAGAGTTTTAGTTTTTAATGTTTTACATTTACTACGCAACATTCATAAAGCATATTTAAAATAAAACTTGTTTTAGATATGGAATAACTTATAATAGAAATCATGTGAATACTATTACAAACTACCATTTTCTTTTGACTGTACTTTTAATACTTTAAGAATGTAGTTAATTTTTTCTCAAGAATAACTCAGTATTTTCTTATGAGTTTTTTTTAGAGCAAATCTGGTTTTTATTTTAAATGACTTTATTAAGCATATATTTTCACGGAAAGATTTATATAAAACCCTTAGATTTACTTATATAATTCATACTTTATAACTTTTCTTAGTTGTAAACATTAAATTTTATTATGCACTTTTCAAAATTATTTGTGTAATACAAGATGCAAAAATAGTATTTAAAGAAATTCCGTTATATTTTACGATACAGAAGAATAACTTCTAATTTAATATCGAAGAACTAAAAATTGCTGTATGAACGATTTCTAAATTGACTTGCTTTAATCAGAGTTGTTTTTAAAGCTAATTCGACAGATCTTCAGTTCTCTTTAATTTATTTAATGTATGTATAAATATGAGATTTATCAGTATTAGTTTTTATTCCAAAGAAACGGAAATGATTATTTCGCCGTATAAATATCCGATTAACAATGCTGCACTTTAGTTTGTAGCTTTTAGAAACATGCAATTCTGAGTATTGTGGCTGAGCTGACAACTCTGGCCTCTATAATATGTGGATTCGATTCCCGCATTTTGGGTGTGGATGTTTGTTAGTTGCTCGGAATCTAGTTAAAATTGTTAGTTGTAGTTGAATTATATATGCTTAATGTGGAAAACCTGACAACCAAACTGAAATATTTGAAGTTTTATTGGAGTGTTAAATTTCACTAGTTTCTTTCGTCATTGTCACCAAGAGCTGTATTCTAATTTTGGTTAAATTTTCGAATGGTGTTTTTGTTAATTAAATTTTTTAGTTTCTTCAATGATATCGTAAAAATGTCGGTTATCGTGTATTACAAAGACACTTTAAAGGCACATTAAAGAATCAAAAATATATAAAATCTGTAATTTATTACATATTATTTCTTAGTTCTGAAATAAGTAAAAGAAAGTGGGTGAAAAACTTCAAAATTTTCTACACAATATCTAAGAGATTGTGTGTCTGTAATGTAGAAGTTTCAATCACGAAATATTTAAAATTGGCTTTGGTTCCCGAAGTATGAAGTCTCTGGAATTAGTGAAGGAATGAAATAACCTTTTTTTGATATCGTAATATAATTTTCAGCAAATAATTCAATTCTGAAAAACAATTAACAAAATTTCGAAGCATTAATTCTATGTAGTTGAATACTCATTTTGAATTTTTATAATTTAAGAACTCGATTCTTACATTTAAAAAATCCTAAGTTTTAATTTTGGAAGGAAAATAAAATTGTGGCAGAAGTAATAATGAAACGTGAGTAGTAATTATTTAGAAATGAAGAGTTATAAAGAGAGACTCCAACACTAATTACTTAATCAATTCATTGTTGGCGTAATTTTAATGGATTAAAGCATTCAGAAATTCATGAAACTGTAAAATTCTTAAGATCCTTAATCTGGTTAGGAAACTGCTCATAAGTAGTTCAGAGCTTCTTGTGATCCAGAGAAAAGAAACAAACCTTCGAGTAAACAATTATTTGGCAAACCCTCGTAAGTCTGTTTGCAGTCTTTTCTGTTTGAAGACAATCTGACCCTCATGTAGAAAAATTGATTGCTGTTTGGAGAAAATCACGTGATTTAAGACAAATTATCCACACTAAAAGTTTTACAAATTAGATACTGGAAAAAAATATCAATAAAAATAAGCTATAATTTGAGTGAAGAGATTCTAAATATTATAAATAGGAGTGGTATTTTTCTTAAGTCAGAAGGTTTTATTTGCACGTGATAATTGTACTACTAATACATTTACATCTACAAAGCTATTAAATGTAACCATTGAAATTGCACTTGGCTGTGAAATAATTATACCTCAGACTAATTCTAGTGGAACTTTTAATTATGACTGTGAAGGTGAGTTTAAAGCTCGCACATACTTTTACAAAAAAGTATTTTAATATCAATGATTAAAGAAATGGGTTAACAGAAAATGATAGAAGTTTAAGAGTAAAAATAAAACAATTTAAACAAAATGAGGTAATTTTGTAAGGATAGTTTCAAAATTTCGTGACTAGTCTTTACCTAAGATTTAAAAAATCGGAAAGCTTATTTTGAATAATAATAAAAAAAAAAAAAAAAAAAAAAAAAAAAAACTATAAATTTTAGTGTTAGCATTTTGCACTAATGTGAACGTGCAATAATTTTTTTCGCGTTGGTAGGATACGCTGTAATGGTATGAAAGTGAATAGGAAAATCTTTTGTGATGTTAACTCAGTTTGCTTAAACATAATTTAAGCATTTTTAACTTGAGATGAATGCTTTCATTACAAAAAAATCAATTGCTTTTGAAAAAGTGTTGAAATTATTTTTTAACAGCTTATAAGGATATAATCAGTAGATATGGTTTGAAAACAATGATTTAAGTATGGATTAACTATACAATTTTTTAGTTTCATTAAAGTCCCATGGTATGGATCTCTTATTCTAATCTCGGCAAAGGATTGATTTTAATGACTTCTTTCGGGCCATGTGTTAAAATAGAAATAAAAAAAATCCTACCAAACAAGACCATGGGCTTTGAGAACGAATGCTTATGGAGAAACTAACTATAAAGGCGCTGTCATTGCATAATTCCACTCAAATTCATCAGAAAAAGGAACGACAAGCATGATCTTAAATATCATGCGCACGCAGTTTTCGAAAAAACATAAACCCCAGCCTCAATTTGAGCAAGTAGAGTTAGAAAATGATCCTTTAAGCAGCTTGGTTTAACATATGCACATCCATCTTCATATTACTTATGTCAATCAAATTGCAAATGTAGACAGATTTTTAGTTTTGTATAATTAGCTCTCGAGTGTAAAAAGGAACTTCAGTTTGTGGCTTCCATTCCCAAATTGGGAACACGTGTTTGTAGTTCTTTCAATTACATTCCACTAAATTTTAATTCCCGGTTAAATTAGGTCTACAAGGAGTGATTGTGAAGTGAGACTACCAAACTAAACCTTTAAGCTATACTGGATTCACAATAATCTGGTAGACTATGTTAAATCGGATTCTCTCTATAAAAAGGAAATGCTGAAGTATCCTTGAACGTTTTGAGTTAGCTAAACTGAAACCACATATTAAAAACATTCAGCAAGTGACAGTCTCACGGAGTCCAAAAGCCAACTGTTAGACTTTGTCTCACAATCTGATTAATATACACTACTGGCCATTAAAATTGCTACACCAAGAAGGCGACATGCTACAAACGTGAAATTTATATGAAAGGAAGGTGCTGTGATATGCAAATGATTAGCTTTTCAGCGCATTCAGGCAAAGCAGGCGCCATTGGCGACACCTACATCGTGTTTAAATGAGGAAATTGTTCAGCCTGTTCCTCGTGCACAAATTGCATTTGAACGTTGTTGCCTAGTGAAAAGTTACTGTGATGCCTCGTGTAAGAAAGAGAAATGCGTACCAGCACGTTTCTGACTTTGATAAATTGTAGCGTACCGGGATTGCGGTTTCTCTTATCGCAGTATTTCTGCTCGCGTCGGTCGAGATCCAATGACTGTTAGCAGAAAATGGAATCGATGGGTTCAGGACGGTAATACGGAATGCCATTCGGGATCTCAACGGCCACCTATCACTAGGAGCCGAGAAGACAGGCATATTATCCGCATGGCCGTAATGGATCGTGCAACCACGTCACGAGCCGTGAGTCAAGAAACGGGGTCGTTTGAAAGAAAAGTGTCTGCACGAACAGTTAGACGAAGTATGCAGCAGATGGACTCTCAGCTCGGAGACCATGGCTGCGGCTTCCCTTGACGCTGCGTCATAGACAAGAGCGCCTTTAATGGTGTGATCAACGACGAACCTGGGCGCACGAATGGCGAGACGTCATCTTTTCAGATGAATCCAGGTTCTGTGTACAGCATCATGATGGTCGCATCCGTGTTTGGCCGCATCGTGGTGAACGCACACTGGCAGCTTGCATTCGTCATCGTCATACTGCCCCATCACCTGGCGTGATGGTATGGGATGCCATTGGATACACGTCTCGGTCACCTCTTGTTCGCATTGACGGTGCTTTGAACAGTACACGTTACATTTCTGGTGTGTTACGACCCGTGGCTCTACCCTTTATTCGAGCCCTGCGAAACCCTACGTTTCAGCAGGATAATGCCCGACCGCATGTTGCCTGTATTATACGGACCTTCCTTGATACGGAACATGTTCGGCTGTTGCCCTGGCCAGCACGTTCTCCAGTTCTTTCACCAATAGAAAACGTTTGGTCAATGGTTGCCGAGCGGCTGGCTCGTCACTAAACGCCAGTCACTACGGTTGATGAACAGTGGCATCGTGTTGAAGCTGCATGGGCATCTGTACCTGTAAATGCAATCCAATCTCTATTTGACTCCATGCCCAGGCGTATAACTGCTGTTATTACTGCCAGAGGTGGTTGTTCTGGGCACTGAATTCTCAGGATCTATCCAGCCAAATTTTTTGAAAATTTAATCACTTGTTATTTCTAGTATAATATATTTGTCAAATAAATATCATCTTGTTATCTTCATTTCTTCCTGGTGTAGCAATTTTAATGGCCAGTAGTGTATTATAATAATGAACTCAGGCATCTTGAAATTAACAATGTATAGGTCTTCAGTGGCTAATTTACTTTTTACTTTGTAAATCTTTAAAGTATGAAAACTTATATCCCTTCATCTTTTATATTTATATTTATATCCCTTCATCTTTTACAATCAAATAACTTTATTACGTATTGTTTTAGTTCCAATACAGTTACAATTTAATAGAGCAAAAATCTATCCTAAGCTATAAGAAATAACTATTTTATCTTAGTAACAATGTTTATCTTTTATAAATGTTTTGATGAGTGTGATATTGAAATTTTATATTGAGTCTTACAACGTATGTATGAAACGGGGAATATTTTACATTAAATTTATTTATTGAATATTAGATTTCATCAGAAAACTATAGAATTAATTCCCCTGTAAGTATGACTTCTAGTAAATTTATAGGTTTTGTGCTATTATCGAACTTTAGTGCAAAGTAACTGGATCGATAAACCAATCATTGATAGATAAAATTATAAATGTTGTAAACTTACAGTGAATACTTAAAGAGCATTTGATACTTTGGTCGAATGCTTTTTTGATCAAGAGGTTACTTAATCTGATTAAAAATGATAAATTAGATTAAATTTTTTACTTATAAAAATTCTTAAATATAACTTTTCATGAATTTCATGTTTTATTTCCAAAAGGTTTCTCATGGCGGAAGCAGTGTCCAGTGCTTCACCAAGCATCCGACCTATTAATCGTAAAGCAGCAGAAAAGAGAAAGTTATTCGAGTTGTCGCCCAAGAATAAGACTCCTTTACCTGTACAGAAAACTCCTATGATACAATTAGTAATTAAAGCCATAAAAGCAGTAGGTAAGATGAAAAAATATACAAATTTAGAGAAAAAAATCAATGCTAATTATTTGTAATAGTAAATTTTAAGAAAATAGTTGTGTAACTGAGACTAATGATTCATTCTGTATCTCAATTTTCTAATCGAAATTTTGTCTAGGATTGAATTGAGAATTGCTATTCAGAATGAATACATCAGCAATATCTGTTTCTGGCTAATTTAAAGGAATAGCTTAGTTTTCTAAATTGATTCCTGTTTTCAATTTCAAACATAATGTTGATTTGAACGCCTCCTAAAGTTGCTTATGCCACATTGTTATAAATTTAATTATCGAAAACAACCCACTGCATAACTTCTTGCTTCAAGAAAAGAGGTTTTACCCTTTTAAGTGTCATCTATAAGTTACCACTGGCATAAGAATATATTTATTGCGACTTAAACTATCTTCACTTTTCCAGCAGTTCCGGTTTAAGTGATATTATTTATGATTTTTCAGATTATTTAAAAAAAATTTCTTCAACTAAGCCGCTTACCTCTTTCATTACAAGTCTTTGGCTTTGGTTTAAAAACTATTGCAACAGTCTAGACTTGAGTAATTAATAAATGTTACAAGAGTTTTCACACACGCACGCACTCATATTGTATGCATCACTGATTTTCTCATAAATCTATACTTAAAATTCCTTTGCTAGATGCAAAATATCGTTTTATAGAAGCCATTAACTTATTTTGTATCGTGTATGTTTTCATACATTAAATTGTAGAACATCTCATTTTTAATCCGAGTATTGGTATCTACAGAGATATCAATTCACTTGAAGGACACACCAACCATATCCTATTTAACGTGTCTCAGCTGCCCTTGGTAAACATCGTGGGTCGGGATTCAAAATCGCTCCCTTCTAATAACACCCTGAACCAGGTTGTCCCGGACTCTTACCTTATGAACACCTACAACTTTTGTGCAGTTAATATCCTAAGACTTTGTCAAGCTTTGAACTCTTTAAATCTACGAAATGTAACGCAATTTTTTCTTTTATGCATATTCTTGTCAATTTTATGAAGACTTCACTCGAGCTCACTACCTTCCAATAATGAGAATACTCTGACCACTAAGGCCTCTTCAGAAGTCTGAAAAAATAATTGGTTGCAGCCATCAGGGGAAACCATAAAACCCTCTAAAAACTTCCTTTAAAGAAAACCTTTTACTTATTTCATTATGCTCAAGTGTACTTCCCTCTTTTTGAACCAAACTTTCAATATTCCTTCAGGGGATTTACTTTTTTAAATAAGCACGGTTTCCTCTCTCTCTCAAGGGGCGGTCCGTCATTATCTGTATTCCAAAGTACCATAGTGCTCTTTTCCCTCCCGTTCTACTTTTCCTCTTTTCCCTCATTGTGGTTGCCTCAAGAGGTTGAGGACTGACCTTGAGAAACTATCGCCCCTTTGTTGCCATTAGCTTCTCTTGGAGATTAAATCACATGCGTATTTGCCGTGAGTGGAGACTGTCTCTGAAAAGGAAAATCCTAATTAAAGTTCTCGGAGATCAGCACATTACTTTGATTTCTGATCATGTGCTGTGGTTCTCAGCACATCAATCGACTTTATGGTTCAAGAAATTTATGCATCTACTGAAGATTCGTATAGGGTTGAGTCCATCTTGGAGATGTACTCTGATAGTATAGGACTGATGCAGTTGGTCTCGGTGCTCCCGAAATTTTACCATATATACATATGGATGTACAAATCTCTCATCTCTTGGGAACAGCAATTGAAATCGCTTAATCGAAAGTTTTATAATTAAAGGCACACATATTTTTGTCTTTCCTATAATTTAGAAAATAATAAGTACTCTTGGGAAGTGAGAAAATACAGAAAGGGCATTCTGTTGACATAGTTGAGGTTGATTTAAAAAAACTAAATCAGCTGTTATTGCAAAGATGCAACTACTGCCTAATATAGAAATAAGTCTTCCCTAACGGAAATTTTAATTTTTCTCATGGTGTATCATCCAGTAACTTGTTCACAACTCTTGTGGATGTGATTCTGGAAAATCTAGAAGCAGACTGTTTCTTATTGAAAGCATTAGTCACACAAAAGTATCTAGCTCTAACTTATACAATGCCAGAACTTCTACAGGATATTAAAGCTGCCTATATGAACTTACCTGTCCGGTCATACATTCCAAACCCACTGTTCCCAGTTCCACCACTTCAGACACTCGAATAGTGCATGTGCAAACACATAACTCATTGTGCAGTGGTTGGCCTCGAAAGTGCAAACTGCATAACGAAGGCGTGAGTCAACTGTCATGATAACCATTCCTGTTACTCTCGAAGTTCTCCTTAATGATCACTACAATTAATCATCGTGGACTTTATTAAACAATTTTAATTTATTTTAAGCCATTTTTGATTAATTTACTTCAGAATAAATAAGTTAACATCACAGGCTCGATGATTCCACAAGTAAGAGTTAGTTATATAATTGTGACTAGGAATATGTATAAATCCAGCAGTACACAAACATATTTTCCGTTCCCCTTGCATTGCCACAAGTTTCTACACAAAGACCAAAGTCACCTTCAAATATTAAGAGAAGCACTCTTGGCTAAGAGAAACCTTGAAGGCATTTGAGCTTAGATCTTCGAAGGAGTGTTCACGCAATCCCTGTCAATGATCCTAGTTATAAACCTAGTGAACTGATGCTATAGTTCAGTATTCTTAGGAAGACTATTTATCTCGTAGGCAGTTTTTTACATAGTAATCAACACTATTGAAATCTTTTCCTTGTACTTTACACTTTAATCCGTTGGTCCTATTCTAGTTATCCCTCGTGTGAAAAAATGACCCTTGAGCGACAAACCAAACCTGCACTTTACACAATTTTCAACTATAATAGTATTTTTAAGTTTAGTGGACTATAGATTGATAAAATGTTTTATATTTCTCGACATTTACTAAATTTTTTCTAGGTTTACCAAGAAAAGGAGCTTCTCTTCCTGCCATTAAGAAGTGGATAATAGGTTTGAATCTTAAATTTTCTTATACACCCCTATTATAACATTTCTACTCTTAAGACGGTATACTACATACTTAACATTTGGAATTCTGAAAGATGACCCGTCCCAATGATTGACTCCTAATTCTATAAAAAAGGTAAGCGATGGTAGCAACTGCATGCTTAAATAAAGCTGTATCATGCAAGAAATTGCTTTTTGATCACTGTTTTTATGCTTTGTGTAAGGAAATTCTTACCTGCAATTTTTTATTAATAGAGGAAGTGTGTGGTAGAATCGTTGTTTCTCATAGTACTGCTTGGGTCGGTCGATGGCCCATAACAGAACGAAATACTGAATCGAGCTCTGTATGATGTACAATTAATGAAGCATCTCAAAACTCCATTGTCACTAACAGAAAAGACATCTTATTCAAATAGCCTTAATTAATGATACATCCATGTCACTAGCTGTGAGTCGTGAATTGACTGTGGATTTCCAATGCAACAAATGCAGGAAGAGTTTAACTGTATCAAACATAGGCAGATGACTCGGTGGCTATGGCTTCCATTATCCTTAAAGCTATATAAAACAATAGCTTAATGGCTTTTTCAAAGATTAATCTAGTTACGGGAATGTCCAGGCTTTATAGACAAAACGTTTGCTTTCAGCATCATGGTTGCATCCGTGTGACATCTGTATCTGCCAATCATGGATTCCATTAGATGTCCATCTCGACCATCTTGCAGAGATTTAATGATATCTGTCATATTTCTATTGCGTTAAAGCTCATGACTACTGCCCAACGAAAAATTCCTTTTGATAGGATAATGAAAGATTATATTGTATGGAATTTCATTGGTGGAAAAGATCTTTTGCTGCCCTGGCCAGCAAATGGTTTGTCAATGTAAGCCATTCACTGCGGTTGATGCATAGGTAGCTGCAATGGTACACCCCATCCAGTTTCAAATTGAATGCATACTACCATTCCGTCATTACTACCATTGTTAGTTCTGGACAGATTTCTAGGTATTTAAGCTTCCAAATTACTAGTAGGTTTACACTCATTTATTACCATTTTTTCTAAAGCAGCATTTTTAATGATTAATAAATTTAAAAGTGCACTACTAATCTTACTTTAATAGTAGTATTAAAACTATCAGATTAAAAGATTACAAAGTTTAGACTAGCACAGCAAACTAACACTTTCCTAAAAATGCCTACACTAGATTAACTTCTTTAATAGACAAGATTCGTCTAAAATAATAAAAAAAATCTCATCTAAGGCAAATGCTTCTATACGGTATTATGCTTAAATTAAATACGCAATTAGAAATTTTTCCTTCTACACTACTGCTTATGATCCCAAGAGTGTATATAAGTGTATTGTACATTATTTTTTCTCTTTTTGATTAATTTCATTTCGAGTGAAGTAATGTTCCCGATTTCACAAAGAGAGCAGACAATATATATGTTAATTATATTGTCCCAGTTTCAAAGAGCTAATAACATGCAAAATGTGTAAGTAAAATTGGGATTTTAAAAACCCTTGGCCATAGTTAATCAGAAACGGTGAGTACAGTAATTTATGGACCATATTTTAGATTACGTATCAATGAAAATTTCTTGTTTACGTGGGAATCCAGTTTCTTACCTACTCCTGACTACAGGACTGGTTTATGCGTAGTAAACCCCTGCAGAGGTCAAAAATGCAAGGTCATCTAAAGTTAAATGCAGATTTAGTAGCAGGGTCGCACTTGGTAAACCTTTGGACGGGAGGTACATTCTGGTTCCCAGTGCATCAATAGGCTGGTACATAGCTACACTCAGGGCTAGTCTGCTATTGAAAAAGCAAAAGGATCTAGTGTTTGGTGTTAAAGGTGATCACTATCTGGCGGTGACTCGCAGCCTATAAGTGTCGGCTAGCATCATGGTAAGTGCAAGATAGATATGTCCAGATCCAGTGGATGCCATCCTTTGTAAGTTTCCATGGTGGGTGTTGCCGTTAATCCTGAACCTTTATAAATATTTCATGGGTCAAAATACTTTCATTATTGAAGTCAATTTATCTACTCGTTGCATGTTGATAAGCAGTCCTAAAACTTTTCATGCCCTAACGTGTACAAAACGCCAGAAAAATTACAAGTTGTGGATCTTGTACAAGTCAATTCGAAACAAGATTTGGTAATCAATAACTTTTAAAAAAATTGATAATTTCCAGTCAAAACACTTCATAAAACTATAAACGAGTCTTGTGATGCTCTCTGTAAACTAGACTTCACACATGTTACAGAAGCAGAATTTTTGGAAGAACTTCGTGATCAAGGAGTTTTTTTTCTCATGCAGGTAACATAAACCTTCCTCATAACGGTAGATTTATCCCTACCCATTATGATATTTTAACTTTACGAACACCAATATTATCAAACTCCATAAAAATCAGTTATATAATTAATCAGTTATATATAGTATATACGTTCCTAACTCTTAGATATTTTAAATGTCAGATGTGGTCATCCTCGACAAGCATGTAGGAATAGTGATCCTATATGTGGAAAATGTGCACAATCTGGTCATGAAACTAAAGCTTGTACTTCAAAAATTTTAAAGTTTTGTATCGGTTCTGGTTCGCATGCTTCACTTTCCAAATCTTGCTCTATATGGATCGTGGTGAAAGGAGTAATTGCAACAAAGGGAAAAACAAAATATTATTCTTCCAGAAGCAAGACAATAGATACAGAAAACGCTGGCCTTCCCTATTCTTCTACTTTACAAACTGCTTGTTCCACTTGTCACCTAAATCCACTTTACCATCAGATTCTAATACAAAGAAGTGTACTTCAACTGACAATAAATCTAAGACTGATACAAAAATTAACCACAATCTTCAAAGTATTAAAAGAACATTTCATATATCCTCTACTGAAACAGATATTAAAATGGACATTTCCTCAACACACATCTCGGACCGTCTCTAAATGCTTGAAAAGACGAGTACAAAAACAATCAAATAAAACCTGCTCTGAATGACATTAATTTTAAGAAACTGTTGTGGTTCTAGAAAACATTAATTGGTCTCATCTTTTTTACTTTCATTAATTTATTTTAACGCCTTCTTTGGAGTCGTTCATAAAACAGTCTCGATTAGTTTTTATCGAATGATTTACTTAAGCACTTTATTTTATCAAAGATTACTTTGTTTTCGATAAAGCGTATCCTATCTCAGGATCTTACGTCGGTAAAATCGAATCTAACAATTATTGAATTTCGTAAAGTATTATCCAATGTCAAACATTCCTCTCCTGGTTCTGATAGAATAATCTATTCTATGCTTCAACATCTCTCTGAAAATTCTCTTAATTACTGAATGTTCTATGAATGTTTAATTGCATTTGAAAAGAACATATATTTACAGATAATTAGAGAAATGTGCTTTCATAATTCCAAAACCGGGTAAAAATCCATGAAGTTATAAACCAATACCCTTGAAAAGCTAGATGCTTGTGCAAACACTTCAAAAAGAATTGTTTACATAAGATTTGTGTATACATCTTGGAAAATAATGGCCCTTCTTTTTAAAGTGATTTTAGGATTTCTTAATCCACAACTAATAGTTTAATGTAACTAGAAATCGATATTCGCGTTGCCTTTCTAAAACTAATTTTAAGTATTTTTCTTAATACTTAAAATTAGTTTTAGAAACGTGTTAATTTTCTTTGATATATAAATGTACCTGGATGTATTGTGAAACATATGTATGACCTTGGTTACGGAGGAAATTTACCAGTTTTCATACAAAATTTTTAAGGAATATTCTTTTAGAGAATGATTGGGAAAAACTATTGCATTATATATTGTCAGGAAGAAGTTTCTCAGGCATCTGTTTTAATAGTAACGTTTTTGTTTTAGTCATCAATCCCATTTTTTCAATAATCCAACAAACTATGCGAAAGAATCTTTACGTTGACGATTTACAAATTTTTATGGTACGCCAAAAATATAAATATCGTCGAGAGAATTCCAGATAGCTAATATCATAGTGATCAAATACAAACGGGTTTATCATTTCTGCACAAAAATTATTGGTATATACTTGTGCAAATGACGTCTTCATTTTGACCCAGAATTAGTTCCGAATGGTACTTCTATCCGCTTTCAAGATAAATTATAAATTTCTCGGTCTCACATTAGATAAACATCTGGCTTTCCTTCTACACATTATCAGCTTGCGGAAAAGTCATCTTATCTAATATTTTAAGATTCCAATACATATACATCTTGTGTGGAACAGATTGTCCATCTTTGCTTCGTATCTACTGAAGCATCATTTGATCAGTGATAGATTATGAAAGTATATGTGACTCTGCTCAACCGTCTTATTTAAAGACCTTTTAATTATATTTATTAGACTTTAAGGTTGTGTTTTGTAGATTTCCAGAAATCCCCTGTAAATCTACCTGCGGAAGCTTTTGAACTATCACTATCGTGTAGAATAAATTGTCTGTCTTATTACTTTCAGATTCTATCCGTTAACAAACATCTGTTAGTGAGAAATTATTAAATAGTAATAAGGCCTTTTCAAAGCTTGGTTATCATGTACTCCTAATTTTGAAATATGAATGAAAAATAAACTTCCAAACTATGGTGATGTAGAAGTCTACAGAAATACTTTTTTCTATCAACCTCCATGGATGGAAGACGGTATACTTCACATTAAGTAATCGGAATTTCTAATGTTAAATTTTAAAATATTTTTAAGGTATATCAACAATTTACCGATATGAACCTGCTTTTACAGATGGTTCAAAATCGCTAAATCACGTGGGACGTGCATTTATTATTAAAGACCACATATTTAACCATAAACTACATTTTGTTTACTTTTTATTCTCTTCTGAAGTTACAAAATTTGGATATAAATTTGGAATCTTTACTTAACGTATTTCCCAATTCAAAGCTCTCTTCGTATATGTGAAGGACTATAGGAGTTTACAATATTTAGCTGTGTCATCCTTTAGGTTTTCATAAATTTGTTTTAATATCTTTGCTTCTAAGTCATCTCAACATTCTCAACTAGGTATCCAACGATTTATTCAAGCACTTAATTGTATCAAAGATTATTTAAGATTTGGCACAGCGTATCCCATTTGAAGGTCTTGTGCAAGTAAAATCAGATTTACTTCGAATTACCCATTGAAAACTGAAAGTAATAATCCCTCTTAGGACATTTTAACGTTTGCTCTTCCTGGACTCTTAACTTTTTTTTATTAGAATTCGGCTTCTTTTATATAAATATCTTCATTTAATTCCCTTTAGGATTTCGGACTACTATAGTATTACTCAACGGGATTTTCCAAAAGTATGTTATTTCTTTGTTCTATTTAGCAAATTACAGCTCTCACCATTTTGAAACAAATTTATGGCTTTTATTACAATCAACTCCATGATTATCAGATTTTTACTGATGGCTTAAAAGTAGAAAATATTTTTTTCTGGTATTGCTTAGGGTACCATCTATAGTTATTGTCTTCATTATGCTTACTCTATTTACACTGAAGTTGTCTCTATTATGAGGTCTTCCATAATTGCTATCAGTTTTAAATTCCGTATTTACACTGATAATATGAGCAATGTGAAGTAGCTTAAATTTCCTAAGCATTTCAATTCCGTGGTTAATAGAATCTTGGTTTTGCTAAATGAAATCTTTCATTGTTTTGAAGTCATTTTGCTGGTTACATAGTCATGTCGATATTTCTGTCAAAATAGACTTCGTTGTGCTAAAGAAGGTAAAAATCCCATTAACCAAGTAGTCACTTATGTTGACATAAGAATTTAGTTTCTGGCTATACCCATTCTGTTTAGTAGAACTCCTGGAATAGGCAAGTAATGTTTTGTATTACTCATTTAGAATTGGAACATCATCCCATACAGGTTTGCTCACGTCACTTTATCTCAATTATGGATTGATCACACTCGTTTGACAGTTATATTTTATTTGAACAATCACCTCAATGTTCCAGTTGTGAAGAGTTTTAACCATATACCTTATCTTAATTGAATGTCTGTTTTAATCAACGGTTTCACGTTTTTTCACAATTTCTCAAGTCTACTAGGTTTTACTGAAGAAACACCCTATCTAAATCTTTTTTCAAGAACTATCAAAATTTTGCACTGCCTTTAATGCTTTCTTTTTCACATTTTCATTTTAGAAGCTCAATTTGTACAATTTTACTAATGTAAATCAGTGTTTTTTTTTAGTTGATGCTTTAAATCTTTTCTTCCTGATTTGACAGATTTTTAACGTTTTTGTTAGGCGCAGTGTGTCCTCTTTTAGATTTTGTGCTAAAAAGACACTCCATAATGGTTCGCGGACTCATTTCATGGTTTGGAGCTAACCGTTTCACCTTAACTTGATAAATCATTATAATCTTTGGCCGAACAATTGGTTTCTAAGATGCATTGCTTTTGTCTGAGGATCAACTAACTTATCAAAGATGCACTTGTCAAAATAATTCTCAGGTGTATCTAAGTCGAACTGTTCAATCATGGTTTTTGAAACATGACTCAGTTGCACATATTTCATGGCCCACGCAATAACTGGAAGTTAACAGAAGAGCTCTTTTAATCTGTCTTGGAAGAGTGAATCTGGTAATCTTCATGCATCATTCTGGGTGCGAGGAACTTTCTGCATGAGGAACAGCACATCACCCCTTTTTACCACCATACAGAACCTGTAAATGACCATTTGGATAAGGATTATATAAGTTTTAACAAGGAGCTAAAGGTGCTCCTGCTAAGCATTAGATACAAAATATTTGTAACAGTTTTCCATTCTGGACAAACCAGCTATGCCTTCATCAAAACGAATAGTATAAAAATTGCTGGATTCCTGTAGCAAACTTTTCAACTGCTTATTACGAAGACTTCTTAGTCTCAATCTAATTATGATTGCTACCTTATATTAAAAAATTTTTATACATTTTTTTCAGGATGCATGTTACATCAAATTTTCAATAATTATGTATAGTTGAAACGATTCTTTAAATAACCCCTAATATCTTATCACGATGTAGCAAATTCAAAATTGCCCTTCATTCACTTAAATATACTTGCAAAGAAAATAAAAACGCATGCCATCAAATTTTTTTTAAATTTTAGGTCAAACTGCAAATTTTTCCTCCGGAAGAATTTGTTCAATGTATAGTGTATGTCAGAAAGCTTTAATAAAGGTAGTACGCTACTCTAATTTAACTTTATTTGCTCTTTCAGTTATGACTTCACTGCGAATTTAACGTTGACAAAGTTAATTTTGCGCGGTACAAAATGATTAGATTTCAAATTTTAAGAACTGGTATTTTACTTTGCACAAAATTTTCAATGCTTCAAATTTATAAAGATTACTTAATTAAAATTTAAACTAATTCCTTAAAATTTTTAAACCTTCATTATAAATTTTCTCACCTCGTTAATGTTTTAAAAATTGTATCAGGTTTTCTCCTGACATATTAATTCTAAGATTTCTCAAAGCCTTTTAGTCTGAAGAACAATCTTGTCTATTGAAAAAATAGTTTTTTTTTCGTACAGTTACAATACTAATCTTTGCGGGGGATGTAATTCCAGTTTCTTTCATTGTTTACCATCAGAAAAGTCTTGTCAAATGAATACATGAATGAAAATAATT
Source organism: Latrodectus elegans (assembly GCA_030067965.1). Taxonomy (NCBI): domain Eukaryota; kingdom Metazoa; phylum Arthropoda; class Arachnida; order Araneae; family Theridiidae; genus Latrodectus; species Latrodectus elegans. Next base: position 62,055,265 of record CM057809.1, read on the forward strand.
TATTTAGCAATGTAAACTAGTTTATGCTTTCTCCTTTAAATTGTAATAAAAATTTATTTTCACTAAAACTGGTTAATATTTTGTTTTTTGATAGCTAACAGTGATTTTACATCTAGCAATCAAACTTTAGTCTTAAAAAGAGCTATCTTAAAGGGCATTGAATCTGGAACAATAATTAGACCACCTCATTCGAAAGACGCTTATGGAATAACTGGATCATTTGCTCTACCTTCGGTGCCGAAGAAAAAATCACCAGGAAATGTAATCGCGAAGTCTACAGTAAATGAAAAACAATCAAAAGCACCAAAAAAACTTAAAGAGAAAAACGCTGCAGAGGATGTGACAGCACTAAAGAAAGAATCTGAAAGAAAAACTAAACCTAGACAGCCTCTTTTAGAAGAAACTTCAAACGCTAAGAAAGATACAAAGAATCCATCTTCATCCAAAGTTTCTAAAAGAGCAATCAAAAAGGTTACACCTACAAAACGGGCTGTAAAGAAAGATGTTAAAAACAAAGCCCAATCTACCCCGGAAGCACAAGAAAATGGAATTGTTGATGTTGACTCGGATAAAGAAAATGTAGAATATCCAGAACAGCAAACAAAGCAAGAAAATGCAAACGCAACTAAAACTAAGCAAGGAAAGATAACTGTAACAAAAGAACCAAAAGAGGATGTTTTGAAAAATACCGTTCAGAAAAGTGAAGTTAAGCCAAAGAAAATAAAGGGAGATAAAACTAACATTAAAGCCATTACTAAACAGTTTAAGACAAATAGAGACGCTTTAAAGCAATTAGATATTCAAGGGTTTTCAGTCAATACTGAAGAAACTGAAATTAGAAAAGATGCATCAGATACTGAATTGGACACAAAACACGATAATGCAAAATATCGCAAATCGTATGCTTCTGATACTGAGCTCGAAGTATCAAGAAGGATGATTCATAAAAACAAAAAATTAAAAACTGGAAAGAAACCTTTAGTGAAGAAATTGGGAAAAAAAGCAGATGAAACGGTTTCAATTAATATAAGAAATGATTCAGATAATACAGAAACTTTAAATTCACAAAACCAATCAAAAATGAGAAAAGCTAAGAAAAGGGTAATGTGAGCATTTTTTATTTTGAGCACTTCAAAATGTTTTATAAAAACGTTTAGTGTTTATTTTAATTTTTATAAAAATTTTTACTGAGTTTTATAGGACTACTGAAATATTAGTCAAAAGAACCAAATGTATACTTTTTGTAGTTTTGAATTAAAGCATTTTTAGTATTTGTTACTCTTATTATAAATTCGGTAAAAAACTTGCGCGACTGCTGCAGATGATGCTTTTCGATGCAAAAGAAACTGCACTGAAAAATGTCTTGAAAGCTTTAATTAATCACCGAGAAATTTTAAAGATAACTAAACGCTATTTATAGAAAATGAATTTTGAATAAAATTAAAGTATTGCTCACATTTTTGTTTGAAAAGTCTTTAATTTGATCTGATATGGCAGAACTTTATAACAGTTAGTAACAATGAAAGTGTAATTCTAAAATTGTAAATAAAATTATGTTCTATCATCCCACTAAAAGAGTTACAATAACAGAAATTTAGTGACATATGAGTGAGTTTACTGTAATATTGGCTTGTTCGAATGTTCTCTTATGGGTGCCCTGGGTTTTCAAACTAAAATTGTTGTGAAAAGAGAATGTAATGATTTCTGGCGTTTAAATAACAGCTTCTGTGAACATAGAACCAGATTTCAAAAAAATATATTTTCTTAAATAGTAATTATATAATTCCAAACTTGATATTCATATTTTTTAATTTGAATTTATCTGTAACACTTGTCTTATTTTGTGAAACATTAATTATTACTTAATTTTCAAAGATTTATTCTTTGCATTTTACTTAAATTCTTGTGAAATAGTTTAGACACTTCGCTTCTCGTGATATTTCATAAGAGCCCATAATTTTTACTATCCATTCTTGTAATACACAAAGTATTCAATCTTTAAAAATTTTGAAAAAATATATAATATTAAATAGGTTTTTTCTAAAAGCAGTTTACTTATAAGGAAAACAGTGTAAATATTTCGGTTAAAGTTTTTAAGTTATACCTGTCTTAGCTTCTGAACAAAATAAATTATATTCCTTGTTTTGTTTACAAACTGTTGCATTACTTTAAGAGGTTTCTGTACTCTATATGAAAATACTCATTTCATATATGAGCTATTGTTATAGAAATGTACAAAAACATCCTAACACAAGAGAAAAGGAAAATTATACTCTAGAAGATGCTTGATTTGTTAATTATGCAAAAGTCTAGAAAACAGACTCCTGGTAAAAATCTGATCTCTTCAAATCTACGCTAAATTTTAAATGTATTGCTGTGGTGGAAATTTGCTTACAGTAAAGTGTGAGAAAGGAGACCCCTACAGTTAAGAAAAATTCAGTTGCAGTGATACTCAAAGAAGATTAAATATTTCATCCAATAAATTTGGAGTCTGGCAGAGAAAATTAGTGGCAATTTTTTTCAGTAGGGGATGAATTGCTTAGAGTTATTTTAAAGTTTTACCTGCCGGTCCAATTACTTGGCTAAATGTGATTTTGGGAATTTCTTTTAAATTTGGTGTTGAATGATTTATTTTGGAAATTTAACTTCAAGACATCGTATCACATTTTGTTATTAAAGAGACTCATTGCTTTCAGCAACATCATTTTTCCTTCAATAAAAGTAAGATTTTTCAGCGGGAAATATTGGCACGCCAATTTTCATTACATGATGGAAGAAAAAATTTCAATTCCACTTTTTAGTCTGTTAAGTAGAAATTTTTTAGCTTGGCTGATTCAATAAATGTATGTGCTTACATTTTGCAGTACAGAGGAGTACAATAAATATATGATCCTTTAAATTATACTGAACATTAAATTATATTACCTTTTACAGAATATTTTCTAGGTTAGAAATGCTTATAAGCTAAGATAAAAAAATTATGTATCCCAAAATTGTATGTATAGCGAAAAAATTGTATCAAAGCGATTTCCGTAAAGGAAGCTCAACATTGGATAACACTGTGCATTTGGAAACAAATATGCAATGCTTTTGTCAAAAGAAACCCTCTTGTTTCTATCTTTTTCGATATAGAAAATGCGTATGATCATACTGGTGGTATAATATTCTCCAAACAATGTTTAACTTTGGCTTAAGAGGTAACCTTCCAATCTTCATTCAAAACCTTTTACAGTTACATACTTTTATAGTTCACATAGGATAAATTTTGTGTGATTTCTTTGCTTAATATGAGGGAGTTTCCCAAAAAAGCATTTTGAGCATAATATTTTCCAATTTACCTATTAGCGACACTCTATCAGCTTCCAGCATCTGTACATGGCAACCTGTATGTTGATGATTCACAAATATCATGCCAAGGGTCGAATATGTATCTTATAAAACGTCAGTCGTAGAAAACAGTTAATGACCGCGTTGATTGGTGTAATAGAAATGGCCATACTTCATCTTCAAGTAAGAGATGTGTGCATTTTTGTAGGAAAACTAGATTACACCCAAACTCTAATATTATGATTGCCAATGTGTCAATTACCCTAGTTAATCAGGTGCGATTTCATGGAGTAATTTTCGACAAATTAACGTTTCTTACACATTTTATATCTACAAAAAATTACGAGTGGTCACTTAACATTCTCAAGGATCTGTCTAACACTTCCTGGGGAGCAGATCGCACGTTATTTAGAATTTATCAAGCCATTATACTCTCACGAACTGGTTATAGTTCTATTGTATATGGATCTGCTAGATCGTCTGTCTTGCGTTGACTAGACAATCTATCATTCTGCCTTAAGGATATGTACAGGAGCATTTCGTAGTTCATCTGTACTAAGTTTGTCGTTTGTCTTCAATTGCCGCTTAATTTAAGATGTCAACAATTTTCTATAAATTATTTCTAAATATAAATGTATATAAAATATATATATAAATAAAGTCATGTCTATACCACACATCATACTTTGCGTTCTGAGCACACTTCTCGTGCTCTAATAAGACTTTACCGTGCTTTTAACATACCCCCTTTTCTAGTTCGAATAGGAATATATCTAGATCTCCCAGAGCTACATAATGGCGGAGCTTGGAGTCGAATGGCTTGCGCTCTTGCCTTCGGTTCAACAATTCATGGGTTTGAAACCCACCTTGGGCATGGATGTTTGTAGTGGTTCGGAATTTACTTTAAACCGTAGCTCCCGGTCTAATTAGCCCTCGTGTGCAAAAAATGACCGTTGAGCGACAAACAAACCAACATGAGATACATGATTTACGGGTCCACATCATTGACAATTGTAAAAATATTCTCTCTATGGAATATTCCTTCAAACTATATTAACCCCTTCCTTAGTTTTAAAAAGACAAACCCACAGTTGTTTTACAAGAACTTTTTCACTTATTGAGATCAGTACTCTTCGTACACTGTTTATACTGATGGTTTTAAAAAAGTTGAATGTCGTGTATAATTCAAAAACATCTCAAACAGTTACGGCCTTAAAAATGTTTGTTCAATATATACTGCGGAAGCTACAGTAATTTATTATACACTAAAGCTCTCTTGAGACCAACACCGTAAATTTTACATTTGTACTGACAACATAAGCGTCTTGGAAGCATTAAAAATATTGATGTATATTACCTCGTAAAATTTCTAAAATTAATGCTATCTTGGAAACTTTACGAAACAGAAATTATGAAATTATTTTTTGTTGAATACCTAGCCATAAAGGTATAAAAGGAAATGATAAAATAGATGAAGCATAAAAAAATGTCCGTATTTACAACAAGGTGTACCCCTGTTCGATATATAAAATTACTGCAAAACATTTATTCATTCCCAATTGCAGGAGCAAAGGGATTTACAAACTATGAACAAATTTCATTCCATAATTTTAAATTCCATAATTTTTTAACGTATATCTGATGTAAAACTCGCTCGTTTATATTTTGGGCCTACTCGTTTTACTTATAAGCACTAGTTTTTAAGTGAGCCTAAGCTCTATATTGTGCTACATGTTATAAATCATACACTGTATAGAATATTTTAATTGACTGCTCTTATTTTAATTACTATCGCATCGCATTGCATGTTTTAATTCTACCTCTTTAACATTACAAGAGCTTATTTGAGAAACTTCTCACTATAACCTCACCTTTTTACGATCTACTAAACACCTACATTGTATATAGTCCTTTTACTATTACCATTATTTATTTTATAAGAACTGAAATCAATATTTTTTAATGGTAGACCATATGATTGGCAAAGTTTGTCCTAGACAGGACCTTGTGCCATTAAACGTCACACTATCAGTCAGACAATCCTTATTTTTATTACCATATTAAAACTTTTATTTGTCTCTAGATGTGAAACATTCTTTTTAATCATAACATTTAATTGCTTGTGAATATACAATGTGATATTTAAGTTCTTACACAGTAAAATAATTTCAAGACAAATGAAGCTAGTACGTAATCCACAAAGACAACAGGGACTTTCAATGAAAATGAGGTTACATCTTATTGCTCACAAATAAAATACAATAATTGTTCAGTTCATTTGTAAGAAAAAGATTCTTTGATGAATCAAATTCCCGCTCAATTTTAGTGGTGCTCTCACATGTTCCGCTAAAGGTGAAAGATGAGCTAGCAGCTATATGATTAGTATTTTAATCGTCGGTTCAACAGCCTGTGGTTTTGAATCCCACCCTAGGCATAGGCGTTTGTAACAGTTTGGGACTTACTGTTAAAAGTCTGTACTAATCTAATTAGTCCTCGTGCATAAAACGTAACCGTTGATTTACAAATTATTGAGGAAAATAGTCAAGTTACACGAACGCTTCTCTCGACAACAATTGCTCATGGGGGATCACCTTTAGATGAGTAAGGGTGTTCAAATTCCGAGGTACCCAGGGATCTTTATTCTCTTTCTGTTTTTCCTCTCTTCTTTTTTCTTTTCCAGCCCTCAACGTCCAGCGACGAAGTTCTCCATGAGTAGCTGTAGCCAAGCTGTTCCCTGCTTATCACGGACTGTAACGATCCCCATTTATTGGTTCTGCGTAACAATCCTTTGGACTAGTGGTACACTTTGGTCCTTTCATATCAATCGCCAGGTACCTAGATACACTTGTGGCTGGTCTGCCAAGGATCAAGAGAAGAGGGCAATATCTCTGGAGGTGAATCCCAGCGTATGGATGTCGGCTAGCACCACGGTAAGCGCTGAGGCTAGAAATGTCCAGAGCAGATGGCTGCTATCCCTTGTAGGGCTTCTTGGTGGGTGGTACCGCCGAGCTTGAGACTTTGTAAATATCCTATGGATTCTAATTCTCACGTCATTGAAACCAATTCATGTACTCGTAACTTGTTAATAACAGTTCCATACATGTTTAATGGAGTATCGCCTTTTGTAGAATAAAAACTTCTCACATGTTGTTTTGGTAACGCACAAAATGTCAAAAAAATACGATTTGGAGATCTTGTTCAAGTTGACTAAAAACAAGCTTTGGTAATCAGTAATTTTAACCAATTGGATTTATTTCCAGTGGAAACATCATTTCCTTAAACTTTAAACGAGTCTCGTGGTGTTCTTTCTAACCACGATTTCATAAATATTATAAAAGTAGAATTTTTGGAAGAACTTCGTAATCAAGGAGTCTGTGCAGCACGTAGAATAAACATTAGGCGTGACGATATACTTATCTCAACCCATCATGTTATTTTAACTTTACGAACACCAGTATTACCGAAATCCATAAAAGTAGTTATATAAGGCGCAAATTTCAACCATGCATTCCTAATCCTCTTAGATGTTTCAAATGTCAAAGATGTGGTCATTCTCGACAGGCATGTAGGAATAGTGATCCTATATGTGGAGAATGTGCACAATCTGGTCATAAAACTAATGCTTGTACTTCAGAAGTTTTAAAGTTTCGTATCGGTTCTGATTCGCATGCTTCATTTTCCATATCTTGCTCTATATGGATCTTGGAGAAAGAAGTAATTGCAACAACGGTAATGCTACAAAGGTAAGGTTACTTTCCAAGAAGCAAGACAAAAGAAAAAAACAGGACACCAAATTTTGGCATTTCTTATTCTACTTTACTAACAGATGAAAAAATAAACAACAATTCAGCAAAGAAGAGAAGTTTATCCATATCTGTTCCACTTTCAACTTTATCATCTAAATCGACTTTGCCATCAATTTTTAATAGCACAAAGAAATCTACTTCAGTTACCAATAAATCTAAGACTGATGATACGAAAATTAAAAACCAAAGTCTCGAGAAAAAGTATTAAAAGAACAATTGATATACCCTCTCTTGAAACAGATATGGAAATGGACTCCTCCTCTACATATCTCAGACCCGTTTCAAAATATAGAAAAGAGGCAAGCACAAAAAACAATCATATAAAACTTGTTCTGAATGACAGTTTCATGAAATTGTCGCGTTTCTCAAAAAAGTTTTTCTTACAAAATTTATCTGTCTCATCTTTCCGGCTTTCATGAATTTGTTTTAGTTCCTTTTTTCTTAGTCTTTAATCTCAACATTCTCAAGTGGTTCTTATCCAATGATTTACTTAAGCATGTAACTTTATCAAAAATTACTTTGTTTTCGGAGCAGCTTATCCTGTCTGAGGATCTTGCGCTAATCCATTCCAATCAAATCAAACCAAAATTGACATCCTCGAATGAATACAAATTAAACTGTATCAAAATAACTAAAGCTTCATCCATGGGTTCCTGAAAGTCTACCGTTGTTAATACTACTCTGGAGGCACAAAACTTCAAATCTTACAGACCTTGTTGAATCAAAACTTCTAGGTTAACATCCTCTTGAATCTAGCTTCAGTAAGAGTTCCTAAAAAAAATGGAAACGCGCATCAATAAATTGAAAAGAACCATTTACATCGAAAATGTAAGAAATCCAAAAACTTCATTTATGTAAATGTGTGTGTGTGTTGCAGTTACGGATCTTTCTCGATCCTCGTCAAACTATAAATCATTTCCCAGACAAACTGGAACCTTAATAAATCAACTAACGACAATGAAATATAGTTTTTATTCCTCTTGTTTCTACAGTTAAGCAAAAAACAATTTTCAAATGATAATTTTTATAGTTCAAATGATAAGTACCTATGGTTAACCGTAATATTTGCATGGATTCTTTTTCAAATTATTTATTAGTTGTAATTTAACGTAACTGGTAAATCACGGACTTTGATTGTTTTATAGTAATGTTTTGCACGTGCAGTGTGTGTAATTATACCGGAATCCATAGTTTAAGATAAAATCAGGATCCTTACAAAAAATCATGGAATAGATCCCCCTCCAAGATGAGAATTTAATCCATCAAAGTTAAATCGAAGACAAATCATGAAGGGGAAGTTATTTTTAAAATGTTTATTTGAATGTAATTAACTTTTAATGTTCGAAAGGCATTAAATTAGCTTTTAAATTCATCCATAATGTTCTCTATGAAGCACGTTGAAGATTTCGAAATTTAACTTGTAATTGGGGGTAGGTAAAAATCCTTCTGACGTAGACATTCGAGGTCTTGCTTCATGATTTGACGACTACGGTCTTTAAGGTCTCAATGATTTATTCAGGCTACACTCTTTTTCCCCTCATGATTTTTATTAAGGTTCATTGAAGGTTTACATTGAAGGTTCATTTTCTTTGATCAATTTGTCGTTAATTTCTACTTACTTTAACGGAAGTTATTAAAATTTAAATTGCGATAATTCTTTTGCGAAAATGACCACTTTTTTTTTTATCATTGTTCAGACACTGAACGTAACATACAGCTTACACAATCCATAATTGTTCATGTATGGGATAAAACATGTAATACAATTAATAAACTTGATTTACGTATATTATTAATTGTTAGCAAAATAAATCACCAGTCAGTGTTTTCTCAAAGATAATATTCGGATAGAAAAAAAGATCTGTAAATAGAAAGAATAAATTACCTAGGTCGAATTATTTTTATACGAGATTTCTGTTTTTAAAATTAGTTTGTTTAAAAGATGCTAAAAAAAAAACTTAATAATTACTTAGTGGTTAAATACAAAAAAAAACTCTAAATGACTGAAATAGTTATATGAAACTTTTGTGACAAAAATAACAAAGGGTATCAAACACTGTTTTCTATTCCAAAATTTTGAATCTTCGAAAAATATTGACTCCTTCTTTTACTCATGTTCTGCTATTTAATGGTATATATATATATATATATATATATATATATATATATATATATATATATATATATATATATATATATATATATATATATATATATATATATAAACGATATAATCCTTTATAGCAGATATTTTCCTTTAAAATGTGTTCTTCAGAATACGATTTCTTTATTTCAATGTATCATTATTTTCCATTGAACATAACAAAATTTTCACTTCGTCTGGAATATATCTTATAATTAAATCAACTAAAATATTACTCTTGGATCATAATGTTTCTCAATATGTCTTTAAAATCCTTAAAAAATATTCAGTTAATCATGATCAAACTTTTCAAGACTTTTTTAATAATATTATTTTTGGTAGTTGGTCATACTCAATCGTTCATCTGATTCCACAAGCTTAAGTACCCCAATATAAAATTAATTTATATATGATTATTTCTATCCCTTTCGTTATCTTCGATATTTTTAAACGAATTTTAATTTGTTAAGTTAAAAATTTCTTAACTGAAAAGGAAAACGAAATCTACAAATTAATTTTTGTATCCATTAGATTCCACTTATAGCTGATTAAATAGCGTTACATCATGAAGAAATTACAAGAAAACTTATTTCATTGATATATTAACAAAAAATTTGGAACTAAATCTGATTATTTTCTTTATTGTGTCAAATCTTCAAATTAGTAACTTTTTTTACTGTACGGCAAGACTTTCTTGATAATCTAAGAAATTGCACATTCAGTTTTTGGAATTCTGAAATTTTAAATGGCTTACTGATTATTTGTGAGGACCCCATATATCCATCACCAAATTGATGAAACTGGAGATATTTATGATAAAGAAATAATTTTAGTTTTGCATAAATACATTTTTTCCTAGAAAAAATTCTCTCACTTATATTCTTGTCTCATCCTATTTTTCACTCAAGAAAGGAAAGCGATAATATTAAAGTGCTATATGCATTTAATCTTTCACACATAGGCTTCAATCTTTCCTTTTTATTCATTAAGAAAATTTTGATTTTCCAAATAGACATCTACCAAATTATATACTCAGTCATTTAAAAATTTCACCAAAAATCAACAAAGTCATCATTTTCCTGATTCATCTAAATTTATTTTTATGAACACTTGAAATCTTTTCTTCGAAACATATACTTAAATTTAGGATTAGAAAAACTAATTCGATGATTATTAGAATGATTAGAATTATATGCCTGTATTCAATGATCTTATAATTATAATTTTTAAGTTTTTACGAGAGAGAAAGAGAGAGAGAGAGAGACAGAGAACATTTACTCAGTCCGTAATACTGAAAATGGGATAGATTTTATGACAGACATAGGAAACAGAACTAAGATTTCAAAATTATTGTAAGTTTAAAAATAAATGGACACAAACTGCTAAATTTTATCTTTCAATATAAAAATTTATTTAGATTCCTATCTATGATATTAAAATTAAGTGAATGAGAAACTTATGAAGACAATGTCGGGGGAAAATATATTTCTTCCATTGATCAGCCGTACTGTCAGTCGATGATTATCTGTTTGACTTGATTCAATAGCTCATAGGTTTGAATATAATCTCTATTTTGAAAGTTTGTAGTGGCTCGGAATATAATTTAAACATAAAGGCTCATAGGTTTGAATCTAATCTCTATTTTGAAAGTTTGTAGTGGCTCGGAATATAATTTAAACATAAGATCACTCACTATCATTAACACTTGCTTGAAAAAGTAACCGTTGAACAACAATATAAATCTTGGATCTCAGCAAAAAATCTTGCTTGTTTCTACAAGAGAATTGTGTAACAATCCTATATATATACATATTCTATGGAGTTCAATTTCAGATAAAGTAGTGTTCTTCCCACATACAGTTGAGTACAATTGATAAATCGCTCATTTTGATATGATAAATTAACAATAATAAAAATTATGTAATAAGATGAGAAAAAAAAATGTCCTTTAATACAATGAAGTGTTTTAGAAAGCAAGTTAACTTGTATAGTTACGGTGGTATGCATTAATGTGTGAGAAACTAAATTGTGAATAGATGTTTTTATTATAATTGTGTGTAAAATTAACGTTGATATTGAGATAACTTTCAGACAATTCCTGATGCATGAATATTGCATAGTGCAATAGGAATGTTAAATAAATTAAAAAAGTTCATGTAAATAAATTACATGAACTTTTTATTTTAAAAGGAGTGTATATATATATAAATGAAATTTCAGGTTTGTAATTTTTTTCTTTATGAATAAAATTACAGATTCTGATTTAATTAAGAAATTATCTTATAACATTTATTATTTATGGCAACATTTATTAAATCCTTTATTCTTCAATTTAAATTTTACCATTGTAATAATTTTTAAAAATAAATGTTAATTATAATAAAAAGTTTTCATAACTTCCCATTTTAGTTTAAGGAATTGATTTTTTTAATTATGTAAACAATTATTAACTTCTACAGAATAAATATTTCTTTTTACTCTATCAAAAATAACTTAAGAAGGAATATACATTAAAGCATTTGTACTTTCATTCCACCTATCTCGACTATAATTTAAAGAAAATTTTCCTTAAGAAACATGCCAACCTCGTGTGCCTATACTGAAATAAAATGAAACAAAGAAAAGTGAAATTTATATCGCAATTTATTGATTTTTGTAGCAGAAAATTGCGTTCGTCATTAAAAACTAGGAAGTATAGATGATAAGAGAAAAACATTTTAAATATTCATTTATGACATTCTTTCTTAGTATTATTTTTTCAGAAAGAAAATCGAACGTTAACGAATTAAAAAGAAACATGTTACCAACTTTGGCTTTCTTTCAATATTTAATTTGTATTCTAACTTATTTTCTTAGTAATTACTTTAATAATATCGATATATTTTTGGAAAATGTTTTATATTCATGTGTTTCATTTTTTGTGACTAACAATATCTTTACTTTCAACGTTTATAAAAAAAACAAATTTATGTTTGAAATGAAGTTGCTTCCAGTGGTTGCAGGATCTATGGACTCCGTGATTTGGATCCAAAATGACTTAAAAAATATTGTTTTAACAGATATGGCACTATGCTGAATATAAACAGATGAAGGTAGATCTTGAGTGGGAAATTCATAAAAAAATGAATTAAAGTTGCCATGAAAAGCACTCTGTGGCGGGTCCATAATGGTAAGGGTTGTTTTTACGTGCCATGGACAGATTTTTTTTTAGTCAAACCAATCATTGACAGAAAAGAATTACATTCAGTTGCTTTGACTTCAATTATAGTTATTTGCAAACTTAATATACGCAAATAATTATTGAATATTTCAGCAAATAATTATCTCCAAAGTCATTATATGTGTGTGTGTGTGTGTGTGTGTGTGTTTGTTTGTTTAAATTAAATTCTCTACAGTTTGCAGTAGTCTTTATTTCTCTCTTGCATAGTCAAGCTGGAAGCTAAATGGTTTCATTTTGATTCTCAGTTTAACAGTTCATGGTTTATCACCTCGGATACTGATGTTTATAGTGTTTTGAAGTTCATTTTAAACCATAAATCCTGCCCCCTCGTCAGCTGTCTTGTACAAAAAAAGTGTATATAGAGCAAAAAACAAATCAAACCAAATCCTCGCCCAGGCAGAGTAATCACGTAGTTAATTTACAAAATCTACATAGTAAAAATTCCTTTATTGTTGTCAATGGCTAAATTGGTACTATGCTAGAATAATTTTGTTGACTTTATTATCAATGAATTGTAGAATTGCTGCACTGAAACGTCACACAGAAAGAAAAAGTCTTCCTAATATCATAAGCAAAAATCCTCTCAATATTAGAAAGTATCCAAAATTTTGTCACTTCAGTTAGTCTGAAGTAACAAAATTTTGGATACTTTTGGAAAATTTGGATTTTGGAGCCTAAATAATAGACACTATTCAATGAACACTTAGAACTTAAGATTTCATAAAATAAAAGGAATTAGAATATATTAATACTTAATTTTAGTGTGACTAAATTTTGTCTTTGTAGGCTCGTTTGAGCTGCTTTCATATAAAATACATATAAACATTTGTATAGTTTACACAAATTGATGAAATGTTTTATTAACCATTTATTTTTAAAATATGAATTTTATTTAAAATTTAAAAAAAATTTTTTCAATAATATTCATCCACTGTTGGAAAAATAGAGAATAAAAAATACGTTATCCCTTGAAATAAAGCGTATTTTTAGAATTCGAATATCAAATATAATTAAGTTACAAATTGCACACACACACAAAACGACATGCTGATAAAACTCATAGAATGCAAAAAATGTGTTTATGTAACTTGATTGATGGTTTTCAAGAGAAATATATGCAAAGTATGGTATTTAAAGCATATATTTTCTTGTACAATAAGGTGTATTCATATAAGTAATTTTTGCTTTTTGTGAACATTTCGTCACTTTAAAAATTACTTAGAAATGTATGGCTTAGTTTTTTTTTTTATTTCAAATGTGCTATACTATATAACTTGACTATGCAAAACGTATCGAAATAAGAAAAATATTTAATATTTATTATATATTATATTTATATATAAATTAGTCTAATAATTGAAATCTATAGTAAAGTATTTGAAGATTCATTATGTATTGCTTTTTTTAGAGATATTTTCATGAACAGTCGGCGCCGAGCAGGCAGCCGAATAGTTAGCGCTCTTGCCTTCAGTTCAACAGTTCATGGGTTCGAATCCCACATAGGGCATGGATGTTTGTAGTGGTTCGGAATCCACTTTAAACCCTAGGTCCCGGTCTAATTAGCCCTCGTGTGCAAAAAATGGCCGTTGAGCGACAAACAAACCATCATGAACAGTCGGCTATATTCACTGTCAATAATGAAAATACTCAATCTTTCAAACGCCCATTCGATGGATGTGCACGTGGAAAACAAAAACGCTAGATCTATCTTTTGCTGTCCTACAGAGACTCTGAAGATGTGGTTCTTTTACTAGGCAACGTGAAGAACGAGAAATAATAACGAAATTGAAGTCTGTAGGAAATGCATATATGTAGTACGGGTGCTGTTTACAATCCATTAAATATTTAAGAAAATGGACACTGGAATCCCAATAATAATAAGCAATACATGTGAAAATGAGATTTTCCAAATATAACACTGTGCTGACATTTTATTAAAAAAAATCCTTAATATGCATTATCATCTTTGTACGTAATAATTTCCTGTATTATCGCAGATATTTGAACAGTGAGACTAAAAAATTACTTTTAAATGTATTATTTATCTTCCAGAAGATTCTTTATACGATTTTATTAGCCCCTATATCGATTCTATCATTCCGTATTTCATCTTATTTTGCTAAAAGTGGAATTTAAAATTTTTTTCATGCAAGTTTTCTATACCCTACAAACTGTCTTCTAGAAAATAACTTAAAAAAGTAATCATAAACCAACGAATCTACATTTAGAATCTTCTGTATCGTGTTGAATAAAATCTGTTATAAATTAACCTAGGCGCTGCCATTTTCTAGTTAGCACATAAAAAATATTTACAAAAAATTATGAAAGTCGAAATGCTATAGATTTTTATCAGTATGACATAACAACTATAATTGTTCACATTCTTAAAGACGCGAAAAAGAATTTTTATAAATGAAAGTTTAATTTATTAAAATTTTCATATAAAACCTGTCTTAAAGTAAGGATTATTTATGCAAAAATTAAAAACGAGTGATTACATTAATGCAAATGTAATATTTGAATTGACCAAATCATCTTGTATGCAGAGAAAAGTTTAATGAGGAAATAAAAATTTTCAATTTTATTTTGGTTGTTTCATTTTTCTTTTCTATTTTTAAAACCAGATAGTGTCAATCAAATACGGTATTGTCAGAAAATTTATTAACTGAAAATGAGGTCATTTTTTAATTTTTAAAAAGATACTTCTGATATTTTTTTAAATACTTCAGTGCTTATAGTTAAAATCGTGAATTTATAATAGAATAGCGTATAATTTTAATCGAAATATTAATAGCTATAGTTAAGTATAAATAAATAAATGTAAATACAATCTAAAAGTAAGGAACTAAGCTTTTTGCCATTTTATTTAAGTATTTTTTAGAAACTAGTATATAAAAGATTACTTATTTATATTTTAGTTATTTTCACACAGGAATATCTTGTGTTAAAAAATATCGATTAGTAATTTTCTCATTCGAAAAGTGACCATGACAAATAATTTTCACAGAATGTGAGATCATATTAATAAGACCCGGAGTATTCTCGACCTACGAAAGTCCGAATCAGTTAAAATCGTCCTAGTCGTAATGTACCTTGCCTAGTCGTAATGTGTTTCTACATATTACGACTAGGCAAGAAAGATCGTAATGATTCAGACTTTCGTAGGTAACCCTATGTATAAGTTTTACTCGAGTTCGTAATTTATAGTGTTTTCCAGGAAATGTTAAATGAGTGATTTAATTCGTTAGTGAAACCATTGCAATTACGCCTGTTTCCATATTAAACTTTTTAGGGTTAAAATTTTTAGTTCTGTTTTGGAGTGGGGGAAACAACCAGTATAAAATTTCTATCGTTTAAAATTACTGATATTAGAGGACTGCTATATTTTAGCTTTTGTCGGAGCTGTTGTTTCTACTGATCACTTTTAAAACTCTAAATTAAAAATTTTTGAAACTTATACTTTAATATTTTATTAAATCGCTTTCGGAATTGAATGTTGAACGTAATAACACTTTTATCTCCAAAAACCTTCACGTAGTAAAGGAAAATGAATTTAAAGCAGTTGAGTAAAACGCTTATAAGAAATCTCAACGGGAGGGGAAAACAAAACTCATTTTCGCTTATAATTCTACTAGCAAATCTATCTTGAAAAAGTACTATAATCATAATTATGCCCTTTCTTATATATATATATATATATATATATATATATATATATATATATATATATATATATATATATATATATATGTATATATATATATATATATATATATATATATATATATATATATATATATATAAGAGTTTAATAAGGATTTTCTTGCTTGTGGCAGTGCTTCGATCTCGAGTAGTACAATAAGAAAAAGGAAACATTTCTGGACCGCTCAGTAAACACACTAAGCACATAAAAAATGTTGTAATTCTCACCTGAAAGTTGCACTTGTCTTTGATACTGCATATAATGCAATTCTCCGACGTTTAGGATTTATTTCTGAAGAATTTATAAGAAAGTGTTTTAAAATCTTTCCTAGATCTTTAAATTTTAGAAGATTTTATTTCTTTCCTTAAATGACGAAAACATTCAACAAAAAATTGAGCCTTTGGTAAGAGTTTTTCATAACAATAATGCCAAAGCCTTGCCTCTTGCCATGTTTTATGCCTTGTATATAAACTTATTTATGTCAAATGAGTTAGGCATCCTCATCAATCGATTCTTTGTTGCTTTACTATAATAACGAAATCCTTTTAATTTAAATTTTAACTTTGACAAATTCCTCAGAGCCATATAGGAGACAAGAACAAATAATATATTTGCTTCTGATGTATAATCTATCAAGTGAATTTTTCATTAACTTGGAGGACAGTAATAAAACAAACTCTCCTTATTTTTTATAACATTATTTTGAAGTTCCTTCAGATTAAAAAAGGCCATAATATTTCTCTTTTTAAAGCTCAAAAATTAAATGAGTTATCATTCATCTCTAGATTTAGATTTTTAACAAGCTTTATAAGATGATAGCGTTAAATTATTAGACAAAAAAGGATTTCTGATTTTCTTGCTGGTTTTCAAAGAAAATAGGGTACCACTAAATAAGCTGTCTTTCTGTTTCAGTGCCTAAAAAATATAGTTTGCATAGAAAAAATTTACTTAAGCTTTTATGTGAACTTTAAAAATGGCTATAACAAATTCTGGTGTAAAAATACTTTTTGAAGAATTGATTATGGCTGGTGTGTTAAGAGTATTGTTAATATTTCATTGGCCTGAATCCATTATCTCTAAAAGAAAAGCTAGAGTGAGAGAGAAATACCATTAATCTATGTCTGAATGTGTTGACCTTTGAAATGATCAATCTCAAGAGAGTGATTGTTTCGATAGTTAACTCATGTTTAATATCATGAAATTGTTGGAGTTTTCGGGCATTAACCGTCTAGATTATGCTGTTAACAATGTTATCTATTCTACTTGTAACAAAATATTTGACTTTAATAAAAATGTCAGTGATGCGTTGAAGGTCTTCGTAGGCTGGAACAAGCTTCTGGACTTCATATATATATAACTAATTTAAAAAAATCTTTTTATTTTTTCCGATTTAATCCTAGATTAACTTTAGCCTTTTTTAACCACTCCTTCTGATTTATGGCAGAAATCGTTTGTCACTGGATTAATATGCTTCCGTTCAATTACAATACTTGAAGCCAAACTTCATGGGTTAAAATGCTTTCAAATTTGAAATTCATAACACAATGTCTGAAAATGTTAACAAAAAGACTGGGGAATTTCCAGTCAAGGAAATTGGACAAGGAATAATCAGAAAACTTCGCTGCTTTTCTCCATAGTTCTACAGTTTCAGCATACCACATTCCAGTATATAAAATTGCTCTCCAGGTTACAGATGAGACTGACACCATGCATGTGAATTAACAAGATGAAATGCAAAATTTGGTTTCCAAAATTCATCAGCTATCAAAGAAAAATATATAGATACAATATACATACCTTAAACTGCGCTACACAATTGAAACATCAAATGATTTTCAATACCACAGAGTATCAAATTTTCATACTCGTTAACGATCATAAATAAATAACTTTTAGTCTTTATTTGACTGATGAAGAGTTAATTTCAATAAAACTGGATTCAGTATGATATTTTAATCTTTTAAGATAGGCTGAATTTTCAGTAGCGGAAGAATAGAAATGCACTTCTTTTGACTAGAATTTCCTTCGGTATTTTGTGAGCGCAAAAGCAATATCGATTTATTAACTTTTACTTGTTTTGAATGTAAAAACAAAGTTGTTAATGATAATTATTTTTTGTTTGAAATGTTATTGATTTTTGCATTAGACGGAAAAAATACAAATTATGTTGCATTTTAAATTAAATCAGTGAAAAATGTTTAAACAAAGAGTCTTAATAACATTGATACCTTTATTTAGTAAAATTTCACAAAAATTTACGCTTTTACTTTTTACATTTGTTTACTTTTCCAGAGAGTATAAAATTAAGCATAATCCAAATTAAGCCATTAGATATAATGTATCAGTACTGATAATGGAAAATGCTATGTTTTATTTAATTGCTATAATATAAGAGTTAAATTTAGTTATTTTTCATGCTTATAGCTATTAGAATTTATAGGGGAAAGGAAATAACAAATTGGCATTTTTGAAATTGTACCTATTTTGTGCACATTCACAAGTAATTTCAATTTATTATTAATTTTAATTTATTATTATTTATTTGAATGAAAAAACAAATTTGTTTTTTCATTTAGTTTTTGTTGTTTTAAATATATAATTAGTTTTTGCACTAATTTTCTAAAATGCCAATTAAGTAAAAATATTAGGGAGTCTCAATAGTTTCATTCATTTTCTAGTTGAAATTGGATAAAAATTAAGCTTTTACTTCTACAATATAATTATTGCATATTTTTCTAGATTATAGATTTAGAAATATATTATTATTAATTAGATTATAGAAATAAAGCAAACTAAGCGCTTAAATAGAATATGTTAATATTCATAAAAAGAATTTAATATGGTTTATTTAGTTGATAAAGTAGAGTTTTAAATTTTGTTGTTTTTTCGGTTGATTATCATATATGTATATAATATATATATATATATATATATATATATATATATATATATATATATATATATATATAAAATTCATGAAGTACGGAAAAATTGGGAAACAATGCCAAAAACTATTCTTGATGAAATCTTCAAAAAAAAAAAAAAAAAAAATGTTGAATTTGTTCATGTTCTATGTTTTTTTCTAATTATAGTTACCTAATAATAGAGTTCTAGGAATTGAATTCGGTTTTCATCATGTATTAAGACCAATAGAAGAAAGCTTAATCGTATAGAGAAAAACAACTATATATTTTTCACAGTAATGAATGAAAAAATATTTAAAAATACTTTAACTTAACATTGAGCAAGGGATGTGATATATTTTTAGTGTATTCTTGTTTTTGAATTTATGCATGAATAAATAATAAAATATTCAAGATAAAAATATAATAATATTGATTATTTTTTTTTAAATTTTTAATTTCATCTTTGTATAAGCAGAAAATTTTATAACTACCAAACTCCTTCAAAGAAATTAATCTAATTATGATACAAAACAATAGTTTCTATCTACTTCAAATAACATAAAGAAAAATTCTATGACCCAATCAATAAACTTATTGTATTCGTATAAATATGGTGATATTAAATCAAGCTGCTATTAAAAAAGTATCGAGTTCAAATGTTGACTTTTCTCATGTTTTGCACGAAAAGCATCTTTTAATTTTGTTTTTAGGTATATTTCGAGTTTGCTACTGAAATTTTAAAGCTGTCAATAATTTCAATTGTAGTAAACTTCGTATTCATTTATTTTTGAAAAATTGATTTTTTTCCTCAATAATAATGATATTTTTAAAGTTGAAAGTAAAGAAAGAATATAAATCCAACTTAGGACATCAAACACACTATATGTAATAAAATAAATTATGGATGTTTCTTTTGATAAAATGTGTGTGTGTGAGATTTTTTTTTTTATTTCGGAGGAAATTGTAAACGCAAACTGTGGAAAACCCTTTGCGAATAATTCTCACGAGTCTTTTTACCGCTTTCAATGCTGATAAAACTCATTCATTCAGGTATGACAGGATAAACAATGGTTCCGATACTATTGATAGTAATAAGATCCAACTGTTTAATGTGAATTTGATGCTTTATAAAAGATTTGTGTGCAGAAATTGTGTTCCTAAATAAATGACATAAAAATGATGATCGAAATAATATTATTTCTAAAATAATGAATAAAAGTTAATTTATAAAATAAAACTTTAAAGCAAAGTATGTTGAAACAAATTCTGTTAAGAAAATTAGGTTTTATTAGTCAGGACACGTAATTTAGATAATAAAAAAAATAATAAATCTCTCACGCAAGAATTATTTTTAAGTCTGATAAATATTTTCTTTTTATGAATCAGCAACATTTATAAACTTCAAGTAATATTAGGTCTACCGGGAAGTTCTGTCCATTTTTGGAATAAAACAAAATACAAATTTTTCTTAACGTCAATAAACTCTATTAAATAATATAATTGTCATTATTATTAATGACTTTGTTGCTGTTGTATTTGTTTGCTAATGATTATTTCAATACAACATTACAATATGAAGGAGTTTGCCTTTATATATTTATTTAAACATTAACCAGTAAACATTGCAATGTTACACAAGTGTATATGCAAATCACATAATAAAGGAAATACGCTCATCGCTTGTTTACATATTTACACTTCTTATCTACTACACTGCTGTTGCTATTCAGCCAGCATTAAATTTCGTGGGGAATTCTGTGTTGCTACAACTTCTTGCCAGCGTGAGGGCAATTTTTATACCCCATTTTTGAGAAATGTTTAATCTTTTCATGCAAAAAATTAAAACAGTGCTTGATTGATATCTTCTTCCGTTTTTTTTTTTAATTTTTTGCCCTTCAAAAATTTTTTAGGTGCAAAACAAGTAATATTTGAAATTGTGATAAGTCTGGAGAATATGGTGTTTGGGACGGAATTTCCCAGCTTGATTCTGCAATTTTTTGAAGAACTCTTTTCTTAGCGTCTTTCTTTGAGCATTGCCGGTTTGTTTTCTTGGACTGCTTCCTTTAAATTATCCAGTTGCTGACAATACTTTTCCGAATTGAGCTTTTCGTTCAATTTTTAATATTGAAAATTTATTGATCCTCAAATTGTCCCACCATATACACAGCATTCTCTTATTCAAAGTCAAATTTGTTTTTGTGGGAGTTGAAACTGCTAGTTTTTCTGCACTCTACTCCCTGTTCCTTGCGATGTTTTCTTAAGTAATCCAATTTTCACCCCCAGTTATCATCCTGTTCAAGAAGGGCTGGAATTTGTTCCGAATAAGCAGAGATAGGCATGTGATGACTTGATCATCAATATTCTTCTGACTTAATTCCTGTGGCACCCACTTTCAATATCTCTATTCCAATCCTACCTTCCGAATATGTTCCGAAATAGCTTGCAGAGCTGAATTGAGCTTTCTGCGATCTCTGATGTTGTCAAAAAAAGATCTTACTCTAACATTGTTTTAACAGCGTCGTCATCGATCAACAAACAGAGCTTTTCACGGTAGACTTAATATAAAATTTGTAAACATTGTTTATTATAGAAACAATAGGGGAATATCCTACATTTTTGTGATAAACTGACTTCCAAAATACATTATCCATTCTCCAATTCCTTCTTGATAATTATAAATGAGTTATTAAATATTTGCTTTTTAATATTTATTCTCAATGTAGTCGTTTTTTAGAATTTTTATTTATATACATTTGGGCATAAAAAGTTAATTACTACTTTATAATACGAATAACGAAAGCACTACTCAGGTTTGAAATTGCATTTTTTTTTATTTTGAATAGTGTGGTGAAAGAAAGAGTTTAATCAGACTAAATGAAACTAAAGTAACTGATATAAATCTTTGCAAAATTAAAAAAATTCTCTAGTCTTTCCTTGCTTATCTCGATTAGACTTAGAAATTGTATTCACTGAAATCGAAAAGGAATAAATAATTATATCAGATATATTCATTGGATTCATATTACATTTCGAATTAAGAATGTGAATTTTTAAGTAGAATCGGATAATTCCAAAGTAAATTTAAACATGCCCAATGAAAATGAAATTATATTAAATTTTGTTTAGAATATTTTACGCAAAGTAGTAAATACAGATAATGTTTAGTGCTATGAAAATTATTTGGATTAATAATGTATAATCTGATAGGTTTAAGTAAAGAAAAATAAAGGAAATATTTTTATGTAAAAGATTGTTAAAAATAAGAACGTTTTTGATTTTATTATTTTGGCATATAATTTAAGAAGCAGAGTTTCGCTCTTCAAATATTTGAGTTTCATAGAATTGTTTAAAGAGCTGACTGAAAATTTTTGGCTGACTTTCAATCAATTTTGTTATTGATATTAAAACTGCAATTTTGGAAAAAAGTTATTCAAATACCAAATTTATGAAATTTTGTACAAAGATTAAGGTTTATATATTAGTATATTTGATATATATATATATATATATATACATATAATTTAAAACGCTTTTAAATATTCTGCAAATTCTTGAATGAAATTTTGATTATCCAAAGCCTATTTTGTAATTTAATAATTATTTTTGGAAAGAAAATTTGTACTATTTAATCAGAAACATTTTCGGAGAACTTTATTAAGAAATTGGGTAGTGTAAATCTACAATCAAACAGTAATACAATACAATCAAATATTATGGAAGTTTTTAAAGACTTTATATAAAAATGGGTTTATAAAAAATACATAAAGTAGAATCATATAAAAGCATAGTCAGATTGTTTGCGCTGCATAAGCAAAATAAGAATTCCTTAAATTTTAATATTTATATATTTCACTTACTAGCTATTAAGATTATTATTAACATTTGTTTTGGTCAATCTATGATTTTTTTTTTCTTTTTATACAATCGTTTTTAAGCTTAATTAACTGCATAATTCAAAATTTGTATAAAGTGCCAAAAGAAAAAGTGGCAATGATAAAAATTTTTTTGACTATTTTGGAATTTTTTTGTTATAAGGCTAAAGGAATTAGAAAACACAATCTTTATGTACTAATAGTTAAATGATATATTGCTAAAAATAAGAGTTATTGTATTAAACATCAGACAATAAATCTAATTGGAAAAGATATAAATAAAATTACTTTATTTTTTTATCAAGGCAAATAATTTTAATGCAATTAACTATTCTCAATTTATTTTAGTAATAAATCCAAAATACGTAGCTAATGTTCTATTTTAAAGAAAAACAAATATTTGTGGCTTACCAGATAATCGATCTCGTTCACCTAGTAGAATGCAATATTCTTTCTTGCACTATTTAAATGCTGTATAATTTCATGTTTCTTTTACAGTATGTTATTCTTCACAATAATTATAATCGAAAAAGTTTAAAATGGAACATATATGCGATAATATAGGAAAAGATAAATATATCAGATGTTTTTTCTTGGGCTATATAGAATTTGAAAAACAGGAGTGAAATTTCAGGTGGTAACTATGCGTGCAAACATTTTTTCTGAAAAAATATTTCATGATTAAAAACAGATACCTCAGATTACAAGATAATAACTTATTGTGTAAGAATCAAATTCAAAAAATAACGTACCAAATAGAAAAAAAAAAAAAAGAAGTTTAAAGAATTCAAAGTAAACTCTAGAAATTATTCGACGTTATTGAACAAAAATGTTACTTTTAAATTCATTTTTCAAAACATGTCCATGCTTAATAGTGATTTCAGCTCGCATTCATTGGTTTAATTCAAAGGAAACAGAAACGGGTGTATTCAACACTATCATTGGAAATATTTACATTTTGACATATTTACATGTGTTATCAGTTTGTCAATTTTTCTATTTTTTATCACACCTTATTCATTTGCTTCTCAAAGGAAATGAAGCAGAATGTTTCACGACAAATGAATTTCCGGTTACATTGTTTGACTTTTGCACTGTAATCACGTGCTAGAAAAAAAAGTATGATCCATAATACGGCACGAAACCTCAACACAATTTTCTGAGAAACGTGCACTCTAAGAAAAGAAATTGTATATACAACCACATCATGCATTAATTTGAATCCCTTGTATATTTTCGAAGTTAATTTTAAAATATAGTATGAGAGAAGAAACTTAATATTATAATTTTTATAATATAGATATATTCCCCACTGAAATACCTATTAAATTTCAAATAAATTGAAGAGAAAAATACTCTTAATGTTTCACTTCAGAAATATTTTAGACTAAAATAAATCATTTTAAGGAAAAACAAGGAATATATATATTTATATATATATGTATGTATGTATGTATATATATATATATATATATGTATGTATGTATGTATGTATGTATGTATGTATATATACATACATATACATATATATATATATATATATATATGTGTGTGTGTGTGTGTATATATATGTATATATATATATATATATATATATATATATATATATATATATATATATATATGTATATATATATATGTATATAATTATTATTATTATTATTATTATATGTGTATTATATACTCACTTACGAAGAACGCTACAATAATGAGGAAGGTTAAATAGAATGATGAAAGAAAACTTTTCTAACAAATTAAATTGAACACATTGTATAAAGCTTCCAAAACGTGACTTCTCCTCATCCAAATTAAAAGATTAAGTCTTGATCAAAATTAAAATTTAAGGAATCTATGTCCACCAGGTAGTCACATACATTTTATTA
Source organism: Latrodectus elegans (assembly GCA_030067965.1). NCBI lineage: Eukaryota > Metazoa > Arthropoda > Arachnida > Araneae > Theridiidae > Latrodectus > Latrodectus elegans. The sequence continues at coordinate 62,080,125 of CM057809.1, forward strand.
TTTTTTTTATCCCCTCTTGACTTAAAGATATAATTTCAAAACCTTTGAATTTTGATAATGTTATTTTCGTGGGATTTCAAGCACGTTATAATCTTTTAGCAAGTTATAGAAGAATATTTCTTAGGTGTATATAAGCGTAAATTGGTAGAAATTTAGTAGCTAAAAATTTAATTTCTTTTAGCACGGAAACGTCGTGGTATTTCTTCTCTGGAAGTCATGGAATGTTATTTGTTTTGTTTGTCTAAAAAAATATTTAGTAATTATTTTGTTACATCTGCTGTTATTTCCCTGCTGTAATTTTCATAGATAGTGCAATTATTTTAACTCTATTATATTGTAGAAAAGATTCAAAGTTTGCTGCTAATCAAATAATGCTACGAAATACATGTATCAGATTGCTTAGTTTTTTCCTTAATTGTGTTTAGAGTAAATATTAATTCCATAATATTTAGCTTACTTTATATCAATAAATCCTTTTATAATGAAATATTAATTCAACTGATGAAACATGATATTTTTATTTAAATGTTATGTGTTTGATATTGATAATTGTTAATCACTTAATCTAACTGGAAGTGAAATTTCTTATAATAGAAAATCAAAGGCAAGAAATGTACTTAAGACTAGTTCCCACAATAAAATATATTCCAACTTCTATCTAATTATATTTTAGCTTACAAAACTTTTAAAAAATTTGACATGTTTTTAAAAAAAACAGCAATATCATATGCATATATTTATATCCCTTTGAAGCTCTAAGTGATTAACCTACTTCAAATAATGTAGTAACAATTAAAATGTATACTTTGCAGTTTCTGTAGTTTGTGATCAGTTGCCTAACAAAGGTTCTTTGTTCAAATCCTAATATTATCTCAATTTGCTGATGTTAACTTAGAATATATTTGGAAATTTTTATTCTTAATAATGAACATGCATAAAGTGTCCTTGACTAAAATTCCTCTAAAGAATAAAATATTAACGTCGTATAAATACTGAAATTTCAAATATAAAATTGCTCAATTTGAGAAAAAAATGAACTTCTTCGACAGCCAGATACGAAACCTATGTAGCTCACTTAGGATTTTCTAGATAAGATTTTGTAATAGATCCTCCTGAATCAAAAATTGAGGAAATCTCTATCGTTTACATGACATACATTTTTTGGTATGCATCATATATTTTTTAATCTATGTTATATTAATTTAACAATTTGTAGGTCAAAATAATTATAAAGAAAAGCAAGTTATAATAAAAAAAAACTGTTGTGAAGGCATTAAAATCTGATTCTGAAACTTTTATTCACTTCCATTCACAATAATCAGTTAGTCATTAGCATAACTACAAACAAAAAGTTTGATAAAAAAATTTAGGTATGTATTCGAAATGACTGGATGGATGATAATGAATATTATATTTATATTATATGCAAGAGAGGCTATGCTCATTACTTAAATTTCTTTTATTAGTATTTTGGATGGAGTTTTAGTACGTAGAACATGAAAATAATTCCTGATAATGAGGAAATGTTCTATATTTCATTATTTCCTTATTAAGCGCAATAGTAGTTCTTAGAATATCAAATCCTATCACAAAAAGATAAAGCAAAATTAAATAAATTTCAATTATTTTACAGCTTTATGTCACCTCTTTTATTCTGATATCAAATTCAACTAAATAAATTAGTAACTTAAATTAAAATTATTTAATCAAGTATTTAAATTCCCTTTAATGAGATGTATCATAAATGCTATGTCATAACCAATTTTAGATGCCTTTTGTTCTTTAAAATTATATTAAATATGTTTGAATAATTTGCAGATTCAATTCAATATGTTTTGGAGATACAATGCTAATTAAATTTATTTTTAAATAAACTAATATATATATATATATATATATATATATATATATATATATATATATATATATATATATATATATATATATATATATATATACATACATTTTAGAGCATATCGTTTTAATTATATGCATTGTATAAAACCAAAATGAAAATAAAGCTTATATAAGGTATTTGTTCCATGGATGCTTGTAAATAAATAAATAAAATCTTGTAATGAGTACATTCACAAACTTTTACTGAATATAATATGTATAAAACTATATTAAAAAAACAAAAGTTGCTAAAAGAAGAAACTCTAGTGGAAAAAGCATTTTTTATGTGAATGAGGAAAGCGAGTTATGTCACTTAATTTTCTCTTTTAACCTCAAGAACCGGATGTCCTTGACCGGGGCTTTTATGGTCTGTGGGTAAATTTCAGGTGCAAGACCCGGCGAAATTTTACACAAATTTATAATTCTAAGAAAATTTTGAACAAGTTTACATTTTATCAAAAAATGTTCAAATGCTTATGCGCAAAGTGACTGAAGTTTTGATTTAAAATAAGTTTTCAAACTACAATTATGTTGAAAAAATTTAGAAATTTAAAGCCATCATAAAATTGTAAAAATTTTATATTTTTATTTAAATGTAAGATTACTTCGCAAAATTTTATATTTTTCTAGCTATTTGAGCTTGTTTCATTTACATACATTCGGTACACATATTGAGTTAAATTTATCATAATTAAATAAATTTCATTTTTTGTAGATTTTCCATTAACTATTATTTCACTTTAATATGAACACACGTTTACATTATAGTTAAATAACTTTACAGTATTTCTTTTGGTTATTTTAGAAATAGTTATTTTAGAAATAAATGCTAATTATATAATTATGTTTTTATCATTATTAATATTCTTTTCACATAATATTTACAAAGATAATAGAAGAAAAATATTTCTAATTGTTATTAAGTTTTAAATGCAAAAAAGTAAAAAGCATATAGCGTAATTTGATATTTGTCTGCAATAAGCTTCGAATAAATATGGGAAAATTTTCAATTCTAGAAAGAAAAAAACAATATATTAATAAAATTAATGACATTAAAAATATATCTGACAGTGAATGGTTACATTTAATTAGTGAATCTTGGTTCTAGGAACTGAAACAAAACTCCGGTAATTAGATTTGCAATTATGAACAAAAAACGAACTGTTAGATGCGCAGCTGAGTTTTACCACTTTTCAAAACCAGCTTAATGCCTTTGAAGCTGTATCGAATAAATTAAATAAATAAATAAACCGAATGAAATTCGAATCCAGCGACCTTTTAATGAATGAGTGATGATGACTGTTAGATCTACGACTTTCCAACCCCCTGACCACTATTTGTAGAAGGAAATGAATGAATCACGTGTGTGAAAGCAATGTTGCCACCGGAGCTGGGTTATAAGAAGCTGATCTGGGTAACGAAGATCTCAGATTGATACTCGAATGCGGAGAGAGCGTACGCTTTTTTTTAAAGAGGATCACGTACCAATCATTATCTCCTTAAAATTCTCATTCATTTGTCGTTAGATCATTATCAAAAATAGAGGACAATGCAATACAGTGCTTATTTTTCAGTGCTTTGTGTTTATTATTTATTGATTATGTGCCAATCATTTCCTATAAATGACGAGGAAGAAGCTGCGGTAAGTGTGATTTAAAAACTTTATCACTATTATTTGTCGTTGTCAAACGTTAATTTTCATGTTAAATTGTTATATATTAAATAAATATAATTTTTAATAAATTTATTTATTTATTTGAACAAATGAAATTGGAAAGTATATATATATATATATATATATATATATATATATATATATATATATATATATATATATTGAGTTTTAGCATTACTAATTTATAACTTAAATACTTTAGGTCTTTTTTGTTTAACCGTATTTTTACTTTAATCATGACTCTGAAAATAATCTAAATGGTATAGTAAAATAAATATCAAGTTGAAATATACTTTTTCGGTAAATTTTATTTTCTTAAAAATGAAAAGAAAATCTGAATAACTATCATTTTTTTCTTTGTTAATTATTCAGTTTTTGTTTAAAAATTTTAAAATTCTGAATAATTATAATGTTTTTGGGTTTTTGTTTTCTATCATTATACTTAAATAATGTGACTTAGGTTAATAATCAATAGAAAAATATGTAAATAAATGTAGCAGTCAATTCTCATGAAAGTTCTAATGTGATACAATTTTTAGAAATTAAACTTCATTGGGAAAACTAACATCGCTAGCAAATTTGTCAAATAAAATCGAAAATTAAACTTGAAGGGAAAAGCATGATTTTATATATTTTAAGTCCTTAAAAGAATATTTAAGAACTATGATTATTAAAATGGTATTTTCTGAACTATAACAATATAAAACTAGCATAACAGTTTACTGATTGGTTTCATAAAGATTAAAATGTCGTTTTTCTTTTGACAGAACTTAAACTCGATCTATATTCTTTAAATTAAAAACTATATTTAGCAGTTATTTGCAAAAATGATGTGAAAATGTCTAGATTTTATTCTTAATTAATTTGTGTTTATTTTTGTTTTTATAATTATCAAGTAATATCTTACCAAATTGTCATATAAAATTACATTTGAAACAAAAGAAAGGACAATGACCAACCGTGACAATAGTCAAACTTCGTTTCCATTTATTTTACATAATTACTCGGAATATATTTTAGCAACACGTTGCTTATATCTTTATGTTCGCACTTAAGAATTTTTTTACAATGCCCACTCCTATAATACTTAAAACTAAAAATTACAGGAATAAAAAGTTTTTAAGACTTTTAATAATTATATATATATATATATATATAAGAACTGAAAATAATCATTTGCTTTTAAAATACTGAAATTTGCAATAGTACTGATTTCGTTTAAAATCTTGCTGTCAGGAAAGACGATATTTCTACTTTAAAATATAATTAGATTTTTTCCAAAATAATAAGATTTTCAGTGTTATTATAAATTACAAGGAATACTTTTTTAAATGATAAAACAGATGAAACATAAATGGTAAATCAAAGGGGTGAATAATGATCTTTCAAATTAATGTTTTAAGAATGATAAAATACGTACAATCATATTTCTGTTTGCAAGAAAATATCGTATTTTTTTTACTCATATATTTGCTTCCTTAAAAATAATACAAGCAAAGTACGCTCAATGCAAGCAAATTATAAAATTCAATTAAATTATTTTTTTTAATTTATCACAAAATAATTAAAAATTATTCAAGGAAATAAGTTCTTGTTTACATGTATTCAAATTTAATTTATTTTATATTAAATATTTTTGTCATATATATATATATATATATATATATATATATATATATATATATATATATATATATATATATATATATATATATATATATATATATATATATATATAAATTTACGACAAAAATATTTAATAAAAATAAATAGATATTTAAATAGTTTATCAAACTTTAGTATTAAGTGTTAAAATAACATTCTGTAAAATATGAAGATATTATATATATATAAAGACTGATTTCTTATAAACAATTAAGACAATATTTTTCAGAACAAAAGCAGCAGTTAAAATTAGTTTTAGGATTTTTTTCATTGAAAATTTTATGGGGTTAGCTAAAATTTAAAGAGATATTAACATTTTAAATGACTCCATAAAAGTTATATTGAAGAAATTAGCTAAAATTAAGAAATTATTTGGATTGCTATGTAAAAGTATTTATTGAGCTACGGCACATAAAAATTATTATTAAAAGAGATATTTATCCATTTTGTATTGGTAAAATAAATATTTTGAGTAATATTTAAATTTTTTCAGCAATAATTATATAATTTATAAACTACTAGGAAAAGTTCCTTTTCAAAAGATGTTTTGTTCGTTTTCATAAATGAAGAACAATTCATATTTCCAATAAAGTTTTAATCATATACTGCAATTTTATTATGATATTCCATAGACTATCAAATATACAAAAGAAATTTGGTATATTTTCTAAATTTATATTCTGTAAGAAAAAATTTAAATATTCCTTTGGGTCGGATATGTATTTTAAATAAGAAGGGAATACTTAGAGGACAGGTGGTTTTGATTTGACCAATTTATTTTAACTTGTCAAGTGAGAAGAATTTACCGATTAAATCACCGAATTCTTATATGCAATTTCGGTAAGTGATAATTTACAAAACATTTATGTACATATCCTTAGAAATTTCCACAATAAGATATTGATAAAAATTATTTAATATAATGTATATGCTAAAAAAGGCACATCAACTTTTTATTTGAGAACTCAGCTTTCGATCAACTATAATAGTACAGTCTTCAATTTTAGAATTCCTAAATATGAGTCTAAAACATTTCCAAAAAGTAATCATACAAGAAAGAGAGACCGGAAAAAACTTCCTACACTGAAGAATATGAAGAATACATTTTTGTAAATCTATTGATTTTTGTGCATTAAAAATTACGGATATTAACTCCGACTAATCTATTTTTCCCATTTTATAATTTTACTCTTCCTAAATAAATAAACTGAAAATATGAAAGGAGTTTTTAAACAAAAACTATAAGAACATTTAAAGCGTTTAAAATATTTTTAAACTATTATAGCATTTAAAATATTTTTTAATAAATTCAAATGATCATACCAGTATGAAAAAAGCATTTTATAAAATACATAATGTATTCAGATTAATATATTTAAAATAAAAACGACAATTTTAATTATTCAATCACTGTTTATTGTTTTAATGTCGTTTTATTTTTTTATTTTATTGTTTATTGTTTTTATTTTACTTTGCTATTTCTTTTAATTTACTTTTTTACTCAAAAGTGAGTGTCTGACTAGGAAAACATGAATAGCAATAAAACTGAAAATTCTTATTATTTTTTATTTCATATTTTGTTCTTGTTATTGAATCGAATTAATTGATGAAAAAAAAATTCAATTTTCCTTTCTTAAACTGATGTAAGTTACTCTAAAAATTTAACCTTTTTCAAATGCATACTTTAATTTTATGATAAATTATATCGAAAATGGGTTTGTTTTTATAATTATACTCTTATATAAATTGTTGAAGATGTTATAAAAATGCTATCGTCTGTTATATTCGTTCTCATTATTTTGTCTCTTCTCCCAATGATGCGCCTCGTTATTTTTTTTTTTTTTTTTTTTTTTTTTTTTTTTATGATTTCGATAAAGTAAATGATGACATTTCACCGCAAGGACTCTTCGACAGTGAGAAAGCATGGCCTAGTTGGCAGCTTTTCAAATCTTTTTAATTACTTTAAAATACGTTTATCAATACAATGACTTTTTTTCAAAAAAGTTGTTGAAATGATTTCTTTTTACGAATTTCATACATAAAATGTGAGAATATACTGCAGTTTTTAAATTAAATTAGTCGTTAAATCTGAATTCGAATGTGAATAAAAAATTTCAGAGCATGAAAAAGTTTTTCAAACTCCAGAATAGTTTGCCTCATTTTATTGTTCAATAAATTTTTACTGATAATTATATTACTAAATTTAAAATCAATATATTTTTATTAATAATATTTTCAAAAATAGTTCAAATTAATTAATAAAAATAAATCAAAAAATAACAAAGTGAATTCAAGTTCATAATGTAAAATATTCATGTTTAAATGAACATAAGACACAGAAAGAGGATGAATATTCTTCCGTTAAATTGTGTTTTAATTCACTGAAATTTAATTCCGAAATAAATGTAATATATAATGCATCTTATACGCATTTTTAAAATTTCAAAGTAATTTCGAAAAGAACATAAAATTAAACAATTTTAAGTTCTCATGGAATAAAAATGCTTGCACTTGTCAACCTTTATTTCCTTAAACGAGCTATACTTTAGAAAAGTACGTCTCACTTAATAAGGATATAATTATGTCAAATATTTTAAACACTAAGAGCATATACTTAACAGAATGCTATTTAATATAATCCTACTAGGACTGAGGAGCTGAATTTGCACGCAGTTCTTGAAGAAACCACGAAATTAAAAAAAAAACTCATGGAGTGCGCAATGTCCTATTGTTATTATGCCTTACGTCATATGGTATGGAAAGATTAATAAGTCACGAAATGATAGTATCATAAAAATGACATTCACAACTCCCTTTTTAGGGTACTTTTTTGTTAAAATAAACGCAATTATAACCGTCACAAAAAAATTGGTCCTTACATCATATCCTGTAAAAGTATTTTGTAACGAATGCATTTATGAAATGCTGGAAGAAAAACTTTCAAAAATACTGACCAATGTTCCCTATAAGCACTTTTAAAAAATCTCATCTTTCCATTATGATAATTTAACAATAAATATTCAAAATGGAAATTTTAATTATAATATTACTGCTTAAAATGCTTCGAATCTTTGTTTTTAACAGAAGATTGTGAAAATCTCGTTTCAACATATAAAATAAGAATTATATTATATTTCTTCCTGGTGAAAATTTACTATTTATCATTGAGGATATTCTGCAAAATAAACAAATAATGATTTTTTGCTTTATTTCAAGTATAGTTTCATCAAGTAAAGACACTGTTTTAAGAAGGAATAAATATATCCGATACACACCTATTTGTTCACTTTTCTTATAATGTCAAAACTTCATTTGAAATAAAAGTTTTGAAATTTAATCCAATGAGAAAATTATGATTTTATTACTTTAATTTTTATATTCTACAACACATGTTTGTGTAAATTTTGAATTGATACGCACATTGAAATATTCTTGGAGACACTAATCAGGCAAATTATCAAGGATCGTTGAAAGATCGAGATACTTCAGCGATTGGAAGCCCTGGTTTGACGTAACAGATACGTAAATAAATAAGTAGATAAAAACAGCGCTTCAATTCTGAATGAGAATTCTGTATATATGTGTTTTGCATTTAAAAAATATTATAAAGTACCAATAGGCTTTTTCACACTGAAACAGTAAATACATCACGAGTGATATAAAATATTCTTATGAATAGAAAATAATTTTTAAAATTTAAACAAAATATCATTTTAATTTGAATAAGACTATTTTAAAGCATTTATATAAGAAATATATTTTATCAGACAAAATATACACATTCTTATTATAAGATATAGCGATTAAATAACCAAAAAAAATTTTATATATTCAATAATTTTACAGTTTTTTTATTTTTTTGGTCCCTTTTTTACATCTTTCATATATAATGATAAAATTAAATCCTGTTATCAAAAGTTATTTTAAAGATTTTGCATATCTTCCTTAAAAAATAAAGCACTAAAAATTATATATATACACACACACACAAAATTCATTGTAAAACATAGACACTGATAGTAAGAACGATTCTGTTTCTACAATGCATTTTTGGTAACATTTGAATATTGTAGTAATTTGTACGTAGATGATTCAGAAGAATTGATGAAAAATATGTTGCGATGATTGAATGGATTCCTCTGTGAAGTTTTCCTTCTCAGTTTCTTTGACACATTTACATATACACAAGTGGTACATTTTAATGTGTTTAATTGGTACATTTAAAAGAATGAAATACATTTTAATGCACATGCTTATTAAAATATATTTCCTGCATTTTCTTTAATTTTAGTATGAGCCATTTTGGGAAATCTAAATACCTTAAAACACAGGCAAGAGAGTATTTTGCGCATCAAGTTTTCATAAAAATATATTAAAAAATATACAATATTTTTGTTGCCGTATACAAAAGCTTCTAAAATCATTTACGACTTTTTATTGAAAGTGAAACTTTCATGATGTTTGTTTGTTCAAATAAAAAATGATAAAATAATTATTAACACACAGTTTAAGAATTTACATTCATTTAAGAGTAATAAGGAAATCTAATGTAGGTCTTTGAAGAATTTATTACACTGATTTAAGAGTATATAATTCTTTGCTGGCAGTGACAATGCATTATTTTTTCGCCTTTAAAACATGTTTCAGTCAACAAAGACATTTTCACATTCTAAAGGTTCAATAAACATTTATTTTGAACAAAAATTTCATCAAAGAAAAATTTTGAGATTCTTTCAAAGGCACATTTTGGATGCAGCACATGAAGCTATCTGGATACTGAAATATTGCATTGTGTTTTAGTATAAAGAAACTTTACTATGTAATGATTACTAAAATTTTAAACTATGTAATTTAAAATAATTTTCCTCTTCTTCTTCTTCTTTCTTTTCCCCTGGTCTGAATCAAACCAGGTCCATGACATCTTTCGCCTTCAAAGAATCGAGGACAGCTCCAGGGCTGTATAAAAGTTCACGCTTTGAAAAGCTAACGCAGTCCAGTAGTGTTCGAAAATAATTTTTGTAGCAATGATAGCCATTATTGTCTTGTTAATTTATCTATGTATAAAATTAAAATATAATTGCTCTGAATACTCTTATTCAAATTATGAATTATCATAATAAAACTGTACATTTTGAAAACATTATTGCTTCAAGAGCAATACTGTTTTCAATACTAATTTTTATATGCAGTTTCGAAACATAAATTTTTTGAAGAAATAAATTATACTCTTTCAACGCAGTAATATAAGTATTTGAAAAAAGGAAATAATAAAATGTATGAAATGAAATTATAAAATAACTGTCAAAGAGTTAAAAAAAAAACCTAAATTTTCTTTTAAAATATATAAATACATGTAAAAAAGTGTTTAACCTTCTATTCACCTTGCAATACATTTTTCCATTCTCTTGAATGGAGAGGGCGTTACGCGTTGTTAACAAAGTAGCCTGTTGTGCATAATTTCTATACTTTTTCCTTCTATATATTTTTAATGTGTATTGTACGAATTCGTATTTTTTGAATGAATGAATCTGCTTTTTACAATGAATGCCCTTGTTTCACAAATAATACAAACTGATTTGAAGATAAATACAGTTTTTAAAAACTTTATACATTAACTTACATTATATATATATATATAAGGATTAATTTTAAGTTTAGCAAAATTATATTCCTTCATTTTTAGCAATTTAATTAAATCAGTTTTTAAAATAAATCTTTTAGTTTAGAATGTTTCATCTTAAATACTATTTTTACTCATACAACTAAGTATTTTTCAAACTTCAATGTATGAATAATACTGGTTTCATATGCTAAATTTTTTGACTTTATATTATTTATTTTATAAATCAGATAATAATCATATTTCCGAATTGATTATATTTTCAATTTCAATTCCTTTATATTGTAGCCAAACTGTTTGTATTATCATTTTTAGGGATAGCACATATATAATATTTAAAATGGTTTCGAATGAAATAGAATCCTTTAGAATATATAAAATAGAATTATAGTTGGAACAATTTCATATTTAGTGCATATAGTAAATATAAGTTTCGACCATTAAAGGCATTTCACTTGCTTTAGATTACCTATGAAAAATTATATATTAATTGGGAAAATTATGTGTTTCTTTAAATATTGAACATTATTCAGATACAACTAGAATTTTTTTAGCTTTTTGCAAAGTTCTGTGCTTATTAAACTGGATCATTCAATTTTCTTTTTATTGTTGCATATCTCAGGTGTTTTACATTGCTATATCAGGTCTATGAAATTTGTCACTCTAAGAAAAATATGACACTAAAATTTCAGTTCTGGACTAATTTATTTCTGGAAAGCCCCAGACAATCTATAATAAGGTCAGAAGTGGCCTTATGGTCAGTACACTTTAAACAGGATGGGAAAACATTTTCCATAAGTATAGGACGTAGATTTCAAATGTCCTCACATAAGTCAGGTGATGGCCATCTGGTCCCGCCTATAACACTTGAGCGATAATGCACCCCCATGGCACTTTCCCTGGTTCCATTGTTGAAGAGGTAAGGTCCAAGGAGAATTGACCAAAGGAGTCAATAACTCAAGTATGTCTAACGGCTCTCCAGCTACCGCTTTAGTCAAAATATCTGCTGTTTCATTAAAATGTATATCAAAGTGGGAAGGTATCCATTGAAAGTACTCTTCACGAAAAGATGATGAAAAGATGAAAGAACAGTTTATTAATAATTGCTTTTCCTGTACTATCAAACGTTTTATGCCAATTAGAAAGGTGCTGAATAGAGCTTTCGATGTCAGACAAGATACAAAGGGCAGACGAACTGTAGAGGATAGAATCGAATCAAGTCCAGCATCAATGGCAATCAGCACACTTCTGAAAACTGAACGGGTGTCTTGATTTCTCCTATTTAATTTTGTTCTACACTCTCAGGATAAGATATAAATTCCCCTACCGTTGCAGTTACATTCATCTTTACTTCCATTTGTAAATATTATGCTGGGCATTTTAAAAATGTTAATAATTTCAAGAAAAAGTTGTTTCAAATAAACTAGTTAATTGAAATTCTTGTTTACTTGGTAAGAAAAATCCGTGAAGAAGTAGATTCCATTTAAATTAACCGAAGGTTCATTGCTCTGTTTTAAGCTTTATTGTAAGATATTTTTGTCGATCAAATTGTTTGAATCAACCAAGCCAAAAGGGCTACTTTTTTATTCTTTGGTTACTTCTCCACCCGATCAAAAACAAATATTCGATTTTGAGTCCTATAACTAGTGAGCTTGGAAAAATATTTCACCATACCAAATCTTCTTAAACTGAGAAGTTGCAGGTCGGCTTCATAAAGAACTATTTCATTTGGACAGCTGTTTCGAAGCCCTGTAATTATACGAGTTGTACTAAGTTGAACCCGACCAAGTTTTTGTATATTCGTATTGAAAGCACAACTGTTAACTAGAAAAGCGTTTTATAAGATAGACTTTATGAGTGTCATACAAGTAGTTCGAAGAGCTCAGAGTCAGCTTCGTAATCTTGTCCGTAAAATATATTTTAAGATCTTTAAGAGTGTTTTTTTTTTCTTTTGCATTTAAGTGTTTGATCGATATGTTTATTGCATGTAATTTCGCTAGCCAAAACAAAGCCCAGATATTTCGGTTATTTTTTAACAGAACATAACATATTTCTTGGATAGTTAATGTACATTCTCTATTAAAGTTAACAGCGCGCGCGTATGTAATTTAACTGTATATTTCAAATTTAACCATGTCGATGATTGCTCCATAATTAATATGTGTGAACATCTATAACCATAATTCTAATCAATTTTGGTAAATCAAGGACGAATTCCTCCAAATTACGTCAGAATTGGCTTTATGATCATTTAATACATTTTCGTATCAATTTTTACAGTCAAGTTTGTGGTGTGGCATCATATGTGTATTAACTGAAGTATTTATGCAATGATCGTGATTAAATACTAGCAAAGTGTATACGGATAAACAAAATATTTGGAGAATTAAAATTTATTGAGGCAAATTACAACATTATTAAATCAATAATTTCTCCCCATGTATTCAAACAGCAGTCAATAAAAGTTATGTTTACATCTTAATTGTTTAATCTGAATAATTTTAAGACATTTATAATTGCATTATATATGTGGTTTAAATAATTGGAAATCACTAATTTAATTACAATGGAATTTTCTTCTGAAAAGCTAATCAACTAGAATTAAATTTTTCTTTAAATTTAAAAAAACCAAATTTTTACTTAACTTCCTAACATATTTTTTTTCTCTAAATTAAAATTTTCTTTATTATTTTAAAGTGTCAAACTTTGAAGAAAGGTAACTTCATTCTTAGAAATGTTTTCATATTTTTTGGCTTTGGAAAATATATGTATTATAAGCTTTAAAATCTATATGCTTGACAGTATTTATATCTTCACATTACTTGAAAACTTTAACTTTATAACCTTTTATTATGACCCAATACAAGAAAAAGTGAAGTAATGCATTTTAAACAATAAAAACAGTTTGCGTGTGTGTTAATTAATTTTATTTATACGCCGCTTAATTTAAATTAAAAAGTTTTTTCTTAATTTATTGCTAAATATTAATTTTAAAAAACATTTTGTTCCTAATTAATTATTGTTTCAAAGTTATGATAGTTGAAAATTTAAAGAACTTCTAAAGAGTGTTACTTCTATCGAAATGAAAAATTTGTGTATAGGATCACCCTCATCTAACTTTGAAATCTTAATTATCTATTTAATATTCCTAAATTATTATGTCATTTATTTTTTAAATATAAATAGCACAATACGGAATCTAATTATGTAAATTAATAATTAAATTTACAAAATATTTTGAAAATTTAATGGTACCAAATTTATATGTTTCTAACTTTTCAATTTAAAATCAATAATAAAAGCATTTTTCGAAATTATGCATGCTGCAAATAAACTATTTTATTCATTTGAAAAAATTTACTTTGAATGAAAATAGTGAATCAAATTCCTTGTTTATAATTCCAAATAGCGCTCCAGCGTCTTCTTTTTTAGAGATTTTCCAAATGTTCTAGTGATCTTGAAAAAAACTGGTGGAAAACTGTATGAATTGTATCGTATTTTTCCTCGAATCTTCCGCATTGTCTGTAAGAATCAACGAAGCGAAGATAATGTGCGGATGCGGTAAATACTTTTTTGCTTCTCTGTGATCAATACTTTCTTTGAGAACACGCGCACAATACTTTTTTGTGTTAAAAAAACGGTTTCCGTTGATTCAGTTAGGAGAATTAAAAAACGAAACACAAAAATAACGAGAGAGCTTATCTGTCATCATTAATATATTCGTTAAGGAAAAAATAAAACGAAATATGATTATCGAGAGGATCTAATGAAATGTTTTTATCTCGTATTGCAAGAACATTAAACGACACTTGGAAAAACCTGACTGTTTCAAATGAAGCACAAGTAGCCATCATTTTCGGAAGCTTTTTCACTTCTTTGATTACGTGTATATTCTCCATAATGTTATTTTTTTGTAAAGAAGATGATTGCGAAAGTTCTTATATGTTTTGCATGTTAATGTTTTTGAAATCAACGAGTTGTTGCTTTACTTGTACGCAATTATTTTGTAGATTTCAAATTTTCTTTAATTCACTTTTTAAATGCGTAGTAAAAAGTGTCTTTTGAAGTGGAAAAAGGTAGTCAATAGCTATGACATGTCAATACCTAAGAACACGGAATGTCGAAAATTGTATCGTGGTTGCGAAAGTTGCATTAATAACCAGGGAAATAAATCTTGACTTTTATTAAATACAATCACAATGCAGTTACTTTTATTAAATACAATCACAATGCAGTTACTTTTATTAAATACAATCACAATGCAGTTACTTTTATTAAATACAATCACAATGCAGTTACTTTTATTAAATACAATCACAATGCAGTTACTTTTATTAAATACAATCACAATGCAGTTACTTTTATTAAATACAATCCCAATGCAGTTACTTTTATTAAATACAATCCCAATGCAGTTACTTTTATTAAATACAATCCCAATGCAGTTACTTTTATTAAATACAATCCCAATGCAGTTACTTTTATTAAATACAATCACATTACAGCCCAACATAAATGCAAACTAAAACTTGTTATATTGAACTTATTATAGTGTCAAGGAACGTGTGAATTTATGCAATTCTTACTGTAAGCAAATTTTTGACAATGTTATAATTGCTGTAATGTTATAATAACGTTATATTATAATAATATTTGACAATGTTATAAAAACTTATCATATTTTGTTAGAAGATTGGCGTAGCTTGTCCTTTTTTGGACCTTGCGCTAGAAAATCCAACCAACCATATTGTGTTAGAAGTATGATAAAAATCTAGTTACTAATTTTGAAAATATAAAAGCGATATTCATAAAACTCAAATCAATTTTTCATAAGTATGTGCAGCAACATTTGAAGCAAGAATTAAGATCTCTTTTTTATGATTCTTGTAAAGTCATTATACTGTCTGAATAGTTCAATTTTACGTTTTGATATAATGAGTAGAATTAATTTTTTGTTCTTACTGTGATTTCATTTTAAGAGATAGTTTTTCAAACTAACATTATCTTATTTAAATGACGTTATATCTTTTATAACTTACTTTTTCCTTAGAAATGATTTTATAACATTTTGTACTTAAACTAGTTTATAATTTTAGTTTTGTTCGATTCTAACAAGTATGTACATATAAAAATTTATTCATATAGGAAAATTCCGAAAGTGTGTGTGAGAGAGATTAAGCGATCAACGGGGCTTTGATATCTCATAGGCGAAAATATTCCATTTTATATACAATAAGAATGCAAATTATTTTCTTAGATAGTCATGAAAATACACTCAATATAATCTTAAGACATGTTTAATCATTATATTTAGCTTAAATTTACATAAATTTCTTTTTAGCTATATTCGTTTCTTTGTTAAACCTTTATTTTAATAGATTTATTTTTATAAATAAAGATTTTATTTTAAAGGAAGATTGGCTACATTTACTTTAGCATTATTTATTACAATCCATAGAATAAAAATTTGAACTGCCATATTTTAATTCTCTTTGTTAAAAAAATATTTTTCAGTGCTTCCTGTAGATAGAATTATAAAAATACCTCATAAGAGTTGCATCGGAGAAACAAATCTAAACTTTTTAATGAGAATAATTCAGAAAGATATTGAAATGCAATCAACTTAAGGGAAACACTAAATAACATCTGAAATCTTCAAATACGAGTACCAATAGATCTTTATCGCTTACAGAAAAGGGGTATTTTCCATTTAATGTAATTAGAAGTAATCTCCAATTAATCAGAGGGAATTAATGAAATTTGATTTTTATTGTCTTTTAAATATATTTGTCAAAAATGTAATGGTCTTAACATTTCCGATTTATTTTTTGTTGTTTCATGATGAAAAAATCCCATGTTTGTTTTAGATGCGGATAAAAGTTTGAGAACAAACTTTTTTTTCTAAAATATATTAAAAACAAATTATATAACCAAACAAATTTTAAATAGTCCTAATAAATAGTTTTGATTTAACTGTTGTTTAAAACCATTTTTCAAGCACTGTCTGCAACTGAAATAGGAAACAAAAAGTGACCATTTAAAACAAATTGCAATATATATATATATATATAATGTGTATGTAATGGTATGATAATTAAATTTTTTATGAAGTGGATATTTAATCAAAGAATTGTGAGAAGCGTTTAATGAGCCTTATTCCATACAGCATTTTTAATTTCACATAGAGTTTTATAGAGATTTTATCTGTCATTGTTTTATATATTTTTAGCATTAAAAGATTTATTAAGTGAACCTCATCGTAATCTTATTCTTTTTTATGTTCAGTTGATAGTTTTTTATGTTCAATTGATTCTTTTTTATGTTCAGTTGATCAGTTATTCTTTTCAGTTGATTTCAGTCTTTTTATTTAGCTTAATTTATATCTTTTTATAAAAATTTATATGAAGTATAAATTTAATGTTGTAGTTAAGAAACATTAAAAACAATTTAAAAATGTATTAACTTTATTTTAAATTGTTTTCAATGTTCCTTAGGTTGGTGTTAAAGAAAATAATAAAAAATAAATTCAAATTTTAATAGCAATGTTTGGAGCAGATTGTCCTTTTTTGGACCTTGCGCCATTAAAACCAACAAACCAGCTAACCTACGCAACAATTGTCGTTTCCTCGTAAACTATGATTTTCTTTATTGAGAGGAAATTTTCAAGTTTTCCAGCAATTTTAACAGTAAATTATTAGTATAAATGCGTAATATTTTTAAAATAATTTAAAATTTTATAAAAAGTTTTTCATTTTGAATTTCAAATGTTTAAATTATAAGTATTAAGCTTGTTATTTTCCTTAAAATTCACTGTAAAACACATTTAGTAGCCAGCAACATAAAAGATAATATAAAATTTAAATAGTGGTTGTATCTCTTTTAATCTACAGTTACTGATTCTTATTCTTCTTAAAGTGTTTATGTCGTATGTTTAAATCGAGTTTAAATGGTTGCATTAACATCCAAGATAAAAAGAAATTATTTACATCACTGCTTTTATTCAACACGTTTAATTTACAGCTACATCCTTAATAGTACACATAAGAAAATTACTATCATTGCATTATTTGGGAAATAAATCAGTTATATGTTACATAAATAGCAAAATTTTCAATATACTGCTGGAAAATATCAAAGACTGGAAGATTTGTTTTGCATCAGTTATAAAATCATAAACTTTCAAAATTCTGATATTAATAACATTTATTATGATATGTATAGTGTTTACAAACTGATATAAAATCACACAGCTCAATCTTAGCATGTAAAAATGCTGAAAAGCTATTGAATTCCAACTGCGACCTCTGAACAGAAGTTGATGAGCGGTCATTCCTTAAGGCCATTTGTTTTCAAGATATAAGGTCACCATTGTTGTCCTTGTGATGCCAGACGCATTCACACTCCGACTATTTTCATATTTTCAAATTATCTTTGAATCCTTCATACTTTGAAAAAAAAAACAGTATGTTATTACTGTCTCACATTTTCAAGATCTATTTGGAGATCACATAACAAATAGTTTGTCAAAAGGTGAAATTAATAAAAATATTTCCTATTGAAAAATAAGCATTTTTGGATTTGTTTAATATTTATAAATTCATATTTTCCTTATAGGTATAATAATGAGGCTATCTATTTCAATTCTGAGCATATGGTAGTTAATGTAAAAATTAATTTAGTTTATGAAAAACTGCAAAGATTTAGTTCTACCAAAAACAAATTTGAACATTTAGTTCGAATTTTTTTTAAATACTATATAATGTTTTTACGTCATATAATTTTTAATCTACGTATATTCAGGTCAGCGTCCCGTTCAGAAAAATGACATTGACCTAGACCTCCTACTTCTAGACAATGAATTACGAAACTTTAAAATGGCAATGCGCATTTTATTCAATAGGAAATAAATGTTATAGATAAAAAGAAACTCTGATCTCATATATCTGTGTCGCATGAAGTATGTATACGTGAATCGCAGTCTAATTTTAGGTAATCTTTCCTTCTCTCTACATTTAGATGTTCATGCTTTGATTGTAAATCTCCTTAATATATTGCGATACACTGCAACTTTAACAACCTGACCCTCGCTCTTTCTTATTTTTTTTCTCAAAATCTCATAATAATGAAACCAATTTCCTGAACCATTTTTTAGATGATTGCGTTTTTTTTTCTTTTTCTTTTTTTCTTTCTTTTTTCAAAAAGAAGAACATTACTTTTCTCTTTTTTTAAATGTGACCCCTTAGTTGCACAACTAACTCTATTCTCCCTAATCCAACACATTTCCCTAATTTTGAAGTAAATTATATGTTTTATTTAATACGAATACTTATCAAGTCTTCTACATTAGTATGTTACTTCATAAATAGAAAGATAAAAATTATATATATAAATAATATAATATTCTGTTTTACACTTTTCATATGAATATACGCTAACTAAACTCGTATAATCAAATTTTTAGTAGTTTCGAATTTTATGTTTAGCTTTATTGATATTTTGAATGAAAGTTCTTAAAATGTTTTGAAGGAATTATGACTTAATCCTTAGCAAATGTGCAGCACTATTATTTTATAATTCAGTTTTTCTCATTTATTGGGAAGCAAGATCAAGACTTAATAGCTTAGTAGCCAAACGTTTCGCATTCGTAGAAATAAAATGACTTATTCTAAATTAATAATAATTTTTATATAAATAGAAATGGGAAATTATCACCAATGAAACATAATTAAAACATCCATTCGAGAAAATCCGAATATTTTAAAATAAAGTGGTATATATATTATAAGAAATAGGAAAAGAAAATTCATTGATTATGTGTTAGGATATTTAATCAATTTTTTTGCATTTGATGAAAATAATTTAAAATTGTGAAAAGAATTACATCGGCATTGAGTAATTATTGCATATACAGACTTCAGATAGTTTAAAGTTTGAATTTTTTTACTTAGAAATGGGGTTACGCATAAAATGATTTTAGTAACAAATATTCTTCCGTAATTTCAATCCTTATGCTACAATATGTCTTAGATTAAAAAATTTCAAGTTGGTTGTAACTTAAAAAAAAGTATTAAAAATTATAACATGTTTTGAAAATACTAAAAAATGTTTGAAAATAAATTAAAGTAACATGCTTATGTTTAGTTTTAATGGATTTTCATATATCTATCCTAACTTCCATATACCTAACAACATTAGGAAAAATTAATTTTTTATTAATAGAAAGAAGAGTTGAAAAAAATTTTAAAGTTAGGAAGTTCAGCGTTTCAAAATTCCAAGTGGAAACAATCGATTTTTTCTGCAGGTGTATACATAAAAATTTTCATTAAAATTAACTTAATCGAAAGCGTGAAAAGTTTCACATTTAAATTGTTCAGACGTATATTTATTAACTTTAAGGAATACGTATATAAGATAACGTGAGTTATCTCATTTTTTTTAAATATTTTAGCTACCTGAACAATGTGTATGTGACTAAAGGTTGAGGAAATAGACCTTGAGAAATGCATTTACAACCTTACATTATTTTATACTATTTCTAATAAAATGTTTTGCTATTAACTTTAAAAATTGTGTTATAAGACTATAATATAGTCCTCTTAGAAGTTGCAATTAGACCTTTTGAGACGAAAATTGACTTCATATCCTCCTAATCTTCATTTCTTTGATTCTCATTTTTGTTCAATTAAAATGTTCCTTCTCCCTTTCTCACACTTACATACAAATAAGCGCTTTCAGGTATCATAAACCTGCCAGCCTAAAAAATATTCAATTAAAGTTAAAAGAAAGAAAAGCAGGTACTTTTAATCCAACAATAGTTATTTTCTCATTAATTATACTCGACATATTAATTATAAAGTAGCAACGCTCATTTTAATAAAGTAAGTTAAGCAAACTGATTTAAAATTACATTCTATTATTTTAAAACTTGATCGTTTTCAGTAATTCCCTTTTAAATAATAATGACATTTAGACGCATCTTTCTGCATTAAATAAACTCATTTAAAATTAATTGTATTCTAATGTAAAAATAGTTTATTAATACTAATACAAAATAATGACTCGAAAGTGAAAATAGAAAAAAATTAACATCAATTCAATTTCAGATTTTAAAAAATCCAATTTTGACATAAAATAGCAGAAAAAAATTTGATGCTACATTTTTGTTATTTCAAGTTTTGATTATTATGCTTTTGTAGATATTGTGAATGCAAAATAGATTCCTAAACTTTCAACTGACTTTACATTTTAGAGGTTTTGAAAATATGCTGATTTAAAAGCATTTAATTCAAATTTAATATCAGTAATTGGTGCATAATTGAAGTTGCTGCTAGATTACTGAAAATATAGATATGGTTCAAGATTGAACGATAGTTAAAATGAATTTTTTTCTAAGTAAAAGTTTATTATCCTCCTTAACTGAATACATAATACCAGCTTGCTTTTGTAACTCAATAGTTGCACGTTATTCACAGAACTATTAAAAATTGCCACGTAATCAGAATTTAAAGTAAAATAATAATTCTTAATTTTTAATTTTTTTAATATATATATATATATATATATATATATATATATATATATATATATATATATTAGCAAAAAAATTTCACTCTTGAAAATGATGGAATTCGGAATAACTATTAACGAAAAATATTCTACGTAATTCTGTATATCTAAATTTTCTAGGGTTCTATTTTAATTCAAAATTTTAAACTTTTTGAATTAGTATCTTCTTTAATTGCTATATAATGGTATTTCTTTAAGGCTTTCAAAATGTTGCGAGAAGTAAAATTATAAAGTTGTTGAAAAATGTTGTTCCAAACTTTCTGCAATTATAAATTACAAATAAAATTTACATGATAAGTTAAAACCAGCATTTTTTCTTAAGTTATTTAACTATGCTCTTAATGTAGCCAATATTTTTAGAGACAGTTGTTGCTGTTACACACACACACACAGCACTTAGCTTTTCTGTGAGAGTACTCTAAATCCTATATTATATTTATCCTATATTACTTTGCAAATAACTCTGATTATCTCTCTGATTGATAAAAACTCTGATTTTACGAAATTATATTTTAATTGATTAGTGTTGAGTTTAATCCCAGTCTTATATTTAACTTATCTAATATATACAAGGTCAAACTTCTCTCTCTCTTTTTCGATTAGAGAAAAAAAATGATATATCAAGATTTTTATTACAAACTTACCGTGTGAGAGAAATACAAAATATAGTTTTATTTTATTTTAAAAGAGCGAAAAACATACGTTGCAATAGAATAATTTTTTGTATAACACTTCTCCTATATTAACATTATTGTCTAATTTTTTAAAACATATTAATAAATAAACAAAATAAATTAATTTATGAAATTCATCTCTTTACATCTGGAAAAAAAATTTTCTTCTGAACATAAAATTTTCCAAAGTCTGGAGTCCTATTTTTTTATAATTAATATGAATAATTTATTTTAATTATCATTGTAGGCATTTCAGTTATGGATATTTTGTTAAATAGAAAAATATTCTTATTAAAAATAGATATTTATTTTTAGAAGCATCATAGAAAGTATTTTACTTATTTAAAATAAAATTTATGTTAATAAATATGTGAATGATTATTTTTATTATCTTTAATACATAATTAAATGCATGATTTGTATTTCAATTTCTAGTACATCATATATTAGTTCAAATTTTCCTAACAGATCATTATTCCATGTAATTGAATCTTATGCATAAATTCTTCATCAAAAAAATCTTTCTAAAAATTAAAAATTAGTTTTATAAATTATGATTTGATAACTTGTGTCTAATAATGGAAGAACGTGAAAATGTGTGAAAATTGTGTCTATAATTAATGTGAAATAGTGTCTATTCAACTTACTGCATAAGTTGCAATCAATTCCTAACCCTTGCTGTACCGAAGGGTGCAGCAAGCTATGTAACCGGCCATTATATTAAAATATCAGCATTCAAAAATTCTAAAATCATATTCCGTTAGTTATAATGCCAAAGTTGTGCCTGGTTGGAGAAAGTATCGTTCTCGTTAATGGAAGGTAATAGGTTCTATACCAGGTCTAGCTGAAAATCTGTCGTCTTCA
Source organism: Latrodectus elegans (assembly GCA_030067965.1). NCBI lineage: Eukaryota > Metazoa > Arthropoda > Arachnida > Araneae > Theridiidae > Latrodectus > Latrodectus elegans. The sequence continues at coordinate 62,103,085 of CM057809.1, forward strand.
TTAATGACGACTGGGGCGCATAAAATAGATTGTGGGTGCAATGAACTTTAAGTAAAATGGGGAAAAAATCTCGATAATAAGATACCGACAATTCTGCTTCTTGTATTGCTAAACAGTGAGCTAATTCAAAAATCCTAATGGCCGTACGTTAGAAAAAATTCTAACAAAAATCATACAACAAGAAAATATATATTAGAGCTTGTAGATCGAATTATTTAAATTCTAATTTAGTTTAAAAAAATTTGGTAAATTATTTCCCTCCGAGTAAGGAAAAACTAGATTTGGAAGGCATCACACGATGTATGAAGTGCTGGCATTATTTTTATCAGCAAAAGTAAAATCAAAATTTTTCTACTTTCACTTAGTTAAATATCTTATTATTGCAATATTCTTTGTAACACAGTATGGGTATCAGGCATGTCGACTTCTTATAAACGAAATGAAGTGAGTACATTCGCGGATGTAAGAGTCTTTTCAACATTTCTCATACGATTTGTTTTATAGGGTTTTTTTTATTTTATGGGTTTTTCATACATGAAATTTAATGTTTTATTGTAAAGATTAAATTTTATGACGATAGAATTCATGATGAAACCACACCCAATTTAATTCCGAGCGGTGTTTCTGAGCATTTTTTAAATTTTTTAAAGCTATTTTTCTTAAATGAGATATTTACGCAGATGCAATCGTTCTTCTGGAAATATGATATTCAAAATAATGTATGGTCAAACATGCGTTTATCATTTAAGCATTCTTTGAAATTTTAATTATAAGATAATTTATAATATTACTAGCTCAGATAATTTATGAAACAAAGACAGAAATATTTCAATAAACTTTATAGTATTTTTTAAAATTTTAAATACAGAAGTAGAATGAGCACTTATAAACTCTCATTTAACCATAGCTGTTAAATAAATTGCTTTTAAAATCTAGAAGTTTATACTGAAAAAAGAAATTTATTTTTGTATTTGAATAAGAAAATTTAATTTGTAAGATGTAGTATTTACATGAATTTTTTATTTCCAAGTCAGTTCTGTTTTCTATTTTACCATAAAACTAGAAAATATTTGATTTTAAATTTTTTTTAAATATACTTTGAAGCTTTATCCATCCAACATTTAATTCAAAAAAAAGGAAAATGTCATTTAATTTTGATATTTTCTCAAAATTTAATAATTAAAGTTAAGTTATTGATACTCATAATAATAGCATCTTCCTTATTCAACCACCTGGCTTACTTACAACAAACTTATTTCAAGCTATTAAAGAAAAATAATAAGGATTAAAATTTGCTTTTAAGTATTTGAATATACTTCAATTATATTTATTCATGAAAACATTGAAAACCAAACCTTTAATCAACAAAATATGAATTCGGGGGGTGGGGAAGAATTCTTCTCAGTACAAAAAACAAAGCAGAATCGCGCGCGCGTCTCGTGTATTATATATTAAATACGCTGGTTGTCAAAATTTAAGCAACAATGTAGATTGCCACGACATTGCAGGAAGGTTGTTTTTACGAGCAGTACAATGAGCACGCAATTCAGTCGAAAGGTCACGTGTTTGCAAATGTCAGAAGCAAAACGTCAAAAGTGACGTGAAGGAACGTAAAACACGTATAGTTGGCGTGGACAGTTCAAGACTATAATCAAATGAAAAACGGTGATACAATTAAAGACATTCCCTGCAAGTACAAATGAGTTCTTTCGTAAAATATGGCTTGTAAAAATCACCAGGAAAGTTGCAAACATGGAAGAATGATCTGAAAACTGCAGAAGGGTGTAGTGTAACAAATGTTACTGAAGAGTTTGAAATCAATAAAAGTTTCATTTCGCGCATTTCGAAAGCCTTCCAAGCCATATGAACAGTTCTTAGAAAAGTTAGTTGTGTGTACCCCAGAAAATAACTGCTGTGGATAACCAATATATCATCTTTCAGGTAAAAAGAGTCCGAAACTAGTCAGCAAGTGTCATTGCTTAGCAACTGTGTACAGAAACAGGGAGGCAAGTATCGTGGTTTATATCTATATCTAGACCCCTTCCCAAATGTTGCTTAAACACCCACCGTCCCTAACGCTGAATCCCTCTGAAAATTTGGGATCAGCATCATTGCTTAGAGCGGGTCAAAGAGCGCACAAACTTGTCAACTCATCAAAAGAGCCATGTCTTTTTACGGGTGAGAGTCGTTTCAATTCTATGATCAATTTTTAACTCCAGTTGATTTGGCGAGAGGTTGAAATACAGTTTTATCCTTGTAACATCATTGAAAGAGACTGTCACGATGGTCCTGGAGTTGTCTGGGGAAACATGCTGAACGGGCTCTCTGAGCTGCTCGTTTTCGACAAAAAATTCTGTAAATGGAGACGTTGACACCAGTGACATTGACACCGGCGAACTGTAAATGAACATTATTTTTTTTTTGAGAAGATGATCCTTCCCCTTGTGCATCTGCTTTGGGGTACCATTGAGGAGCAGATTTCGCTTTTATTTATGACATGCATAACCATACGGGACTCTTGTTGTTCAGCAGTTACTGGAAAGAGAAGATATTATTCGAATGTATTTGTCAGTACGCTCCCCTGATTTATATCCCCTAAAACATGTGTGGAATTCTTTGGAAAGAAACCTTGTGGAACGATTACATTTTCTGGGCTACACCCAACAATTGAAGCAGATGTTGACTGAAGACTGGACACTCTTACCTAAGAACTATTAGACAATTTGGTCCTGAGTACTCGAAGCAACCATTGTTGTAAGAGGGCATATACCACATCTGCTTGTCGTTCTTCTCCTTTTGGACAGACAATCATGAGTAATGTACTACGAGTTCAATACATCCTTTTTTTTATTCCATATTGCATGCATTTTATTCATTTTTACGCAACTATATTTTTGTCATCGTTTAAATACAAAATGTTGTCTCTCATTTTGAATTTCACGATGTTCTCATGTGGAGTCACAGCAAAAATAAATAAAAATAAAAAACGTAGCTTACATTTTGTCCACTGGTGTATTATGCATTTAATTTAAAAAGATTCTCATATTATTACATTTTACTGAACTTATTAAAACATTTTTATTGCCATTTTCATATGTGATACTAGAAATATTCGTTAAAGTTTTATGTATTGCGATTTAATTAATAAAATTTTAATTTAAACAGTTTAAATATTTTTTCAAAAATTTAACCTATTGAATAGTATTTTTATACCATAACAAGAAAATATTTTTTCGAAACTAATTATTACTAAAGAAGTGGTTTACTTTAAATAACATACTTTGTTATCAATATAACTATTTTGTTGTCAATATAATAATAGTAATTCTCTCTTAAATAATATAAAATACAAATATTTCAATCGCATTTAAAGCTTTGCTTTCATAAAAAGAAAAATTTTTTTTTATTTCACCGCTTTTTTCCTTCTAAATTACACGTACTAAATTATATAAATAGTAGTTTTTATTATTAGATTATACATATAGCCAAATCATAAAATTTATTCTTTTACTATGTTTTTACAATAATTTAATTTTTAATTGTTAGCAAATGATACTCCTTTTTTTCACTTAAATAAAAAGTTATTTCCATCATATTGTCAAAAATGTGATATTTTACTCTTTCCTTTAAAGATTCTCTTAATTTTTTTTTAAATATCCTGTATTCTAATATGTACTACTTCATAGGCTTATATATATATATATATATATATATATATATATATATATATATATATATATATATATATATAAATCATATAGACTTTATGGGACGTAAAAACGTAAAAATATTACTAATATATAGAAATATCTGAAAATGAAAAATGAAGTTATTTATATTTTAATTGAGCATTCGTGAATAGGAAAGGCGTGTTTTTTGAGCAATCAGAAATAATTACTCAATTAAAATAACGTTTATTTAATCATTTATATAAAGGCACGGAAATGCTGAAGTTCAGCGGTGAAAGTATTTGGATTATTTGAAGTTATTAGTTTTTCACACAAATCATATAGTGACAATAACTAATGATTGATTATTCACATAATTATAAAAAAAAAGTCAAAACAAAAAAATCAGTAAGATTCGACTCAAACTGTTTTCTTTTGAGTTTGAAAAATCATATATACTTTTATACATACTCAAAAAAATTAATAAAGACATCCTTAAAGATGATTTTCTTCGATACAATTTCATACAGCAAAACAACTGTAGAGAAGAAACATAACGCCCAAAGAAAAAGGGAGCCATTTGTTTCTTGCTCTTTGTTCCATGCATTAATTTAAAACGTTTGCCCGCTATTGTTCTCTTTTATTATTTTCTTCAGTATATACAAGCTAGCCTTGCATAAAAACCAGTCGATGGCTTAAAAAAGACGGGTGCTAAAAGGCTTAGCGCAAGGTAAATCCTTGTTTGTAGTCACGTCCTTGAAATAAAAAAATGAAAGTATTGACAGGAACTGACCAACAATAAACGCATTTTCCCAATCGTATTTATACATGTGGAAGAAATATGATTTCTTGAAGCGCTGGCTAATGATTACTTGAATCTTAATTCTTTTGTAGTTCAAAAACCGATGCGTTTTCACAATAAAATTTTATTTAATGCGTATGAATATTTAATTCTCAATTTTAAACATTTGTGAATGAATGTTGTGTATGTTGACAGTCCAAGATCGTGCACATGTTAATCTTTTGTTCTTTATAATACAATACTCTCCGAAAACTTAAAACAAAGAAAGGAGAAATGTATTTTTCGAATCGAGTGACAGCTAAAAATAGACATAACAAATTGGCATGTTTGTAATTTTAAAAGTATTTAAATTTCAAAATATTTTCGTTATAGAATATGTTAGCATTCATTGAGCTAAAACTAGCGGTGAAAGGAATAAATACACAAACAAAACACACACTGAAATCTAATAAATTATGTACACGAAAAGGAAATATAAATATTTGATGAAATAATTGAAAAAATCATTTTATATGCTTGTTTTAGCATTTTGTTTTCTTCTTTTTATGTATAAATAAAAATAAATAAATATTTTGCATATTTTTTCCTGTTTTTTGTGTGTAACAAACTGAATCAGTATAACTATATAATTTTATTTATCATAAATATATTCTTAATGGGAATTTGAGATATATTTTCACTAAACGAACTCAAAATTTAAATGAAATAAATTTATTTATCATGATATCTATTAGTAATTTCATTAATCATGTGCAAATAAATCAACTTAATAAGAAAATATTTTTCTCTCAATATTTAAAATTCTTAATTAGGAAATATTCGAGGTCCTCCAAAAAATTTTTGAGTAAATTAAAGATTACTTTTTATTAGTTTAATTTTTATTTGCTGATAAAAGTAGTATTATTTAACTAGCATATTCAAAAAATAAGCCTAAAACTTTTCAAACATCCAATGCTAAAATACATACATTTTCTCATTTATATCGAAAGTAATAAACTATATAAGTTTCCATCACCTTTTGTAACATTCATCTAAAAGATATTCTAAGCGAAGCATCGAATGTATGCTTAAAAATTTTTCTAAATTTTTATTTTATTAGCTTTAAAAAAAACATCTCTTTGCTATATTATTTTAAATGAACGACAAAATTCTGGAAACTTTTCACTTCTTTTTTAATATGTTTTAAGTTAAACTGGTCATATACACGAATAATTTTTGAAAATAATTGCATATATATATAAAAAAAAAAAAATAAAATTTTATAATTTATAAAATTTTGCCTGGAGAAATAATTATCTTGGTTTTAATTATATTTATTCACAGCTCTACTTGCAAAAATTTGGATACCTAGAGGACAGCACGGGTTATCGAGCAGGAGCTATTATTGGTCCCGATTCCGTCTCTAATGCAATTAAAGATTTTCAGAGATTTGCTGGATTGAACGAAACAGGTACGATATTTTAAGGATATTTAAATATATTCTGTTTTCTATTTTCCCGATTTTTGGATTGTAAAGAATAATGATTATGGATTTACAAAGTTTCCATAAATTCATTTTTAAATAAACTCCGATAATATCAACTAGATTGTGCAATCGCACAAAAACATATTAATTTAAAATGAAGATCATCCTTGATGGGAGTTCACTGCCCGGGGTTGATAGATAAAAGTGATGGAAACTGCGTTTGAAGAAGTGGAACAGCGACTTATCACAAACATTTTCAGTACTTGATCATCAATTTGATATGATATAATTCGTAGTAAGTTAAAATGCAAAAAATATTCGACGAATTTCAAAAAATATTCTTTTTTGCCTTGACTTTCTTGTTGAAAGATTAATGTAACGTTAATGGAAAATTTATAATAATCATTACATTCATATCACAATAATGCACCAGAACTGCAAATTTATGAACAATTTATAGAAAATTATTATAATGCATTTTACGCTTAAAGTTTTAAATTTTAACATAAAATCTCATACAGATTTCATCGCCAGCTTTTCTAAATTATCCCTCGTAATTTTCTTGAGTTTTACCAGGGCGTTGATTATGCATAAATATAATAAAAAGAATGGGTGGTTTCAAATCCTTAATACTGTCTTATCTCAGGTTAAGTATAAAACTATCTTATTTTAGGCTAAGTGTATAAAGAATTAATAGTCGTTTGAGCAATTATAGAGTTTAAACATCCGTCTTAAATATTAATTAAAAGCAAGTGATAAAAACTTACATTTTTTAATATTTGTCTATGGATTATTATTTTCTAACTGTTAAACATTTAAACTTAGAAAATAATATTTGTTTCTTTTAGTATGTAGCATAATAAAATTATGTTGAATGTGGAATAGTTGTAATGATTACTTTTATTCTTCCTATTCTGATTATTTAAATGAATGTTAACTTAAAATAATAAGAAATGTAGTGTATTTAAACATCTAAATTTAATAGTTAGATATTTTCACTCAATTTGATGAAAATAAACATTGGAAGAAATTTATTGAAGGAAATTTACCGGCCAAACAATCGCGTATAGTTAAAAAAAAAAAAAAAAAAAAAAAACGCATGATTTTTAGCAAGCTATTTTTTATTTCGGTAAATTTGAATTAGAAATTAAATTTTATTGGTTTGAAAATAAAAAAATTTCATGAATTGAAGCATTTCGTAAACGATGGCAACTTTTCATCATTAATTTTGCTTTCAAAATACAAAACCTTCAGCCTGCCAATCAAGACTAGTTGTAGGTTGATGGCCAAGGTGAAGAGGAGAATAGGTAGAAAAATTCCTATTTGTAAACCAGTTTTAAGAATACTTTGCTTTTCAGAAAGATAATGAAAGCTATTAAAAATAAAATAAATATTCTTCTGAAAAAAGAAAACATTTCAAGATAGCTTAAATTTCGTTTAAATGGTGTATAATTATATATTGGTATCGTTCTTGTTGAAGTATTCAAAATTTATTTAATATAACTAACTATGCTTTCTTTTAATACAGAAAGAAAATTTTAGAAAACAAATTTTATAATATCATTATGTTAAAAATTATACATCATTTTTCGTTATTATTTGTCTCCCAATGAATTGAGAAATTCTAAAACATCAGTGTTAATAATGAATATATATGTACACTAAATGTAAATATATTCTTAAAGAGAAGTCTGACTTTTTTTTGGCAAGAATTATGCATTTAATATGATGCGAGTTAATATATTTGACAAAAATATTTTATATTAATATTTTCAACTATATATCAAATAGAAATTAATAATAAATCAATCTTATTAATATTTTTAATTAATTCTAAAAATGATTTGTAAATAGAAAGTAAATGAATAAGTAAAATCTTTTTTTTTTCCTTCATATAATAGAATATATTGTAACTAATTATTAATTTCTTACAGGGTATCTAAAAAGTGAGATAAGAACTCTTGATAGAATAATTTCGATATAAATTTTTGTTTTATATTTTTTACATTTTTTGTTTGCTATATTTATTTTTGTGTAACATATGACTAATAAACATTATAAAAATATTTAATATTTTGCAGGATAAATTTAATTATTTTGAGATTAATATAATTCTTAATCACATTAAGTCAGCTAAAAATGATCATTTCAGAAAGTGAAGATGGAGCAGCTATTATCATTGAAGAAATGCCTAACCTTCTAAAATCATAACATTTTATTATAAATTACCTTATTTAAAAAGTGTCAGCTGTTTGAAATGTAAAGTTATGTTCTATAAAGTACGATTGCTATAAAACTAAAAAAATTTACACTAATTTAATTCTTAAATGAGATTAACTGCTTAAATAAAACATAATAAAATTAAAAATTTAAAGTAAACTAATATATAAACTTTAGAATATATATATATATATATATATATATATATATATATATATATATATATATATATATAACTAATTTCCAATAGTAATATTTATATACGAAATATTAGTTAATATAATATTGAGTTTGGAAATATTAATATATAATATATCATATATTAATATTTCTAAACTTAATATTTTATACAATATCTTACAGTACTTAAGGAAAACTAATTCTAAAATAATTTTTCATTGATTGGTAAAAGTATATAAAGTTTAAAGTTGTAAATTATTTAATAATTTATCAACTATGTTAAACATTTAATACAAAAAAAACTTTTTTTTCAATTTACCGGTAAATTAAATCATTGTTTATTTTACAAACTTTAAAAGCATTGAATAATATACTATGTGCTATTCATTCAAATGAGTCATTCCTATCAACTTAATAGAAATCTTAACTGTAATGAGCAATGCAACTCCCCTTAATTTTATAAATGAACTACTTTTCTTTTTAAAAGATACGCTAACAAATTATTTAATCAATTTTCGAACAATGTGTCTTACTTAACTTGCGAAACCAAGGCCATTTTATCAGAAAAAGTTTTAAAATATAAATTTTTTCAACAATAAGGTTAGCTGAATGTCACTTTATATAATAAGCACATTCTATAGTCGCTAAATAGATTAAGCAGAAAAATCTGTTGCGTGATAAATTTGCATTTTGTAAAAGAAACGAAATGTCTGTCATTTTAAAAAATAGAATTTTATATGTGGTGACATTATCTAAGATTGAATAGACCGGAAAATCCAAGTATTATAGGTTTGGTTTGCGTGCAAAATCTCCCTCAGTTGGAACGGCCCAATAATTTCTTTTCCATGAAAATGGAAGTTCTTTGAATAGTTTTTGATACAAGTTTCCACAAACCCCTATACAATAACGTGCTGTTACATTGATTAGGGAATTTTTAATATATTTTAGTCGAATACAACCTTTACCTAAATAACTATTGAAAGAAAACTTACTAGTGTAAAAAAACAATGAATTTAAATTAGCTTTGTATTCAAGCTCAAAAAAAAAAAAAACAATTAAATGAAATGAAAATAAAAAGGTAAAAAAGGTAGAGAAAATGGTTTATCATAATTATGAATTTAAAGTACCATATTGATGATTTTAAAGAAAATTTATTATATATATATATATATATATATATATATATATATATATATATATATATATATATATATATATATATATATATAAATGAAAACAAAAAACTAGAACAAGAAACTTTCTATTGTGAAAATAAAGATAACTACTAATGATTTTAAAGATATTTCTTAGGGAAATATATCTCAAAACTTGTGGAAAAACTTTTGAGTTAATTTCAAAATATTAATTTCGTTTTCAAAATGTTGTTTTCAATGAACAAATGTGGATTCGTATAAATTTGCCTAAAAGTTTTGCTTTACGTCATCAAATATTTTTTTTGTATTTCTCCAAATTAGTGAATTTAAAATCTCTTCAATTGAATCAAAATCTTCTCCAGAGGAATTCCCACTCTTTCTTAGTGTTTTTGAAGTACAATTCATGATATGAAAATTCGTGACAGGAAAATTTTTAACAGTAGTTAGTACCTTGACCTAGATTTAAATATTTGGTTTCATTAAACAAAAGAATCGTAGAAATTTAAGTGAATAATTTATTTCAGGAATGTAGTGACTATTATTTCTGAAAAAGATTTTTAAAAAACTCAAGAAAAAACGATAGATATTTAGTAAAATAAAATTTAATTAATTAAAAATGCGGTATACAATTAATTTTTAGAGAGTAATAAAAAGTGAGAATTTTTTATGTGTAGCTTTTTTATATGCACGTAAAAATTTCTCAAATATTAAGAATTAACGCTACGAAATTCATGCATAAATTACATAAATAACTTTAATTAAAAATAAAGCAATAGATGCTATTTAATCATTTTTTCTTAAATTCTTATTTTATGCAGTTAAATGATTTGGCAAATGAAGCATTAATATTTAAATCTACATATAAATATATTTCATATATAATGATCTTGAGTTTTTATATAAAAAGAAAGTTAAATATTTTTTTAAATTATGAACAAAAAAAACCATTTTATTCATTTAGTTTGTTTTTAACGTTATCTTGATAGCTTCGAGTAAAATTAAAACAAAAAGTAAAAATTAAAGAAATTAGTACAAAAGAAATTTTTCGTTTTATAGTATTAATTTAAATAATTACATTTTATAATTCTTTTATTTGATTATTCAATGAAAAATGCAAGAAGTTAATTATTCCCTATGGAATTTTATTTCAAATTATAGGCTTTCTTTTCTTTATCATTCAGTACCTGAACAGTATACAGTACAAGGTAATTGGAAATTTTTAATTAGTTCCCTCTCCTTGTATACCTCCAAAAAGGAGTACTTAAAGTATATAACAATAGTATTTGATATTAACATGAAAGAAATTCGAAAAATTTCTTGGAAGTCCTCCAGGAGGAAAGAAAACTTTTTTTGGTGTATTGAAAAAGGTTCTCAAGCCTTTATATCATAAAGCGCTCTTAATACAAAAATGGTGCTCATACTCTAATTTAAATTTGAGTTTAAAATAATAACAAATACTTATCGTTTTTATTTACCATTAATGAAGAAAGGCTTATTGATTTTACCACATTTTTATTATTGTGATCATTTAAACATTTTATAATTTTATTAAAAGCAATAAGAAATTCTTTTATGAATCGGTACCTCCAATTCAACCCTTCCTCTCGAAAAGTATTAATAATGTAAATAGTAAAAATTAATAATGCAAATAGTCATATGCTATTAGATTATCTGCTAAGCTGGGAAAAGGCTGTAAATTTTTTTGTTATTTAAAAGTGGCGTCTTCTATTCTCTTTAAGATAAAGATTTAAAGATTATAAAAAATATTGCTCATAAAAAATGTTTTTTTATAATTTTAAAGATACATATTTACAAATGATACAAATATATTTCTGTACTGAACGAAGTTTTTCAAAATGTTTTCAATGAAGTATTTTATATTTGAATCTCTCGTGCTAGTTTTAGTATTAGCTGAATTTTTATTAAATTTTAATGCGTCTTTTTAATTAATAAATGGTCTTTACTAAAATTTATGTAATATAAAAAAGGAATCAACATATCTAGGTTATTGAATTGAAATTAGCTTACATAAAATCGCGTCTCTATAAGAAACGATATAACATGAGTTATATTTCATTCAGAAAGAGTTTAAAACCCAAACAAAAAGAAAATTGCGTGTGCAAAATCTTTGAAAGACAAAATATAATAAAAATAAAAAAAAGATTAAATAGTATCATCACCCTGGTGATTGCAACATTCGTCTCTCATCAAAATGTTTCGCGGCCAAATTTCAAGGAAGACATTCGAATAAAAGGACAAAAGTAAAGCTAAACACCGAAGGAATCAAGTTTTCGTAAATAAGCGTTGTGGTTACGATGGATTTTGAAGTGCATGTAAAGAAGTGGTAAAGAAAATAAAGTAGAAAAGGCTCGTCACACCTACCCTGTCTTTTATCACGCATATATGACGTCATTAATAGGTGCGTTTTGTTTTTAACGTTTAGTGACAAATGAAAACGGTAATCCTAAAAAACTAGGTAGTGTCTGGTAAAACTTCTAAGCAGATGGTTAACCAGTTGCAGAACAGCGAAATTCTGTTAAGCATTAATCAAGTATTTATCAAATGTAAATAGTTTAACAAAATTGTTTCGTAGAGTATTTCAAACAGATATATTTAAAAACATATTGAAGTTTTCAAAGCGAAATATTAACTACAATATTCACACACAATACGTATATATTGTTATAAGCATATTGCCTTGATGCAAGAAGTTTAACTATCTAACATCTTAGATTACATACTTTCACTGAAGCATATTTCGAATACTTTTGTGATATTGAGACTTAGGGAAAGTGAAAAATATATAAATTGCATTTGTTTTTATTTAGTTATTTTAAGATTTCCCGTACCAAAAAAAGATTGTCAATACAATTTTGTTCAAAATACTCACTTTGGTATTGTTATCAATACCAAAGTGAGACAAAAAAAAAAAGCATGTATACATAGAAAAAGTATACATATACGTACTTACGAGTGATATGGTGGATATAAAATATAATAAATGTACTCTAAAATAAGGTTGACTAATTAAATAATTTTAAAAAAGTATTTGTTAAATCTAAATAATTAAAATACTAAATTCAGCGTTAAGCTTTACATAACCCATCTAGAAGTGAGTTCTTTTGAAATAAGTGAGACAGAAGTCGAACCGCTTCACCGGTTCTCTGCCTCAGCGGCGGATTGTCATAAAGTGGATCACACACACACACTAATGATGCATATTTAGAATTTAACTTAACCAAATGCTATTTATTCATTATAGGTGTACTGGACAACGAAACTGTCACTATGATGAATACTCCTCGCTGTGGTGTTAAAGACAAGATCGGGCATTCTGATGCTGCTAGGAGAAAAAGATATGCCTTACAAGGTACTTTATATATATATATATATAATTATGTTATATTTTATAATTTAATAGCATAAATTATACCTAAGCTTTTATTTTCCATTTAAAACTAAGTGAGTTTACATAATTATTAGTGCAACTAGGCACACACACACATGGTAATGTTGTATTTCTACATTATAAATTTAAATCGATAAATTTTTAAGAAATCCTTATTTATAATTAGTGCAGTAATTATGATTGTTATCAATAACTTTTCACAATCTAATACGCTAATTTTCCAGATTGGATCCATAAAAATATTCGGTTCTTAAGCAAAACAGCTGGAGGTAGCTTTTTTTTTGCATCTTTTTCAAATGTTTTCCACTTAGAAAATGTTGTAGTGGTCAGAATATATAGAAACTTAAAGTTACAATACTCGAAGTGTGTGGTGGGTAAAGAAATAAGGAAGTCCCACTCCATTTCATTCTTTCTTGCATTCACCTTGTGTAGTACAGCTTTTCATTATTTTGTTGCAGAATGATGTCATTTGTATTGATAATTAATGGGCTCATTTCACATGAAAAGATTTATTTATTATATCAAAGTATATCCGACCTATTATTCCCAGTGAAAGTTTGCATTCATATTTTGTTCAGGTTGCAGCATTACGACTCCTCGAATACTTCCCAAAGCACAAAAGAGCATTTTTGGGACATAAATCTGACGTAGCTGTACATTGCGAGGATTCATTTGGAGAGAGCCATCGCCTTTTACACTTTAAATTATCATAGACGAGACTATTTTTCATATTTAATGCTCAAACATCAGAAAAATATTCAGCATTGTGCTGCAAAGTAACAAATTGTATAGATTACTTTTTTTTCAAATAGATTTTGTAGGTTTTAAAACACCTACTCTGTGTATTTAATCAATATGCTGCAAATGTTTCGGATAGTTCATTAGGACTGTTTGGCTGTTCCTGACTGTTTGACTTGGATTTCCTTTTATGTACTTCTGTGCTTAATATGCCATTAAAGTTGTAAATCTTCTTGATCAATACGAATAGGAAAAGTCAAAATTACTGGATTTGAACTTAGAAAACTACCTCTACCCTTTAGAAGTGTTGAAGGCTCTTTGCCAAATATCGTAAATGACTTTGGTAACAATTGTTGTGTTACTACGGCACTGAAACTCAAAAACGGTACAAAATGTAACTCTTCTGATATTTGAATAAACATTTGAACAAAAATTGCAAAAAAAAGATTAGGATTTAATACGAGAAAGCCAATCACACTATCCATAAAATCTCTATAAGTCGAATTTGAAATACACAATGGAGCTGATAAAGGACAATTAAATATTGAGAATCACAAAAATTACTTTACTTTCCTGAATCTTAAAATTATCTTAATATTTTGAAATTATCGTTCCATTTTTTTTATTATGACTAAGGAAAATTTTAACAGACACAATATCACCTATTATGTAGACTACATTTGATTATAACTTACTTTCATTTTTTCTTGGAATAAAATAAGTGTGTATGAAAAAAATTATATACATTAAAAAATCAAGTAGTTTTATGAGGATTCGAATTATGATAAATTATAGTTTTATTGTAACTTTTATTAGGAAATGAAATATGCATTAGTTGGATTTTTATACATGCTAATTTCACTTTAAAAGAAACAAAATTTGAAAACTATCAAAAAGTATAAAGATTGTGTTTTGAAATAAATATTTTGATCTTTTTAAACTTTTTTAATGTTTTATAATCATACGAATAAAAAATTTTATTAATTCCTCTCTGCCAAAAAATCATTCTCTTTATTCTATTCTTTTATATGTATTATTTAATCTATTATTTCCTCCTTATTAATAGTAAAACATGTGAATTGCATAAAAATTTAAAGGCTACTTAACTAGAAAACAATTAAGCTCTAAAACTTTCGGCCATACGATTAAAACATATTTATTAGGTTTTGAGTAACTATAATTTTTATATAAAATTTTTATTTCTGTGAAAGAATCAATTATCTTATCTTAAAAAGCTGCAAAGATCAAATCTACCGTGTGTTAAAAATTCCTTTTTGTAATATTTTATAACTAGAGAGCAATATATATTTTAAGTTATATGATAGTGATAACTGATAAAATAGTCACATTCTTAAAGAACTCTACTTTCTCGTTATTTTATTTATTTTAGGTTTGCTAAATAAATTAAGTGTACAAATTTGCTTTAATACTAAATAATTTTTAAGACTTTTAATCGCGCGTCGATTTTTTTCACAGCTTGATACTGAGGCTCTTCATTATTGACTTGGCAATTTCTTTCTCCGCATACTTTTCACTCTTTTTCTAAACAGAAAATAGATGTTTTTTTGCTGCTATCATATTTTGTACTTTCAAGTTTTATCTAATTCAGACCAATTTTTTTCTGATGGACGATATTTTGGGTTATTTAATAATTTCTTAACTTTGTGAGCATAATTGGTGAATTACATTACTTTTTCAACCTCACTTAAGTTTAAGTGCAGTTAAATTCAGCTAAATTTGTATATAACTGTCATGTTTATTGATACCAAAACCAAAAATGTGTATTTTAAAACATTTCTCATAAATTCTTCAATTTTATCTTTAACTAGAAGAAGTTAACTTGATTCGTTACACTGGCAAATAGCCATCAATATTGTGTAATATTTTTAACAAATTTTTCAAAAATTGTTGACATTCCAATAAAAAATTTCGAATTATTTTTTTCTAGCTAATTTATGTAAAAATTTAACAGGAATATTTTGCTTTAATTTTATCTACTCGTAGAAAAATTCTCGCTTTAAATTTTATCGCTAGTTTTTTTTTTTTTTTTTTTTTCATTTATTTATTGGGGTTAGGGTGGTAGAGACATTGGTTCTAACAAAAACATTAAAATCATGGCTAATGTCAATATTTAGAAAAAGAACTATTTATCCTTCTTCCAATTGGCATAAAGATGGAAACGCCATCAATAGAAAAACCGATTTATTCAATACTTCTTTACTTTATCTGCTTATTAAATTTTTCGATGATTAATGTCTTTCGGCTGTTGGTCAGAAAATTTGGGAAAAAAGTTATACTAAATCGAGTGTTAATTTTCTATCTCAGTGTAGGATTCAGCCTAGCCGTCAATCGAATTTATTTCAATGTTAGTGGATATCTTAGGATATCCACAAACATTGAAGACATTGAAACATTTTAAGACATAGTCAATAAAAATATAACTTAAGTATGAAGAATTACAAAATAAATAATTACTAACTTTTTGCTTATTTTTTCACTTCTTTAAATTAGTTCACTACTTACTTCACTGTTTTTTGTATCATTACTTTATTTGTTTTAAGCATTTTAGTGTCTCCATTTACAGGTAATCCCCAATTTGGTTGTACTGTTCCATTGTTTTTTATCTAGTACTTTTTAAGAGGGACGTCTTTTTACATGAAAAAAAGTTTACACACACACACACATATATATATATATATATATCACTACATAATATGTGTCTAATACAATACATATCATTAGATCACTTTTAATACTTTTTTCACAATAATTCTTGAAATTTATAAATATTAAGTAATATTAGGAAGAAACATTTAAGGTT
Source organism: Latrodectus elegans (assembly GCA_030067965.1). Classification (NCBI taxonomy): domain Eukaryota; kingdom Metazoa; phylum Arthropoda; class Arachnida; order Araneae; family Theridiidae; genus Latrodectus; species Latrodectus elegans. Next base: position 62,119,542 of record CM057809.1, read on the forward strand.
TTGAAAAATTTCTCAACGATTTTTTTCATTTTTACTCTATGCTTTTTTTTTTTTTTTTTTTTTTTTTTTTAAATCTAAATATGAAGTTATTGTTCGTTTTCAATTGCTTGTAACTTATCTTTAAAAATTCAATTTCAACAAAATTATAGAAAAATTCTTGAATTAAATTTGTTCATACCACAGATAAATGAATGAGTAATATGTTGGTCTTATTTTTAAAAGTCTGCGGGATCGTTTCTCATTTCAGGTGTTGATATTTGTAGCAGTTCAGAATATTCTTCAATAATCCAAATAGCCCTAAAATAATGACAAAATAGCCCTTGTCAACAAAAATAAACTAAAACGTGACTAAAGAAAGAAATTTTTTATATTTTTAATTAGATAATCATATATTTTATATGTAACATTTCTAAATTGACTGTAAAAATAATAGATCGCATGTGTTGTGTGTTTAAAGGAACTTCCTCGGTCATCGATTCTCTAAAGTGATAACGCTTCGCTCGTTTCCTGCATTCTTAATTCAAAATTCTGATAAAAGAGGAGAAATTCGATCAGTATGATCGCTCTCTTATTTTGTCTAAAATTCCTAGGTGCATTGTTAATAATATATATTAAAATACTAGGGATTTTGTACTTCTCTGTTGTGGGATTCTGACATTTAGAATTTAAAATTAAAATTGTAGAATAAAATATATAAAGGAGAAGATAATTGCATGTAATATAAGAAAATGAAATATCGTAAATACTTGTATATGAGTTTAATTTAAATTCCTTCAAATCAGGAAAATATTTCAGTAAACTACCTGACTTCAGAAATTTCTTTTAAATTTAAATTTAAAAAAACCAAACAACTACAAATGATTTAATTTATCAAATTTTTACTCGTAAGTATTACTCTTAACTTTTATACGTTTCTTCGATATATTTTACAATAACACTAAAAAAGAAAAATAATATTATGCATTATTCAAAATTTATTTAATAAAAATTTCTATTTCAGTTTCCAATAGTGATACTATTTCAATTATTATCTATAATAATTTATAAATTTATATAAAAAAAAGGTTGCAGCCTTTTTTTATTATTTATTTATTTATTTATTTATTTTTTTTTTTTTTTTACTGGAGAATGTGAAATTATAGGCTGAATTTTAGATACTTTTAAATATAGTGGCCTCAATTTTTAGTTATAAAATAAAATTTAAAAATAATGAATTTTTAGGAATTCTTTCACATTAAATTTGTCTTATCTATTTTTAAAAGTGATTTAACGCTATTTTTAAAATGAAGGAAAAACTGGTAGATATTCTTCTGTGATAATCATATTTGTGAGAAGCTGTAGCAGGATGCTGGTCTACGTCACACACAGTTTCTTCCTGTTAAACTTCCGTAGTTTATCAATAAGCAGAAATTTTACAAGATAAATCGACTATTATATTTAAATTTTTTATCTTACAGTTGTTTTGCATCATAATATGTCAGAAATCAGTTTTAATCATTATATTTGCTGAAGCATGCTCAAATGCATCTTTTGCCAACGATGATTTTTTCATTGTAAATGAATTGAAAAAAACATGTTTAAAAAATTGACACAATTTGATTGTGAGTGCTTTGTATGTGAAATATGCTTATAAACCTTTTCGTTAAATTATCCTTTAAAGATTGATATTAAACGGGAGATAAGAATTTCCCTACATTTTATAATATGTATAATAGAAAATTCATCTAATTTTTGATACAATTTGCTTATTAATAAGAGAAAATCCTTTGTCATAGTAAAAAATTAAAATAGTTTCATTTCTATTATTTTTATATCAAAAAAAGATAGTAAAAACTTAATACAATTTCAACTTATAAATGTGTGTCTACAACTTGCTAATTTAAATTTATCGTATGATAATAAATAACTCCTACACAGGTTCTTGCTTAATCGTATATTTTTATCCAGCTGGTTGAATAATATTACAAACAAGACACACACATACAATAGAATAGGGTGTAATATACGCTTCATTCCACTGAGGGAAAAAGTAGATTCGAATTCTGTAAGAGGATAATAAATTTTCGACCAATAAGTAGAGTGATAACATTTCACATCATAAATTTTAGATCAACCCTATTGTAAAGGAAGAACATTTTCATCCATCTATTTTGTTTGAGAAAAGAAATCTAAGATGTTTTCTTACTAAGCGAAATCTCACTCATTAGAGTAGATAGAAATTACTTTATATCTGTTCTAATGTGTGTGATCATTGTTTTAATCAATTTTCTGCAGTAAAAAAGGAAATAGATTCATATCATAATCAGATTATATCAATGATACTTAGTCCTAAATAATGACTGCCCAGAGAGGTTCTATGTAAATTACTATTCCTTGGGCTTAACACTGTATTTATTGGTATGGTATGCAAAAATAATTGCCAACTCAGATGCCAATCACATGTCTTGACCCTAAATTAACATTACAAGGTACTTAGACAAATGAATCGCTACAAATTTGGAATTCAATTTTTTTGCTTGGCTATAAATGATAGAACTTAAGCAATCATTTGATAATAATGATTTATTGTATCTGAACTGAGTAACAATGAGGAAATGTAATATAGGGATATGAATAACTCTTTTAGCTTTATTTGAAAATGAATAATCTTAGTTGTTCATTTAAAAATTAAGCTCTAAATTAAACCTGTTTATAACAAATGAAATACTGAGCTAGTGTTTAAATTGCTTTGTTTTGTATATTCTAGAATCAGCTTTTCAATCATATAAATAATTCAAAATATAAATTGATAAGAAAGAATTTTAGAATACAATTTTAGGCTTTTAGAAGTTTTTAACCAATATTAGAAAACCATAATCTCATTAGTTCCTTTGATTTTTTAAAATTACTGTTAAATCTTAAAATGCGTCTTATAAGATCTTTTAATTAAATTCAATTAAAGAATTTTGGGATTTTTCGCAAGAAAAAAAAAACAAAAGAAATCTAAACCAAAGTCAAACGATTATCACATCTAAACTTTATAAGGACTGCAATCTAAACAAGCATTTAACCAAGTCTATATCAAAATCATGTTTAGACATGTTGCATGAAAAAAGTCCACAAATGAGGAATATCAAAATTAATATTCTGACATTTGTACGTAAAGTTTAGGGTCAGCACGCTTGGTGAAAATATGTTTCATATCATACATCAAAATTATCGATTAAGAAATTGTTATAAATTTTGAGTCTAATGTAAATAATATAATATACTGAAATAATAAAATAACATTTCTTTTCTGGTGCAACAAAACTGGTATTAGTCATGCAAAGTTTTTTTAAGAAAAAATTATTTTCCTTTCAAAGAGACGCTTAAACTTATCTAGATTTAAATTAATTCAGATAATTCTTCAGCTTTTTATTCTATAATTTATAATCTGCTAAACTTATTATTACAATATCTTTCATTAGTCACAGAATGATAATAGATTTTGTAATGTGTATTTATTATGTTAAGCAGAAAACTAGTATTATTTAATAATGTTATTCAAAGTTTCAAAGTCTCGATTTTCTCAGCTAATTAGCATTTTAATGAGTAAATTTATTTCAGGGTTGAAAGTGAATGAAAATAGTAAGATATTTGAAACAAATAACAAAAACATTTACAACGAAATGACTAATTGCATTTTTATCAACGAATAAAAAATTATAATAGGTATTAAAAAGCCTTTCGGTTTTCAAATTGCACTTAACTCCCGATTATCTGTGCGAGTGGCTTTTACAAATTACTTAATATAACTTAAAATATAACTTTTTAACAAATTACTTAATATAACTTACGAATTTTTGTAACTTTAGTTATTCCCCGAATATTTGATTTCGGAAAAATCTGAGTTTCATAATAAATTTAATGTCATTTTCTAACAGAATATTTTAATCAATCTTTTTTCAGTATAGCTATTAGTATAAATCTTCTTCTGTTAAACTCTCAGTATGCACACCAGTTCGAAATATAAATATTGTTATGCTTCTTGCACTTAACTAAATTTCTATTGTTTTGTAAAAAATTACAATTTTTTGTTTTAAAAGATATTATTAATAATTCCGAAATATTTTACACTCATTATATCAGATTGCATTATTAAATTATTAATATCCTTTTTGTAGTTAATCAAGAGATCCAAAATAGGAATTTAGGAGATCAGCATTGTTGTTACATTTCAGAATTAAAGACTCTCCATCTTTCTTTATCAACTGTTTTATCAATTATTATATTTGCTGAAATAATTTGTAGTAGCACTTTACAGTTTACACACCTAAATTTTTAAACAAATTATTTTAATTAATATTTCTGTTTTGATATTTTTGAAAAGGATTTTCCGAAATATACTGTATTGCTGTTGAAATCAATCGTTTAAAAATCAAACTATAGTAAAAAATAATAAAAAATTTAAAAATATGCTTTTATTATAAAACATTTGATAGTATTCCTTTGAGCTAGTGTTTTCTAGAGAGACTGGTAGCCTTGTATTACACAGGGTCCCATGTGTAAGATCTCGAGTACTGGGAAAATTCTTCAATCATAAATATTTTCTGTGTTCTCACGAAGGCAGTTGAAGTGGTCATTAATAATGCTATTTTGAATGTATACAGGACTGTGAGCTATATTTAGAAATAGAAAACACACTATAATGGTGATAAATTTTAGAAGAAATCTTTATTTGCCATAAAGTAATCAAACTTCTTTCCATTTTCTCAATGTAATCCCGTAAACGTCAGTATTATTTTGTAGTATTCTAGCACTTATTTCACCTGAACACTGTTACTATTCCTGAACTAATTTTTGCTAAAGTGTCCGAAATGAATTTATTGAATGTAAAATTTTGTTTTACTTAACAGTGGCGTGGTCATTACTGTTATACTTCACAATGGCATGGTCAAACAATTGCCATATTTTAATGTTTCTAAACAGTCATGTTGTTTTTCTTACTTATTTAGTGCCTGTATTTAACGTGAATAAATGCATGTGATATGAAATATCTCATGCAATTTTTTATTAAAACCTGTGAATACTTCACTGACATGCATCAGTAATGATAGCTTTTTTAATACATTTTCTAGTTTTGTTGTAATGCTTTGTTCTTTCCAATTCAATTTTATATTCATTTTATACTCAAAGAAGCTTGATATTGATGCGTAATCAAATTCTTTTGCAATAAGAAAAAGATTTTTTAACATTAATAAATAGTTTTTAACATGCATTAACAAAAGGTCACTTGATGTGTTGCTTACTATTCATACAAGAAACAAGTAGAGCTTGGCACTGTTTACAAAAACAATTATAGTTCAATTTTATGAAAAGCGCTAACGGAAAATTACTAAATAAAGTTTTTATATAGAGTTTAATTTATAATATCATTTATTTATCTATAAAAATAAAATAAATATATATACCTCCTAATAAATTAAGGTATATAATTATACACCAATATTTAACAGATTTTTCACCGAAAAACTGCTAAAATTACCTTTTTAAATTAATATTATCAACATAAAGTAACAAAAAAAAAAAAAAAGAAAGAAAGAAAGAAAGACAACATGTGAAGATATCGAAGAGAATCTAGAGTAAAACACAATATTTTTTCTCCTTTTCACAGAATCATTACAGTACAGTATATCAGACAAAAATATTTAATATATTTTGAAAGATTAGAATGGGATAACATACGTTTAGAAGGGAGAATTAATTTGCGAAGTATGTGGTTATCACAAAAGTGCGTGGCTATCAGGTTGATGCAATATTTAATGATTTATACAAAAAACAGACTTTGGGGTACAACATGAGTTTGAAGTCATTCAACTTTTCATCAATAAGTGCTTATCTTCGGTTTTGTAATTTGGACTGCTTGTACCTTTTTACTTAAATTTTGATATATGTTAGTTCTAAAAATTAACATTTATTCTTGCTTACAGAAATGTAGGTTTAAAAAAATATTTTCATATACATTTTGGCAAGTTTTAAAAAATAATATTTTTAAGGCTTTAAAATTAAGAAATCTTAAATATTTAGCAAGTGGTTGTATGAACTATAATTTTTTTACAATCAGTTCTATTGAACTGAATATCAACTGAATGCAAAGGCATTTTTTATCGATATTTACATCTAATAACTTGAGATAAAAGTTTAGAATATTTTGAAAACAGTTTTTGATTAGTTAGTCACAGCAGATTTCAGAAATATTCCCTCATTTAGTCACCTAATTTTCCATTCAAGCCCAAAATATTTTTCTCGTTTCTTTTCAATTAAAATAATCAATCAATATCATTTTTCCATGATAATAACACATTCATAAAAGGTGATTTTTCTAACAAAAAATTTTAACAAAAATTTTTTAGAAATTGTAATTTTAAACAAGCCATTTATATTTTGAGGATAAAAACTTTCTACCTTAGATTTACTTTTAATTAGTCACCTCACAAAAAAAATGCTCAGTTACACGTGTAGCATGGTTTGCTTAAAAAAATATATTGCTTATCGAAATTTATTATCTTACTATATTTATATATATATGTGTGTGTGAATTTTGACTTTATGTAAACAATAGTAACCATGATTTATTTGTCGTTAAATATCACAAAAAAGGACTTATGTTTAAACAAAGAGAAAATTTTATTTCGCATCATAATTTGTTTTATCTTTAAGTTAAAAGAATTAATTTTTGCTTTCCTTAACTATGGATACAATAGTTTTTACATTGAAATTTAGAAATTATATATATATATATAATAATAATATTATATATATATATATATATATATATATATATATATATATATATAGAATATGAAATACCCATTTAGAGCAGAAATATGTTCTTCTTAACGATTAAATTATTCACCATTAAGCATTTATTTTATCACAAAACTTAATCTTCACAAACAAATTTTTCTACCATAATAACCATAAAAATTTCTTTTGGAAGTTTTATTAATATTCTATGGCAATTTCAAAGTTAACCAACAGAATTTAATGGAATTCTCAAACAGTGTCCTAAATAGAATAATATTCCAAATAACCCTAACTACATTATTGATCAAATTTAAAAATAGAGAATACTGTCTGCAAAGATAATTCATCCGAGTTGTCTATTTATTTTATAAAGTAGTTTGGTCTTTTTTTAAAAAATAAAAATGCTTGATAAAAGTATTTTAAGAATATCTAAATAATAATGTGTGAAAATAAATTCAATGTTACGTCAAACTTAAAAGAATGCTTAAAGTCCTCTTCAGCAAAAACTTTACTTATAAGCATTCCAGTTAGTACAGACATCATATACCACTTTTGAAGTTCTTACAGAATTAT